>OY728127.1:1696554112-1697754112 GCA_963277665.1 Viscum album | reverse complement strand
GTGTATGCATAGACGGAACGTCAATCGGACGTGCGGTTTGCGCGGTACGGCTCAATATTCGTGTTTTAAGTGATGCGCGTGCTTCGTAAACGCGCGTGAGGGGGTCCAAACGGGCCGAACGATGTCGGAATGGCCTGAAATCAGACGACAAATACGGGTGAGTGATTTATGAAGTGGTCGAGCAGACGGCACGTCAATCGGACGTGCCGTGTGCCCGCGGTGACCGACAACGCAGTTATGGTGTCATAAACGGCCAAAACGGGCGTCCAACGGTCAAATTCATAGCGGACGACCACGGATTCAGTTGATCGTGCTATGAAACATTTCAGAGCTAATGAAATTAAGGAAGGTGGAGGGGATGTCCGGGGGGCTGTCCGGGGGGGCTGTCCGGTGGGTGTCCGGGGGGCTGTCCGGGGACCAAGGAGGAGGGTGGGGGGGCTGTGCGGGGTCTGTCCGGGGGGTTTTGGGGGGTTGTTCAGGGGGTTGTCCGGGGTTGTTCAGGGGGCTGTCCGGGGGTTGTTCAGGGGGTTGTTCAGGGGGTTGTCCGGGGGTGTTCAGGGGGCTGTCCGGGGGGTGTTTGGGGGGTTGTCCGGGGTCCAAGGGGGGGGGGGGTGGGGGGGTTGTCCGGGGTCCAAGGGGGGGGGGGGTGGGTAGGGGGGTTGTCCGGGGGGCTGTCCGGGGGGCTATCCGGGGTCCAGGGTGGAGGGTTGGGGGCTGTACGGGGGGCTGTCCGCGGGGGCTGTCCGCGGGGGCTGTCCGGGGGGGCTGTCCGGTGGGTGTCCGGGGGGCTGTCCGGGGACCAAGGATGAGGGTGGGGGGGCTGTGCGGGGTCTGTCCGGAGGGTGTTTGAGGGTTCTTCAGGGGGTTGTCCGGGGTTGTTTAGGGGGCTGTCCGGTGGTTGTTCAGGGGGTTGTCCGGGGTTGTTCAGGGGGTTGTCCGGTGGGTGTCCGGGGGGCTGTCCGGGGACCAAGGATGAGGGTGGGGGGGCTGTGCGGGGTATGTCTGGAGGGGCTGTCCGGGGTCCAGGGTGGAGGGTTGGGGGCTGTACGGGGGGCTGTCCAGGGGGCTGTCCAGGGGGCTGTCCGCGGGGCTGTCCGGGGGGTGTTTGGTGGGTGTTCGGGGTCCAAGGGGGAGGGGGGGGGGGGTTGTCCAGGGTCCAAGAATGAGGGGGGTTGTCCAGGGAGTTCTCAAACACACAACCACTAAAAGACAACAACATCCATAAAAACAGACAATATATAAAAATAACTCAACTCCAATACTATACTACGAGTCTAGATAAAACCAACAACTAGAATAGATTAAACATCAAATCTCAAGTCAAAAATGTAACGGATCAATATGTCCCACATCAGCATCACCATCTCCATCATCATCATCATCGCCCTCGTCATCGTCCTCCTCATCGTCATCACCCTCCACAACGCCTTCCTCCTCGCCTTCGCCCTCCTCCTCGCCCTCCTCATCTCCCTCCTCTTCCGCATCAGACTGCTCGCCATCATCATCTTCAAGCTCGACATTGGCCTGACCACCACTGGAACTGCCACCTGGTGCACCATATATAGAATGTATCGACGACATGTATTCATCAATCGCTGGGCTGGCCTCTGCTGGAAGTGTTGGACGTAGAACTTCAATAAATTTCATAAATGCACTGTTTGCCCTTGCAGACTGTTCTGCCGTCTCTGTGGCCCTTTTCTCAGCCTGTTCTGCCTGTGCCCTAACTTGCTGCAGCTCGGTGGCACTACAACTCATACCTGAGGCAGGCCAATACCTCGTCGGGGCTATCCTAGGTCTGCAGCGTACTCTTCCAGAATGATCATCTCCCAACACCTGATGTAAGTGATCAGATGGCCCAAAATTGTCTGCTTCTTGGGCATCGAGGGCCTCTAAAGCATCCTGTTACAAATATAAATATATTGTTAAGTTACGAAATAGATATTAAAATATAAAATCAACAGATTAAAACTTACAATCTGCTGCTGAGTCGCTTCGTTGACAGCACGTCCATCCTTTTTTCGTCTACTCGAGCAAAACAGTTTTTCTCGAGGCACACGTCCTTCAATATTTTGTACTTGCCTCTACAATGACATTGAAAACAAAATTTATATAAAGACTTCAGCAAATAATTAAATAATTGAGGAAACAAAAGAAAATGTAAGTCGTAAAGAAAACTTATAAACAATTGTCATACCTGCTGCCTCTCATGATCCGGCATCATCGTGCGTCCTAGTGTATGGAGGTATTTTTTTGCATCAATGTTTTTTTTATTTTTTCCAGATGATTCCTAAATAAAATTCGATAATGCAAAGGATAATATTAATGCAAAACTTGAAAGTTATTATTTAAATACCTCAAATGTAATTCATACCTTAAACTGGGTACTCGTCCAATGAGTAATCATCTGACGATACTGCTCTATAGGACAATCATCCACGACTGGTACCGCCTCTAACTCAGTGCCAACTCTAGCACGCCAGCCAATATAAATCTCATGCTTGTAGGCTCTCCAAAGCTCGCCTAAATCCTTTAGACGTTCCATTCGTGCACCCTCACCATTAGGAAAATTAAATCGAAGTTGAAATGAAAATATTAATTTATATAAATACAAAAAAAATTCATGGCATTAAATACAACAGATTTTTTTACCCATATCTCTGCCCAAGCTCTATCTTTGACCTCATGTGGCAAATGTCTCCATGACAGCGGGCTGACGGGAATGATGTCGGAGTATTTGGCAAGCGTCGCCATAAAACTCCGACATTGCTGCCCTGTTTTCTCAACCATATGATTGTCTTCATTATATTCCACCATAACCTGTGTGCGACGGTTCCACACCGAACGCATGCGTGTACGGCCCCGCCCCCGCCTCCTTTCAGTAGATGTATCTGTCATGAAAGAAAAACAAATATTTTATCAAAACATGTTATAATGAAAATAAATATTGCTATAAAAATTTGATAGGGTTTTATAAATATACCTGTGCTAGTCTGATCAATGAGTGGCGCCGGATCCACAGAACCTGATGGAACACCCTCTGGTGGAACAGGAGTCGAAGACGATGGAATATAAAAGCTCGGAGAGACAGAAGTAGAAGGAAAATAAGATGGAACAATTGTATGACCTGATGCTGACTGGGGAGTGGGAATAATCATGGGATGTGAAAATGATGGGGCAGAAGATGCAGAAGGTAGCGAAAACATGGGAGGTCTAAATATCCCATGTGTCCCTAACGACACACCGGGATCAGAATGTGGGAAGGCTGAAATGTCAGTGGGAGGGGCAGGGTCTAGTCGGGCACGCGCAGCTCTATGTCCACCTCTGGTACGAACCCTCCTCGTACCACCAGCCTGAGTACTAGGACCAGTACTAGGCTCCTCATCGAATAACTGTCGACGTAATGGTGGATGCTAAAAAAAAGTTTACAAAAAAAATTAATCACATGACATTATATATTCTGTAAATATATATATATATATTTGAAATAAATTACTCACTGTAGGCACTAATGGTGGAATGCCCATCTCCTCCATCCGACGATTGTTCTCCGCCATTTTTTTTCTTCGTCTCTCTTCAATTGGCTTCATTTCTTGCATTGGAAAACAAATATGTAATTAATTAGAAAAAGAAAATTAATGTGTAAACCAAAAAACTAAATATATGAGAGAATGAGGGGATTCATTGGTAATTTAGCTATCAATTGTTTTAGAAGAGCTTGAATGAATTTAATAAAACATACAAGTTGTAATGTTCACCAAGTTAGAAATATTGTTTGATTTGGTTTGAATACAGTTCAATTCCAAATTAGAAAATGCAATTCAAATAAAACAGCAACCAATAAACATTGAAAATTCACATAACGGTCAAGTCACCTAAAACATATTTGTGATCAATACTAAATAAATATGAATATTACCAACCTTAACAACCCAACTCGAGGTAAACCAAAAGAATTGAGAACATGGATGAATGATTCTATATATTTCCAACCACAACTTCAGGTTCACAATCAACTCTGACAATTGAGCTATTGGAGTCATCAAAAGAAATAAATGGATTGGTTCCAATGGCAATAGGGACAGTGTCAATTCCATCATCAGCATCATCAAAAATATGTCTTGGAATTACTTCAACTACGACACCAAATTCAGGTTGAAGTTGATCTTTGACATAAAAAACTTGTTTAGCCATTGATGCCAACACATATGGTTCTTCGGTTGCAAGAGTGCGGGTCATATTAATTACTCGAAATCCACAATCATCAATAAATGTGCCATGTCTCGTCATCAAATCAAACCAATGGCATTTCATCATTGTGACTCGTCCATGAGAGTAATAATCCAATATTATTATTTTCTCAACGACTCCATAATAACCCACATTTTCAAGTCGCGGTCTACTATCTGATGCGCTGGCATAACAATCTGTTGTGGCAGTAACCATAATACCATCATGTTGTGTTCTCATGTTTTTGGCTCGTTCAGTGACAATAAATCTGTACCCATTGATAACAATTGATTTACAGTCACGAACCACGGTATTAGGACCAAAAGCCAAAGCTCTTATTTCCTCAGAGACAGAGTCAGCAGACAAACTCAATACCTGCAATATAAATGACAGTTAAACTTAAGTAAATATTGAAATAATTAATTTAAACTGTAATATTTTTACCTTCAATTTTAACCAAGCAGAAAACTCTTTGCTATGCAAAGTCTCTCTCCTTCTCAAAGATAAAGAACGATGCTTCCTATTTATCATTGTTTTATGTTCCCTGTAGATAAAAAAATATGAATAGTTTAACAGATATATATGTAAGATATACATATTCAATTTTTTTACCTGATATAGTCATCGAACAAATCACAGTTGAACAAAACTGTGCGATGTGCCATCTCCCGCTCTTCATGGCTTAATGTCTTCAATGTATATGATCCAGGAATTCCTCCTGTTTGAGGAAGTGATGGAAAACTGGGTTCAATTTGGTCATATTGTTCTTCTTCATTTCTCATTGGTCTGTTCATTCTTGTAGTAAGATCAGACAAATACATTGAACAGAAATCCATACATTCTTGAGCTAAGTAACCGTTCACGATAGAACCTTCGGGATGATTCTTTTTTCGAACATAAGACTTTAATGTGAACATATTTCTTTCAGTTGGATACATCCAACGAAAAGAAACAGGTCCTCCGAGAAGTATTTTAGTTGGAATATGGACAGTCAGATGCCGCATGCATGTGAAAAATGATGGGGGAAATATTTTCTCCAACTCACACAAAATTAATGGGGCATCTGTCAACATTTTTTGCAAGAAAGACTTGGACAACTTCTTAGCACAAAGATCTCTAAACAAATGGCACAACCGAATAACACCCACCCTTACATTATTGGACAAAAGATGACGGATTGCTATTGGAAGCAACTCATGCAGTAGAACGTGATAATCATGAGTCCTCAAAGATTTTAGCTTCAACTCTATTCTGTTGACCCGTTTAGATATGTTGCTTGAATAGCCATCAGGAACTCTAATAGTCTCTAATACTTCCAAAAATTGTTTTTTTTAGTAGGTGTCATCACATAAGAAGCACATGGAAGTTGCCATTTATTTTCACTGATACGCACAGGATGCAATTCTGGTCTGATGCCCCAATCCACCAAGTCACGTCGAGATCGTAAATCATCTTTTGTCTTCCCCTTGACATTTAGAAGAACTGAAAGCAACATTTCACATATATTCTTTTCAATATGCATTACGTCTAAGCAATGACGTAGCAAATTGGTTGACCAATAAGGAAAATCAAAAAAGATACTCCTCTTCCTCCAATTGTAATAGGTTTCTGTGGAAACATTCTTTCTCTTTCCAGATTTCATTTGACCCTTCCCGAACGAAAAACTGAAATCTTTCAATTCATTAAGCACATCAGTTCCAGACATACGCTGAGGTGGATCATCGGTCTCTATAGTATTATCAAATCTTCGACGATTCATTCTATATGGATGATCCTTTGGCAAAAATCGTCGATGTCCCATAAAACTGAAACTACAACGATGTTTCAGTGTTCTGGATCGTGTATTCTTCATACAAACTGGACATGACAGTTTCCCCTTCGTGCTCCATCCAGACATCATTGCATAAGCCGGAAAATCATTGATTGTCCACATAAGCGCAGTGCGCATCTGAAATATGTCTTTCGAACATGCATCGTATGTGCACACACCCACATCCCAAAGAAGCTTCAACTCTTCTATTAAAGGTTGCATGTATACATCAATATCAATGCCAGGATCAGAAGGACCAGATATGAGTATACTCATGAAAGTGAAAGGTTTTTTCATACACAACCATGGGGGAAGATTATAAATGTGTATAAAAACTGGCCATGTACTGTGCGAAGTAAGCATCTGCCCAAACGGATTAAAACCGTCGCATGAAAGACCCAGCCTCACATTACGCACGTCAGCTGCAAAATCAGGATGTCGAGCATCAAATCTCTTCCATGCAAATCCATCTGCAGGATGAACCAACTCATCATCAGTCTTCTTTCTCTCGGTATCATGCCATCTCATTTTTATTGATATGTCATCAGACATAAAAAGATTCTGGAGTCTGGGGATCAATGGAAAGTGCCACATTACTTTCTGTGGAACGCGGGATGGTGTTCCATCAGATTTTGACTTCCAGCGGGATGTGCCACATTTTATACAATCATTTCGTTCAGCGGTTTCCTCCCAGAATAAACTGCAATCTTTCGGGCAAGCATGAATTTTGTTTCTTGAAAATCCAAGTTCCTCAACTAACTTCCATGCCATATAGTGGTTTGAGGGAATATCTGCATCATCTGGAAGTAAATCCTTCAAGAGGGTAAGAATGCAATCGATTGCTGTATTAGAAATCCCATACATAGTTTTCCCATGAAATAATCGGATTAAAAATTCCAGCTTTTTCATTTTATCGCATTGCCGATATACTGGAGTCGTGGCAGCATCATTCAATTTTTTCACCCTATCAATATCATCATTTTCACTAGATGCATCACCTGTCCTCATATCTAAGTCTTCTTGAGTCGAAATCCTTTCTTTTTCATGATGACGAATAAACGGAAACCGATCATCTAACAAATTCTCCATTCCAGTCTTTTCATTTCGATCATCACCAATTTGAGATTTCGTTTTCTCCCCATTGTGATACCACAGAAAGTATTTTGCTTGAAACCCATTTTTGGTTATGTGGTAGCTGACTTCTTCACGGCTCAACCAAGGTCTACCAACACAATTGGAACATGGGCAGTGTATGCGACCACTATCTGAAGCATTGTGAAATGCAAAATCTATAAAGCTCTCCAAATTGTTTTGAAAATCATCTGAGATCCGATCGGTTTCATACATCCAACTTCTGTCCATTCTGTAAAAAGAATTTATATAAGTCATTTTGTCATAAACAATTCAATAGGCATTAACTATAATAGAATATACATTTAAGTAAACGATAAAGGAAGAAAATAATCAAGGTATCAACTACACATGTCAAAAAACATACAAATGTGTTATTGAAAAAATGTAAAACCAACAAGAACTTAATGTGTTATATCACATAACAGCATGACTCATCCCATAACCATATTAGTAGGGTATCATGAACATGAATAACATCAACCTTGTGCTATCCTCTTACCCTACATGACCCCAACCACATGCCACATCTTATTATAGCCTTATCACATCACACCTCACCGAAAAACACTAGGGAAATCATAGTACATCTCACCTGAAGACACATGGACAATCACATCGCATCTTGCCTAAAAACACATGGTCAATCACTTTTGAAGGAAGAGTATGGAAGACATGGTAGCTATCCAAACATATAACCACCATCCTAGATATTAGAAAAAATACCCATAACTCAAAACCTCTGATCGTTGGTAAGTTTATCCAACTCTGGTTGGGAATGTGTAGAAATAACATAAAAATACATGATATATAGATAGCACAAAATACTCAACCTATGGGTTCACATTAACTACATAATCACACACTTCACTACTACCATAAAACACATAAACCACACCACCACCACACAAGACGCATATCATTGGAATATAATTCTACATTCAATAAGTCTATCTATGGAATTATCATAAGAATCCATGTATCAATTGGAATATAATTCTACATTCAATAAGTATATCTATGGAATTATCATAAGAATCCATGTATCAATTGGAATATAATTCTACATTCAATAAGTCTATCTATGGAATCCCTCCCTTGGATCCATGTATCACCCATGGCTTAATCAATATTCAAAGAAATGAGTCTATCCGTGGAATTCCACTGTGAATCCATTTATCACATAAAGCGTATAAGTTAATAGAAACAAGATTATATACCTGGCATCCTAATAGAATCCATGTATCACTATTTACTATTAATCATTTAATGAATTCCATTTCATTTAAACAATTCATTAAACATACCAAGGTCAAAAACTAAGGTATTTAATACAACTCACCTCAAAATGGCGACTCAATCAAATAATAACCTGAAAAGAATGAAGCTTCATTTACTCATGTTGTAATGACAAGATAATGAGATTCCCTTGCTTAATCAATCAATTCCATATCATGGTCTCAACATAACTCATAATGGCTAGCAATTCAATGAAAATTCAAGCACTCACATGGGAATTTTTAATAGAACACTCCTAACAAGACTATAAAGATATCACATGCATTAGTTATAATATATCTAACATGGTAACATAAAATATAAGATAAATTCAATCCAATTTCATAGATTCATAGCATAGTCTCTACTTTACTCACATTGGCAAGGCAATACAATTAAAACATGTGTTAAAAAATAATTGGCATTCATGTGTTAAAAGGGGAATGCAAACCATAAAATACCCTTAATTAATTTAATTTACAATTCAATTCAGAAATCAAACAATCAATTCGATTTATATAACCTTTCACAAATGACATCCCATGTTCAAGGGGTAAAATCCAAAAAGAATTTTCAAGAAAACTCACCCTTAGGCTGGTCCGGCCGGAAGTAGCACCAAAATCACCTAAACTGATGGGAAAAATGAAAATAGGTTTAAATACTATCCAAACATTTGAATACATTTTCAGTTAAGAAGAAGAATAACCTGAATAAGAGCTGGAAAATTGAAGGCCGGCAGTACCTCCAAAATCGCCTAAATCGGCTGCTGCTCCCGTTTTAGGGTTGTGTATCGCGAATGGGGGAGAGAACAGGCGGCTGGGAATTTGGGGAGGACCTTTGCCAATGGTTCTTAAAAACCGTTGGCATATGTATATCTATCCCAACGGTTCTACAGAACCGTTGGGAAAAACCTGCAAAAACCTCATCTATGCCAACGGTTCTCATGAACCGTTGGTAAAAAACCATCTATCCCAACGGTTCTCATGAACCGTTGGGAAAAAGCTCCCTGGAAACCTCTATGCCAATGGTTCTAATGAACCGTTGGTAAAAACCTCCTTCCCCAACCGTTTCATAGAACCGTTGGTATCTAACCGTGGGGAAAGGCCATCATTCCAGTAGTGTGAAGATGTAAATACCCATAAATTGAATTATATTACACAATGAATACAATAATGGGAAGTAAATACACCACAAAAAGTTAAATAGTTGCAAATATAGCATGAATCTCATGGGAATAAAAAGTGAGATGAAAATCCTTTACCACATTGTAATCAATCGAGTTGTATTACCAAAAGCTAATAACCACAAAATGATTCAAAGAATAATAGGAATATAAAGAGGATCATGATAATATATATCAAATGGAAGTAAAATATACACCACACACAATAAATTATTTGTGAATAATGGGAATATCATAGAATTAAAAGCGAGATAAGAAATCCCTTACCTTGTGCCCGACTTGACTTGTTTGTTCCTTGTTCTTCCTCTAATTTGGGTAACTCCCTTTGGATTGAACCAAAAGGGCTTCTTAATGTGCCTTCTGCCTATGGTAGGGATTATAGGAGGAGGAGATGGATCTTGAGAAATTATTTGGGTAGGGTTTGGATGTGACAAGGGGCTTTAGAGGTATGTGTAATGAGTTAGAAGTGAGAAATTATTATAAGGGGGAGGAGGGGCTCTTTAGGAAAGTGTGAACATATTATTTTATTATATAATGATATTCGGTTTTAAAGGTCAAAAACTAATTAAAGTTGAAGATATGATGATTAATGGTCGAAATAAAATCATCCATTGAGAATTGGATAGGTTTTTATTGTTATTTTAATATTTATAATCATATTAATTTAAATCATTTATTAATGAGGTAAATACTGCATTATTTTTGTGTCATAAATAATTTTATTTATTTGATGTATAAAAATTATAAAAAAATACAATGATGTAGTAAATATTTTTCTTTCTAATGAATATTTATATTCGAAAATATATCTTATATAACTCCATGTAAAAATTAATTTACTAAAAGATATTTGTTTGTGTCATTTTTGTTTTTACTTTAAATTAATTAATCTAAGGCGTCATTATCTCTTCCAAGTAGCTCCATGGGGTCCTAAAATTGACCCAAGGATTATAATGGTAATCCATGAATCATCTAATATGGTTAGGACATGTGTTAAGATAATTTTTTATTATTATAATATTCTTTTTACCCTGAATTTTCCTATTTACCTTTAACCGTGGTAAATCAGTCAAACGATACTATTCACCAAAAATTATTTTCATCTTATTGAACCAAATTTTACATACTAATAACAACCATATATGTCAGATTTTCAAAATCCAATTCCCATAAGTAGTAAAATTTCATTTAAATGAAAAAGATAGTTTTTTAACTACTACTTAGTGGTTTCACTATTCATCAAAAATTGATGTTTTTCAGAAAAATACATAAAAATTTACACTAAGATATATTTCATATTCCGAATTCAAAAATGATGTCTATTTTACAAAAATAAAAACAATGATGTTGAATTAATTAATTTAAAATTACTTCTCATTTTCGAAACAAATAGCTTGTTTTTAAGAAACTTCAAGTATCAAAAGAATGATACTTTTTTATATACAATTTTAAAGTGAATTTAATTACAATAACCAAAATTGGATTAAATGGTAAGACTATAATCTTTTTACACTTTAAAAAAATTTAAATAGAGAATCTAACCAAATAAATAAGTTAGATTAAAAGGATGTTTTGAATTAAGATACAATATTTTTCACTATTCATAAAAAATTGAATTTTATCAGAAAAAGACCAAATTTTTTCCCAAAGTAAATTTTGATGTCCCGATTCTAAAGAAGAATTTTATTTTTTAAAATCATACATATAAAAGTGACCAAAACTATATTTAAATAGGTTTCGCCATCAAAAGGCAGTAAATCATCTTTTTAAATAATATTAGAGTACTTATGCTTAAAATTAGATTCTTTCTTATTTTATGCCTCTAAAATTTATTGGATAAATGTAAAAACATTTAACAAATATGTATATTAAAATTGTAGTTAGTTTGGTCCATTCCCACCAATACAAATACTATACATTAACTACCATTTAAAATAATATTATATTATTATTTTTCAGTATAACTCAACATTATGATCAACAAAGACTTCAAATAAACCCGTTGTTGTGCATCAGGTACGCCATCGAACATAGAATCCAATTTAAAGTAAAATTAATAATTAATTTAAAAATAATAATAAATATGAAAATGTCATATTTTTTAATTACCTTGGATGTTACATCCTTCACCCTTTTGGGAATTGCGTCTTCGCAATTTTAAAATTGGTCTCAGAAACTTCATTGAAAGTCCCACATCAGAAAAAGAGTCAATAAAACTATCACTTTAAAATAAAGAAAGAGAATTACAAAGGTCACCCGAGATAAGCCCTACTAGGATTCAATGTAGGAAAACATGGATATGGAAGAGAAAACAATCCATCAAGTTCTGATGGAGAGTGATAGAAAAAATGATTAGGATGAAGTTAACCATCATAAAATCAAAAACTAATGATGTGTTAAACAGTCTTTGATTACCCAGTAAGATATGTAAACAAACAAAGCTTTGGTTTTATGTTCCTTTTCGTAATTTTTAGGAATTCATTTACTATATAGAATAAGAACATAAGTAAATATAATTACCTTCACGTAGAGTTTCATCCTAGAAAAAGTTTCTACAAAAAACTCATCTTTTCTCCAAATAATGAGCATTACAAAAGACTTGGCCACATCAAAAGCATAAGAATCATCTTATAGAGAATCAAATAACAGAAAAAATAAGAAATATATATTTCAATTGTCTTAATACATCAACTAAAACCAAAATGGATAGTACAAGATCATATAATCCCCAAAAAAGGTAATCCATTTTAAAAAGAAATACTACTCTAAATCTCTAAAATTCAAAAAAAGTACCCAAAGTTCAAGAAAGACCATTCAATACACAATTTTCCTTAAAATTATTCAAAATAATCCAAACTAATATTGAAACCCAAAACTCAGAAGGATTTAGTCACATAGTCTTCTATAGTAAATCTTACCATTTAACTCCTAAAACATAGACTACTCTTAAAGTCTCATACTAATGCATAATTAACCAAATCACATATTCTATATGAATGGTTAATAATTTCCATAAATAATACAAATCATTATTTGTCTATATATTCTTTCAAAATAAAATATCAACCACTACTCCACAAATTTAATCCTATAGAATTCTATTTTTCTTAAGTATACAGTGTTCCCAAAATAGAGAACGTCTTCCAAAATCATTTTTATCACTTAATCACTGTAACACCCCGAGATTTTATGAAAAATATTATTTTTCATTTTATTTATGTCTTGTGTTGTACGCTACAAAAAAGGAGTCTTGCACAACATGCAACCCTAACTTGTCTGCATTACATGCAATCACGACCTTCCTCGATAGCGTGTGTTGTACACAATACCGAGTTTCACTAAACAACGATATGCTATTAAAATTTTATTAAAACTAGCCATTATGAATAGTAATAACCAATTTCTGAAATTCTGTAAATTTCATCTTTCAAAATGGACTTCATTTTTGGAATCGGAATATCGAAATTAACCTAGGGTGAAATTTTGGTTTTTTTCTGAAAACTTTCAATTTTTGATGAATAGTGAAAACACTGGGTTACTATTTAAAAAACCGACTTTTTATTTAAATAATTATTTATATTATTTAAATTTATTTTAGGTAAAAATTGATACATAATACCTATATATGTTCAATGTAATTCATTGGAGTCATTTTATACTAATTTTAGATATATAAAATTTTTATTGAACTTTTCACCGTCTTTTACCCACCTCATAGGAGAATTTTCAAATTTACATAAAACATAATTTTACCGCTTCTGTGAGTGGAATTTAAAAAATTCTAGAGACACGGTTGATGTCCGTAAGTAAAATGTGATTCAATGAGATGAAAATAATTTTTGGTGAATAGTAACTTTTTACCTTTTTTACCACTGTTAAAAGTAAATAGGGTAATTACAGGTAAAAATGATATTATTATTACCCTAAAACATGTTCTAATTCTATTGGATAAGTGTAATTCGACCAAAAACAACATTAGGGATAAATGATGACCATTTAGGCCCACTTGGATTGGATTAGGATATTTAATATTAATTTATTTAAAGAAGGGTTAAAATTGTTTAAATCAATGTTTAATAAGTAAATAATTTTTAATATAGAGTTATACATAAGATAAATTCGACTATAAATTTTAATTATAAATATACAAATATTTCCTACATAATCCTATTTTATTTGTGATTTTTAGACTTTAAATAATTTAATTTATTTATGACACAATGATGATAGAGTAATTATCTTATTAATGAAATATTAAAATAATTGATGTTATAAATACCCAAATAAATGTAATATGAGACTTTTTATGAATTAAAATAATTTTCTAGGTTAATATGACATGTTATTATTAATTTAAGTAACCTTTTTTGAACTAATAATTCTGTTATGATTTTCACAAAAATAAATTACCAAATAGTGTCAAAATTGACATAAAATAATTTTTAAAACAAATATTATATTATTAATTGTTATTTTATTCTTAGAAATCTAAAGTTCTGCCAAATTACTTAGATAATGTTATATATATTAATAATAAACAACTTATGGTTTGGTTGGCTTGTTACAGTAAGTTTATTAACCTTATAGTGTAAGAACAAAAGAAGACAAGGTAAAAGTTAAATTATCTAACATAAAGTTAAATATAAATGATAAGGTTAAAATAGTAACATAAACTTTTCCAAATTATATTGGATGAGATTTTTTAAACCCATTCACACCTTAGATACTAAATAAATCAATTTTGTGCTATTGAAAACCGAATATGACTTTATAATAAAATAATATTTTGAGTTTTTCGAAAGGTGCCCCTCTCCTCCCTTATAAAAGGACACCTCCTACCTCTCTTCCTCACACCACATTGAGATTTCAAGATCGGCCAAAACCTTCCAAATTCTCTTCTCCACTTCCATAGAAACATACTAGAGGTCTTGGTATTCTTGAAAGACCAATTTTAGTGCCCTAAGAGGAGGTCTCAAAGAGGCACTTCAAAGAAGAGGTAATGTCCGTTACCGATTCTTTCAACTTTATTTCTTCTTCCACTTCTTCTTCTTTAGTTTTTTCATTATGAAGTAATAACATCAGTATAAATTATATAATGATATGTTATTATTAGTATTAAACAAAAATATTTCACCATCTATCCATCATACGAAAAACAAAATCACTGTGCGTGTGTATGTATGGAATACTGTCTCCACGCCATGGTGTAATCTGTTTTTCCAACACCACTTTACTTGGATGAGTATAATGGTGTAAAGAATAACTATAAATAGTTATTATAACATCATAATGATTCTTATATATTGTATCATCCACTCCAATTCAATTCAATAATTATGGGAATGATATCATCGCTAATGCGTCCGTACGGACTACGGTCTCCACGACGCGATGAGATTCATTCTCAATGATTAACCATTCATGAATGATTATAAAGTATATATAATAAGTAATAATGAAATATATAAAATAATAATGATACTGGATTTATGTATATATATATGTATGTCATCTATTTAGTTTCATTCAATTCAATATGGAAACGAAAACAACATTCATGCGTACGTACAGCCTACCATCTCCATGAACGGTGTATTTCATTCCTTTTATTGATATATAATATATATGTATATGATGAATATACATTATATATAAATCATTTTTTACATTCTAGAATTATTTAAATCAGGATATAAGTAATAATATCAATAAGGACAAGTCGAAACACATGATAAATGAAATGATTTTACCCAAAATGCTGCTTTAACATGGAATTTACAGAAGAACGAGTAATATAAAGTCATAAGTGAAACATATATGATATCATAACAATGAATATGATTATTTAATTAGTCAATAACATTATTTAAATCATTATACAAGAGGTTCATATCCTTGCAAAGCATATCAGACCTAAGGTAAGGGATAATTTTTCAAATCTCATTTTTATCTGAGATTGCTTATTCGTAAGTATTTACTGGGGTTATGTTTATCATCCATGTCCATGTTTTATAAAAATGTTTTCATGTATGTTTAAAGTCATTTTTTCCCTTTTTTGACTTTTACCACGTGTTATGGAAGGAATCTTTCTTTTGTTTACCATACAAAGAACTTTTTGACTTTTCCGACAAAAGTACGAGGAGAATGTTATTTTTAACTTATACGGCGTGAACGGATTTTTACGGTTTCATAACACCTCATTTTCATTAAGTTTCCTCTATAATATTGCATGATTATTTTAAAAAAAACCTTTTTCTTTTAAAATTTCATGACATTTTGTGAAAATAAAAAGATTTTGAGGAAGAAAGGATATTTTCCACAAGAATTCATTTCAAGTGTTTTATCAAACCCATTTTTCCATCTAAAATGACATTATTTAATATGTTTATGTTTCAAGTATAATGTCTCCCTTATTTACATGGTTTTATTCTTCTTTTGATGAAAATATATCCATTTTTTATATGGATTATGTGATGATGGGACGATGTTTATGAAACCCATTTTATTCGTTGGGTTATTATGAATGATGTATGTTTATTTTGTGGCAAAAGTAAGAATGATTTCATTATGAGATGGGTGGGACATATATATCCCTCTAATTATTTGGGTAAAGATTTATATCTCATGAGATAGACATGTCTAGAATGGTAAATTAATCTGGTTCAGTGTTATAGGACTGAAACGAGGAGTGAACTCGATTCAGAAAGGGACTTTGTCCACTAAGATGGTCTTGGAAGCAATGACTCGGCTACAATGGAAATCATAATATGTGCTGAATGGTTTCCAAAATTACATGTTTTATTCCCATTATATTTTATCATGGTTGATGTTCTATTATGATATATGACTTATGTACTTCCACGATTTATTTCTTTGCTCAAGATTTTGATGTTTAAATTTCATGTTCAAGTTTTTACTTCCAAATTTTTATGGATTGTTTTATGTTTTCTATGTTTTCCCTTACTGTGCATTTGAGCTCACCCTTTTTATGTTTTATTTTCCCCAGGAAATAAATAAAGGTTTTAGGTAAGGAAACAAAAAGGGGAAGATCGTTATGGGAGTTGTTGAAGATATTTCAACATGATTAAAAGTTTATATTCTGAGTTTCCAAAGACACTAAACTATTACGGTCCTTGTGTGTCAATTTTTGTTATGTATTTAGTATTCCACAAAAGTAATGTAATGTCCATGTATGTCAAGATTTTGGTCTCTACAGTTGGTATTAGTGGAATGGTTTAGTCAACCTTTGGAAACTAGATGTGAAAACGTTAGTGAGATCCCTAGAGATATTTCTAAGCTATGTCTAGGGATGTCCCTAAGGATAAGTATACGTATAGGATATAGTCCTAGAACTATGGTAATGATATTTGAATTTAACCTAAGATTTTAGTTATTGAGGGTACTTCCCATTTATTATGTTGTTTTCTCTAGCATGATTTTTGCCTCTCACACTATTCTTTTGGGGTTTTAGACTATGGATGGAACCCGAAGGAACCGTGTTGATCAATGTAATGGACAATGCAATGATTTTCCTCCTGAACAAACCAATGTTATGGGAGATGTAGTGAAAAATCTTATTTCTATACTTACACAAGCTATGAATCATTCTGGACTTCCAAATGAGCAGAGAAGGGAACAATATTCTATTGAGTCCTTCATGAGGCAACATCCACCTTCTTTCAGTGGGTCTTCCGATCCACTTGTTGCTGAAAAATGGATCAGTACCACTGGAAAGATATTTTAAGTTCTTCAATATTCTGAACATGATAAAGTCATCTTAGAAGTATATCGTTTGGAAGGTGAAGCTGATCAATGGTGTAATATTATCAAGAATACGGGGCCAAGATATGAAATTGAGTCCATGGAATGGGACGAGTTCAAGAACTTATTTTTCAATAATTAATTCCCTCGTATTCTTAAAATAATGATGGAGAAGGAGTTTATTGAACTAAAGCAAAAGGATGATGAATCTATTGGTATATATGAAGTGAATTTTACAAGGCTTGCATGGTATGTATCTGGCTTTATCATCCAACCTGAAAGTAAAGTTGATCAATTCTTCAGTGGCTTAAAACCAAATCTTCGAAGGGAATTATTAATAAGAGACTTTAGTATCTATGAAGAAATTGTGCGTTGTTCTATCGTGGTAGAACTAGAAGTTGGTGTAACATATCTATCTCATTGTTTTGATAAGAAACGAAAGATGGAGTTCAAGGAGAAATCTCAGAACAATGGTGAAAAGAAGGTGAATGATTATTTATGCTCAAAGTGTGGAAAGAAGCATGGTGGAGATTGCCTAAAAGGTACTAGAAAATGATTTAAGTGTGAAAAAGAAGGTCATCGAGTAGTTTATTGTCAAAGTAATGGGAAAAAGGTTGCTAATGATGTGAATAGTGAGAAGACTACAGAGAACTCTCCACTAACACTTCAACACTTCAAGTGAAAGGAAATGGGGCATTTTGCTAATAAATGCTCTAATACACGGGTTAATGATGATCAACGTGAGCAACCTCTTAAAGCAAAGGATAAAGGGAAGTCTCATGCGATCACTATTTGTGATGTTGAGTATGAAAATGATGTTGTGTAATGATTAAGTGTTTATGTAATGGGATTTCAAAATAGTATCATGGAATCTCATTTATGGTATTGTGGAATTTTGGAATATCTATGTATTGGTTTACAATTATTATATGGTACTGGTAACCATGAAAAAGTGATTGAAATATTTTTGGAAAGCAGATGAAATGCGCATATGGAAGGGATAAGGTGAAAATAATATGATAGTAATCACGAGCTCATGAATAAAATACGGACAAAGTGATATCATGGTTCGAGTATATATAAATTTTGGGATTTTGGTATGTGGAAAGAGTTAACTTTTGATAGAATTCATGTTTTCACTAAGGTTAAATGGGTATTCATTTTTCAAGAGAATATATGATTAAGGTATTCACATGATTGGAATGTGATCAAAAATATATATCGGGGATAAATGATGGTATTCACATGCTCGGTAGATGACATTTCTAGTAATTGTTTTCTTTATACTATAAGCTTGGACATAATTATTTTGGATAAGCCTAGATATTTGTAATGTATTATGTTGAACATAAGTTAGTTTAAGGCTAGAACTGTTTTCGATATTATCAATGTAAAGTCATAATGATGTAATTTCAGAAAAAGGACAACCTACAGGATGGGCTACAACCAGTCGCATCAGACAAGGCTGTGAGAATTGAACCCACAACTGAAGCTCGACTGGCCTTTATCGCATACCACTGGCCTACAGGAAGTCCCTGGTTATTAGAAACTAGTTTTATTTTATTAAGCGGTATGATATATGAAGTATAAGTCCATGTTTGGAATCATATCTGATTAACCTAACCATAGATGGACTTATGTATATTTGATAACTTTTTCTAACCTTTTGTTTGAAACAGATGGAATGACCCATCATTCTATCACATGATCTGTTAACACTTCACGAATAACAAATTCAACTTAATTTCTTTAAGAGATGAAGTGGAAATTGTTTAATTCACGAACAACAGTGAGATTGTACCAAAATCATGTAAGTATTTCCTTTAATTCATCAACATTAGGGAAATGATATTGAAAACCAAAAATGTTGTCCTAGTGCCCTTATATTCAAGGAAACAGATGGTACCTTAGATCATCACAAATATATGGCTTTGTGATTGTTGGCTTTTTCATAGCCATGTTCTCTACCACTCTTCATCAGAACATGATGGTTATGTTTCTCTTCCATATCCATATTTTCAACTATGTTCTCATATGTGGAAATGCAGTGATTAGTTAATTTGGGTAACCGTTATGTTTCATAATTTAGTTTTTAAAGATTGGTTTTGGTATTCCTTTTTATGATGTGGGTTTCTGTTAAATAAACTTTCGAGTAGTAAACCATTTATAACTCCGACGAATTTCAAGGGTGAAATTCATTTTAAGGGGGGTAGAATGTAACACCCCGAGATATTATGAAAAATATTCTTTTTAATTTTATTGATATCTTGTGTTGTACGCTACAAAAAAGGAGTCTTTCACAACACTCAACCCAAACTTAGCTGCATTACATGCAATCACGACCTTCCTCGATAGCGTGTGTTGTACGCAATACCGAGTTTCACTAAACAACGATATGTTATTAAAATATTATTAAAACTATCTATTATGAATAGTAATAACACTTTGTGAAATTATTTAAATTTCATCTTTCAAAATGGACTTCATTTTTGGATTCTGAATATCGAAATTATCCTAGGGTGAAATTTTGGTTTTTTTCTGAAAACTTTCAATTTTTGATGAATAGTGAAAACACTTGGTTACTATTTAAAAAACCGACTTTTTATTTAAATAATAATTATTTTTATTTAAATTTATTTTAGGTCAAAATTGATACATAATACCTATATATGTTCAATGTAATTCATTGGAGTCATTTTATAATAATTTTAGATATATAAAATTTTTATTGAACTTTTCACCGTCTTTTACCCACCTCCTAGGAGAATTTGAAAATTTACATAAAACATAATTTTACCGCTTCTGTGAGTGGAATTTCAAAAATCCAAGAGACATGGTTGATGTTAGTAAGTAAAATGTGGTTCAATGAGATGAAAATGATTTTTGGTGAATAGTAACTTTTTACTTTTTTTTACCACGATTAAAAGTAAATATGGTTATTACGGGTAAAAATGATACTATAATTACCCTAAAACATGTCCTAATTCTATTCGATAAGTTTAATTCGACCAAAAACAACCTTAGGAATAAAATATGACCATTTAGTCCCACTTGGATTAGATTAGGACATTTAATATTAATTTATTTAAAGAAGGGTTAAAATAGTTAAAATCAATGTTTAATAAGTAAATCATTTTTAATATAGAGTTATACATAAGATAAATTAGACTATAAATATTAATTATAAATCTAAAAAGATTTTCTACATAATTATATTTTATTTGTAATTTTTAAACTTTAAATAATTTAATTTATTTATGACACAATGATTATGAAGTAATTATCTTATTAATGAAATATTGACATAATTGATGTTATAAATACCTAAATAAATGTAATATGAGACTTTTTATTAATTAAAATAATTTTATAGGTTAATATGACATGTTATTATTGATTTAATTAACTTTTTTGAACTAATCATTCTGTTATTATTTTCACAAAAATCAATTACCAAATAGTGTCAAAATTGACATACAATAGTTTTTAAAAAAAATATTATATTATTAATTGTTATTTTATTTTTAAAAATCTAAGGTTATGCCAACTGACTTAGATAAGGTCATATATATTAATTATAAACAACTTCAGGTTTGGTTGGCTTGTTATAGTAAGTTTATTAACCTTATAGTGTAAGAAAACAAGAAGAGAAGGTAAAAGTTAAATTATCTAACTTAAAGTTAAATCTAAATGATAAGGTTAAAATAGTAATCTAAACTTGTCTAAATTCTATTTTATTAGAGGATTTAAACCCATACCAACCTTATTCAAAACATAAATCAATTTGGAGCTATTAAAAACCGAATATGACTTTATAATAAAATATTATTTTAAGTTTTTCGAAAGGTTCCCCTCTCCTCCCTTATAAAAGGACACCTCCTACCTCTCTTCCTCACACCACTTTGAGCCTTCAAGCTCGTCCAAACCCTGAAAAATTATCTTCTCCACTTCCCTAGAAACATCCTAGAGGTCCTAGTCTGCTTCAAAGACCAATTTTATTGCCCTAAGAGGAGGTCTCAAAGAGGTACTTCAAAGAAGAGGTAATGTCCGTTACCGATTCTTTCAACTTTATTTCTTCTTCCACTTCTTCTTATTTAGTTTTTTCATTATGAAGTAATAACATCAGTATCACTCATATAATGATATGTTTTTATAAATATTAAACAACCCTATTTCACCATCTATCCATCCTACGGAAAACGAAATCACCGCACGTGCGTACGTACGGAATACCGTCTCCACGCCGTGGTGTAATCTGTTTTTCAAACACCACCTTACTTGGATGGGTATAATGGTGTAAAGAATAACTATAATTAGTTATTATAAAATCATACTGATTATGATATATTGTATCATCCACTACAATTCAATTCAATAATTATGGGAACGATATCATCGCTCAAGCGTACGTACGGACTATGGTCTCCACGACGCGATGAGATTCATTCTCAGTGATTAACCATTAATGAATGATTATAAAGTATATATAATAAGTAATCATGAAATATATGACATAATAATGATACTGGATTTATGTATATATATATATGTATGTCATCTATTTAGTTTCATTCAATTCAATAAGGAAATGAAAACAGCGTTCATGCGTACGTATGACCTACCATCTCTATGAACGGTGTATTTCATTCTTTTTATCGATATATAATATATATGTATATGATGAATATATATTATATATAAATCATGTTTTACATTATGGAATTATGTAAATCAGGATATAAGTAATAATATCAAGAAGGACAAGTTGAAACACATATGATAAATGAAATGATTTTACCCAAAACGCTGCTTTAACATGGAATTTACAGAAGAACGAGTAATATAAAGTCATAAGTGAAACATATATGATATCATAACAATGAATATGATTATGTAATAAGTAAATGACATTATTTAAATCATTATACAGGAGGTTCGGATCTATGCGAGGCATATCAGACCTAAGGTAAGGGATAATTTTTCAAATCTCATTTTTATCCGAGATTGCTTATTCGTAAGTATTTGTTGGTGTTATATTTATCATCAATGTACAAGTTTTATAAAAATGTCCTCATGTTTGTTTAAAGTCCTTTTTACCCTTTTTTTACTTTTACCATGTGTTATGGAAGGAATCTTTCTTTTGTTTACCATATATGGAACTTTTTGACTTTTCCAAAAAAAGTACGAGGAGAATGTTATTTTTAACTTATACGTCATGAATGGATTTTTACAGTTTCATAACGCATCATTTTTATGAAGATTCCTCTACATGATTGCATGATTATTTTAAAAAAAACGCTTTTCTTTTAAAATTGCATGACATTTTGTGAAATGAAAATGATTTTGAAGAAGAAAGGATATTTTCCTCAAGAATTCATTTAAAGTGTTTTTATCAAAAATACTTTCCATCTAAAATGACATTATTTAATATGTTTATGTTTCAAGTATAATTTCTCCATTATTTACATGGTTTGATTCTTCTTATGATGGAAATATATCCATTTTTTATATGGATTATGTGATGATGGGATGATGTTTATGAAACCCATTTTATTCATTGGGTTATTATGAATGATGTATGTTTATTTTGTGGAACAAGTAAGAATGATTTCATTCTGAGATGGGTGGGACCTATATCTACCTCCAATGGATTGGGTAAATATTTATATCTCATGAGATAGACATGGCTGGAATGGTAAGTTAATCCGGTATAGTGTTAGAGGACTGAAACGATGAGTGAACTCGATTTAGAAAGGGACTTTATCCACTAAGATGGTATTGGTAGCAATGCCTTGGATACTATGGAAATCATAACATGTGATAAATGGTTTCCACAATTACATGTTTTATTCCCATTATATTTTATCATGGTTGATGTTCTATTGTGATATATGCCTTACGTACTTCCCTGATTTATGTTTTTGCTCAAGATTTTGATGTTTAAATTTCATGTTCATGTTTTTTCTTCCAAATGTTTATGGATTGTTTTATGTTATCTGTGGTTGACCTTACTGAGCATTTGAGCTCACCCTTTTTATGTTTTATTTTCTCCAGGAAATAAATAATGGTTTTAGGTAAGGAAACAAAAAGGGGAAGATCGTTATGGGAATTGTTGAAGATATTTCAACATGATTAAAAGTTTATATTCTGAGTTTCCAAAGACACTAAACTATTACGATCCTTGTGTGTCTGTTTTTGTTATATATTAAGTATTCTGAAAAAGTAATGTAATGTCCATGTACGTCAATCTTTGGGTCTCTACAATCACCGAATAATTTTCTTATACTAGGGACATCCATTTGTTAAAACAAAATATCCCAAATCAACTTATTGTTGATCAATAATATCATTTAACTAAAAAGAATACGTCACACTAACCAGGGACTTCACGTAGTCTAGTGGTAGACAATAAATCCCAATCGCACTTTGGTTGTGGGTTTGATTCCCGCAGCTTTTTCCGACGTGATTGGTTGTCACACTGTCTGTGTGTTGTCCTTTTAATTAAACTCAAAAATAACTCGAACATGTTTTAACCCCAATGGTTTGCTTATACCTCTCATATACTTCCCAATTATTTTTATATCAACATATTAATTCTATAAGTCTTATATATATTGTCTTTTTTTCTCCACCATATGATAAAAAAATGATCCCCAAAATAAATAACATCATACCTTAATAATGGGGTCCTCTTGGTTTCATCATCATCTTGTTGACACAGGTAAAAGGTCCATGCATTGAAACAATGATTTATAGATCCTTAAAAATCATTTTCCTCCTCCATCCTAATACACCTTGTACAACATGGTTCTAAATGGGTGTTCACAAAAAAAATTGTTTTGGAAAATAATCATGTATGGAATATGATTTCAAAACATTTGATAAAACATGATTTCTATAAAACAACAGGACCGAATTTGAGTTGAAACATTCAATTAATGGTACTTTCAAAATACCATAGGTATGCGATGAGAGACTATACTGTAAAATAAAATATAAATAGGTTGCCCAAGAGTCTCCCTCTTCAATACCTTTTTCAAAATCATAATATGCTTCAAAATCATCTGATAAGGTAAAATATTTGAAATTTTTTTGATAATATTTACCTTTCATGAAAATATTATAATATTGTGAAAATTGGAATTGATTAAATACAACCCATGATCCATGATGAAAGAGGGGTATCGTGGAGGGGTTTGATATCTCAAACAACTGCTTGCAAGTGAGTTGTATGCTAGAAAAAGTTTCATAATCATCTGAACATGACTTTGCAGTAATTATTGCAAGCATATCATCAGGAAGAGATATTAATGTTGTCTGATATCCATCTCCTTCCATTTGTAACTGACTTTAAATTGTTTGAAGAAGTTATAAAATATTGATTTAATTGAAATAATATACATAGAGACTAACCATGTGTTTAACGAAAAATCATAATCCCTAAAGTTGTCTAAATCGACCTCTGATACCAACTATAAGGACCTGTCCTTAAACATTATATAATCTTGAATTAAATGAATAATTCACATTGAGGATATTTTTAGGTTAAGAGTTTTATAGAATTAGGTCACAATATTTACAAAAAAACCTGAATATTACATGTAGACAATTATTCTCATTATCCATTTTTTTATAAAATAAAAACTCTTGAAAAAAAGAGTCATGTCTAGTCCCATGTTTTAGACATCATGAAGTTTCTGTGATCCCATCCTTGACCCTATTCATCTTTAGGTATTGTAAAAAACATTTCAAAACTTGGGATGAGAATAAAAATCTTGGTAAGGGTTATATAATAAGGAAGGAAAACATTATCCCATCATTAAATACAAATCAATTAAACCATACTTTTCAATCACAACATACCTTATGGAATCATAAGATTTATGAATAACACACACAAATCATAAATCATAAAGGTAACTTATGGAATTCATAGAATACTTAGATTTCATCTATCACAGATATTTAAGGAGTCACATTTGGAATACCCATCATAGTATATTCCCTAAATCTCTTAGGAGAAACATTAACATTTACCTCCGTCACGTTACCCAATGCATTGGAGAGCTATCTCGGGCTTACCTTCCCTAGGTTTATCACAGAACCGCCCATATATGTAAACAATGCCCAATAACCATAACATAATCATAAGACATAACAAAACTATTAAGTAAATATAAAATTTCCACCTTCCAATATATCAAATCAAGATATTGAAATAAACAATGCTTTATCAAACCATATTCAAAACCATTTAAAACATTTAATAAAGAGATTTTTTAATCAAAGAGTACCATACCAATTTGATGCTTTTAAATGAATTAACATTTTAAAACATTAATTTCAATATAAATATATCCTTAAAACCATTTTTAAAACATGCACATTAATAATAAATATTTATAAGAATAAATATTTAATACATTTAAGAAGATATTTTAGTTAAATTTTTTTATCAAAATGAGAGACTCTTGAATACAATTAATTGAGGAATAAAAATGAATCAAAACTTTATAATATCATGAGAATAAAGGTATTCATGATATAATATTCCAAAGGATAGTATATACACCATCTAATTGTGAATTGGTGCATAAAAGTAATAAAGTTTCAATGGAATGTAAATTGAGAGGAAATCCCTTATAAAAATAGTATCCTTAGATTAAGGATAAATCAATTATATAATAATTAATGAACAATATAAATATGCTCAGTATGATTAGATATTTAGTGTAAATCAATCACAGTAAATTCACACAGGTTTTTTTAATACAAAACCAATCACTAGGATGTTTAACTCAATGAATGAAAATTGAGTTAAAATTACTCTTATCAAGTTCATATCAATGACATGAGAATTTATCAATGCAGTGATTATGTGTATCAAAAGTATATCCACACAAAGGGAAGTTGAAATTATAACATAAATAAATAAATAGTGATTCCACACATAATAATATCATGACATAATTAAGAATAATAAGATTAACCCAACGTATGGAAATTGGGTTAAAAGGTTTCCTTGCCGATTTGGTAACTTACGAAACATACAACCCATGAAAGAAGGATCATAAAATAAAGATGTAAATACCCATAAATTTAATTATATTACACAATGAATACAATAATGGGAAGTAAATACACCAAAAAAATGAAATAGTGGCAAATATTGCATGAATCTCATGGGAATAAAAAGTGAGATGAGAATCCCTTACCAAGTTGTAATCAATTGATTTGTATGACCAACATTTAATAACCACAAAATGATTAAAATAATAACATGAATATAAATAGGAAAATGATAATATATATCAAATAGAAGTACATAATAAAACACATGAAATAAATTAGTGGAAGACAATGGAAATCTTACAGAATTAATAGTGAGATAAGAAATCCCTTACCTCATGTCTGACATGACTTGTTTGTTCCTTGTTCTTTATTTAATTTCGGTAACTCCCTTTGGTTTGAACCAAAAGGGATTGTTGAAGTACCTTATACATAAGGTAAGGCTTCTAAGAAGATGATATGGATCTTAATATATTATTTGGGTAGGGTTTGGACGAGACAAGGGGCTTTAGAGGTGTGTGGAATGAGTTAGAAGTGAGGGATTTTTATAAGGGGGAGGGCTCTTTTGGAAAGTGTGAAAATATTATTTTATTATATAATGATATTAGGTTTCTAAAGGTCCAAAACTAATTAAAGTAGAAGATAAAATGACTAATGGTCAAAATAAAATCATCCAATAATAATTAGATAGGTTTAGGATGTCATTTTCATATTTATAATGTTATTTATTTAAATATTTTTTTAATGAGGTAAATACAACATCATTTTTGTGTCATAAATAATTTTATTTATTTGATGTCTAAAAATAATAAATAAGTACCATGATGTAGGAAATCTTTTTATCTTTCTAATTAATATTTATAGTCGAAAAGATAACTTATATAACCCCATTTATAAATTAATTTACTAAAAGATATTTGTTTGTGTCATTTTTGTTTTTTACTTTAAATTAATTAATCTAAAGTGTCATTATCACTCCCAAGTGTCTCTATGAGGTCCCAAAACTGACCCAAGGACTCCCATGGTTGGCCATGACTCATAAAATAAGGTTAGGACAACTGTAAAGTTAATTTTGTATTATTATAATATTCCTTTTACCTTGAATTACCCTATTTACCTTCAACCGCAGTAAATAAGTTAAAAGTTACTATACACCAAAAATTATTTTCATCTTATTGAACAAAATTTTACATACTAATAACAACCATGTATGTCGGATTTTATAATTCTAATTCATAGAAGTAGTAAAATTTCATTTAAATGAAAAAGTTAGTTTTTTAACTACTACTTAGTCGTTTAACTATTTATCAAAAATTGATGTTTTTCAGAAAAATACCAAAATTAAGCCTAATATATATTTGATATTATGTATTCAAAAATGATGTCTATTTTACCAAATTCAAAACATTGATGTTTCATTGATTAATTTAAAATTAATTCTCGTTTTAAAACAAATAGAATGTTTTTAAGAAACAATAACTATCAAGAGGTTGATACTTGTTTCTATCCAATTTCAAAGTGAATTTAATTAAAATGACCAAAATTGGATTAAATAGTAAATATATAATTCAATTAAACTTTAAAACCATTTAAAAAGATAATCTAACCATATAAATATGTTAGATTAAAAGGAAGTTTTGAATTAAAATATAGTATTTTTCAATATTCAAAAAAATGATTTTTATCAGAAAAATACCAAAAATTTCCCAAATTAAATTTTGATGTCTCGATTCTAAATAAGAATTTTATTTTTCCAAATCGATCATATAAAAGTGACCAAAAATATATTTAAAGAGGGTTCACCATCAAAAGGCTGTAAATCGACCTTTTAAAGAATATTAGAGTATTTATGCCTAAAATAGGATTCTTTATTATTTTAAGCCTCTTAAATTTATTGGATAAATGTAAAAACATTTAAAAAACATGTATATTCATATTATAATTAGTTTGGTCCATTCCCACCAATACAACAGCTAGGCATTAACTACCATTTAAAATAATATTATATTATTATTTTTTAGTATGACTCAGTATTGTGTGCAACATAAGATTTCAAAGAAACCCGTTGTTGTGCATCGGGTACGCCATCGAACATAGAATCACCTTTAAAGTAAAATTAATAATTAATTTACAAATATTAATAAATATAAAAATGTCATATTCTTTATTTACATGGGATGTTACATACATTGTAAGGACGTGACCCAATGGGGCCCACATAGCTGGAATAAGGTTGGGCCGCTACAACCCTAAGCCCACCTCTATAGGATAGAGGTTGGTGACAAGTTATAAGAAGGATGAACTAAATATTGGAGGCCTTTTCCTAAGATATAAATACACATTCACCCAGCCATCTCTATACAGAAGTAGAAAGGTATAATATTAAGAGATAGTAATATATTGAGTAAAAACCATACATCTAATTACCTTCAGGGAACACAAAATATTATGATAGTGTAATTGTAAATGTTAATGAAAAAATAAATGCCCAAGTCAAAAATATTTCCAATCCTAAAAAAAGAATAAACTATGTTTTGAGAGACTAACTTTTGATCTTCAATCATGACCACCATATCATGTCTATGAACATGAGTATATCTATGATCCGCTAAAATCACCACCGATCTATCAATCATCTACATAAGACATGACACATGTGGGAAAATTCTATGCAGGGAGGAGTATATACATAACTAGTAGGATGCTATAAAATTCGAAGAGGGAGAAATAGAAGACATGATATAAGTAGTCATTTTAACAGAGAGCTAGTGGGAAACAAAATCTGACGTCATATGTATATGATCATAAAAGAAACCTAGAGGTGGGAGAAAGGAGATATCCACATCATAGCCAATACTAGGATGATGAGTATACCAACATCTATAAAGGTCCATCATTGATGCCTTGTATCTCACATCTCTATCTAAAGAAGTCAAATAGAGGACCTGCATCTTTTGAGTACTCAACATGAGGTGGCGTAATGTCTAATTGTAATAGTATCCACACCCTGTATGATTGTGGGATTCCACTTAGTTTATGGATATATGACCTATTCCTTAGTATGATAGGAGGGTTCCACTCAGTAGTTATCAGTAGTGGACCCACACTATTATGTATTAGGGGGTGCTACTCAATTTACAGAGGATCCACACCCTATTATGGTTGGAAGTGTCACACAGTAAGCATAAATTATGGACTCATTTACTAGTATGGTTTGGAGATGTCACTATATATGTAGAGGACCCATACCATATTTCCATTGTGGGGGGGGGGAGTCACTCAATATAGTGCAAGGAGAATGGGGGACCCATGCCGTAATGCGACATGGGGGTTGCCAACCCGACCACTATCGAATGATCCTTCCTAATCACTTCCATTAATAAGAATCTCCTAATGAAGTTTCACTATTGGAACATTCCATGTCATATCTCTAAATCTAGTATGAAGGATATCTTCATGTATTACATAGAAAACTGCCCGGGATAGGTTACTTATGGGCCAAAATCCGAGTCGAGAAAAAGGAGATAAGAAAGATGGAAGTTTCTCAAAAAGGAGTACATGACTTGTATGGAGTCCACATAGTGTGTGGTCTCAATTTGTGTAAATACCCATAAATTACAAGGAATTTTATTATAGAACTCTCTGGAATTTTACGAGTCTGTGGCTTTTGACGGCACCTGATTCCGAGGCCCGGGGTGCCTGGAATTAATTTTTGAAGTTTAGCTCGGGTACGTTCAGTGAATGAATGAGTGGGTTTTTCTAACTTTTGAATTGGGGCACAGAATTAAAATCCGATCCCACCGATGAACTCACAACGCTGGTATAAGCTTATGGGGACACTTATCGTAGTTGCATTCGCAAAAGAGGAGAAGATAATTCTTGGAGGTTTTTTTAAGAAGTAAATAAAAATTTTCAGAACAGTTTTTATTTCATGAGGAGGTTTTTCCCCCCCATGGGTAGTTAAGGGTGGGGCCCACATCTACTTAACTGCCCAAGTGTTGATGTTAGGGAGGTGGGGGCCACACAAGCCCCACCATTTAATTTGCACCAAACTCATTGGTAAACCCCCCATTAAATTTGGAAAACCCTCATTTAAATACAAACACGTTTAATAATGGGGAACCTTCTCCCTCCCTTCTTTAATTAATTGACATCACATTATATTTAATGTGGTGAGTTAATTTGGGAGAGTTTCTTTGCATGATTAATAGAATAATAAGAGGAAACTATTATTTTATTAAGGAGGGAGAGCTTCGTTGTGTGATGAATAAAGCCAACCTCTGACAAAGAACGACGAAGAACGACGAAGAACGCAGGTTCCTTAGAGATCGATGATGCGCCACCCTTCCTCTTCTCCACGATAAGAAAGGAGATGTCGCTTCTTCCTTGGCACACTCCGAAGATGCCTACGAAGCCTTTTTCCCGTGACGCTCTCTACCAAGATGCTATTTACCACGACGTTGAAGTTAGTCTTCTTTGTTGAGGTAGGGGATTTGGTTTATATTTTTTTATGTGAATTATACCCTTGGAATGGCGTGCTTTATTGTTGATGATGTTCAGAACCACTAATGCGGTGGGTACGGACTAATGAACAAGTCCGAACCCACCTCTGTTTTGTTCTTGATGCGCGGAATCCTTGGAGATGACGAAACGGGACCGATTTGGCGATTGGAGGCCGTCACAGTGATGTACGGGTCCCGAGACGAACACAGGTGAAGACGAGAGCAAGAACGGTCCACCGGAATGACTCCGGTGGCCCGTAGAAGTCACCGGCGGTGCGGGTCGCTGTCCGGCACCGGCCGGCTGCTCGGAGGAGACGGCACCCCAGCGCGCCGCCGGCAGGTGCCCGCCACAGCTGAAGTCGCGCCAATGAGGAGTTGGATCCTGCTGCCGCGTGGGATCTGGGGGAGACGTGGCGTCGGTCGCCGCCTCCGGGGAACAAAGGGGGGACCGCGTCCCCCCCTGCTCAGCCCACAGGCCGAGCCAGCGTACCCCCTGGCCGGACCAAGGTGGGTCGCGCGGACTGGGTCGGGCCATGCCTAGCCGGGTCGGGCTGCGCCTTACCAGGCCTGACCCGGACCAGGGTCGGGTCGACCTAGTTCGGGCCGACCCAGGGGGAGTTGAGCTAGGCCCAGACCCCCCACTTCGGACCATTTTCTCTTTTTTGCCCATAACATGAGCTACAGACCTTTGATCAATTCACCGTCAGTTGGATATGTATCCTTGGATCAAGAATTTCATTTCAGTATATTACCCTTGAGGTTTTTGAAAATTTTGGGTACTGCCGGGTTTGTTCGAACCCGAAACCAACCGGGCCCTTGGAGAGGAAACGCTTATATCATAAGGACCAGACATCTGATTAACATGCCGTAAATTGCGTTGGGATACTTTTGTGGAGATGGTCCTTTTGGATTACTCTTCTTGAGGTTTGGATGCAGCTGGAGTACGGTCGGGTTGGTTTTAGCTTAAAAACCTACCAGGACCCTGGGACATAAAAACCAATAACTCTCAGACCAAGCGTCCAATTGATGCACCGTCTATTGCGTTGGGTTTCTTTTTACGAGACAAAACTTTGGGATACATCAACTCTGGACTTCATGACAGTTGATGTATCAACTCTCTCTCTCTTTCTCAAGGAGTCGACCCTCCCTGAATCGAGCATGCTATGTGCAGGAACCCTAGATCTGGCTGCGACTGCGACGATGAAGGCTACAGTTGGATCCTCTGTGGGTTTGGTAGCGAGGAAGACTATACATGGATCCTCATTGGGTTCGACAGTGACAATGACCATACTAGAATCCTCCATGGGTTTGATGATGATGACTACTGTTCTTGTATTCTATGTGGGTCCAACAGTATATGACCTCTGTACTTGTATCTCATGTGGGTCCAACAGAGTAGCTGGTATTGTATCCTTTGTGGGTCGGACAGCTTAGCTGGTCTTGTATCCTATGTGGGTCCAACAACTTAGATGAATCAGTGGCTACATCTGATCATACCTATCTCCTTAATAAGTGTTTACCTGTGTGAGATGAGTCTTGATTTTCAATCATTATCATTGATATGGTTGGAATGCTTTCCTATGTGGATTGGGTTAAGCTTTCTTGTGTGGATTGGGATGTGATTTCCTGTGTGGACTAGGTTGTGCTTTCCTCTGCGGATTGGATTGTGCTTTCCTGTATAGACTGGGTTGTGATTTCCTATGTGGACTAGGTTGTTCTTGGGCTCGGGAGATGGAGCCGAACTATAACTAATGACATAAGAATATGTATGGGCATATACCTAAGTATTTTTTTTGATACTTCGTGATTGTATCTTTCCTTTTTGGTTTATCCTTCGTGGATTCTAAGAGACCTTTGGGGGTATCTGGGTCCCTAATGAGTATTGTATACTTACCCTTGCACGGTATATGCCCGTACACCACTGTGTTTGATGTAGATGAAGAATATCACTGATCGAGGTGGAGGCTTGTGGAGCTAGACGGTACCTGGATGTGGACCACTTGGCGGGGCGTACACGGAGCGGACGACCAGACCCATGGAGCTGGGGAGACTATATTTACCCACACTTTAGGAGGTATTTACAGAGGACGACTCGGTGTTGTTGTTTTACTTACTGTTGTGGTACTTTACTGTCAGTCGTACCATACTTTCAGTTGGGTTTGTATATAAGCCCATTTACTTTTTCTCCACATACCTTGTACGCAGTTTTACTTAGTACTTACTTCACTTGTGTACTCTGTTGTGCTTTTGTTTACTTAATAAAAGGAAATTCTTTCCCAATTTTTAATGGTATTTATGCATTTTTTTCTAGTAGCCAGCCCCTGTCCTATGGAAGGCGGGCTTGGGGTAGTCACAGCACAGGCCCTGAGGACAGGTCATGACAAATTGGTATCAGAGGAGTCAGTTCTACCAAAAAACTTAGGACTCTGATAATTTATTCTCTATGAAGAAATAATGTTTATAGTAATGAGTGTGGTTATCAGTCGAGGGAGTCCAGTGTTGGTGCGGCGGCTGACGTATCCATACACCAGGACCCTGACTTCTGATTTCTGACTCAGTGCACAAAAACATTGATTACTTGTGTCTTTCAAAAGTTTTCATTGTGATTACATTATGTCAGCTCACCAGGTATACTGTATTAACCATGGCGCACCTGTTTCTTTTCAGGATAGCCCCATGACGACAACCATCTTGGGTTCTAAGCATTGTGCGAGATGGCAGACCACCGAGCGACGAGGCCTCGGTGCAGGGCCCCATTATAGCGGAGGCAACGACGGTACCTCTACCTGCTGATCCAAAGATGCTACCAGCCCCAGCAGCGGAGAGTGAACATTGCCTGAGTGTGTTGCACGAATTTCAGAGATAACGACCATAGAGGTTCCACAGAAAGACGGATCCTCAGGCAGCCGAGGATGGGCTAGAGGCTGTCATCTGAGTCTTCAGATTGGTAGGGACACCAGCAGACCTCATGGTGATCCTTGTCTTGAGTCTCCTACACAAAGTGGAAGGTAGATGGTGGAGCCTGATGCCCCGGGTGCACGATGAGGCATCACTTCTTTGGAAATACTTCGAGAGCCTCTTCCGCTCAGAGTTCGTTCCAGCCACCCTCCGTGCGGTGTGCATCCAGGAGTTACTACAGCTACGGCAGGGCAGTATGTCAGTAGCCAAGTACTCAGCGAGATTTACAGACCTCTCGTGCTACTCCACGGACATGGTACATTGTCCCATTATTCTGGGCCAGGACCTTTGAGCAGGGACCTAGGCATGAGATCAGAGCTTCGAGGATTCCACTCAGCATCTCGATGAAGGTGGGTGTGTTGGAGCGAGCCCTGTTAGTGGAGGTATTTCTCGCCGAGCATCCATTAGCAGCAAGACCCACCACAGGACGACACAGAGCGGAGTCTTCTGTAGTTGGAAGTCGAAACATGATGCTGGGGTACAAGCAGACCAGGCTGTCTGGTGGGCGACCTCAGGATTCAAGTTCAGCTGTGCAGGGTACACGTTGCAGAGCCAGCCTTATGAGGATCAGATAGTGCTATGCATGCGGCAGGCAAGGCCACATGGCTTGTGACTGCCCGACCCACCATGCAGACAAGTAGCAGACAATGGAGGGACTTCCCAGGCAGAGGTAGAGGTTCGACCATGGCGGTTTGTAAAGAGCAGGCAGACGAGGTAGAGGAGCTGGCCGAGCAACGGGTGGTGGATGGTGCTTCGAGGCTCTACCACCACCACCCCTAGGAGGTCCACCCTGACCACAGGGAGCTGGCGGGCAGAGGTAGGCTCATCTCCAGGTAGCGAAGGCTTATAACCACGGCACACCTGAGATGATTTGAGGTACTATATGTGTCTACTCCACCATTGATTCAGTTCTTATAGACACAGGTGCAAGTCATTATTTTATTACCGCTTCCCTTGTTAGGAGCTCGGAGATTCCGACGGAGCCGTTGGCTCGATCCTTGTGGGTAGAGACTCCTACGGGAGAAGACTCGACGATTATGAACTAGTGTCGACAGTGTGATATTACTCTAAGGGGTGAGATCTTCGGCTGGGATCTTCTTGTAGCATCGTCGAGGCCTTACGATATCATCTTGGGTATGGACTTGTTATCTACAGTCCAAGCTCAGATCGACTGTATTATGCGCAAGGTGTGGTGTGTCCGCATGGATGGGACCAGGTTCACCTTCACCAGCGAGAAGGGAACTTTTGCAGCACCGGATGGACTTACACAGAGGAGAGGGTAGCCGATCACACATCAGTTGTCTAGTCTCATCCTCGGAGTAGTTGACGTGCATAGTCCGTGATTTCCTATTGTGGTGGATCAGTATGTAGACGTTTTTCCTGACGATGTTCCAGGACTACCTCCTCATAGTAAGGTAGATTTCTATATAGACCTGTACCCCAGGACAACATTGATATCCACTCCAGCATATCGGCTAGCTCCCACCGAGCTTCGTGAGTTGTGGGTACAGCTGGAGGACTTACAAGGGAAAGGTTTCATCAGACCCAGTGTTTCACCCTGGGCTTCTATGATCGTATTTTCCAAGAAGGCGGATGGGGGCTTGTTACTCTTTATCAATTACCTTTTCTTGAACCAGGTGACCATGAGGAACAAGTATCTGCATCTGAGTATTGACGACCTCTTCAATCAGCTCAAGGGAGCATGTTGGTTCTCAAAGATAGACCTGAGGTCAGGCTATCATCAGCTCCGAGTTCGGGAAGACGATGTACAAAAGACGACCTTCAGGTGTTGGTATGGCCACTATGAGTTCTTGGTCATGCGCTTCAGTGTGACCAATGCTCCAGCAGTGTTCATGAGTCTCATGAATTGGATCTTCCTACCCTACCTCGATCGGTTTGTCGTAGTCATCACTAACAACATACTGATTTACTATACTATCGAGGAGGGGCATGCCTACCACTTATTGGTTGTACTAGATACACTCCGAGAGCACCAGCTTTATGGTAAGCTCTCAATGTTCTAGTTCTGGGTTTGAGAGGTTCACACCTTGGGGCACGTCATCTCTGAGGCGGGAGTTGCAGTGGATCCCGCGAAGGTCGAGGCGGTACTTTTTTGGGAGCCACCCAGGGGTGTGACGGAGGTGCAGAGTTTCCTAGGTTTTGCTGGGTACTATCGGAGATTTGTTCCAGACTTTTCCAGAGTTTCAACACAGCTTATAGCCTTGACAAAGAAGGGGAAACCCTTCGTGTGGTCAGACAGATGTCAGCAGAGCTTCCAGGAGCTGAGGTAGAGATTAACCAGTGCACCCATCTTGAGGCTACTGGAGGAGGGCGTAGGTTACCTAGTTTACTACGATGCATCAGGGACCGGACTCGGGTGTGTCTTCATGAAGGAGCGAGCAGTGATCTCCTACGGTTCACGGCTGTTGAGGCCGCACGAGTAGAACTATGCTACCCATGACCTGGAGTTAGCAGCAGTGGTCTTCACCTTGAATATGTGGTGACACTATCTCATGGTAGAGCGCTTTACAGTCTACTCTGACCACTAGAGTCTCAGGTACATTTTCTCATAGAAGCACCTGAACCTGAGATAGTGGCGATGGCTCGAGTTCCTCCAGGATTATGACGTTGAGATTGTCTATACTCCTGGGAAGGGGAAGGTTTTGGCTGATGCTCTCAGTAGGAGATCAGACATTCAGCTAGTTGAAGAGGCGATGGAGCAGTTAGCCACTTTGCAGATATCCTTTGTGGATAGAGATGGGGAAACCTATCTACAGTCCCTCGCAGTCACTCCCCCACTACATCAGTGGGTCAGAGAGGCACAACATGGAGACGTAGACTGTGAGGCACAATGTGCTCAGATATCCTGAAGGCTAGCACCCAATGGATTTTCTAAAAGCAGGGAGCATTTCATCCTCTTCCGGGGACATACCATGGTACCAGTTTCACTACAGGAGGAGGTGCTAATGGGGTTCCACATTTCCCCCCTAGCAGTACATCCTGGGGTAGAAAAGATGTACCATGACCTCAGACGACAGTACTGGTGTCCGGGTATGAAGAAGGTAGTGGAATAGTTCGTTTCTCGATACCTCACTTGTCAGCAAGTGAAGGCAGAGCACCAGGTACCTGCAGGCTTGGTACAACCCTTAGAGGTCTCGGATTAGAAGTGGGATGGGATATCCATGGATTTCGTGATGGGGATTCCATGTACTTCTAGAGGACATGACACCATCTGGGTGATCGTAGACCGAATCACCAAGTCTGCCCACTTCCTACCGATCAGAGAGTAGAGATCAATAAAGAGATTGGGACTCCTCTAAATTTGGGAAATCATACGGATTCATGGTTTTCCATCATCTATTGTCTCCAATCGATATGATCACTTTACTTCCTAGCTTTGGAAGGGGTTACATGAGGCTTTTGGGACGCAACTACACCTGAGCACTGCCTTTCATCCTCAGACGGATGGCCAGATGGAGAGGACCATTCAGAAACTTGAGGACATGCTCCGTGCATGTGTCCTTGACTTTGGTCACAGCTGGGAGGATCACCTACCCTTGGTGGAGTTTGCGTACAAAAACAGCTACCACTCCGCCATCGGGATGTCACCATACGAGGCACTGTATGGCCGGCCTTGCAGATCACCTCTATGCTGGACTAACCATGGGGAGTCAACACTCGTAGGACTAGATATGGTTCAGGATACGATGGAGAAGGTGCAGATCATCTAGGAGCGGATGAGGAATGCACATAGCAGACAGATTCCTATGATGATAGAAGGCAGAGACCACTGGAGTTCAAGGATGGCGACCAAGTTTTCTTATGGGTCTCACCTCGATGTGGATTACTGAGATTTGTCCTCGGTGGCAAGTTATCTCCATGCTTCATCAGGCCTTTTCAGGTCCTCAGCAGGGTAGGCGAGGTGGCTTACCACCTGGCCATTACACCTCAGTTACACCGGGTGCACGACATCTTCCACGTATCTCAGCTAAGGAGATACATGCACGACCTGATGCATATCATCAACCACGAGGTGCTGGACATCGATGGCGGGGTGACTTTTACAGAGGTCCCAGTGGAGATCAAGGATAAACATGAGTGGGTCCTACATGGATGGTCGATTCCTCTAGTGCACATTCATTGGAATCATGAGAACCTCTAGGAGAGCACATGGGAGCGGGAGCCTCAGATGCGTGCTCAGTACCCTCATTTGTTTCCCTAGTTTATGTTGTTGCTTTATGGGGATGAAAATCACTGAGAAGGGAGTAATGTAAAGACCCGAAAATTTCAAGGAAATTTTTCATAGAATGATTTGGAATTTTACGAGTATATGGCTTCTGACGGTGCTTGATTCTGAGACCCAGTGTGCCCGAAATCAATATTCAAAGTTTAGATCGGGTACGTTCAGTGAACGAACGAGCAGGTTTTTATGAATTTTGAACCGATGCTTGGAATTAAAATTTGAGGGCACCGATGAACTCGCATCATCAGTATAATCTTATGGGGAAACTTACCATAGTTTTGTTCGCAAAATAGAAGAATATTATTTTTGCAGGTTTATTTAAGAAGTAAATAAAAATTGTCAGAACAATTTTTATTTCATGAGGAGGTTTTTACCTCCCATGGGTAGTTAAGGGTGGGGCCCACGACCAATTAACTACCCAAGTGTGGATGTTAGGGAGGTGGGGCCCACACAAGCCCCACCATTTAATTTCCACCAAATTCATTAGTAAACTTCCCATTAAATTTGGAAATCCCCCATTTAACTACCAAAGCGTTTAATAATGGGGAACCTTCTCCCTCCCTTCTTTAATTAATTGAAATCACATTTTATTTAATGTGGTGAGGTAATTTGGGAGAGTTTCTTTGCGTGATTAATAAGAAAATATGAGGAACCTTTAATTTTATTAAGGGGGAAGATATTCATTGTGCGACGAAGAACTCCAACCTCTGACGAAGAATGACGAAGAACAAAGAAGAACATCAGTTCCTCAGAGATCGATGACACGCCACCCTTCCTCTTCTCCGTGACAAGAAGGGAGACACCGATTCATCCTCGGCGCACTCCGACGACACCTACGAACCCTTTTTCCCACAACGCCATCTACCGAGACACTATTTACCAGATGCCGACGTTCGTTTTCTTTGTTGAGGTATGGGATTTGGTCTATATTTCTTTATGTGAATTATTCCCTTGGCATGATGTGCTTTATTGTTGGTGATATTTAGAACCACTAACGTGGTGGGTGCGGACTAACGAACAAGTCTGAACCAACCACTATTTTGTTCATGATGGTAGGAATCCTTGGTGATGATGAAACGAGACTGATTTGGCGATTGGAGGCCGTTGCAATGATGTATGGGTCCCGAGACGACTGCAGGCGCAGACAGGAGCAAGAACAGACCACTGGAATGACTCCGGTGGCCCGCAGTAGCCACCGGCAGTGCGGGTCACCGGCGCGGCGGCGCCTCAGCGCGCCGCTAGCAGGAGCCCACCATGGATGAAGCTACAGTGGAAAGGAGTTGGATCCCGCACCCACGTGGGATTTCAGGGAGATGCGGCATCGGTCGCCGCGTCCGCGGAATAAAGGGGGGACTACGTCCCCCCTACGCAGCCCACTAGCCGAACCAGCGCACCCCCCGGCCGGGTCGGGGAGGGTCACACGTACTGGGCCGGGCCGCGCCTATCTGGGTCGGGCCGTGCCTTTCCGGGCCGGAGTCGGACCCGGGTTGGGTCGACCCAGTTCGGGCCGACCCAGGGGGAGTTGGGCCCGGCCCAGACCCCCCACTTCGGACCATTTTCAGTCTTTTGCCCATAACTTGAGATATAGTCCTACCATCAATGCACCGTCAGTTGAGTAGGAATCCTTGGATCGAGATGGTCTTTTCGGTATATTACACTCGAGGTTTCGGCAAAGTCTATGTATGGTCGGGTTGGTTCGAACCCAAAACCAACCGGGCCCTTGGAGCGGAAACGCTTATATCGTAAGGACCGGACATCCGATTGATGTGCCGTAAAATGTGTTGGGATAATTTTGTTTACATAGTCCTTTTGGCTTAATCCTCTTGAGGTTTTCATGCAGCTGGAGTATGGTTGGGTAGGTTTTAGCTTAAAAACCAACCGAGCCCCTCGGACGGAAAAACCAATAACTCTCAGACCGGTCGTCCGATTGACGCACTGTCTGTCGTGTTGGGTTTCTTTTGATTAGACAAAACATTTGGATACATAAAATCTGGACTTCATGATAGTTGATGTATCTAATCTCTCTATATTACTCAAGGAGTGGACCCTCCCGAAATCGAGTATGCTGTGTGCGGGAACCCTAGAGCTGGCTGCGACTGCGCCGATGACGACTGCACTTGGATCTTTTGTGGGTTCGGTAGCGAGAACGACTATACTTGGATCCTCCGTGGGTTTGACAGTGACTATGACCATACTGGATTCCTCTGTGGGTTCGATGACGATGACTACTATTCTTGTATCCTATGTGGGTCCGGCAATATATGACCTATGTACTTGTATCCTGTCTAGGTCCGAAAGAGTAGCTAGTATTGTATCCTTTGTGGGTCTGACAGCTTTGCTAGTCTTGTATCCTATATTGGTCCAATAGCATAGATGAACTAGTGGCTACATCTGATCATCCCTATCGCCTTACGATGTGTATACCTGTGTGAGCTGAGTCTTGATTTTCAATCATTATTATTGATATGGTTGACATGCTTTCCTGTGTGGATTGGGTTGTGCTTTCCTGTGTGGATTGGGTTGTTCTTTCCTATGTGGACTAGGATTTTCTTTCCTATGTGGAATGGGTTGTGCTTTCTTGTGTGGAATAGGTTGTGTTTTCCATTATGGACTCGGTTGTGCATGGGCTCGGGAGCTGGTGCCGAACTGTAACTGATGACTTAGGAATATGTATGGTCATATACCTAAGTAGTGTTGTTGATACTTCGTGATTGTATCTTTCCATTGTGGTTTATCCTTATGGATTCTGAGAGACCTTCGGGGGTCTCGGGGTCCCTACTGAGTATCATATACTCACCCCTGAACGAGCTATGGCCGCACTACGTTGTGTTGGATGCAGGCGACGAACTTCACTGATCGAGGTGGAGGCTTGTGAAGGTGGACGGTACCCGAAGGTGGACCACTTGGCGGGGAGTACATGGAGCAGAAGACCAGACCCGAGGACCCGAGGAGACTATCTGTACCCACCCTTCAGGTGGGATTTCCGGGGGATGACTTAGTGTTGTTGTTTTACTTACTATTAGTGTACTTTACATACAGTTGTACCGTACATTCAGTTGGGTTTGTATACTGGCCCATTTACTTTTTCAGCACTTACCTTGTACCCAGTTTTACTTAGTGCTTACATCACATGCATACTATGTTGTGCTTTTGTCTACTTTATAAAAGGAAATGCCTTCCCCTTTTTAATGGATTTATGCCTTTGGTGCTAGCCGCCTGCCCTTGGCCTATGGAAGGTGGTCTTGGGGTAGTCACGGAACGGGCCCCGAGGACGGGTCGTGACACTTTGATACCTAGGAATATTCTTTAATGGACACATAATAGAGGCTATATCACTTTAAATAACATGTACGGCTTCGACATGGTGTCTCTCAACCATTCTTGACCTACCCATGTGTTCCTAGTTTTTCAATTGTTCGTCGGGTCATGCTGTGTACTTGGATGTGCACCAAGATTTTCCAAGGTACCATCAAGTGCATGTGTACTCCCAAAGTTCATGAAATGTATTTCTACACTGGGTATTGGGTTTGTTCTCTCAAGAACTTGTCTTGGACACACTATGGAGGGTCGCATGGTGTGTGGGATCAATCATGAGGCATGTGATCCTTAACTCTACTTGAAAACCTATAAACACGAACATGGGGTACTACATGGATATTGTTATTCTTAATACATTTCATGTAGTTTGGTTTTCCATATAATTTATTGTTTTTTCACATGGAACCTATATCCACCACTTCCATTGTGATTTTTATTAGTTGACCACTCAAAAGCTACAATATTTTATGGTAATGACACCTACTGTTGATTTTCTATCATTCAGTTTCTATAAATTTTCATAAGACCACCAACATAATGCCTATAGAATATCCAGTCGCTTTCCATTACTGTTCAATATCCTATATCCATAGTGGTCTCACCCACATCCCAAAACTGGCCTCGATATGTCCACAAATCATCATCTTGGTCATCTTTCAACAACGCACCATTAATCTGGGGCATTGATCACACTCAAACCTACCTAGAAAACGAATAACCATGACCCTATATCCTAATAGAGAAGAACACAAAGAACAATGATGATAAATGCATAATAATGCAGTAATCCTTCATTATCCAAGAATTATTATCCAATTATTGCATAATGGGGATGTCCAAGGGAGGTAGCATGTAATATAAAATTTAAATTGATTCAAAAAATTTAAATTTATGGAATGGGTTCATGTGATGATAAAAATATCAAATATTAAAGAATAATAGATAAAATCCTTTCTCAACCTTTTAATTAAGGGAATAAACCAAAATTTATTAGACCTACATCAATTCCTGAATGAATTTGGGTGTATAATGCATTCTCCATTGATATTGGGATCCTAGTGTGTTTGTTGCCTACTGATCTACCTTGACCCCATCATCATTTTTCATATGACTTTTATTTTCCAATGAATAATTCTATTGATATCCTATTAAATTTCCTTATAATATGAAGATACCCTTGAATAATTTATATAGAATCTATTTTATAGATGAAATTTAGGTTTGAGTATTAAATGAATTAATTTAATAATTTAATAAATTATACCACTTAACATACCTTTTAATGGATACCTCATCAAAACACGCGACACCAACCAACTTTAGACATGCTTATGGAAAAATGCATGTTGAACATTCAACCATGGCCTCATAGTTTTCATATATAGTTCCTCTTGCGATAAAAAAAATTATTTACAAAAAATTCCTCGTGCGTGATATTAAGTTATTTAATATTTTGATAATATCAATTCTGGGCCAACTGGGGCTCATAATAAGATACCTTCATAGATATTGGATCCTAAAATATTTTTTAATATATTTGAAAGCCTTAAAATATAGGTCACTAAATTATAGCCCCTTCAAGGATTTTCTTCCACTAAAGGCATGATATAAACAAAGAGGTGAAGATACTGAGCCTGCATCAAGATCTCTCACTCCTAGGAGATCACCTACATGATCCCATACTACCATAACATACAAATTGTGGGAATGATCCATCCTCATTAGATCCCCTCCTGCCAATCCTCGATCTCCACTATGTAATCTTTATAGGTGGCTCTATCTTTGATGTTTAACTCACTCTAGTAAATAATGTGCATAGGATCATGAGTGCATCTACTCATCTATGACATATAAAAGATTTCATGAACCTGATCATACAATAGGGGTAAGGATAGGTAGTAGTAAAACTCACCAACCCATTGTAGGATCTCAAACAACCTGATGAACCTTATGGATAAATTTCCTCCCCAATTGAACCTCTATTATCCTCTTCCTGGGGAGACTCATGAAATCATGGTCTCTATGATTTAAATCTAAGGGCCAACAATGTCAATATTTGTAATACTTCTATTAGATTTGGGTTTTCCTTTTATACTCACAGATCAATAATACTTTCTCTATATTTTTCTGCACCATCTCTGGCCTAACTAGAGTTGCCTAAACAAATCAGTGCAGGCTAAGGGTGACATCAAGGGTCTTCCATAAAAGGGATCAAAAGGTTACATGCTAACTATAGAGTTATAATAGTTATTATAAGAAAAATATACCATTTTAAAGTGATCCTACCAGCTCTAGATGAAGTAAAAAACACAATCCCTCAACATATCTTCCATCACCTGGAAAGTGCACTCGATTTACCCATCCTCCTAGGGTTGAAATAACATAATTATCCTCAAATGGGTGCCAAATAAATCTATAGTCTTCTCCTATAATGTGACTTAAGCCACAAATCTCAGTTGGAGGTAATTGATGAGGGATCTCCATGGATCCATATGATCACTGACATGTACAACTATCCCAAAATCTCCACCGAACAAATCTTCCTAATGGCGAAGAAGTGTTCCCACTTCATAAAGCAGTCAAATATCACCCAGATTGAATCATGGGATATCACTATCCATGAAAACCCTATAAAAAAGTCTAAGGATACGGTATCCCATTTACAATACAAGATCTCAAGGGGTTGTTTCAAACCTTCTAGAAATTGGTGCTCTACCTTCATATACTAGTATGAGATACACGAAGAGATGAACTTGAAAACATTTCACATCATTCCCACCCCACATAACTATGACTAATGGTCCTTGTAAATCTTCTTTACACCATGTTTTATAGCCAATGGAGAAGTTTGAAACTATCATATAACATTATCTCATATTATGACTATAACCACCGTCTTCGCATGGAAAAAAATTATGTATTCAACTCCTTTATAAAATTCATCCGGTGAACCTCATAAAGATAACTGGTCATAAAGAAACTCATATTCAATGTTTCCCAACTGATCCTCTCACACATGTTGAAGAAGTGGAGGAGTCAATTCCATCAACAGATGATAAGATACACCCTTATCCTCCACCAAGGTTAGTGGGAAAGAAGCCAACTTCTCAAATTGATCCTATGAAAAGAGAGAATGTGGTTTCATAGTAATGGAATATTCCACCACATTTCCCTTCCCAGGAGTATGAACTATCTTAAAGTCATAGTCCCAATCCAACCAGAGTCTCTTTATCATGTTCATATCTCTATACATAATGATATACTTAATACTATGATAGTATGAGGAAACAAAAATGTGCTATACTAGAAGATAGTGCCTCTACATATTCAAAGTGAATACAACTCCTACCCACTCCAGGTCATGAGTCGGATAGTTTTTTTCATGGGGTCTCAATTGCCTTGACCCATTTGTGATAACTACCTACCTCTACATCAACATATATCTAATATCATCTCCAGAGGCATGAAAATACACTACATACTCTAAAAAACCATTTATTAGTCTCAAAATAGTATTAATATTAAGGCTAAGCCTCAAATACCTAAAGGATCTACGAAACTGCACACTCCAAGTAAATGACTTCAATTTCTGAGTCAATGTGGTCCATGGAGTAGAAATCCTAGAGAAGTACTCCATCAACCTCCTAATGTATCCTCCCAAACCAAGAATGTAGTACGCATATGACGCGGTCTTGGGTGGATCCCAAGAAATAATGTCATCAATATTTACCAAATTTATAGATATTTAATTTTAAAAAATGACATGTACCATAAGGTGAGCCTTGTATATCCATAATAGGCACTTTGATAGCTTTTTGTGAAGATGGTTCTACCAAATATAGTCTAAGACCATCCTCAAGTTCACTACATGATCCTCCTCTGATGTAGAGAAGATGAGTTTTCCATTAACGAAGACTACCATAAGTTAGTAAAAGTTTGAATGGAATATATGGATCATGAATGGATTAAAAAAAAATGGGGGAATTCATCACAATTAATGAAATTTCCAAGAACTCATAGTCTCTATAGTGAATTTTAAATTTCATCTTCTGAATATTAGCCTCATAAACCCTCAACTAGTGGTTATCAAAACTAAGATTGATCTTTGAGAACTAACTTGTACCTAAATAATGACCAAAGAGGTCATCAATACTTGGAAAGAAATAATTTTTATTTAACTTTTTCTAGTTTAGGATATGATAATCAACACATATATTTAATATCAAATTCAAATTTTTTACAGACAAAACATGTCTTTCCTTGGGGGGCAAAGTGGGTATAATAAAAACGTTCTCTTGAAGGTCCTCCCACTGCACCCTCAAATACTGGAGCTCACTTAGGTCCATCCAATATGCCACATAAGATATCGTTATTTTATTAGTGTGAAAGTAAATATATAATTCTATATCCCACCTTAGAGGTAGTCTCAAGAATTACCTAGGGAATACATCCATATAGTCCCCCACTACTAAAAGAATCTAGAAGACTAAATATCCTGATGTGTGACTGGATAAAATCTCTAACTGATGGGTGATGATTTGAATCATCCTTATCAAAATATACACACACAGAGCCGTGAGATCACTCTCACTTGTAATGGAGAATCATGTTCCATCCATCAACGTGTATCTAAGTTGTCTGCAAGGACATTCACTTTGGGCTTGATCCATGGAAAACCAATCAATACCCAATATCAGGTAATAAGGATTCATCATGATGACCAATCTTCCTGATGATGAACTCTATCCACCAAGAGATAGCTCAAAATTTTAGTAGATAAGAAATGTTGGAGAATTGATCCAGTCAAAACCTCTAGAAAAAGATGCTATGATAAGGTCTCAGGTTGGATATATATCTATCACACAAGGGATATGGAAATGTAGGACTGGCTCACCCATATGTCTATAATTACTGGGGAATTTTTTTTATTAAATCATAACATACATTGTATCATCTAATGAGATTCTGGGTCATAAGACTCTATGGCTTACAGCTTGACATTATCCCATATTACATATCCTTGAACCTCCTAGTGGTAGTGGTTGATGTAGCTTATAGAATCTCCCTCCACCAGCATATCCTAATCCTATATCCCAACCAACTCCTCGTGTGGATATTCCTCCCTAGGGGCTAACCTATCCATGCCTGGGAGGTCACTAGTCACAATACTTCCACTACTGTGGTGGTCCATCCACTGCCTACCTTCCCTCTATGGAATGTCGGGCTAGAAAATAACATTCTATATGACCATTACCTTCACATGAATTCCATTTCCCATCTCGTAGATAACTTATTCCCCTAAAAAATATCAACTTTGCATGTCCAGGTAACTGATATTGTCCATGAGGAGGTATCATATGCCGTGAACATTCAAACTAGCACCTACTAGCCACAAAAAACGACTTACTATTTTGATTAACATTTCCATAATCATATATATAGAGTCCCTCATATATGTATAACTGAATAACCTATGTCCACTTTATCATTCCAACATATGAGGTAATGCACAGGGGTACAACACTAGCATGAATGTCTCTATAGAGACCCAAATCGAATTTCCACACCTTGAAGTAACCATTATGAACCATGTTGTTGGAGTACCATGTAAAATCAGTGAACATCACAACATACTCATCTACTATCATGATACGCTACTATAATTATAGAAACTGTTGGATCTTAACCGAGTGAAATAACCATGAGTAATAATCCTCACAAAATAGCTACTAGAAGTAGGAATATGAGAGCATCATCTCTTCATGGGTCAATGTAACCAATATCCATAGGAACCCAGCTGGTCCACAAGAAAATAATGGATTCTAGTGAAACCATCTAATCTATTATGTCTTGAATCAGCCCAAAGATTCAAACCCACGACTGAATCCATTCCTCCACCTCTTAGGGTTATGCCTCAACAAGGAATCTCAGTAGTCTCTAATGTTAGAAATCTTAGAGTGCACTAATCCTGCATGCATCCTCAGCTTGAATTTATCGTAAAAACATCATCTCAATTGGTCGAGGTGATACTACCTGACCACATAGGGGAAACACATCATGAGATGTCCTCAAAACTTAGGCCACCTTAGTCATCATATTTTCATTATGATACTAAATCAGTAACCAAACCAGATGTCTTCACAGAGGCATCCTGAAAGTAATAAAGATGTTCCATGGTCATATAATAATATATATATATCTATATATAAATGGATGTCAATTATGTATTATATTAAAAATACCCAATCTTATATGGTTCAATTATTAATGTTCTCCACAACCATTATCTTGATTTTGAATGTTGAGAAGAAGGTAGTCAATGTCCTGGTGTATAGACACATCAGCTTCCACACCAACACTGGGTTCCCTGGCCAAAAATCCTCACTCAAGAAACTCTAACATAGTTTCCCTAAGTTAATAACAAAAATTTATAAGGGAAAAAATATATAAACACTTTCCTAAGGGTGAACCACCTATGGTACCACTTATAGAGACTCAAATCATTGGGGACTACCTGGAAAGAGGAAGGATGGTCCACCATAGGCCTAAGCTTTCATCAATAGTCTTAGGGATGAAAACAATAACTGAAAATAAATAACAAAAAATTTGAGGCCTTTTATGACTATACCTATACACACTCACCCGACCATATCCCTGATGAAGTGTAGATTAAAAATAATTATAGATAGTAACATAAAGAGTATAAACCATGCATTTAAAAACCTCTTGAAAAGAAGAGTAAGATAGTTCAATCTGAAATGTAAAGAAGAAAAATAAATTCCCATATAGAAATTATGCTCCATACTTAAAAAAAACTATAATTAATTATGTTGAGAGATGCTAGCCCTGATATCCAAGCTCAACCACTATAGAAATTCTAGGCACATGATTATCCCCATGATCCTCTGAAATCACCATCGATATATCTATCATCTACATTAGAAAGGAATAATGTGGGAAAATCCCATGTAGGGGTGAGTATAGACATAGTCCATAGGACACCCTAATAAATGAAGAGGGATAAATATAATGAATTATAGATGTATTAATCTCAACCCTAAACAAGAGGTAAATAAATACCAACACCATATAAATATATTTGCTCATAAAATTAACCCAAATATGAGAGAAAGGGGAACTCCATCTCAAAACACATCCAAGGATGATGAGTCTTCCTAAATCTAAAAAGGCCAAGCATCGATTCCTTGCATCTTGTTTGTCTTAATGAATTAGTCCTGAGGAGGACCCACACCACTCCAATTCTCCACATATAGATGGGGGAAAATATCCAATTGAAAGAGGATCAACACCCCCCGAAATAATAGGGTATTACACTCGTAGGAAGGATATAACATCCACTCCTTGGTATGATAGGAGGTTGACACATAGTAGGTATTATTAGAGGACTCACACCCTTATGAATTATGATGGTTCCATTCAATTTATATAGGAACTTAAAAAATTTATGATAGAGGGAAGAAATTGGCAAGAATGAATAGTGGACCCACACCCTAGTACTGTAGGGTGATTAAACTCTATATACATTGGATCCATGATTTAGTACCATAAGGGGTTACAATTGATGGGCATAAGAATCACACCCTTATGCCATACATGGTTCCAGTCAAACCAATACATGGGGAATGGGGGACGTGTGCCATGATGCAATAGGGGGGGGGGGTTTCTAAACCTGGACTATAGCGAATGTCCCACTGAATCAATGACATCTTCAAGAATCACCAAAATAGGCATCATGCTTATAAAATTCAACATTATATCACAAAAAAACTGTAAATTCTACCATAGTGTACTACATAGAAAGCTGTTCTGGATAGGAAAATCACATGAAAAAATAAATTTCCACATAAAGGAGGTATGAAATGTGGATGTTTCTCAAAAAGGGATACATGGCATGTATGGGGTCCACATGATGTGTGGTACCACTGTGCTGGAAATCCATGTTCTCTCATGGACATGGATTAGAGGCCATGTCAATGTACATGGAATGTAAGACTCCCACATGGTGTGTCTCATCAACATGGGGCCTACCATTGTTCTTATGGATGTTCTTATGTTCGTCAGGCCATTCTGTTTACTTGGACATGTACATAACCATGCTCGGGTACCAGCATATGCTCATGTACTCCCATAGCACATGGGATGTCCTCCCACATAGTGTCCTAGGTATGTGTCACATGGATCACATCTTTCCCACCTGGGGAGGGTCACACAGTGTGTGGGTCTAGAAACATGATGTGTGATCCTTAAATCCACCTGAAACCCTAGAACCATATCCAAGAGGGTATTACATGGTGTATATCTTCATAGTACAAGAAGTGTTTTCAGGTTTTCAATAGAAATCCTGGATTTTCATGTAGATCCTATATCATACACTTTGTCCATGATTTATAGCCAATGACCACTAAAAATTCACCATATTCAAATTTAACCACGATGGAAATAAATTTACAAGCCTCTAATGGTCAGAAATCAGAATCCATACACCCATACACTCACGCTCTAACCCGCCCTGATAATGTTTAACCATGATCTCATAGGCCAATGATGAAGAAAACGAATAAAAATGGGGAAGAATGCATAATAATGGAATAATCCTTCATCGGAAAATTATTAATGGAAAATGAATTTATAACAAGGATGTTTAGGGGAGGTTTTAAGGAATATCAAATATAAATTGATTCAAAATATTTAAATCTATGGAATGGGCACAAACAAAGATAAAAAATAGTTGATTAAATAATAATAGAAAAAATAAATGATGAAACTTTTAATAAAGGGTAGAAACTACAATTTATGAGCACTAAATTGATTATGGATTTATTTTTTTAGAAAAATCATTCACCATTGATGTGGGGATGTGGTTGCATTCACTGCCTATTATTCCACCTATATTCAATCGTCATTCCTAGTATGATTCCGATTTTCCTGTGAAGAAAACTATTAATATACTCTAAAAGATGCAATTATTATGAATCAAACCATGATGAATTTCTATACTCAAAATTATATAGATGAAATTTTGGTTTGGGTATTAATTGAATTTATTTAATTATTTTATTACTTAATAAACTTAATGTACCTGCCTATAGTTATATCATCCAAACATCCAACACCAACCAACTTTAGGTTACTCTTAGAGAAATCTTCACGTTTCGGATTCAATAGTGGCGTCAAATTTTATATTTAAGGATCCAATAATGATATAAACTAATAAATCTGAAAAAATATGTTTGAATGATACGAAAATATATAATATCTTTATAATACCATTTCTGGGAACACCGGACCTCAGAATCTAATTCCATCTCAAGGATTAAGTCCCTAAATATTTCATGATATATTTTAAAATATTATAAGGAAAAAATGGATCACTATATACATAGTGTAGGATTATGATAACCATTTGGCCCAATTAAAACATGATGGATTGTAGATACTAAAGAGACAAGACAAAACTTGAAGCCTTAAGGATATTGTGCATGTGCTCACTTTTCGACCTTGTTTCCTAACATGGGAATTTATACCATATAAACACTGAGTGACATGTTGAAATCCATAGGGATATTATTTTCTTTTCTGTCATATTGGTCATCCTACTAGCATAAATATGAAACAATCATGGTGGAGGATCATGGTGTCATGTTTAGCATATGAGTACTCAATGTATGATTTCTAAGATTTCATGTGAATATATTATTGTCATAACATAAAACTATTATACATGTGAATTTGTTTTAAAGATGCATTGGTGGATTCTTATTTATTTTTATTACTCACACCCTATGAGGAAATTCTAATTCACATGCATGATTCATGTATAGGGAACCATGAATGAGATAATGGATCAGATAAAAATGGTTTAGTTGAGGAGCATAGAGTCAGAAGTAGAAATAGGATGCACTAAAGAAAATATTATTGTTTATTTATTTATCTATCTACTTGAAATTATAATTATGTTTATATTTCCACATTGAGATCCCTGTTTACTTATTTGTAAGACTAGTATTCCTTATACACAGTTTTCATATGTTTACAAAGATTATTATAATTTATTATATTATGTTATATTATTATTTTTTGATAGACATGATACTCTGAGAATTGTCTCCCCACTGCTGGACATAGAACCCTTCTGCAAATCCAGATCCTCTTCTATATAGGGTGATGTGCATGAGGTATGTGACTCTATAGATCTGACCTAGTGGTTTGGGTCTGAGTGTTATAGTGATTCATTAAAAATTACTTTAAATGAGATAGTTATTTTGGAGATAAAGAGGAAAATGGAATATAAATGATGAAAATATATTTCATGAAACAATATTAACATAATCATAATAAGAAAAAGTTACAGGTTTCTCTAAAAAGTTACTTTCGAGAAGTTGCCATGATATTATTAAATAAATATTTAGAACAGAAAATTAATAATGGAGCCTATAATAAAATGTTTATTGAGAGAAAATATAAATTTAACGATAAAATATATGATCATAAAAAGAAAAAAAATTAATATTTGAAAATGTATTTATTGAAACACACATCATAGAAAGGGTAATAAAACATATTTTAAAAAATATATAATGATAAATATACGGATAAAATGGGAGAAAACTTATTTTTGTTTTAGGATAATAAATTAAAATATTTTTGTAAATAATGAACGTAGACATGCAGATGAAAAATACATTAAAGAGGATGAGAATAATTCATAACAAATTTATATGTTTATGAGAAAGAAATTTATCAAGGATGTGTATTTGGGTTAAAATAACTTGGTAAAAAATATGAAATATCATATAAAATAAGAAATTTTATAATATAAGGGACTTAGAAGAATAAGAGACATTATAACTAAAAAAGAATGAATTTTAATTAGAAAACACCATTACAGATTTTGTAACATTCAAATAAAAATACCTTGAAAATGTGATCTTAAAATAAAACACTAAATACAATATATAAATATAAAATAATGATAGAAATTTTAAAATAGGTCGTATATACACCACACTGAAGATGTTATGAGTAAATTAAAAAATATGTTTCGAAAAAGGAATTTTTGAGACGAGAAACCCTTACATCATTGGTAGCTTTTGAATAATAACCATTTAAAAAATAAAACATTATATTGAAATTTAATTTACCAGAATAAAATAAAATCATGGTAAAATTATACACATTTTTAGTATATACACTACATAAATAATTTTTTTTGTAATATAAAACATGTCTCAAAGAAGGATGTTTTAGACTAAAAAACACATAGGTTTATTCTCAGATTCCATAAATGAAAATTCACCCACTTTATATTAAAAATAACCATATTAATAACTTATTTCATAACATTTATAATATATATTATATTTTATATCTTCATATATATTCATTTATTGTAAATTTATTAGTTAGTTATATTTTAATTTTATTATCAGTTGTTAATAATTTTTATTGTTTCAGTTATGTTTCGTAACAGAGAAGTCAAACCCTATTATTTGTTAAAAAGTTAAAAATTAAAATATTATTAAAGGTACTGGAATAAAAATTCCATAATTATTTTTAATGTTATAATATCATTCTATTACAGTTTTAGTTACTATTCCTGAAGATGAATCCAATGTTGAGCAAATTTATGGTAATTTACCGATATCTTGGTATTACTTTATAATGGACATTGATTTTTGTGTAATAATTTCATAAAAATATTGAATTTTTATAATATAATAAAATATTAATTCTTAAAATATATATTAAAAATCATTTCTTTAAGGAGTCGATGAAAAATGAAATACGGCGTCCATGATGGCTATAGTCTGCACATATGCATAACGAGAAATTTCATTTTACAATGGATTATTTTTTTAATAGAATTCACCATTTATAATTACATAAAATTAATGACTTCATAAATATAGTATTTATTCATTAATTTCATTCTTATAACCATACAATTTGGGTGATGAAGAAAAAATAAATATGTCATTCCATGGAGGCGGTACTCCGCACATAAACGCTGACAATGTTTTCATTTTCCAGAAAATATGATAAAGGAATAAAAAAGATTATATTTTTAGAATACTAAAATTATATTAATATCATATATATTCATTAAATACCATTTTATAAAAATCCATGTAAGGACGATATGACAAATTAAATACATCTCTTTATGGAGGTGGTTGTCCCCGCGTATGAACTAATGACATTCTCATAATTCTAAGGAAGGGGAAATGGTCAATAATGGTAATAAAATTAACATAAAATAATTTTGGTATAATAATATTATTCATGTAATTATATTTGAATGGTTAACATAGATTTGGAGGAGAAATATCGAGAAGAAAAAAATGTTAAGAAGTGATTAGTACTCATGTTAGGAATATGAACCTCCTCTTAGAGGACCTCTTTGAAATGAAGGATATGGGTATTTTTTTAGATAAATGGGATTAAGAAATGGATAAAGATATTGGGTATTTAAAATTGGTAGGTATTTGTCAGTAATTTAAATTTTTGGATTGTCATTGAAGTGATGGTCGAATAATCCTTTTATAAATGGGGGAGTGGCACTTTTGTAATAATATAATATGATAAGTAACTATTCTAAGGAATGTGACCCCAATATTTGACAATAATATAGTTTTATAGTTTTTTTTCCTGAAAAAACATTAAAAAGTCATTTGACGAGAATTCTTTATGGATTTAAAAGTTTGTATTATTAGTTTTTACTTTTAACATAATTTTATTTTATGATGGAAACCCATTTTTTAACCTTGGGAATTTATTTTAATGAACAAAAATAAAAATAAAAATATTAAATTATTTAAACAAGCTGATTTAAAATATTGAAATCAATTTTTCAAATAAAAATATCAAGGGTGGTAGAATTTAATTTTTTATATTAGTTCTCATAACATGTACTAACTACTCTTTAGAAATGTATATTTTTAACATTAAATTTTTTTTTGGATAAAATTATCAATTTTGTTGATTTTCATAACATATAACATTTTATTTCTAATAAAATTTATATTTATGTTTATTTATAAAAAATATAATGAAAAAATACACCTTTTGAAAATTCAATTAAAAAAGAAAAGAAATAACTTTTATTGTTAGAAACATATTACTTGTGTTTAAAAATGTTTAATATTGATTTTTGAAATTCAAAATAATATATTTAAATGATTAGTTTTACTCCATTAATAATTTTTTTATCGATAAAATTTTTTAATAAGATTTTATGGCATACTTACACCATTATGAAGTCATAAATTCCATGGTATTGGTGAAAATTGTATTTATCATTATTTACCTAACAATGAACCATTTTAGAATTACATGATGAATCCAAAAATGAAGTTCATTTCATCAAATTGAGATTCTAAAATTCATTAATTTTTATTTTATCTGAAAATATAAAATATAATGATAATTTGTTTTATATAAAATGGAAATTTTAAAAATTTTGTGTTCTTTATATTATTTTATATAAATTATTAATTAAATAAATGTAAATATATTTTTCATACATTAATATATTAAATACTTTTATAATGAGCTTCTAAAAGTGATCAATTTAATTTAATAAGAAAACAATACTTTTAAAAATTTTTCTTTGAAAAATAATCCTTTTAAAAATTAATTAATATTAATAATTTATCCTCAAAATGTATGAATTTTTAATTGATTAATAGATTTTATCTTACCAGGGGATTTAATTTTCTTATAATTTTTCTAATAATGTTCATCTAATACGATGAAACTCATTTTAGTTTATTTTTATGTGTGAAAAAATAATTCAACAATGTATTTTTTAATGATAAATTAATACTAAAATATTGGGGTGTTAGTGTAATAGAATATCCTACCCTATCGGAGCTGATGTAATCCTATAACAAAGTATAAAATGAAATTTAGTGCTTCCTCCCAAATTTCATTAGACATAATGGAATGAAAAATCATTTTTCATGAATTCCTAGTTCTCATTTTGTTCATCCATTCAACCACATCATTTTTTTCGATATGTCATGAAAAAGATTCTAATGTCTAATCCCCATATTTTGATATTATTTTTTGAATTACCATATGATATATTAATAACCATTTTTTGACATAAGGAAATTTAGAATTCTCTTGGTCACCCTTTAAACCATATAATTCCATTGGTTGGAAATTCCATACACTTTAAAATTGTGCTTCAATAAATATATCCATACATTACATGTAGTGTAATCAATAAATGTGACAAAGTATAAATAAAATTTATAAGATTGAATTGGTGATAGTCCCCTAACATCAACATGAACAAGTTCAAGCTTTCAGCTATGAGCTTCCTTCTATTCAAATTAAATGATACCCTCCCATGTTTATTGAGTATTAAACTCTCACAAATTGTGATGTCATTATAATTAATCTTTAGTACACAATTTTTTAGAATAAATTTTATTTTTTTCTCAATGAGATGGACAATATGATTGTTCCATAACTCAATAATTTTGATAGATGTACATATGGTATTTAATATCCCTATTAAATTTCTATTTGATAAAGTATCTCATACTTTACTCTTCTTATCATAACCATTGATCATGAAGTAAATTTTCGTAAACAATTAGTCAAGGTTATACCATATCCATCTCTATCATGATATCCAACATAAATAAGAATTTTCTATAATCTAGTAATATGTTTAACTTCCTTTAAATTTATTACAAATATTTCCATCATCTAGATATTCTCATAAACCTTAACAATGACTTCAAAAACCTCACTGCCCACAAATCTTACCTTTCTGAATCTTCAAGATATATAATTTTTCATGAACACTTTATCTGAAGTGGAATGTAATGAAAATCTTGATTTAACTACTCATGAATCTACTAGATCACGAAAACTTATTAGAAATTCACTATGCTCCATTGAATTCAATGAACTTGAATTTCAAAAAAATAATCTCTAGAGATTTCTTTCGAATCCTTTTAGTATTTATTGATATACCCCATCTTATCATAATTCTAATAAGTAGGTTTGGGTATAGTAGACTTACCACTTCTCTCATCTATGGTTTTATTTTCTTTCTTTATATTCATCTTTGGGTTGAGTGACCATCCTCTTCCTTTTATATTTAAGGTATTTCTCATAGGTTCTTAGACTTCCCTTTTCTTGAGTTCTTCGTTGAAGAATAAATTCTAACATCTTCAAAGGAAAAGTTTTATTTTATAATAGAATTATTGATAGAAGTGACCATCACCTCGAATATATTTGATAGTGAAGACAACATAAGAAATGCATAGACATCATCCATGAATGTGACTCTCACCACTCTAGATGACTTTAGACCATGTTAATGTCATTAAAATTGTATGTAGATGGTCTTCCTTCTAAGAATCTCTTGGAAAAAACTACACAATAGAAATTATTTTTTTAAAGCTATTGGGATTTTATACATGTCATCTAGGGAATCCACTAGTTCTATAGTTTTTTATTCTCTCAAAGGACAAAATAAATATTTCATTACAAAATCATTCTCATTGTCCAGATTTACTTACTATTAAACCATTCCCTATCATATTTATTTATATTCTATTATTTTATAACAATTAATATAACAAAAAAGTCCTTTTAGATGAGATAATCTTCCATATACATGTTATAGAAGATAAAGCCTTTTCCATCAAGATTATCAAGATTGATATTATCATATTTTGATTCTATTACATAGATGTAGTTACTACCATTGAATTTTATAACATCAAGGAAGAAACTAAAAAATGATACCTGGGTGTCATGAGTATCATACCTTCTTGAGAATAGAGCTCTAATACAACATATTGAGAGGAGAGAGATTAAAATTTCAGAATTTCATTAGGTTTAAATAATTGGATAAAAGATGATAAATCCACTAGATGTTAAGAATTATTATAATTCACTTGAAATGGAACACCAAACCTCCCTAAATTAAAATCTCATGAACCTATGAAATAGGAATACACCCAAAATCACCACAATTAAAGTCAATCGACAAGCATATATAAGAATATAAATAAGAAATGAGAAAAAAAAATAAGAATACTTTTGAATTTTTTGGGTTGTATTTTTATCATTTTTTGTTAGAGTGAGTAACTTAAGAGGGGAGGGGGTGAATTGAGTTCCCAATAAAAATTTATGTTAAAAAAATATATATTGAATTCCCCCGAACATAATAATAGTTCACTGTTAAAAAAATAGTATAATTATATAGGTCTGAACTTTTATATAATTTCATAAATCTTTATTAGGTATCTATTAAAAAAATATTTTAAATTAAATTATCTTATGAATTAAATTACATAAATCAAATATTTTATGTAAACACAAGTTAATACTAACTATAAATGTATATGTTTTGTTTAAGATTTGAAAACAAATTCTATTTTATATTTGAAATGAAAATAAAATAAAATAAAATACTCATAGTTGAAATAAATAAGGGGTTCAATATCAAGATGAGACTTCATCCTCTATAATTGGAAATCACCTACTTCCAATTAATTTATTATAACAACAATCATATATATAAATTGGATTATGTATTACAAAAATTATTTCATAGGCTATCTAGGCTCAAAGTGTCACGACCCGCCTCCCCGGGCCAGAGCCTTCTCATATGACCACATGGGTCTCCTGTAATACCTTGGTTTCCTTCCCAACACTCCATAGGATATTACTCACTAGGGTCGCTTATCAGACTAATGACTGTCCCCACATGTCAACACATGTTCTTTCAGTGTGTTTTGTCCTCACTCACAGACACCCTGTGAAACTTCCCAGAAGGTCACCCATCCTGATTAGTACTCTAGGCCAAGCATGCTTAACTGTGGAGTTCTAATCAGACAGGCTCATGAAAATAAAGGTCCACCTTGTTGACATGGGTAGTAACATTTATCCTCTTAAGTCTCAATTTTGAAGGGGTGTTACATTATCCACCCCTTTAAACCATAACACCCTCATTGTGGACCCCAAGTCTCAAACCCAGGTAGTGCCTAAGCACTTTCGGCCAGGTATTGGCTCTGATACCATTTGTCAAGACCCGCCGCCCTGGGTCCTGAACCTTATCATCTGACCACATGGGTCTCCTATAATACCTTGGTTTCCTTCCTAGCACACCATATGCTATTACTCACTAGGGTCTCTTATCAGACTAATGACTGTCCCCACTTGCCATCACATGTTATTTCAGTGTGTTTTGTGTAACGACCCAAATCCAGATCCACTCAACTGGTTCCCCCTACCCAGGTTTCCACATGACCTCAAGCGCGTTTCCCCAAACGCCAGAGGCTGCTGACTAGCAGTGAGGGCCTTGGTGTGTCCGTGGGAAAATTATGCCCTCATTTGGTATGGTATACAACAGGAGGATAAACATAAAAAATAGAGGAAGCAATAAACAACATACAATAACCGAAACTAAATAGAGGAAGCAATGTATAATATAATAATGATGACAATGATGTGGTAGGTACAAGTATCTAAGGAAAGAAGCAAAGACAACATCGTGCTGAAATGAAACTGAGAAGAAAGTACTAAAAGTAAACAACAACTCCAGCAGCATCACAAGCCTAAGCTTAGTCCTATGCTCTCCAGATCCAACCAGAAATAATGTACCTAAAGTAGAAGGGCCACAATCCATATCCACACCTCTAACCATATAACCTGTTTGGGCTGAAAAGTAGGACCCATATAGGGTGTGAGACTAATACCCGTAGGCAATCACCATAAGATCTGTGCCCTACTGTTGGTGAGAAATTTGGAAAAAGTAAATGAAATAAATGGAGCAGAGAAACATGTGTACACTAAGTAAAAAACCCTACAAATATCCAATCACATTTATTTAGTAATTTAATTCAGCCATTTAATTATCACCCAAGGAATCTAGAAACAACTCTATATTCCCAAAGCATAGCAAGTAACACAACTGGTATCTCAGCAGACTACCTAAACTACAAGCAGTACAAAACATAAGCTTGTTCATTAGCTTGGTGGACTCATCACAACCAACCAAAAAATATTCACACTGACTCTTTGGGTGGCTCATACAGGTAGACCCCAATAGTCAAGTAATCATACAAAGCCCCATACACTCTGGGAAGCACTCACTGTCAATTCCCCTGTGGTCCTCCAACGATAGGTATAGACTCTCTGATGAACCAGTTAAGTCTAATTGCCCCTATAGTCTTGATACGTAACTAAATACACTCTCAGGAAGCACAAAGTCCAATTCCTATAGGTCCTGCGAATGATACTAATTTATAACAGACTCTCTTGGGAAGCTCATAGTCATAAATTCCATCTTTAGTCTACTACACCAGGTTCACACATCCCTGAGCAGTATAGTTGTGCATAATCGTCTGTCTGCAGCCCTAAGTAAGTTCAACAACTACTTGGATAATAGCTACAATGCATCAAAATCATATAAACAGCAAGAAATGAGTGCAATCAATTATCTCAAGGAAGGAAAACAATGCAATAAGGTATACCTCATAGGTAACCTAATCCAAACTACGGCAAACAACAAATACAAGGGAAACACCCATGGGGTGATCCTCAAACATACTAACAGGCAAACAATAATTATCAAATAACCTCAAGCATACAAGAAATCTAAGGTAGGTAATAATACAGGTTCAAAAACCTAACCTGAGATACCCGATACATGGGAATCCGACACTTTTTGAACAAAAACTCAAAGACATTCAACGTAGGGAAAAAAACCACCTACCTAGATCCTAGGAGATCAATATACTTGAAGCTCGACCTATGAATCGACCTAGAATGGAGAAGATCTGCAAATAAGTCTAAAACGTTTAACCTTATATTACTCCCATAAGAAAAGAATTAGAAAACATTGCAAAGGAAGAACCAAGAACTCACCGCTACGATTCTATTGCAACCGATGATGTTCGATTCAGATAACTAGTGACAGATCAGTGGCTCGGAGAAGATTCAGCCTCCTTAGATTCTATGGATGTAATTAGGTGAAGAAGAAGGAAATAGGGATTAGATGCGACCACAGTCCGTTTAATGAAATAAAAAGTAAAGAACATGGCGTGTACTTCATGAGTACACGGCGTGTACTTACCTTTTCCATACACCACATTAAGAGGTCTCCACATCACCCCTACAAAAAGTGTGTGTGGCCCGGACATGGCCATCACACAGCCTCCTACAGGATAAAAGTACACAACATGTACTTATAAAGTACATGGCGTGTACTTAGAAAATTTCCAGATTTTCTTTTTTTCCAAAAAAACAACCAGAAAAGGAAAAACATACCTAAAACAAAGATCCAGGTTCTTAAAAACATCCCCCCTTAAATAAAACTTTCCCTGAATATCCCTAACAAGGTGGTAAAAAAGAAACCTTGAACAAATATTTCCATTGTGATCGCATATCGACCTCCCTCTCCCAAGTCTCGTCCTACACACGGTCGCACTGCCATATTACCGATTCCAGAGGAACAGATCAGTCACGGAGTACCTTTTAACTATGATAAAAAATCCTGATAGGATGCTCCTCGAACGATGCATCCTACTCTAGATCAACCTCCTTGGGTTGAAAGACAAGATACGTGTCTGAGAAATAATGTCGAAGCTGAGAAACATGGAAGACACCATGCATATCCTGGTACCTTTGAGGTAACTGAAACCAATAAGAAACTAGCCCGAATCTCTCCAGAATCTCAAACGGCCCGACGTATCTCAGTGAAGGCTTACCCTACCTCTTGATCCTCTTATGTCCCAACCTCGGGGTAACACGTAGGAAAACCTGATCTCCGACCTTGAACTCCAAAGGTCATCTCCACTGATCAACATAATATTTCTACAGAGACTGTGTAGTTTCCATCCTTTTCCAAATCAACTCCACCTATTCTGGGGTCTCCTAAACAAGTTGAGGTCCCAATATAGCTACCTCTTCTACCTCCAGCCAACAAAAAGGGTGATCGGCATGACCTACCGTACAAAGCCTCATAAGGTGACATCTGAATAGTTTCTTGAAAACTATTATTATAGGAATACTCCACCAGAGGTATATGTTTCTCCCAAGAACCTCCAAAATCAATGATGAATGCTCGTATCATATCCTCTAGCACCTATATCGTGTGCTCTGACTGGCCATCTGTCAGAGGATGGTAAGCTATAGTCAGAAGTACCTATGTACCCAAAACCCTCTGTATCCCTTGCTAGAAATGTGACGTAAAGCGGGCATCCCTATCTAAAATGATAGTACTCAGAACCCCATGCAAGCATACAATCCCATGGATGTACAACCGTCCAAGATCATCAACACTGAAGGTCTCCTTAATCCACAAGAAGTGAGAAACCTTCATGAGCTTGTCAATGACAACCCATACCACATAATTCCCACGAGGAGATCTCGGTAACCTTATCAGAATGTCCATCGCGACATCATTCCACTTCAACTCGAGAATGGTTAGCTGCTGTAAAAGCCCTGCTGGTCACTGCTGTTCTGCCTTTACCTGATGACAGGTGGAATATATCATGACTAAACTAGCAACATCTCTCTTCATACCTGGCCACAAATTCTGGTGGTGCAGATCACGATACATCTTGGTGATGCTGTGATGAACTTCCCAAAATAATGAATGGAAGTCTCGCATCAGATCCTCACATATATTTTCTGGCACCCATACGCATCCCTAGAAACTTAAGATCTCATCCTCACCTATAGTGCATCTAGGAAGAGGTTCCCCTCCTGACATGCTTTCCCGTAGGACAAGGCCTTCAGAGTATGATAGCTGCCAAATTCAAACTCAGTCAAGACAGGTAGAGGTAACAGCTACAGAAGAAGGAAAAGTCTAAACCTATTTTTCATGTACCTCCAAATTCATTTCAGAGAACAGAGCCATAATCTTCCACTCACTGCTATCCTCCTAAACTGCCTGTATCTGTGTCCTCCTTCTCAGTGTGTCTGCCACAGTGTTGCCTTTCCCAGGTGTATAAGAAAGCTCGTAATCGAATGACTGTAGGTACTCAACCCACCTCCATTGTCTCAGATTCATGTCACACTGCGTGAAGATACACTTGAGGCTCTTGTGGACAGTATATAGAAAAAAATAATCTCCCAGAAGATAACGTCTCGAACAACGCAAACCCTGAACAACTGCATCCAACTCCAGGTCGTGCATATGATAGTTCCTCTCATGTGGACTCAAATGCCTAGATCCATATGCAACAACATGATCCTCCGGCAAAAGCACTGCTCCAAGCCCGATTCCAGATGCATCATGGAAAACTGTATAACTCTTGCCTGACTTCAGAAAAACGTGAATCAGTGCTGAAGTCAATCTCCCCTTCAGCTCCTGAAAGGCTGATTCATAGGCTTCTGACCAAAAATTATTCACCCCTTCTTAGTCAAGCTCGTCAGTGGAGCTGATAAGCGTGGGAAGTCATGTATAAACCGCCTGTTGTAACCAGCCAGCCCTTAGAATCTTTGTACCTCGAATACATTCCTCGGCTGCTCCCAGGTAATTGTTGCTCTCACCTTCTCTGGGTCTACTGATAATCCTGTCTCTGAGATGAAATGACCCAGGAAGTGAATCTCGTCCATCCAAAAGTGGCACTTTGAGAGCTTAACATATAACTGATTCTCCCTAAGTGTACTCAAAATGATCTCAAAATGGGTAGCATGGTCATGTCCATTGTGAGAGTACACTAAGATGTCGTCCACGAAAACCACCATGAAAGAATCCAAGTAGGGATGGAAAACTATGTTCATCAGTTCCATGAAAACTGCTGGAACATTCATGAGACCAAATGACATAACCAAATACTCATACAGACCATACCTGCTCCAGAAGGCTGTAAGTGGTATATCAGATGGTCTGACATGCAACTGATGATAGCCGGATCTCAAGTCAATATTTGAGAACACTTTGGCTCCTCAAATCTGATCAAAGATATCATCTATCTGTGGAAATGGATATCGGTTCTTAACCTTCAACTAGTTCAGATTCTGATAATCCACAGAAATTTTAAGGGTGTCATCTGTCTTCCTCACAAACAGGACAGGCAAACCCCAAGGTGAAGTACTGGGTCGGATGAAACCCCCTGCCTGCAACTCCTCCAACTACATCTTGAGCTCCTGCAACTCAGGTTTATCCATCCTATAAGGAGGAATGGACACCGGTTCTGCTCCTGGAACAATCTCTATAGAAAAGTCTACCTCACGCTCTGAAGGAAAACCTGAAAATCCTTCTATAAATACATCTGGAAAGCGATTAACCACTGGAGGAAAATCTCTCCGAGAATTCCCATGGTCATACAGATATAAGCTAGCAATCTGTGCTATGACACGGCCCAACCCATGTTTCTATGGTCTAGCTCTGGACTCCTAGATATCCGATTCTCCCTTGTGAAGAAAAGATCCACCCTTCGGTGATGTAAAACTCACCCTATGGAGATAGAAATCGACAAAGGCTTGGAAGGGAACTAACCAGTCCTTCCCAATAATGACATCATATCCTGTCATTTCCAAAACATAGAGACTCCATGAAAAATGACACCCACCAACCTCAAGGGGGCAGTCTAAGAACTGACGCACGCTAGCAGTTATAATTCCCAAGGGAGTGTCTAGCGTCATCATATCCTCAGAAGTATGCACAGTAAGTCTAAGGATTCCCATAGTATGAATAGAAATAAAGCTATGAGAAGCTCCTATATCGAAAAGTGCAGAGGATAAAACCGAGGCTACTAAAATAATACCTTGAAATGTGGAAGGTCCAGGATCCGGAACCTGATAAATATACTCTACCCCAAATGTCTGGCCTGCACTGCGGCCCTGTGTAGCATCCTGAGACCCCTGAGTGATCCTCCCTGAGTCTGACCACTGCATCCACATCCTCTACCCTGGCCCAAATGACCTAAAAAACTCCAGCCCCCAGTCTATTGCGGAACTGGTGATCCTACTCCTGTGCGTGAAGTCGAAACTGATCATCTTCACTAACCACTGGAAGAAGAACCTTGCCGAAGCGCTACAGATGACCCATCTTACTGCATGATCGACACTCCACTGGGTCTCTCAGGCACTGAGGATTCTTATGCCCATTTTTACCACACTGACAGCAGACCAATTAGTTTCCAGAAGGAAGATCTCATCTACCATAAGGAATGCCTCACTTCCTCATGTCACCTCGTGTGGAGTCTCGGTGGTGCTTCTTACCGTCTACCTGAAAAGATTCAGCCCTGGAAGATGAACCGCTCTAGTCCACAGCTTCAGTCTCCCTCAGGTTTCTCTCTGTGATAAGCGCCTGGTTGACTATCATAGTAATATAAGTCAACTGTAAGACGTCCACCAGCGATCTCATGTCTGTTCTGAGGCCTTCATTAAACTTCCTCGCTAAAAACAGCTCGTAATTCCCCAGAACGAGAGTGAAACATCGTAACTCTATGAAGTGAGAGGAATAATCCATAACTATGAGAGTACGCTGCTACAGGTTCATGAACTGTCTGACTCCGTCATCCCTCAGTGTCGCCGGGTAGAAGTAGTCGTAAAACGTATGCTGGAACTCATCCCAAGCCATAGCTTGTTGGCGCCCTGTCTACGAAACCACATCCCATCATCTCTTGGTGAAATCTCGCAGCATATATGTTGTGAGCTTCAATCTCCTCTCTGGAGGAATCTCCAGGTGCTCGATGATGGATAGCATGGATTCTATCCATGACTCTGCAGCCTACGGTCCTCCCTCCCCTATGAACGTGGGAGGATGCTGCTGCTGAAAAACCAACGTCAGCTCTGTCATAGATGGGGCTGGATGCTGATATCCCTAGAAGGTCTGCATTAACCTCATGAAACCCTCTCTAAACTGATCGTCAGCACCATTGTCTGGAAACACTACAGGTTCCATGTCCGTAATGATAGGTGGAACTACTGGTAGTCCCTGGTCTTCCGTATTAGGTGTGCGGTCACTGCCTGGTTCCTGACGTGCAACAGGAGGACGTCTTGGTGCCATAGATATGAAAAGTCAAAAGCACACCTTCTTTAATGATGAAAATAGTTCAACAATAGAGTAAAATGGAACATAAGGGAAAAACATTAAAATTATTTAAAAACATGACTTACACAACGTGTTAGTAACACTACACGACGTTTTTTCCAGAAATTTTACCCAGGGCGTATACCTTGGCCACACATGGCTGTGTAAACCACCCGGCTACACAGTGTGTTCTCAAACTACATGGTGTATACCAACCCTTTTTCTCCATGCTCTATCACTCCTACACATCTAGGAACATGGTCTGTCCTAGCAGGAAACTACATGGAATGTTTTTCCACTACATGACGTGTCCTTAAGATTTTTCCCCTGTCCGTGTCGTTGGTCACACGGACTGGAACATAGAACACCACTACACGGCGTGTCAACATGGTACACGACATGTTTCCCTACAGATTTTTCCAACCCATGTGTTCAGCTACATGGCATGGTCACACGGCTCCCATATGACAAAACTACATGGCGTGTTCAAAGGAGAGACGACGTGTACTAGACATGCCTTACCTAGCCCGTGTTGTTAGTGACACGACCCGAAACACAATCAACCCTACACAGCCTCTTCTAGACAGACACGGTGTGTACTCGAAGGAAACCCCTGGCCTATGTTGTTCATGAAACGACCGGATACCAAGTCATACTACATGGTGTGTAAACTAGTACACGACGTGTTCCTACAAGAACTTTCACAACCACATGTCCCTATCCACAAAGGCAGTGACACGACTAAAAACTACACGGTGTGTATGCATGATGTACACGTCGTGTATTCTGGGTTTTTCCGGACAGTAGCCTCAGAACTGCACCAGAGCCTAGAAAACACAGAAAACAAGCATTGAGGTTCCAAATTCCGATCTTTGGGGGACCATACTCCTCTCAAATCAATGATTGGCATCATAACAATGCATATAACAAGTAAACAGTATAACAAACTCACGACCCACCAAATTCTGATCCTTGAGGGCCCATCACACCTCTAAGACCAAATTTAGGCATCCATGATAAAGAAGCTCTGAAAAAATGATACCCTATCAACATGGAAGGTATTCTATCACAGCAGCTATCACAACAGCATTCATCGTCTATCACAAATTATTTCACATCAGCATGAAAATTATAATGCAACCTAGATGGCCTGGAAAAATGCATGACATGTGATTTTCTAACAAGTGCCTATATGATGCATGATATGGAATACCCTCATATCATCTGGTTGCAAAAAAAATAGAACCACAATCATATAACTAATAACCACAAAAAACAAGTGCACCACCCAATGGTGAAATCAATTAAACTGTAACATTTGCAAAACTTGAAAATTCCTACATTCAAGGTAATCTAGATTTTTCCCGGTACATGGGTTCTAGAACACTTGGGCATAGCTATTTACCATTTACCTATTCTATCCTATCCCCATCTAAGGTTGGTAAATAGTAAGTCAATAGAAAATAAATGAAAAGAACAGCCTATGATACCACTTTGTAACGACTCGAATCTAGAGCCACTCAACTGGTGCCCTGTACCCGGTTCGCCACATGACCTCAAGTGCATTTCCCTAAATGCCAGAGGCTGCCAAATAGCAGTGAGGGCCTTGGTGAGTCCATGGGAAAACAATGCCCTCATTTGTTAAGGTATACAATGAAAGGATAAGCATAAACAATAACGGAAGCAACAAACAACATACAACAACTGAAACTAAACAGCGAAAGCAATGTATAATATAATAATTATTATAATGATGCAGTAGGTATAGGTATCTAAGGAATGCTGTAAATAAAAAAACATACTGAAATGAAACTGAGAACAATGTACTAAAAGTAAATAGAAACTCCAGCAGCATTGCAAGCCTAATCTCGGTCCTCTGCTCTCCAGCTCCAACCAGCTATCATGTACCTGAAGTAGAAGGGCCACAATCCCTATCCCCACCTGCAACCATATAACCTATTTAGGCTGAAAGGAAGGACCCAAATCGGGTGTGAGACTAATCCCAGTAGGAAATCACCACAATATATGTGCCCTACTACCAGTGAGCAATTTGGCAAAAGTAAATGAAATAAATGCAGCAGATAAATAAGAGTACACTATGTAAAAAACCCTAAAAATATAAATTCACATTTATTTAGTAATTTAATTAATCCATTTAATTATCACCCAAGGAATCTAGAAACAACTCTGTATTTCCAATGCATATCATGTAACACAACAGGTATCTCAACAAACTACCTAAACTACAAGCAGTACGAAACACAAGCTTGTTCTTTGGCCTGGTGGAATCATAAAAAATAACCAAAAAATATTCACACTGACTCTATAGGTGGCTCATACTAGCCGACCCCTATAGTCAATTAATCATACAAAGGCACATACATTCTGGGAATCACTCAACATCAATTCCCCTGTGGTCTTGAAATGATAGGTATAGACTCTTTGAGGAAGAACTTACATATAATTCCCCCTATAGTGTTGATATGTAACTAAGGACACTCTGAGGATTCACAAAGTCTAATTCCTATAGGTCCTACGAACGATACTAATTTATAACAGACTCTCTAGGGAAGCCCTTAATCGTCAATTCCCTCTTTAGTCTACTGCACTAGGTTCACACAGCCCTGACCAGTCTAGTCGTGCATAATCGACTGTCAGAATCCCTAAGTATGTTCAACAAGTACTTTTCTAATAGATACAATGCATCAAAAACATATAAACATCATGCAATACATGCAATCAATTATCTCAAGGCAGTAAAATAATGCAATAAGGTATGCCTCATAGGCAACCTAAGCTAAACAGTGGTAAACAACCAAAACACGGGAAACACCCATGGGGTGATCCTCAAACATTCTAACAAGAAAACATTAATTATCAAATAACCTCAAGCATACAAGAAATCTAAGGTAGGTCATAATACAGGTTCAAAACCCTAACCCGAGATACCAGATACATGGGAATCCGACACTTTTTGCCCAAAAAATCAATGAAATTCAATGTTGGGAAACAAACCACCTACCTCGATCTTAGGAGATCTATATAATTGAAACTTGTCCTATGAATCGGTCTATAATGGAAAATATTTGCAAAGATGTCTGAAAATTTCAGCCTTAGATAAATCTCATAACAGAATGAATCATGAAACGCGGCCAAGGAAGTACCAAGTACTCACTGCTGTGATTCTATTGCAACTAACGACATTCAATTTAGATAACTGGTGACAGATCAGCAGCTCAGAGAAGATTAAGCCTCCTTGGGCGCTCTGGATGTAATTAGGAAAAGAAGAAGACATAAATAGGGATTAGACGCGACCCCGATCTATTTAATGAAATAAAAAAGAAAAGTACACGGCGTGTACTTCTTGAGTACATGGCGTGTACTAACCTTTTCCGTAAACCTCATTAGGCGAACTCCACATCACCCCTACACACTGTGTGTGTGTCCTAGACATAGCCAATACACGGCCTCGTGCGGGATCAAAGTACACGACGTGTAGTTATAAAGTACACGACGTGTACTTTGAAAATTTCCAGATTTTCCTCTTTTCCTAAAAAATGACCATAAAAGGAAAAACATACCTGAAATGAAGATCCAGGTTCTTACATTTTTTCCTCACTCACACACACCTTGGCAAACTTTCTAGGTGGTCACCCATCCTGATTACTACTTTAAGCCAAACATGCTTAATTGTGGAGTTCTAATCAGACAGGCTCCTGAAAAGAAAGGTGCACCTTGTTGGCATGAGTCATATTATTTAGTCATTTAATCCTTTATCATTTGGGGGGTTTTATAATCACCCTTTCTTTAGAGAAAAACGTCCTCGTTGTGGGCTCTACATCTCATCCCAGGCAGTGCACCTCACTTAAGGCTGGGTTCCAGCTCTGATACCATTTGTCACGACCCACCTCCCTGGGCCATGAACCTTCTCATATGACCCCATGGTTCTCCTATAATACCTTGGCTTCATTCTCAACACACCATAGCCTATTACTTACCTTGGTTGAATTCCCAACACACCATAGGCTATTACTCACAATGGTAGCTTATCAGACTTATGACTGTCCCCACAGACCAACACATGTTTTTTCAGTGAGGTTTGTCCTCACTCACACACACCCTAGGAAACTTTCCAGAAGGTCACCCATCCTTATTACTACTCCAGGAAAAGCATGATTAACTATGGAGTTCTAATCAGACAGACTCCTGAAAATAAAGGTGCACCTTGTTGACATGGGTAGTAACATTTAGCCTTTTAAGTCTCACTCTTCTAGGGGTGTTACACAAAGCCTCTTCCACATTTATACATGGGAAGGAAAACATGATAGGTTATATAATAACAAATCTATAGTTCTAGTTGTTATAAAAAATAGATAACTATGAGAGATTGTGTCTAGCACACTCCAATTTAAGAAAATGAGATTGCATTTATAGATAAATTGAGTAAAACTATACACTTCTAAAAATTAAATAAAAAATAGAGATAGAAAATAATAAGAGATGAAAAAATGGAGATGCCCAGTCTGAATAGCATCAGATACTCTAGGGTCCTCATATTTGAATTTTTGAGGAGAACAACCAAGTTTATCTGAAAGTGTAAGAAAACAGAGTGTCGAAGATTTTGGTTTTTCTTTCTATAGATTCTTTGAAAAACTTCTATAAAGACCTATTGATTTTGTGAATGAAAGGTTTTTTATATTCTAGATATCCTACTCTTTCACATTTTTATATCTATCATTATTTAAGTGAACATACACATGTGGGAGTTCTTCAAAATATATTTCTCTCCAGGTCCAAATTTCTTTTAAAGAATAATGGTAAATATTTTTTGGATCCTCATAAAATGAAAAAAATTAATAAATTTATAACTTATTCTTTAATGAATACATGGAGAAGTTTAGGAATAATTATTAATAAATATAGATATGGTTGTCAGTATTTATTTTTATAAACAATCCATTAGAGGAATTAAATTCAAATGAAAAATAGGAATGATAGCATATTGATAGTAGACTAAATCTGATGGAATCATAGAAAAATAGTATATATGACTAATGAAAGCATGATCCAATAGTAGAGTAGTCCAATATTAGTACAAGACAACAATATAACATCTAGTGGTAGCACATCTTATGGTTTCATAAGACAATGGTAGTACATATGGTGGTAACAAATTTGGTGGTAGCACAACTCTGGTGGTAGCACATGTCTAGCAGTAACATATGCCTGGTGGTATAATATGTCTAGTGATAGAATATCTGGTAGTAGATGAAGTCACCAGAGGTATATCTAGTGGTAGATCATATTGAATTAATGGTGGATTATCATAACTAATGGTAGAACATATGTACATAGTCAATTTTTTTTACAAAAAGATATACTATCATAAAATTGCAATCTCATTAGAAACATAATAATAATACTTATTTGTGAGAATAAAAATAAATTGGTTAAAAATATCCCCCTTTTTTATGATAAAAAAACTTTCCATCTTATAAACCATGTATAAAACAAATATATTCATAAGTAGATTAATCTGAGAAGTAATAGTCCGCTAAGAAGGTCAAAGTGCTAAAGCGATATTTTAAATTTGTAAATAGAAGTATGGAATTTCAAATTTAAATTAAAAATATTAAAGATAAAATCAGTTCAAAAAAATTTATTCCCCTTTTGGGATTTTAAAAAATACAAGACAAGAAGTTAAATAAAATAGATAAATAAAGTATGTAAGAATAAAAAGTGAAAAGATTAGTTTAATTTATAAGTCATTTGATTACAACTCAAAATCTATTACATGGAAGAAATACAACACAACCCCTATCAAAGAATAATCTTAGTTAGAGTCACTCTAAACTCCATGGGATGTAAGATCAATAGGATATTTTAATATTCCATAGGGAGGATGAATTGATGTAGAGGCCAAGGGTGCATATTTAGGGGTAGGAAGCTCTCTATTTAAAAATGGTATGAGATGCGGAACAGCTTCAGTTAGTGGCATGTTAAATGACTGAAAATAGGAATGTAGAGGAGAATTGAATGGTGAATACGTAAGGTTATATATAGGGAAAACCTCAGGTGTCAATAATACTATACGAGATACATATAATAATGACTACATTTGATTCACAATGTCCATAATGATATTTCCACCATTCTCAATAGTAGTAATGAGATATTTGATCGCATTCTTAAATAACATTACCAGAGGGGATATGATATTAAGATGGTGAACTTTTTCCTTGATGTCCCTAGCCATAGGAGACATTCTTATGCTTTTATATAGAAACATAAAAAGAGAATTCAACTCATGATTTACATTCATTCTAGGAAGTTAGTATTTGATTCCCTAAATGATAGTTTCTCTGTCACTTCGAGTTTGGTTTGATCACTCCCTTATGAGTATATATATATTATCACTATGCTGTCTTATTTTTCAAAGGTCCACCAAATGAGATGTGGTCAGATAAACCATGATATCATTTAAATCCTCTTTCATTGTAGCTATGATCATATCACCATCAAATGAGGAGGAAGAATGAGGGGGCATAAGATGTATCTGAAACAACAATTGGTAATGTCTCAAACCTATCTAAAAGAGGTGTTTGGATAAAAGAAAAACTGGCACTCATCTCCTGTATAAGTGATTCATGGATCTCATGTCCTAAGATAATTTTATACTCTCAATATAATTTTTTGAATCATACAAATCATCTTGGGATGAAAATGTATTATGACTAGCACAAATATATTCCTTGTATATTCTTCACTAAGTGGAGTGACTAGAGGATCCTAGGATCTTAGAACCCCAAAAAATTTGAAATCAACCTTGCTCAGAAGGAATGTGAATATTAATTATAGAAATACTCCAGAGTAACATAAGGTTCTAGAATAAGAGAGGAAACCTTATTTATATTAGACTGATAATATTCATCATGGTTAGGATCATCCAATGGAACATCAGAGGTTATGTCTCACAACCTCTCTTCTCCATCAATTATTTAAACTGGAGATCCTTTTGGATCTGTTCCATCATCAATCAAGAGAGTAGGTTCCCGATGCTATGGTGGGATATTGCGATCATCATCACTAGTATACTATACGTATAATTTTGGAGAATAAATATGAGGAATCATTGAACCAATATATAGATCCCACTTAAATGAAACTTCGTACTTAGAATAGGAAGAAGTATTACCCCTAAAAACAAAATTATAGCTAGAAGAACCTAGAGATCCCCCCCCATCAAAAAATTCCCTCGAATCACCACTAATAGAGGGAACATCAGCAATAGGCTAAGAAAAACCTGGTCTCTCTACACATACATGCCTAGATTGAATAGAATCTACAAGTGATGAATGTTGCGACAAATCCCCTCATCATCACTAGCATCATGATCATCATCATCATTATGAACTTATGATTAATTAGTTCTATCACCATTTAGACCCTCAGGACCATGTTCAAAACCATTTGAAACTTCCTCTACATCATTTTAGGTTTTATAAAAACTCTAAATTTTTCCTCTTTAGATACTTCAGCCTCTTATTCTTATCATTATCTCAAGAGGCTTTCTCTAAAAGGGAGAGAAACTAGTTGAATTGAAGATACATGAGAAAATATTGGGATTTTAGCAATGTCATGATCACTACCTTCTTTATAGGAGATAGATTTTTTCTCATTTGACACAATGTAACACCCCCTGATTTTATGGTATGACTCTTTTAAAATTTATCATCTTTGATAGTTTATGTTTCACATAAACGCGAATTTAAAACCATAATGTAATATTAAATATGACCATTGGAATAGTAATGTGACCATTAAGAATATTATTATGACCAATAGAATAGCAACTTCACCTATTAGAGTATAAATAAAACATGGGTGTCATATAAATGAAAACATGTTATATTTATATCACAGAATAAGTAAATAAATGTTTTATAAATACTAAATTTTGTATTGGTATTTTCTGAAACATAAATGTTTATTTTTAATTTTATAATCTATATAATAATTTAAAATAAAATAAATTTTCATAAAATAGATTCATAAATTAATACTTTGTTGTCTTATGAGTATAATATAATTTTATGAGACCTTAGTTAATTTTAAGTGTCATAAAATTAGTTATAACATTAAAATTTTTATTTTTTAAATAAATGATGACTTTAATTAATAATTAAAATTTTCATATTTAAAAAATTATTTTCATAAAATGGAGTCCATTTTTTAATTCTACAAATAAAAAAATGGTTAGGGTAAATATTTGGTATTTCTTTAAAATAGTTGATTTTTTGTGAATTGTGAAATACGATAATTTACCATATTTAATAAATACATGAATTATGGAGTCATAGATGATGTATGGATAATTTAGTCCCATAGTCTATAACTATACTATATTATTTTAATATATTTATGAGTATTTATCAAACTATTCATCGTCTTGAGCCAACATAATACACAAATTAATAAAATATTCAAATAAACATCCCTCTCCCCCACTATAAATAAAATCACTCCACACCCCTTCTCCTGACACATCCAAATAATTTAATCATGATTATATTCTAACCATTTCCTCTCCCTACCATCTCAAAAATTTCTTGGTCTTTTTGGTCTCACCCAAATTACCATTTCAAATTTTCTTAAGTATGTTCCCAAGGAGACGAATTCAAAAGATAAAATCACCTTTAGTTCTTTTAATTTCATTTCAGTTTATTATCTTCTCTTGTCTTTCCCTCACATCCTCTATAAAAAGTGACATGATTAATCAAATATATTTTATATAATAGAATTTTATTATGTTAATGGAAAATCCACCATCAAGACTCTTCTCATTTTACTTTTTATTTTAAATATTAAAACATCGTCCATGAGGTGCTAATTTAGTGCTTTGTGGATGACGTGTTTTAATATTTCAGTTCTGTCTTCAAGTATAGTCATAAAACCATTTTTATGGTTAAAATATACTATAATATATTTATTAAATCTTCTCTAATGTTCTAGATCTATTATATATATGTAAAATATATTAATGAAACCAAACTAGTTTGGGATGATAGAAAACCGCCAAAATAATCTAAACGATTATCACTAACGTGTTATCTAATGATTCATACTCAAGCCAAATAACAAAATGACCTATATAACCATTTAATATTCTGGAAGATAATTTATAACAGATAATTTCAATTATGGAAAACATTTTTCACTTTACATGATCTTCAATATGTGTATAAATGTAAACTAATCATGAAAACCAAGGAAAAGAACACACCCAAAGAACAAAATTTAATCTTATAAATCATCAAAAGTCCATAAATGAACATAATAAAATTATAAAAAAACCTATTTAATAGGTTTTAAATTAAATTATTATTGAATCTAATATCATTATCCAAAACATTAAGTGAAAGTTAAGATAAATTTCATACATAAGGTAAGAGATTATACCCGAACCTCCATTTTTCATTCGGGTTACGATTTATCTCTCTTTACCCCAATTTAATTCTTCATTATTATCATGTAATTATTTAAAATTATTTATATATGTTTCAAACACATATATCTATATAATTTTATCTTTATTTAATGTAAAATACATGTTTTTCCAGGTTACATTCTCAATTCTTCCTGAAAAGGAAACCCAATTAAAGAGAACTTCTCGATTTATTACCCATTTTCAAGTACTATACATAATATTTTTTAAGAAACAATTATTTTTCATTAATAAATAATTTCTTTCATTAAAAACTATTTTTGTTCATTTATGGTTTTATAAAAATAATTATGATGAATACAAATGATTTTTATGGAATAACACTTCCTTCCAAAGTTAAATGCGTATTTCCCTAAAGAATTCCAAAATACTTTTATTAGATTACATTCATCTACGATTTATTGATATCGGTATCATATTATCATCATCAAAAATATTTTATTATATTTTTTATGATATGTTTTATTGTGGATGTTCTATCTTGACACCATTCACCATACAACTCAAAATGGTCAGTGATTATATCAACAAATTAGGGAATGCTATTTTTATTTAATATGTATATGTTGTTTATGTTTCACCCCATTCAGATGAGGATTTAATTGGACTTAGTAAGTGATGCAAGGAGCCCAATACATCCCCTAAATAAATTAGTAGATGTAATGAGATGAAATAGATATGGAATTGACCAAGGCCATTCACATTTATTTTTATATATGGATTTGTCTGAGGCCTTAACCATTTATTTTCACATGTCTTGGATGAGGCCCCGATGGTATTTTTCAGATTGAAAACATTATAAATTCCCTTATTGTTATATTAGTATTTAATAATTCATGTGATTATAATACTATTAGAATATCCATATTTATGTTTCATTCTCATGTATTTATTTATGGTATTATTTAATCAGTTCTCACTCCTTCCATATTATGCTCAAGATTATGATTTAACTTCATATTTTTTAGTTATTCACTATGACTTATTATTTATGATATATTACACTATATTTATTACCCTTAATGATCATTTACGCTCACCCCTTTCTTATTTTGTTTTCCACAAGATACAAAGATGTTTATTATGAATGACTTGTAGGGAAAATCTAGTACTTTGTGCATGTTTCCAATGGAGATTCTATGCTATGTTCACATTCATGTTTTGATGTAAAACTTATGTATGTATTTGGTTTTCCAAGTATAATAAACTATTCGCTCCTTTGGGATGAGACTTCCATGTTTATTATTCCAATGTAATAATGTAACGCACCAGCTCCGGGATACTAGGGTCAGAGTATTTATAGTTGGTATGAAATAAATTTTATTAGAAACCTTAGAAACTAGATTTAGAAATAATATATTAAGGATTATAAATAGAAGATAGACATTGAGAATAATCATGGAAGAACACCATAATATTTTGTCAAGTCCTATATTATGTGGGTCTTCCAAAAAATACTTTCCTTTTTGGATACCACAACTAGATGAGGTTCTGTGTAGGGGTAAAAACTCCAAAAAGGTGCATCAGGCCTCAATCGGTCTAACCTAGTGCACAAAAATGATCCTTAATGAAAACCTTGTTTGACAATCCAAGGATATATTCTTAGGAAAATTTGTAACATCCCAGGTTAATAAAGAATAAAACATTTTCATATTTATTAATATTTGTGAATTAAAAATTAATTTTACTTTAAAGGGGTTGCTATGTTCGATAGCGTACCCGATACGCAACAAAGAGTTTCTTTGAAATCTTATGTTGCACACTAGTAATAAAATAATATTATTTTAAATGGAAGTTAACACGTAGCCTTTTTATTAGCAAGAATTAATAGAAACAACTAATATATGATTATATATGTTTGTTAAATGGTTTTACATTTATCCAATAAAAGATAAAGTCTTAAAATATGAAAAGAATTCAATTTTAGGCATATATACTCTAACATTCACAAAAGGTCGACTTATCGCCTTTTGATGGCGAACCGTCTATAAATATAGTTTTGGTCACTCTTATACATTCTATTGGACCAAATAAAATTCTTCTTTATAATTGGGACATCAAAATTTACTTTGTGTAAATTTTTGGTATTTTTCCGATAAAGTTCATTTTTTAATGAATAGTGAAAAATGTTGTATTTTAATTCAAAACATCTCTTTAATCTAATTTATTTATATGATTAGATTATCTTTTTAATTGTTTTTAAAGTTCAATAATAATATATTTTTACCATATAATCCAATAGTGGCTGTTGGAATTAATTTCACTTTGAAATTGGACTTAAACTAGTGTCAATCTTTTAATACTTATTGTTTAAAAAAAACACGCCATTTGCTCTTACAGTCGGAATTAATTATTAAATTAATTAATGCAACTTATATGTTTTGAATTTTGTAAAATATACATCATTTTTGAATTCGGAATATCAAATATAGCTTAGGGTGAAGTTTTGGTATTTTTCTGAAAAACTTCAATTTTTGATGAATAGTGAAACCACTAAGTGGTACTTAAAAACTAATTTTTCGTTTAAATGAAATTTTACCACATTTTTGTTTTGAATTTTAAAAATCCTACATACATGGTTGTCATTAGGAAGTAAAATTTTGTTCAATGGGATTAAAATAATTTTTTGGTGAATAGTAACTTTTAAGTTTTTAATCGCAATTAGAGGTAATTAGTGTAGTTTAAGGTAAAAATAATGTTTTAATAATATGAAATGACCTAGAAACATGTCCTACCCTTATTGTATGTGTCATGGACGAACATGAAAATCCATGGGTCATCCTGAGGACCCCATGGAGACACTTTGGTAGGAAAATGACATTAATAACTTATTATTTAAAGTTAAAATAAAAATGTCACAAACATGAGTTGTTTTACTAAAACAATTTTTAAATGGGGTTATAAAAGTCCTATTTTTTACTATAAATATTAATTAGAAAGCTAAAAATATTTCCTACATCATGATATTTTTTCTATAATTTTTAGACATTAACTAAATTAAATTAGTTATGGCACCATGATGATGCAGCGATTACCTCATTATTTAACGATTTAAATAAAATGAAAAGATAATGTAAAATCTAAGACCTAAACATGTCAATAACCTATTGGATGGGTGTATTTCAAACTCGCATCACCTTATCCTCTAAATATATAATTGTGGGACCCCTTTTATCTGAAAATAATTTTATAATAAAGTATCTTTTCTTAATTTCCAAGAGTGCCCCTCCTCTCTTCTTATAAAAGGCCCCCACCTCTTCCTCCTTACCCACACCTCTCAAGCCATTTTTTCGGCCACGATCTGCCAATTTTGTCTCTCCACATCCCTCTATTACTCCTAGAAGCCTCATTTTAGGCATAAGTCTTCCCAAGGAAGCCTTTGAGCTCAAATCAAAAAGAGTTACCCATTTTAAAGGTAGTATTTTCTCTTGTGTTCTTATGTATTATTTTGCTTCTCCAACCCCCTAAACTCTTTTTATTCCATTCTTTTGTAACAAAACCAGTATCTTAAATATAGTAGGATGTTTTTATGTGAATTATTAGAGCTAAAATTACACACACCTTCATCTAATGGTTAAAGAGCATACTATTTCTATGGATGGTGAATTTCTGCCTCACGAAACGATGATTGTTCAGTATTCTTAAAACACCTTCAAAGGTGGACATTAAGATGTCACTATATTTATATATGTAATATAATATGTCTATGTTTTCTTTAAGCTTATGTATTTTTCATTTATGGCACACCTTTATGGCTTCCATTATGGGTATACATGATATCTTAATTTTAGGAAGTGCGGACTACCGCCCCCTCAAAGTGATTTGATTCGTTAATGCCATATGTGGGACGTATAACGGATGGATTTAAAGTTATTATATATGATGTATGTTACATATAAATGATGAATATAATTCTGGAATTAAAATATACATAACTATCATTTATTTTTAATTCCATTAATATGGCATAGAAATGAAAGTAGCGTTCATGCGTACGTACGGCTTACCGTCTCCATGAACGGTGCATTTCATTTCTTACCTCTAAATGATTATTTAATATTAAAAATACATGTATATTCTATAAATATATGATATATGTGATATAAAAATAATGAATGACATTCTAGATATAATGAACCTTTGACCACATGAACAACATGTAATTGTAAGAAGTCCACTTTCGACTTAAGAACCAAGTATCGACAAAACAAACATTATTAAAATAAATGATTAAATAATGTTTATAAGATGGTAATAAGTGATATAAAAGTAATAATGAACTTGAAAAAGGTTCTTAAGAAAGTATAAATTAACTCAAGTTTATTATTCAGGACGTTAAAGAACGATCGAGTCAAGTCGGACCCGAGGTAAGGGACTTCGTCTCAATCTCCTTTCATTGAGGCATATATTGCTCTAATACAAGACTTTATTTTATATGGTGTATAAACCAATCTGACTTTTAATTTTATAGAAAAGGAATATTTTTATAAGAAGCGTTTTACAAAATTACAAAAAGGAATGTTTCTTATAACGTATGCGGTGACAACGACCTTTTCCACCGCCACGAGTATTATTTGGTCTTTGGATTCCTCAAAAAGCCGTAATGTTTTTAAAATGAAATAAATACCGTATACTATTTTATGTATTTTGGTATTGAAAATGGTTTTTATAATTTATTTGTTATGTCAAATATTTAAGTGATATATTGTGATCAAAGTGTGGAAATGTTTTCTTTCCATTATATTTGTTTTATGTCTTATGATTTTATAATGGTACTTGGACATTTGACAGGTGGTTACGTGAAAAACCATATGAAGGGTGGTGTCATGAATACCAGGAGGGGTGGTTACATTATAACCTCCAATGCATTGGTTATGGAAGTCGGCCGTATGGCTATTCCATTAAGTGATATGTGAGGAAGTCGACCATATGGTTATTCCATTTAAGTATGTTTATGTCCCAAGTTACCTCTATATGTTTTGTGATATTTATATGGGTTTTATGGTAATATTTTGGTTAAAAAGGGTAAATAATGATATTTTATTCAGTGAAGAGTTTTTAATACTTCATAAAGGTGAAAAGCATTACTTTGATAAAGTATACATTATTTACTTGTTTTTTGAAAAATTAACAGTTTTCATTCATTGTGTATCCTTTACAGAGCTTTTTATGCTTACCCCATGTCTTTTTTGAAATGTTTTTCACAAGACTTAATATGAAGTAGGGTCAAGGATGGGATCAAGGGAAAGTCATGCTATCTAAAACCTGGAACTAGGCATGTTTCTTTTTAAGAATTTTTATTTTATGGTAACTTATTTGAAGTTTCTACTTTTTAATCTTTTGAGATGTAATAGTTATGTCCTAATTCTCTAAAACTCTAATCCTGAAAAGATCCTCAATTTGAATTATTCATTTAATTCAATATTAAGTAAGGTTTAAGGCCCGAGCCTTATAGTTGGTATCAGAGGTCAGTTTAGACAACTTTAGGAGTTAGAAAATTGTTAAATTATAAATTAACTTATGGTATGATTGAAATGATATAGCATTTAAAGATTACCATGTTGCTTTGACTAAGATATTTCTGTGTTCAGAATGGTTTTCCACAGAGGAAACAAAGAAGCTATGTTGGGATGACATCAATAGGAAGACAACCTTCCAAATCAGCAACCTGAGATGGTCTGAATCGGAACTGAACAGTTTGTTGCAGTGATGGCATAGTTGACTCAGGCTATAAATGGTTGTGGTATCCATGCACGAGATCAGCCAGATCAACCGTAGAGGAACATGACAGTGGTGGAACATTTCTTGAGGCAACATCCCCCATCATTCAGAGGATCATCTGAACCCGTGCTAGCTGAAGGGTAGATTAAATAAATGGAGAAGATTTTTGATGTCATGGGGTGTTCAGAACATCAAAAGGTTAGTCTTGCTGTTTACTATTTTGAAGGAGAAGCTGATCAGTGGTGGTCGATAGTGAAAGATATCTGGGACAATGATGAGATTGATGATCTTCACTAGGACGAATTCAATGGTATGTTTCTTGAGAAATATTTTCCTAAGGTGGTTCATCGTAGTATGGAAAAACAATTCCTAGAATTGAGGTAGGAGGATGATTCAGTGGCTGCTTATGAAGCAAAGTTCACTCAACTGGCAAGGTATGTTCCAAACTTCATACGAGATCTTGATAGTAAAATAAACCGTTTTTACTCAGGGTTAAAGCCAAAGTACCAAAGGGCTTTATATTCTCATGAGATCAAAAGTTATGAAAAACTTTTTCGATGTGCGGAGAATGTGGAAATGGAGTTTGCCGATGATCAGGTGTTCTTTGACAAACAATAGAATGAGAGGTCCAGTTGGCAGTAAAAAGGGAAGAATTCATCAAATAAGTAAGGAGGTAAGAAAAAAAAATATCCATCCTGTGAGAAGTGTGGTAAAATGCATCCTGGAGAATGTTTATCCAAGTATGGAAAGTGCTTTCGGGGAGGTAAGTCTGGTCAGATTACTCATAACTGTAAGGAAGATGATCAAGCAGGAAATGAAAAGCCAGTGGTAAGATGTTTTAAGTGTAATGAAATGGGTCACTATACAAATGAGTGTCTAAAAAAGAAATCAACTGGGAAAAAACAGCCATACTACAAGAAGAAAGGGGTGGTGAAATCCTTTACAACTACTTCAGCAGATGTTGGGCCATCGAATGAAGTAGTATCAGGTACGCTGTTTGTTTGTTAAGATTATGCCAATGTTTTGTTTGATTCAGGGTCTACACATTCTTTCATTTCTGAGAAGTTTTCTATTAAATTGGAAATTCCATCTCAAGATATGAATCCTGAACTTATGGTAAAAACACTCGAAGGAAACGTTGAGACAAAAAGAAATTATAAGAACCTTCCTATCCTGGTGTGTGGAAATAATCTACTAGAAAACCTTATTTTTTTGCGTCTAGTAGAGTTTGATGTTATTTTGGGCATGGATTGGCTTTCTGTTTATCATGCTAAGATTGAATGCAGAGCCAAAATGGTTTCTTTTCAGAAAGATTTTCAGTTTGTGTAAAGAATGAACCCTTGATTTTGATAACATATCAGGAAGTTGAGAAACTAGTAACAGATGGAAATGAATTTTACCTTGAACATATTGTTGAAAATAAATGAACTGTTTAGATTAATGACATGTCAGTGGTAAATGGGTATATTTATGTTTTTCCTGATGAGTTGCCTGGTATTACTCCTGACCGGGAAGTTGAATTTACTGTTGACTTAGTTCCTGATTCTAAGACAATTTCAAAAACCCCTGATCAAATTCCTCAAGTTTATCTTTTAGAGTTAAAGAAGCAATTGCAGGAGTTATTAGATAAAGGTTTCATTCAACCTAGCACATCACCATGGGATGCTCCTGTCTTGTTTGTTAAAAAGAAAGATGGATTAATGAGACTTTTCATTGATTATAGAGCCTTAAATAACATTACTGTTAAGAACTATTATCCTTTGCCTCATATCGATGATTTGTTTGATCAGCTCCAGGGAGCTCAGTATTTTTCGAAGATTTACTTGAGGTCGGGGTACCATCAGTTGAAATTAAAATAAGCAGATGTTCTGAAGACTGCATTCCATACTAGATATGGCCATTATGAATTTGTAGTTATGCCTTTTGGGTTAACCAATGCACCTGCTGTATTCATGAACCTTATGAATATAATTTTCCATGAGTTCTTGGATAAGTTTGTGGTTGTTTTAATTGATGATATCTTGGTGTTTTCTAAAAGTAAAGAGGAGCATGAAATTCATTTAAGGGTTATCTTGAAAACCTTAAAAGAAAAGAAACTTTATGGAAAATTCAGCAAGTGTGAGTTTTGGTTACAACAAATTTCTTTCCTGGGTCATGTTGTTTCAAAAGATGGCATAACTGTTGATCCTTCTAAACCAAAAGTTGTTAAATAATGGCCAAGACCCACAAATGTAACTGAGATCCGTACTTTTCTTGGTTTGGTAGGTTACTACCGAAGGATTGTTGAAAATTTTTCACGGTTATCTAGTCCAATGACTCAGCTAACTCGGAAGGGTGTTAAGTTTATTTGGACAAAAGAATGTGATGATTTTTTTCAGGAGTTGAAAAGAAGATTGGTGAATAACCCAATTTTGGCACTTCTTTTCAGGAATGGTGAGTTGGTTATATACAATGATGCTTCGTTGAAGGGACTTGATTGTGTCGTTTTGCAGAATGATCAGGTAATTGCTTATTCTTCAAGTTAGTTGAAAACTCATGAGGTAAATTACCCTACGCATGATTTGGAATTAGCTGCTGTTGTTTTCGCTTTAAAAATTTGGAGGCACCATTTATATGGAGTAAAGTGGGAAATATATACTGATCACAAAATTTTAAAGTATATATTCACTCAGAAAGAGTTGAACATGAGACATAGGAGATGGCTGGAATTAATCAAAGATTATGATTGTATAATTCATTACCATTCGGAAAAAGCAAAAAAAGTGGCTGATGCTTTGAGTCAAAAAAGTAATGCTTCATTAACCATGCTACATTTGGAACGAGATCCCATGGTTTTTGATTTGATGAACTTTGGAATAAAAGTTGATGGTGTAGGATGTTATTTTTTTTTGTTTCAGGTATCAGTGAGATCATCCCTATCAGATAGAATTAAGCAAGCGCAAAAGAAAGACAATGGGTTGCAAAAAAAGGTATATCTATTTCAGAAGGGTAAGTTGACTGAATTTAACAATGATAATGATTGTGTTTTGAGTTTTAGGAAGAGATTATGTATGCCTAGTGAATCACAGTTGAAGAATGAGTTGTTATGTGAGGCTCATAGTTCCCCGTTTTCAGTTCATCCTAGCAGTACTAAGATGTACATAGATCTGCGAGAGTATTATTGGTGGGATGGAATGAAAAGAGATATTGCTGATTTTACTGTGAAGTGTTTGACTTGTCAGTAGGTTAAAGCAGAGTGACAGTTACCGAAAGGGATGCTTCAGCCATTACCAGTGCCAGAGAAGAAATGAGAAAATATATCCATGGACTTTGTTGAGGGATTATAGAGGACATCATGATGTAATAATACAATCTGTGTTATTATTGATCGATTGAATAAATCTGCTAATTTCCTTCCTATTCGAGATACATTCTCTCTAGATTAACTTTCTTGATTGTATCATAAAGAGATGTCAGGTTTCATGGAGTTACCCTCTCCATTGTATCTGATCATGATCCTAGGTTTACTTATAACTTTTGGAAAGGCCTTCAGAAGTCATTGGGTACTCAATTAAATTTTAGTACATCTTTTCATCCGCAATCAGATGGGAAGTCAGAATGAACAATTCAGACATTGGAGGATATGCTATGTGCTTACTCTATGGATTATCAGGGAATTTGGGACCAACATCTTTCTTTTATTGAATTTTCATATAATAACAGTTTTCATTCCAGTATACAGATGGATCTGTTTGAGGCATTATATGGGAAGCGGTGTCGAACTCCAGATTTTTCGGATGAAGTAGGTGAAAGGAAGCTTATGGGACAAGAATTGGTAGAATAGATGGAAGAAAAAGTTCAGTTGATTCAGAAACACATGAGAATAACTCAGAGCAGACAGAAAAGTTATGCAGATAACCAGAGGAAGGATCTATCTTTCAAGGTATGTGATCATGTTTTTCTCAAAGTTTCACCATGGAAAAGTGTGATGCGATTTGGTAAGAAAGGGAAGCTGGGTCCAAGGTTCATTGGAAAATATGAAATTCTGTAGAAAGTTGGATCAGTTGCATACAAAGTGGAATTACCTCCGAGTTTATCTCAGGTACACAATGTTTTTCATGTTTCGATCTTGAGAAAGTATATGCCAGATCCATCTCATGTTTTGAGCCCAGAGGTAGTTTAGTTGGAAGAGAATCTCTCTTATGAAGAACAAACAGTCCAAGTTCTTGACCAAAGAGAGAAAGTGTTGCGAAATAAGGTAATTCACCAGGTAAAAGTTTTGTGAAAAAAACATATGGTTGAAGAGGCAACATGAGAATCTGAAAATGCTATGATGGATAAATACCCCCACTTATTTTGATAAGTGAAAAAAATTGTGAGGACGCAATTCCCAAAAGGAGGGAAGGATGTAACATACCAGGTAAATAAAGAATAAAACATTTTCATATTTATTAATATTTGCGAATTAAATATTAATTTTACTTTAAAGGGGTTTCTATGTTCGATAGCGTACTCGATACGCAATAGAGAGTTTCTTTGAAATCTTACATTGCACACTAGTAATAAAATAATATTATTTTAAATGGTAGTTAACACGTAGCCGTTGTATTGGCGGGTATGAATAGAAACAACTAAAATATGATTATATATGTTTGTTAAATGGTTTTACATTTATCCAATAAAAGATAAAGGCTTAAAATACGAAAAGAATTCAATTTTTGGCATATATACTCTAACATTCACAAAAGGTCAACTTATCACCTTTTTATGGCGAACCATCTATAAATATAGTTTTGGCCACTCATATACATTATATTGGACCAAATAAAATTCTTCTTTAGAATTGGGACATCAAAATTTACATTGTGTAAATTTTTGGTATTTTTCCGATAAAGTTCATTTTTTGATGAATAGTGAAAAATATTGTATTTTAATTCAAAACATCTTTTAAATATAATTTATTGATATGATTAGATTATCTTTTGAATTGGTTTTAAAGTTCAATTAGAATATATTTTTACCATTTAATCCAATAGTGGTTGTTGGAATTAATTTCACTTTGAAATTGGATTTAAACTAGTGTCAATCTTTTGATACTTATTCTTTCATAAAAACACGCTATTTGCTCTGACAGCGGGAATTAATTATTAAATTAATTAATGAAACTTACATGTTTTTAATTTTTTAAAATACACATCATTTTTGAATTTGTAATATCAAATATATCTTAGGGTGAAGTTTTGGTATTTTTCTGAAAAACTTCAATTTTTGATGAATAGTGAAACCACTAAGTGGTACTTAAAAACAGATTTTTCATTTAAATGAAATTTTACCACCTTTGTGTTTTGAATTTCAAAAATCCGACATACATGGTTGTAATTAGGAAGTAAAATGTGGTTTAATGGGATTAAAATAATTTTTTGGTGAATAGTAACTTGTAAGTTTTTAATCGTGATTAGAGGTAATTAGTGTAGTTTAAGGTAAAAATAATGTCTTAATAATATGAAATGACATAGACACTTGTCCTACCCTTATTGGATGTGTCATGGGAAACCATGAAAATCCATGGGTAAACATGGGGACCCGATGGAGCCACTTTGGTAGGAAAATGACATTAATAACTTTTTATTTATTGTTAAAATAAAAATGTCATAAACATGAGTTGTTTTACTAAAACAATTTTTAAATGGGGTTATCCAAGTCATATTTTTGACTATAAATATTCATTAGAAATATAAAAAGCTTTTCTACATCATGATTTTTTTTATAATTTTTATACATTAAATAAATTAAATTATTCATTGCACCATGATGATGCAGCGATTACCTCATTATTTAACGATTTAAATAAAATGAAAATATAATGTAAAATCTAAGACCTAAACATGTAAAAAAAATATTGGATGGGTGGACTTAGAACTATTATCACCTTATCCTCTAAATATATAATTTTGGGACCCTTTGTATCCGAAATGCATTTTATAATAAAGTATCTTTTCTTAACTTTCCAAGAGTGCCCCTCCTCTCCTATTATAAAAGGACCCCACCTCTACCTCCTTAACCACACCTCTCAAGCCTTTTGTTCGGCCAAGATCTGACCATTTTGTCTCTATACATCCCTCTATTACTCCTAGAAGCCTCACTTTGGGTAGAATGCTTCCCAAGTAAGCATTTGAGATCAAATGAAAAAGAGTTACCTGTTGTAAAGGTAGTGTTTTCTCTTGTGTTCTTATGTTTTATTTTGCTTCTCCAACCCCCTAAACTCTTTTTATTCTTTTATTTTGTAAAAACACTAGTATATTCAATATACTAGGTTGTTTTTATGGGAAGGATTCGAGCTACACTTATACACACCTTCATCTAATGGTTAAAGAGCATACTATTTCCGGGGATGGCGAATTTCTGCCTCACAAAACGATGATTGTTCAATATTCTTCTAACACCTTCAATGGTGGCCATTAAGATGTCACTATATTTATATATGATATATAATATGTTTATTTTTTCCTTAAGCTTTTGTATTTTTAATTTATGGCACACCTTTATGGCTTCCATTATGGGTATACGTGATATCTTCATTTTAGGAGGTACGGACTACCGCCCCCTCAAAGTGATTTGATTCGTTAATTCAATATGTGGGACGTATAAAGGATGAATTTAAAGCTTTTATATATGATTTATGTAAAATCTAAATGATTAATATAATTCTGGAATTATAATATACATACCTATCATTTAGTTTTAATTCCATTAATATGACATAGAAATGAAAGTAGCGTTCATGCGTACGTACGGCTTACCGTCTCCATGAATGGTGCATTTCATTTCTTACCTCTAAATGATTATGTAATATTATAAATACATTTATATTCTGGATATATATGATATATATGATATCCATATCATAAATATCATTTTGGATATAATGAACCTTTGACCACACGAACAACATGTAATTGTAAGAAGTCCACTTTCGACTTAATAACCAAGTATCGACAAAACAAACATTATTAACTTAAATGATTACATAATGTTTATAACATGGTAATAAGTGATATAAAAGTAATAATGAACTTGAAAAATGTTCTTAATAAAGTATAAATTAAATTAATTTTATTATTCAGGACGTTAAAGAACCATCGAGTCAAGTCAGACACGAGGTAAAAGACTTCATCACAATCTCCTTTCATTGAGGCATATATTGTTCTAATACAAGACTTTATTTTATACGGCGTATAAACCCCTTTTAATTTTAATTTTATACAAATGTAATCTTTTTATATGAAGATTTTTACAAAACGACAAAAAGGAATGTTTCTTTTAACGTATGTGGTGACAACGACCTTTTCCGCCGCCACGAGTATAATTTGGTCTTTGGCTTCCTCAACAAGCCGTAATGTTTTTAAAATGAAATAAATACCATATACTATTTTATGTATTTTGGTATTGAAAATGGTATTTATAATGTATTTGTTATGTCAAAAATTTAAGTGATATATTGTGATCAAAGTCTGGAAATGTTTTCTTTTCATTATATTTGTTTTATGTCATATGATTTTATAATGGTACTTGGACATTTGACGGGTGGTTACGTGATTAACCATATGACGGGTGGTGCCATGAATACCAGGACGGGTGGTTATGTTATAACCTCTAATGCATTGGGTATGGAAGTCGGCTGTATGGCTATTTCATTAAGTGATATGTGTGGAAGTCGACCGTATGGTTATTCCATTTAAGTATGTTTATGTCCCAAGATACCTTTATATGTTATGTGATATTTATTTGGGTTTTATGGTAATATTTTGGTTACAAAATGGTAAGTAATGATATTTTATTCAGTGAATATTTTTTACTACATCATAAAGGTGAAAATTATTACTTTGATAAAGTATACATGGTTTACTTGTTATTTTGAAAAACTAATAGTTTTCATTCACTGTGCATCCCATACTGAGCTTTTTATGCTCACTCCATGTTTTTTTGAAATGTTTTTCATAGGACTTAATGTGGAATAGGGTCAAGGATGGGATCAAGGTAAATTCATGCTATCTAAAACATGGAACTAAACATGTTTCTTTTTAAGAGTTTTTATTTTATGGAAACTTAGTAGAAGTTTCTACTTTGTAATCTTTTGAGATGTAATAGTTATTTCTTAATTCTCTAAAACTCTAAACCTGAAAAGATACTCAATTTGAATTATTCATTTAATTTAATATTAAGGTTTAAGTCTGGGGCCTTTTATAATTCACATTTTATTTACAAACCATAATGAAGGATTTAAAAGCGAACACATCCCCAAAGAAACCATGTTTATGATTATGATATTATCTATGCATAAATTTATAATTTATTTTAAGTGTTTTTCTTGGTCAAAAATTATGCATTATGATTCATGACCTAATTGAGTGTGTTACATTATTTATAAATGGTTCCTAGTGGAATAAATGTAAATCCTATCAACACACGTATTCTATGTATGTATTTCCAACCTATTCAAGATAATGATGTTAGATTTGGAGCTACAAATGGAGTGGAATAACTTTTTAGTATACGATCATAGATGACTTGGGTTATTGATAATAATCTTTCCTATATGGAGAATCATGATACAAAACATAGAGGAAAAATGTTAGACTACTTCAGGAAAAAACAACCTCCAATATTCAATAGAACTACAAACCCATTTGTAGCTGAACTGTGGATAAGCTCTTTATAGAAGACATTTATTAATTTGGGAAGTATTGAACGGGATAAGTTTTCATATAAATTTATTATCTATGATGATATGCATATCAATGGTGGTAATTTATTGAAAACAAGGAGGAGGAGGAATAAATGTCAAACATGGAATGAACGGATTTTAAGGAAATTTTCTTGAAAAAATACTTCCCTCAGGAACAGTGAATGAATATGGGGAGACAATTAATGAATATAATTAAAATTATAAGGCTCCAGCCTTAAACATTACTTAATATTGAATTAAATGAATAGTTACCATTGAGGATCTTTTCAGATTTAGAGTTTTAGAAAATTAGATCATAACTATTACATCCCAAACAATTACACAGTAGACACATCTACAATGTTTCCTTTTTTTTTTTCAAAACATGAAATACAAAAAAAAAATTCATTTATAGTTCCATGTTTAAGAAAGCATTACTTTTCCATGATCCCATCCTTGACCCTATTCCACATTATGTCCTGTGAAAAACATTTCAAAAAAACTTGGGGTGAGCATAAAAACATTAGTAAGGGATACACAAAGAAGGAAAACTGTTAGTTTTTCAAAACAACAAGTAAACCAATAATAATTTATCAAAGTAATAATTTTCATCTTTATGAAGAAGAAAATACTCTTCATTTAAAAAAAGATCATTACTTACCCTTTTTTAACCAAAATATTACCATAAAAACCATATAAAGAACATATAACATATAAAGGTAACTTGGGACATAAACATACTTAAGTGGAATAACCATCCGGTCGACTTCCACACATATCACTTAATGGAATAGCTATACGGCCGACTTCCATACCCAATTCATTGGAGGTTATAACGTAACCACCTGTCCCGGTATTCACGGCACCACCCTTCATATGGTATATCACGTAACCACCCGTCAAATGTCCAAGTACCATTATAAAATCATAACACATAAAACAAATATAATGGAAAGAAAACATTTCCACACATTTATCAAAATATATCACTTAAATATATTGACATAAAAAATCCATTATAAAATCCATTTTCAATACCAAAATACATAAAATATTATATGTTATTTATTTCATTTTAAAAACATTACGGCTTGTTGAGGAAGCCAAAGACCATATAATACTCGCGGTGGCAGAAAAGGTCGTTGTCACCACGTACGTTAAAAGAAAAATTCCTTTTTGTTGTTTTGTAAAGAGATTCGTAGAAAAATATTCGTTTTGTATAAAATTAAATGTCAAAGGGGTTTGTACTTAGTATAAAAGAAAGCCTTGTATTAGAACAAAATATGCCTCAATGAAAGGAGATTGAGATGAAGTCCCTTACCTCATGACCGACGTGACTCGATTGCTCTTTAATCTCCTGAATACTAAACTAATGTTAATTTATACTTTATTAAGAACCTTTTTCAAGTTTATTATTCCTTTTATATAACTTATTTTCATGTTATAAATGTTATGTAATCATATAATTTAATAAATTTCGTTTTGTCAATATTTGGCACTTAAGTCAAAAATGGGCTTCTTACAATTACATGTTGTTTATGTGGTCAAAGGTTCATTATATACAGAATTATATTCATTAATTTGATATCATATATATCATATATATCATATATATCCAGAATATACTTGTATTTATAATATTACATAACATTTAGAGGTAAGAAATGAAATGCACCGTTAATGGAGACGGTAAGCCGTACGTACGCATGAACGCTACATTCATTTCTATTTTGTATTTAATGGAGTTAAATCATAATGATATAAGGGTATATTATAATTCCAGTATAACATCATATATAATAACATTAACTCCATCCTTTATAGGTCCCACACATGGCATTAACGAATCAAATCACTTTGAGGGGGCGGTAGTCCGCACTTCCTAAAATGAAATTATCATGTTAACCCACAATGGAAACCATAAAGGTATGACACAAATGAAAAATAAATAAGTTTAAGGAAAACATAAACATAATATATATCATATATAAATATAGTGACATCTTAATGGCCACCATGAATGGTGTTAAAAGAAGATTGAACAATTATCGTTTCGTGAGGCAGAAAATCGTCAACCACAGAAATAGTATGTTCTTTAACCATTAGATGAAGGTGTGTGTAGGTGTAGCTCAAATAATTCTCATAAAAACATCCTATTATATTTAGGATACTGGTTTTGTTACAAAATAAAGGAATAAAAAGAGTTAAGGGGTTGGATAAGAAAAATAAAACATAAGAACACAAGAGAAGACACTACCATTAAATCAGGTAACTCTTTTTGATTTGAGCTCAAAGGACTCCTTGGAAATACTTGTGCCCAATGTGAGGATTCTAGGAGTAATAGAGGGATGTGGAGAGACAAAATGGTCAGGGCTTGGCCAAGCCAAAGGCTTGATAGGTGTGGGTAAGGTGGTAGAGGTGGGGGCCTTTTATAAGAGGAGAGGAGGGGCACTCTTGGAAAGTTATAAAAGGTTACATTATTATAAAATGGTTTTCGAATTTTAAAGGACCCAAAATTATATATTCCGAGGATATGGTGATAAGAGTTCAAAATCCACCCATACAATAGGTTTTTTTTACAAGTATAGGTCTTATATTTTACATTATCTTTTCAATTTATTTAAATTGTAAAATAATGAGGTAATCGCTGTATCATCATGGTATCATAAATAATTTAATTTATTTAATGTCTAAAAATTATAAAACAAATATCATTATGTATGGAATCTCTTTATCTTTCTAATGAATATTTATAGTAAAAAATATGACTTGTATAACCCCATTTAAAAAATGTTTTAGTAAAACAACACATGTTTGTGACATTTTAATTTTAACATTAAATAAAAAGTTATTAATGTCATTTTCCTACCAAAGTGGCTCCATGGGGTCCCAAGATGACCCATGGATTTTCTTGGTCGGACATGAAACATAAAATAATGATAATACATGTGTCAAGGTAATTTCATATTATTAAAACATTATTTTTACCTTAAATTACACTAATTACCTTTAATCGCGATTAAAAACATAAAAGTTACAAATCACCAAAAAATTATTTTAATACCATTGAACCACATTTTACTTCCTAATGAAAACCATGTATGTCGCATTTTTTTAAATTCAAAACACAGAGGTGGTAAAATTTCATTTAAACAAAAAATCATTTTTTTAAGTACCACTTAGTGGTTTCACAATTCATCAAAAAATTGAAGTTTTTCAGAAAAATACCAAAACATCACCCTAATATATATTTGATATTACAAATTAAAAAATGATGTCTATTTTACCAAATTCAAAACATTTAATTTACATTAATTAATTTAATAATTAATTCCCACTGTCAGGCCAAATAGCTTGTTTTTATGAAACAATATATATCAAAATATTGAAACTAGTTTAAGTCCAATTTCAAAGTGAAATTAATTTCAATGACCACTATTGGATTAAATGGTAAAAATATATTCTAAATTAACTTTAAAACCAATTCAAAAGATAATCTAATCATTTAAATAAATTATATTAAAAATATGTTTTTAATTAATATACAACAATTTTCACTATTCATTAAAAAATGAACTTTATCAGAAAAATACCAAAAATTTACACAATTTAAATTTTGATGTCCCGATTCTAAAGAAGAATTTTATTTGGTCCAATAGAATGTATAAGAGTGAAAAAAACTATATTTAATGATGGTTTTCTATTAAAAGGCGATTAGTGGACCTTTAGTGAATATTATAATATATATGCCTAAAATTGAATTATTTTCGTATTTTAAGAATTTATCGTTTATTGGATAAATGTAAAACATTTAGAAAACATATATAATCAAATTTTAGTTATTTATATTCATTCTCGCCAATACAACGGCTACGTGTTAACTACCATTTAAAATAATATTATTTTATTACTAGTGTGCAACATAAGATTTCAAAGAAACTATTTGTTGCGTATCCGGTATGCTATCAAACATAGCAAACCCTTTAAAGTAAAATTAATATTTAATTTGTAAATATTAATAAATATGAGAATGTATTATTCTTTATTTTCCTGGAATGTTACATCCTTCCCCTCTTTTGGGAAATGCGTCCTCACAATTTTATTCACTTATCAAAATAAGTGGGGGTATTTATCCCTCATAGCATTTTCAGATTCCCACGTTGCCTATTCAACCATATGGTTTTTCCACAAAACCTTTACCTGGTGAATTACCTTATTTCGCAACACTTGCTCTCTTCAGTCAAGAATCTGGTCTGGTTGTTCTTCATAAGAGATATTCTCTTCCAACTGAACTACCTTCAAGCTCAAAACATGAGATGGATCTGGCATAATATTTCTCAACATCGAAACATGAAAAACATTGTGTACCTGAGATAAACTCAGAGGTAAAGACACTCGGTAAGAAACTGATTCAATTTTTTCCAGAATTTCATATGGTCCATTGAACCTCTGACTCATATTTACTTTTTTTACCAAATCGTATCACACTTTTCCACAGTGAAACTTTGAAAAAAACATGATCACATACCTCAAAAGATAGATCCTTCCTCCTGTTGTTTGCATAACTTTTCTGTCTGCTTTGAGCTGTTCTCATGTGTTTCTAAATCAACTGAACTTTTTCTTCCATCCCTTCTACCAATTCTGGTCCCATCAGCTTCCTTTCACCCACTTCATCACAAAAAGCTATATTTCGACACCACTTCATATATAATGCCTAAAATGGAGCCATCTGTATAATGGAATAAAAACTGTTATTATAAGAAAACTCAACCAAAGAAAGATGTTGGTCGCAACTTCTCTGATAATCCATCGAATAAGCATGCAACATATCCTCTAAAGTCTGAATTGTTCATTCTGACTGCCCATATGATTGAGGATGAAAAGCTGAACTAAAATTTAATTCAGTACCCAACGACTTCTGAAGGCCCTTCCAAAAGTTAGAAGTAAACCTGGGATCATGATCAGATACAATGGATAAGGGAACTCCATGCAACCTGACTATCTATTTAAGATAAAATCGAGAAAGTTGATCTAGAGAGAAAGTATCTCAAATAGGAAGGAAATGATCAGATTTAGTCAAACGATCAACAATAACCCAGATTGAATTATTACCTCGAGATGTCTTCGGTAATCGCACAACAAAGTCCATGGATATATTTTCCAATTTCCACTCTGGCACTAGTAAAGGCTGAAGTATCCCTTTCGGTAACTGCCGCTATGCTTTAACCTACTGAAAAGTCGAACACTTCACAGTAAAATCAGCAATATCTCTTTTCATTCCATCCCACAAGTAATACTCTTGCAGATCTCTGTACATCTTAGTACTACCAGGATGAATTGAAAACGAGGAACTATGAGCCTCACATAACAACTCATTCTTAAAATGTGAATCACTAGGCATACATAATCTCTTCCCAAACCTCAAAATACAATCATTATCAATATTAAATTCAGGAAACGTACCCTTCTGAACCAGCTCTACCTTTTTCTGCAACCCACTATCTTTCTTCTATGCTTGCTTAATTCTGTCTGATAGGGATGATCTCACTGATACCTGAAACAAAACAGAAGATCTCCATGCACAAACAACTTCTATGACAAAGTTCATAAAATAAAAAACCAAAGGATCTCATTCCAAACATATCATGGTTAATGAAGAATTACTTTTTCGACTCAAAGCATCAGCCACTTTATTTGATTTTCCCGGATGGTAATGAATTGTACCATCATAATCCTTGATTAATTCTTGCCATCTCATCTGTCTCATGTTCAATTATTTCTGAGTTAATATATACTTTAAACTTTTGTGATCAGTATATATTTAACACTTTATTCCATACAAATGATGCCTACAATATTTTAGAGAAAAAACAACAACAACTAATTCCAAGTCATGTGTAGGGTAATTTACCTCATGAGTTTTCAACTGACGTGAATTATATGCAATTACCTGATCATTATTCATAAGGAAACAACCAAGTCCCTTCAACTAAGTGTCACTGTATATAAAAAACTCACCATTACTGGAAGGAAGTGCCAAAACTGAAGCATTCACCAATCTTCTTTTCAACTCCTGAAAACAATCACCCCATTCTTTTGTCCAAATAAAATTAACACCCTTCCGAGTTAGCTTAGTCATTAGACTAGATAACCGTGAGAATTTTTCAACAAACCTTCGGTAGTAACCTACCAAACCAAGAAAACTACGGATCTCGATTACATTTGTGGGTCTCGGCCATTCTTCACCAACATTGGTTTTAGTAGGATGAACAATTATTCCATTTTTTAAAACAATGTGACCAAGGAAAGAAATTGGTTGTAACCAAAACTCACACTTGCTGAATTTTCCATAAAGTTTCTTTTCATTTAAGGTTTGAAAGATAACCCTTAAATGACTTTCATGCTCCTATTTACATTTAGAAAACACCAAAATATCATCAATGAAAACAACCACAAACTTATCCAAGAACTCATGGAAAATTCTATTCATAAGGTCCATGAATATAGAAGGTGCATTTGTTAACCCAAAAGGCATAACTACAAATTCATAATGGCCATATCTAGTAGGAAACACAGTCTTTGGAATGTCTGCTTCTTTTAATTTCAACTGATGGTACCCTGACCTCAAGTCAATATTTGAAAAATACTGATCTCCCTAGAGCTGATCAAACAAATCATCGATATGAGGAAAAATATACTTGTTCTTAATAGTGATATTATTCAAGGCTCTATAATCAATGTAATGTCTCATTGAACCAATTTTCTTTTTATCAAACAAGACAGGAGCACCCCATGGTGATGTGATAGGTCAAATGAAACCTTTATCTAATAACTCCTACAATTGCTTCTTTGACTCTAAAAGTTCAACATGATCCTTTCGGTAAGGGGGTTTTGAAATTGGCTTAGAATCAGGAACTAAGTCAACAATAAATTAAACTTACCGATCACGAATAATACCAGGCAACTCATCCGGAAAAACATCAAGATACTCATTTACCACTGATACATCATTAATCTGAACAGTTCCTTTATTTTCGACAATATGTGCAAGATAACAATCATTTCCATCTTTTACTAGTTTCTGAACTTCCTGATATGTTATCAAAATCAAGGGTTCATTCTTCTACAAAAACTAAAAAACCTTCTAGAAAGAAACCATTTTATCTCTACATTCAATCTTAGCATGATAAACATAAAACCAATCCGTTCCCAAAATAACATCAAACTCTACTAGATGCAAAACAATAAGGTTTGTAGGTAGATTATTTCTGCACACAAGGATAAGAAGGTTCTTATAATTTCTTTTTGTCTCAACGTTTCTTCTGGGTGTTTTTACCATAAGTTTAGGATTCATATCTTGAGATGGAATTTCCAATTTACTAGAAAACTTCTCATAAATGAAATAATGTGTATACCCTGAATCAGACAACACATTGGCATAATCTGAACAAACAAACAGTGTACCTGATACTACTTCATTCGATGGTCCAACATTTTCTGAAATAGTTGCAAAGGATTTCACCACCCCTTTCTGATTTTACTCTGGATGCTTTCCCCCAATTAAGTTCTTTGTTAGACACTCATTTTCATAATGACCCATTTCATTACACTTAAAACATCTTACTACTGGATTTTCATTGCCTGCTTGATCATCTTCCTTATAGCTGTGAGCAATATGACCTGACTTACCACACTAAAATAACTTTCCAGACTTGGATAAACATTCTCCAGGATGCATTTTATATAATGACTCATACTTTACATACATTTTTAGTACTTCAAAAATGATGTACACTTATTACAACATATAACAAAACCATGATAGGACCGTATAGGTATAGTGTCTTTAGAAACTGGGAAACATAAACAACTGGTTCATAAAGCTTCTACACTGTCTCCCATTTATTTCATCATATCTATAGTAATTTTTGGAATATCTTACTTAATAACCTTCTTCCTGACCTGGGGAAAGAAAACATACAAAAGGGTGAGCTCAAATGCTCAGTAAGGGTAATCAAAAGAAATATCAATCACATCATATTCATATGAACATAACTTTTTGGAAATCTTACCTTGCAAAAGAGATCATAATATCATAACATGGGATAAATCATGGTAGTGAAATGTAATCACAATAATCAAAAAATAAAACATGAAAATTTGTGGAATACACACATAATCAAATAGAATCATTTCTTATTAGTCAAGACTCATTTCCAAGACTATCTTAGTGGACAGAGTCCATTTCTGAACCGAGTTCACTCCCCATTTCAATCCTGTTTAATGGAACCGGTTTAACCTACCGTTCCAGCCATGTCTATCTCATGAGATATAAATCATTACCCAATGCATTGGAGGGAGATATAGGTCCCACCCATCTCATAATGATACCATTATTATGTGTTCCACAAAATCATAAATCATACATCATTGCATAACCCATGTAAAAAAAAGGGATTCTTAAACATCATGACATCATAAAACAATTCATATAAGATAAAGGAATTCATAAAAATAATTCCATAACAACATAATCAAATCAATGTAATAATAGGGATATAAACATAACCCTATATTATCTTAGATGGAAAATAATTTCGATAAAACACTTGAACTCCATTCTTGAGGAAAATATCATTTCTACTTCAAAAACATTTTTCCTTTCTTAACATGTCATAAAATTTTAAACTAAATGAATTTGATTAAAAATAAACTTGAAAAAATGTAAAGGAAGCTTCTTGGAAATAATTTTTTAAAAATCCATTCATTCCGTATAATTTAAAAAAACAATGTTCTCATACTTTTGTCGGAAAAGTCAAAAAGTACCTCGTATGAAAAACTACAAAAGATTCATTTCATATATTTTTCTAAAAACTCACCGAAGGGTAAAATTGGATATAAATTATTTTAGAAGGATATAAATATTAAATATTGAGGAAACATGGATTTGGATGATAAATATTTCCCAGTAAATTCTGAAGTATAAACAATCTCAGATAAAAATTCAGATTGCGAGATTTTCCCTTACCTTAGGTCCGATTTGCTTCGTAAGTGTCCGAACCTCCTGTATAATGATTTAAATAATGTCATCGACTTATTACAGAATCATAATCATTGTTATTATATCATATATGGTCATATTCTTATCTTATTATTAGTAATATTTCATTGCTACTTGTTATTCTGTTGTTTATTACTTTTTGTTCTTATGTGTGTTTTGTTGAAAAAATTCTTATTCTTCTTTTTAGGTTATAGATACTTCATTTAAAGAATGGTATTAGTGTAATATATATCATATTTATTCACTCAATTCATTTATGTAATCATTATGCAATGAAAATCATGTAGAATGAGTCGCATCACATTGTGGAGACGGTATTCCGTACGTACGCACGAGCGGTGATATTGTTCCCATGATCGTGGAATTGTATTGGAGTGTATGTATACTATTTCAGAATCAATATAACTTTACAATAAAAATATATATTCATTATTTACACCATTATACCCATCCAAGTAAGGTTGTGGTGGAAAATAGATTACACCACGGCATGGAGACGGTATTCCGTACGTACGCACACGCGGTGATTTCGTTTTCCGTAGGATGGATAGATGGTGAAATAGGGATGTTTCATACTTATAATAACATATCAGTATATGAGTGATACTGATGCTATTAATTCATAATGAAACAAATAAAGAAGAAGAAGTGGAAGAAGAAATAAAGTTGAAAGAATCGGTAACGGACATTACCTCTTCTTTGAAGCGCCTCTTTGAGACCTCCTTTTAGGGCACTGAAATTGGTCTTTGAAAAAAACAAGGACCTCTAGGATGTTTCTAGGGAAGTGGATAAGAGAATTTTTCAGGGTTTATCTGATCTTGAAGTCTCAAAGTGGCGTGAGGATGAGATGGAGGAGGTGCCCTTTCATAAGGGAGGAGAAGGGAACCTTTGGAAAAACTAAAAATATTATTTTATTATAAAGCCATATTCGGTTTGAAATAGCTCCAAATTGATTTATTTCAAAGCTAAGGTGGGGATGGGTCGAAATACTCTCATCCAATATAATTTGGACAAGTTTAGTTTACTATTTTAACCTTATCATTTAGATTTAACTTTAAGTTAGATAATTTTACTTTTACCGTTTCTTTTTGTGTTCTTACAATATAAGGTTAATAAACATACTATAACAAGACAAACGAACCCCAAGTTGTTTATTATTAAAATATATAACCTTATCTAAGTCATTTGGCCGAACCTTATATTTTTAGGAATAAAATAACTTTTAATAATATAATATTTGTTTTAAAAACTATTTTATGTCAATTTTGACACTATTTTGTAATTGATTTTTTTTGAAAATCACAACAGAATTATTAGTTCGAATAAAGTTAATTAAATCAATAATAACATGTCATATTAAACTAGAAAATTATTGGAATTAATAAAAAGTCTCAAATTACATTTATTTGGGTATTTATATCATCAATTATATTAATTTTTCATTAATAAGATAATTACTGCATCATCATTGTGTCAAAAATAAATTAAATAATTTAATGTCTAAAAATTACAAATAAAATACCATTATGTATGAAATCTTTTTATATTTATAATGAATATTTATAGTCGAATTTATCTTATGTATAACCCTATATTAAAAATTATTTACTTATTAAACTTTAATTTTAACTATTTTAACCCTTCTTTAAATAAATTAATATTAAATGTCCTAATCTAATCCAAGTGGGCCTAAATGTTCATATTTTATCCCTAAGGTTTTTTTTGGTCGAATTAAACTTATCCAATAGAATTATGACATGTTTTAGGGTAATAATAATATCATTTTTACCCTTAATTACCCTATTTACTTTTAACCGTGGTAAATAAAAGTAAAAAGTTACTATTCACCAAAAATTATTTTCATCTCATTGAACCACATTTTACTTACTAAAATTAATCGTGTCTCTCAGATTTTTGAAATTCCACTCACAGAAGCGGTAAAATTAAGTTTTATGTAAATTTGCAAATTCTCCTAGGAGGTGGGTAAAAGACGGTGAAAAGTTCAATAAAATTTTTATATATCTAAAATTATTATAAAATTTATCTAATGAATTATATTGAACTTATATAGGTATTATGTATCAATTTTCAACTAAAATAAATTTAAATAAAATAAATACTTATTTAAATAAAAAGTCGGTTTTTAAATAGTAATCCAGTGTTTTCACTATTCATCAAAAATGGAATGTTTCTAGAAAAATACCAAAATTTCACCCTAGGTTAATTTCGATATTCCGAATCCAAAAATGAAGTCCATTTTGAAAAATAAAATTTAAAAAATTTAAAAAATTGGTTATTACTATTCATAACGGCTAGTTTTAATTATATTATAATAGCATATCGTTGTTTAGTGAAAGATTTCTTTGATGATTTATATAACATAAAAACAAAATATTTCTCATAAAAGTCTCGGGTGTTACATTCTACCCCCCTTAAAATGAAGTTTGCCCTCCAAATTCGTCACTTTGTAAAAAACAGATGAGGATACCTCTCCCTCATCATATCCTCAAGCTCCCATGTAGCTTCATCTAATTGGTGGTTCCTCCATAAAAATTCCACAATGCGAGTGGTCTTGTTCCGTAGGAATTTTTCACTATGATTGAGAATCTCTATCGACTGTTCTTCATAAGAAAGATCTTGTTCCAGCGGTACAACTTCTGAGCTGAGTACATGTGAAGGATCAAGTATGTAATTTCTCAGGAGAGATACATAGAACACATCGTGAACTTGAGAGAGATTCGGTGGAAGCGTCAATCGATAAGCTACCTTCCCAACACGATCCAGAATTTAAAAAGGACTGATATATCTAGGGCTCAACATTCCTTTCTTTCCAAATCTCATGACCCTCTTCCAGGGAGATATTCGTAAGAACACTTTATCACCCACTTCAAACTCTAATTATTTTCTTCGGTTGTCGGCATAACTTTTTTGTCGACTCTGAGAAGCTCTTATGTGTTGTTGAATAGATCAGACCTTTTCTACCATCTCATCAACAAGATCAGGTCCTAATAGCTTTCTTTCCCCAACTTCATCCCAGCAAGTTGGAGTCCTGCATTTCTTTCCATTGAGAGCTTTATAAGGATCCATCTGAATACTGGAGTGAAAGATATTATTATAAGAAAATTCCACCAAGGGCAGGTGTTGATCCCAACCACCTTTGAAATCCATAGAGCAAGATCTCAACATATCTTCTAGAGTTTGAATTTTCCTCTCAGACTGACCATCTGTCTGAGGATGATAAGCTGTGCTGAAACTCAACTCTGTATCCATAGTATGCTGAAGACTTCACCAGAACATTGAGGTAAACCTCGGATCCCAATCAGATATAATAGAAAGTGGTACTCCATGCAATCTTACCACTTCCTTTACATATATCCTGGCAAGCTGATCCAGAGATAAATCCTCTGTAATAGAAATGAAGTGTGCATACTTTTTATGATGATCAACTATAACCTAGATAGCATTATTGCCTTTGGATGTTTTAGGAATTCCTATGACAAATTCCATAGTGATGTCTTCCCATTTCCATTCGGGTATGGGTAATGGTTGTAACATCCCCTTAGACTTCTGTCTCTCAGCTTTAACTTGCTGAAAAACCAAGCATCGAGAGACATATTTAGCAACAACTCTTTTCATGCCATCCCACCAGAAGTACTCTTTCAGGTCCCTATACATCTTCATGCTTCTAGGATGAATAGAGAATGAAGAACTATGAGCATCATCCAGTAGCTCCTTCTGTAATTATGGGATGGGAGGAACACAAACCCGATTCTTAAACATTATTATCCCATCACAATCAAGGTTGAATTCAGGAACATTTCTCGCCTTCTTTTGTAACTCGACATCTTCTTTCTGTGCATATTTAATCTTAACATGTATAGATGGTTGAACATTCATTTGAGAAAGATACGATTTTCCCCTTTCATTATAATTCCAAGATCTATCCTTTGTAAATCCATAAATATTGGATCTTTTGTGATCCTCATCATGGATAAAATGGCATGGTCTTGTCGATTTAATGCATCTGCCACCTTGTTTGCTTTCCCAGGGTGGTAATGAATTGAGAAGTTGTAATCCTTAATAAGCTCTAACCATCTTCTTTGGCGCATATTCAGATCCTTTTGTGTGAAAATATACTTTAAACTTCTATGATCAGTATAATTGTCACACCTTTCTCCATAAATATAATGCCTCCAAATCTTTAATGCAATGATTACCGCAGCTAACTCCAAATCATGAGTTGGGTAATTTTGCTCATGGATTTTCAACTATAGTGAGGCATAAGCTATCACCATATCATTTTTCATAAGAACACACCCCAATCCCTTCTTGTATGTTTCACTGTAGATCACAAACCTTTCTCCACTACAAGGTAGTGTGAGCATAGGTGCACTGGATAACCTTATTTTCAACTCCTTGAAATTCTCTTCACATTCCTCCATCCAAAAAAACTTAACTCCTTTCCAAGTCAACCTGGTGAGTGTATTAGATAATCATGATAAATATTTCACAAAACGTCGATAATATCCATCCAAACCAAGAAAACATCAGATCTCAGTTACTGTTGTTGGTCTCAACCATCTTTCGATAACCTCTGTTTTTTCTGGATCCACAGATATCCCCTCTTTTGAGATTATGTGACCCAAAAATGAAAGTTTTTAAAGCCAAAATTCACACTTGGTAAATTTGGCATAAATCTTCTCCTTTCTTAGGGTCTTCAATATAATTCTCAAGTGATATTAATGTTCATCTTTTCTCTTTGAATATACAAGAATATCATCTATAAAGACTACCAAAAACTGATCAAGATAATCTCTAAAGACTCTATTCATCAGACCCATGAAGATAGAAGGGGCATTAGTAAGACCAAATGGAATCACTATAAATTCATAGTGTCCATACCGTGTACGGAATGCTGTATTTGGTATATCCTCCCTTTTGACCCTTAATTGATGATACCCTGAACGAAGATCAATCTTGGACAAGTATTGAGCTCCGCATAGTCGGTCAAATAATTCATCAATGCGCGGGAGGGGAAATTTGTTCTTGATAGTGATCTTGTTAAGTTCTCGATAATCAATGCAGAGTCTCATTGATCCATCTTTCTTCTTAACAAACAGAACAGGTGCTCCCCAAGGTAACACACTAGGGTGTATGAACCCCTTATCAAGATTCTCTTGGAGTTGCATCTTCAATTCCTGCAACTCAATTGGGGCCCTTCTATAAGGTGTCTTTGAAATAGGCAAAGCACACGGTGCGAGTTCTATTGAAAACACAACTTCAAGATTTGGTGGAAGACCTGAAAATTCCTTCGGAAAGACAACGTCAAACTCTTGTACAATGGGCATATTATTAATCATGAGTTTCTCACCAACCATTTGAGATAAATAACCTTCATTTAGTGGAATCAAGATCCATAAGATGGAAGAAATTTCCACTGGAAGGTTATGTTCATCCTTGCATTGATAGACGATCATAGATTGATCTGGAATATGAAATGTGACTTCCCTTCTTTGGAAATTGATATGAGCTCCATATAGAGAAAGCCAATCCATGCCAAGAATCACATCAAATTCTACTATAGAGAGGATCACAAGATTTGCAGGAAGCAATTTCCCACAAACATCAATTGGAGAAGAATTATAAACTTTCGATGTGACTATTGTGCCATTAGGGGTTGTAACAGCTAACTGAACATCTAATTTTTGAGGTAATATGGTGATACGCTTAGAAATTTTTTCAGATTTAAAGGAGTGGGCGGATCCAGAATCAAATAAAACATTTTATACTTTAGAGTGGATGGTAAGTGTACCTTTCACCACTTCGTTATCGTACTCCACATCGCTGATAGAAATTTCATGTGACATTCCTTTGTCTTTAGCCTTAAGAGTTTCTTGACATCGATCATCATCCACAACAATTGGATTAGGGCATTGATTGGCATAATTCCCCATTTCCTTGCACTTGTAACATTGAAGTGTAGTTGGTGCACTCTGTGTAGCCTTTTCATTGTTCACATCACTAGACATATTCTTCCCATCATTGAGGAATTCAAATGCCCGATGACCTTCCTTTCCACATTTCAAACATTTACTTGTCCCTTTAAGACAACTCCCTCCATGTTTCTTTCCACACTTTGAGCATAAGGGAAAACTCATCTTCTTTTCAGTGTGCTCTTTAGATTTTCCTCTGAATTCCATTTTCCTCTTCTTATAAAACCCATATGACTGATGGGTTACTCCAATCTCCATCTCAACTTTGAGAGCACATCGAACTATTTACTCGTATCTATTGAAGACAATTATGTCTAACGCCCTTCGAAGACTTTGTTTTAAGCCACTAAAGAATCGACCGATCTTACTCTCAGGTTGGATAATAATACCAGAAAAATAACTTGCAAGTCTTGTAAAATTTGCTTCATAGGTACCAAGAGATTCATCATCCTTTTGTTTCAGTTCAAGAAACTCCTTATCCATATTTTTTCTGAGAATACGAGGGATGTACTTATTGAAAAACAAGTTCTTGAACTTGTCCCATTCCATGGACTCAATTTCACCTCTTGGTCTCATATTCTTGATAATATTCCACCATTGATCAGCATCACATTCCAAACGATACACTGCTAAGATGACTCTATCATGTTCAGAACATTGAGGAACTGAAAATATCTTTTTAGTAGTACTGAACCATTGTTCAGAAACTAATGGATCAGTAGACCCGCTGAATGAAGGTGGACGATGTCTCATGAAGGATTCAACAGAATGTTGCTCCTTCGTTTTCTCGTTTGGATGTCCTGCATGATTCATAGCATGATAAAGTTGTGTGAGCATGGCTACAAGATTTTTCATTCTAGCTCCCATAACTTTTGGTTGCTTAGGGGGACAATCCTTGCATTCCTAGTCGCATTCCGCATTAACACGGTTCCTACGAGTTCCAGCCATTGACTAAAACCAAGAAGAATAGTGTGAGCAACAATAATTATAATAGGAAAACCACATAATCAAGAATAAAATTTCACACATAATGTCTTATCATAGGTTATTCATGGCCATTTCTAAAACACTAAGATTGGGTTCTATGCATAGACTTATCCTTAGGGTTCTTACTAAGGCTTTCACATCCTAGTTTCCAAAGGTTGACTATACCTTTACTCTGATACCAACTATAACGGTCAGGAATTACTTCCAGTAGACTATAATTGATACCAATCAGAGAAATCCATGGGGGGCTACACTCCCTGGGCGGGACACACCACCATCCCCAGTGGAAGCCATTTCCTCATGAAGCCCTTGGGCGGAGAGACATGCTTCGCCCAACGCTCACATGTGAGAGTTCCCAAGGATCGAATACATTCCTACCTCCTATGCCTCTGATACCAAATATAACGTCCCATACATTACATACATTTTTAGTACTTCATAAATGAAGTACACTTATTACAACATATAACAAAACCATGAAAGGACCGTATCGGTATAGTGTCTTTAGAAACTGGGAAACATAAACAACTGGTTCATAAAATGTCTACACTATCTCCCATTTATTTCATCATATCTACAGTCCCTTTTGGCATATCTTACTTAATAACCTTATTCCTGACCCTGGGAAAGAAAACATACAAAAGCGTGAGCTCAAATTCTCAGTAAGGTTAAACAAAATAAATATCAATCACATCATATTCATAAGAACATAACATTTTGGAAATCTTACCCAGCAATAGAGATCATAATTTCATAACATGGGATAAATCATGGTAGTTAAATGTAATCACAATAATCATAACGTAAAACATGAATCTTTGTGGAATACACACATAATCATATAGAATCATTTCTTATTAGTCAAGACTCATTTCCAAGACTATCTTAGAGGACAAAGTCCATTTCTGAAACGAGTTCACTCCTCATTTCAGTCCTATTTCACTGAACTGGTTTAACCTTCCGTTCCATCCATGTCTATCTCATGAGATATAAATCTTTACCCAATGCATTGGAGGGAGATATAGGTCCCACCCATCTCATAATTATACCATTCTTATGTGTGCCACAAACTCATAAATCATACATCATTGCATAACCCATGTAACAAAAATGGGATTCTTAAACATCGTGACATCATAAAACAATTCATATAAGATAAAAGAATTCATAAAAATAATTCCATCACAACATAATCAAATCAATTTAATAATAGGTATATAAACAAAACCCTATATTATCTTATATGGAAACTAATTTTGATAAAACACATAAACTTCATTCTTGAGGAAAATATCCTTTCTACTTCAAAAACATTTTTCCTTTCTTAACATGTCATACTATTTTAAACTAAAAGAAGTTGATTAAAAATAAACATGAAAACATGTAAAGTAAGCTTCTTGGAAATTACGTTTTAAAAATCCATTCATTCCGTATAAGTTAAAAAAACATTCTTCTCATACTTTTGTTGGAAAAGTCAAAAAGTGCCTCGTATGAAAAACGACAAAAGATTCATTTCATATATTTTACTAAAAACTCACTGAAGGGTAAAATTGAATATAAACTATTGTATAAGGGTATAAATATTACATATTTATGAAACAAGGATGTGGATGATAAATATTCCCCAGTAAATTCAGAAATATAAACAATCTCGGATAAAAATTGAGATTGCGAGATTTTCCCTTACCTTAGGTCCGATTTGCTTTGTAAGTGTCTGAACCTCATGTATAATAATTTAAATAACGTCATTTACTTAGTCCATATTCATACTCATTGTTATGATATCATATATGGTCATATTCTTAGCTTATTTTTAGTAATATTTCATTGCTACTTGTTATTCGGATGTCTATTACTTTTTGTTCTTATGCGTGTTTTGTCGAATAAATTATTATTATTCATTTTAGGTTATAGATTATTCATTTCCAGAATGGTATTAGTGTAATATATATAATATATATTCACTCAATTCATTTATGTATTCATTATGCAATGAAGATCATGTAGAACAAGTCGCATCACATCGTGGAGACGGTATTCCGTACGTACGCACGAGCGATGATATCGTTCCCATGATCGTGAAATTGTATTGGAGTGTATGTATACTATTTAAGGATCAATATCACTTTACAATAATCATATATATTAATTATTTACACCATTATACCCATCCATGTAAGGTGGTGGTGGAAAATAGATTACACCACGGCATAAAGACGGTATTCCGTACGTACGCACACGCGGTGATTTCGTTTTCCGTAGGATGTATAGACGATGTAATAGGGTTGTTTCATACTTATAATAACATATACGTATATGAGTGATACTGATTTTATTAATTCATAATGAAAAAACTAAATAAGAATAAGTGGAAGAAGAAATAATGTTGAAAGAATTGGTAACAGACCTTACCTCTTCTTTGAAGCTCTTCTTTGAGACCTCCTTTTAGGGCACTGAAATTGGTCTTTGAAGAAGACCAAGACCACTAGGATGTTTCTAGGGAAGTGGAGAAAATAATTTTTCAGGGGTTGTCTGAGCATGATGTCTCAAAGTAATGTGAGGAAGAGAGGGAGGAGGTGCCCTTTTATAAGGGAGGAGAGGGGTACCTTTGGAAAAACTAAAAATATTATTTTATTATAAAGCCATATTCGGTTTTAAATAGCTCCAAATTGATTTATTTCGAAGCTAAGATGGGGATGGGTCGAAATAATCTCATCCAATAGAATTTGGACAAGTTTAGTTTACTATTGTATCCTTATCATTTAGATTTAACTTTAAGTTAGATAATTTTACTTTTACAGTGTCTTTTTGTGTTCTTACACTATAATGTTAATAAGCTCACTATAACAAGACAAAAGAACCCCAAGTTGTTTATTATTAATATAAATAACCTTATCTAAGTCATTTGGCCGAACTTTAGATTTTTAGGAATAAAATAACAATTAATAATAAAATATTTTTTTTAAAAACTATTTTATGTCAATCTTGACACTATTTAGTAATTGATTTTTTGTGAAAATCATAACAGAATCATTAGTTAGAAAAATGTTAATTAAATCAATACTAACATGTCATATTAACCTATAAAATTATTGTAATTAATTAAAAGTCTCAAATTACAATTATTTGGGTATTTATAACATCAATTATGTCAATATTTCATTAATAAGATAATTACTGCATCCTCATTGTGCCATAAATAAATTAAATTATTTAATGTCTAAAAATTACAAATAAAATACCATTATGTAGGAAATATTTTTAGCTTTCTAATTAATATTTATAGTCGAATTTATCTTATATATAACTCTATATTAAATATTATTTACTTATTAAACTTTGATTTTAACTATTTTAACCCTTCTTTAAATAAATTAATATTAAATGTCCTAATCCAATCCAAGTGGGCCTAAATGGTCATATTTTATCCATAAGGTTATTTTTGGTCGAATTAAACTTATCCAATAGAATTATGACATGTGGTAGATTAATAATAATATCATTTTGACCCTTAATTACCCTATTTACTTTTAACCGTGGTAAATAAAAGTAAAAAGTTACTATTCACCAAAAATTATTTGCATCTCATTGAACCACATTTTACGTACTGACATTAACCGTGTCTCTCAGATTTTTGAAATTCCACTCACAGAAGCGGTAAAATTAAGTTTTATGTAAATTTGCAAATTCTCCTATGAGGTGGGTAAAAGTCGGTGAAAAGTTCAATAAAATTTTTATATATCTAAAATTATTATAAAATTACTCAAATTAATTACATTGAACTTATATAGGTATTATGTATCAATTTTGACCTAAAATAAATTTAAATAAAATAAATAATTATTTAAATAAAAAGTCGGTTTTTAAATAGTAACCAAGTGATTTCACTATCCATCAAAAATCGAAAGTTTCCAGAAAAATACCAAAATTTCACCCTAGGCTAATTTCGATATTCCGAATACAAGAATGAGGTCCATTTTGAAAAAAAAAATTACCAAATTTCAAAAAGTTGTTATTACTATTCATAACGGCTAGTTTTAATAATATTTTAACAGCATATCGTTGTTTAGTGAAACTCGGTATTGCGTACGACGTAAGCTATCGAGGAAGGTTGCGATTGCATGTAAAGCAAGCCAAGAAAGTGTTGTGTGTAGTGAAAGATTCCATTGATGATTTATATAACATAAAAACAAAATATTTCTCATAAAAGTCTCAGGTGTTACATTTTACCACATTCCTCACAGGATGGATATTTGGTTTTCTTACCTCCTTTTTTCTTTGATGAATTCTTCCCATTTGCCTTCCAACTGGACCTCTTATTCGGTTGTTTTTCAAAGAACACCTGATCATCGGAAAACTCCATTTCCACCTTCTCTGCACATCAAACATGTTTTTCATAACTTTTGAACTCACGAGAAGCTAAAGCCCTTCGATACTTTGGCTTTAACCCTGAGTAAAAATGGTTGATTTTACTATCAAGATCTCGTATGAAGTTTGGAGCATACCTTGGCCGTTGAGTGAACTTTCCTTCATAAGCGGCCACTGAGTCATCCTACTTCCTCAATTCTAGGAATTGTTTTTCCATCCTAAGATGAACTACCTTAGGAAAATATTTCTCAAGAAACATACCTTGGAATTTGTCCTAGTGAAGATCATTAATCTCATCACTATCCCATATATTTTTCATTTCCGACCACCACTGATCTGCTTCACCTTCAAAATGGTAAACAACAAGACTATCCTTTTGATGTCCTAAACACCCCATGACATCAAAAATATTCTTCAGTGCTTTAATCCACCCTTCAGCTAGCATAGGGTCAGATGATCCTCTGAATGATGGAGGATGATGCCTCATGAAATTTTTCACCACTGACATGTTCCTATGTGGTTGATCTGGCTGAACTCGTGCATGGATACCACCACTATTTATAGCCGGAGTCAACTGTGCCATCACTGCAACAAACTGTTCAGTTCCAATTTCGACCATCTCAGGTTGCTGATTTGAAAGGTTGGCTTGCTCCTGATGTCGTCCCAACATAGCTGCCTTGTTTCCTCTGCGGAAAACCATTCTGAACACAGAAATATCTTAGGCAAATCAACATGGTAATCTTAAAATGCTATATCATTTCAATCATACCATAAATTAATTTATAATTTACCAATTTTCTAACTCCTAATGTTGTCTAAAACGACTTATGATACCAACTATAAGGCCTTGTCCTGAAACATTACTTAATATTGGATTAAATGAATAATTAACATTGAGGATCTTTTCAGGTTTAGAGTTTTAGAGAATTAGATCATAACTATTACATGTCAAAAGATTACACAGTAGAAACTTCTAAAAATTTTCCTTTTGTTTCAAAACATGAAATCCAAAAAAAAGTCATTTCTAGTTCCATGTTTAAGAAATCAAGGATTTTCCTTGATCCCATCCTTGACCCTATTCTACATTATGTCCTGTGAAAAACATTTCAAAAAAACATGGGGTGAGCATAAAAATCTCAGTAAGGGATACACAAAGAAGGAAAACTGTTAGTTTTTCAAAACAACTAGTAAACCAAGAATACTTTATCAAATTAATACTTTTCACCATTGTGAAGAAGAAAATACTCTTCATTGAATAAAAGATCATTACTTACCCTTTTGTAACCAAAAGATTACCATAAAACCCATATAAAGAACACATAACATATAAAGGTAACTTGGGACATAAACATACTTTAGCGGAATAACCATCCAATCAACATCCACACATATCACTTAATGGAATAGCCATACGGCTGACTTCCATACCCAATGCATTGGAGGTTATAACGTAACCACCCATCCTAGTATTCACGGAACCACCCGTCATATGTTTTATCATTTAACCACCCGTCAAATGTCCAAGTACCATTATAAAATCATAAAACATAAAACAAATATAATGGAAAGAAAAAAGTTCCACACTTTGATCAAAATATATCACTTAAATATATTCACATAAAAAATTCATTATAAAAACCATTTTCAATACCAAAATACATAAAATAGTAAATGTTATTTATTTCATTTTAAAAACATTACAGCTTGTTGAGGAAACTAATGACTAAATAATACTCACGGCGGCAGAAAAGGTCGTTGTCACCACGTACGTTAAAAGAAACATTCCTTTTTGTCGTTTTGTAAAACGCTTCATAGAAAAAGATTCATTTTGTATAAAATTAAAAGTCAAAGGGGTTTATACACCGTATAAAATAAATCCTTCTATTAGAACAAAATATTCCTCAATGAACGGAGATTGAGACGATGTCCCATACCTCGTGTCCGACGTGACTCGATTGATCTTTAATCTTCTGAATAATAATCTGAAGTTAATTTATACTTGCTTAAGAAACTTTTTCAAGTTTATTATTCATTTTATATAACTTATTTCCATGTTATAAATGTTATGTAATCATTTAATTTAATAAAGTTATTTTTGTCAATATTTGGTACTTAAAACAAAAATGGACTTCTTACAATTACATGTTATTTATGTGGTCAAAGGTTCATTATATACAGAATTATATTCATGATTTGGATATCATATATATCATATATATCCAAAATATACATGTATTTATAATAGTACATAACATTTAGAGGTATGAAATGAAATGCACCGTTCATGGAGGCGGTAAGCCGTACGTTCGCATGAACGCTACTTTCGTTTCTATTTCATATTTAATGGAGTGAAATCATAATGATATAAGGGTATATTATAATTCCAGTATAACATCATATATAATAACATTAACTCCATCCTTTATACGTCCCACATATGGCATTAACGAATCAAATCACATTGAGGGGGCGATAGTCCGCACTTCCTAAAATGAAATTATCATGTTTACCCACAATGAAAACCATAAAGTTATGCCACAAATGAAAAATACAGAAGCATAAGGAAAACATAAACATAATATTTATCATATATAAATATATTTACATCTTAATGTCCTCCATTAAAGGTGTTAATGAAGATTGAACAATCATCATTTCGTGAGGTAGAAAATCGCCAACCACAGAAACAAAATGTTCTTTAACGATTAGACGAAGGTGTGTGTAGGTGTATTTCTAATAATTATAATAAAAACATACTAGTATATTGAAGATACTGGTTTTGTTACAAAATAAAGGAATAAAAATATTTTAGGGTGTTGGAGAAGCAAAATAAAACATAAGAACACAAGGGAAGACACTACCTTTAAATCGGGTAACTCTTTTTGATTTGAGCTAAAAGGATTCCTTAGAAAGACTTATGCCCAAAGTGAGGATTCTAGGATTAATAGAGGTATGTGGAGAGACAAAATTGGCAGGGGTTGGCCGAGGAAAAGGCTTGAGAGGTATGGGTAAGGTGGTAGAGGTGGGGGCCTTTTATAAGGGGAGAGGAGGGGTACTCTTGGAAAGTTATAAAAGGTTACTTTATTATAAAATGATTTTCGGATTTTAAAGGTCCAAAAATTATATATTTCGAGTATAAGGTGATAAGAGTTCTAAATACACCCATCCAATAGGTTATTGACAAGTTTAGGTCTTATATTTTACATTATCTTTTCATTTTATTTAAATCGCTAAATAATGAGGTAATCACTACATTATCATGGTGTCATAAATAATTTAATTAATTTAATGTATAAAAATTATAAAAAAATATAATGATGTAAGAAATATTTTTAGATTTCTAATTAATATTTATAGTAAAAAATATGACTTGTATAACCCCATTAAATGTTTTTTTAGTAAAACAACACATGTTTGTGACATTTTAATTTTAACATTAAATAAAAAGTTATTAATGTCATTTTCCTACCAAAGTGGCTCCATGGGGTACCCTAGTTTACCCAAAGATTGTCTTGGTCGTCCCTGACACATCCAATAAGGGTAGGACATGTTTCAAGGTCATTTAATATTATTAAAACATTATTTTTACCTTAAATTACACTAATTACCTCTAATCCCGATTAAAAACATAAAAGTTACTAATCACCAAAAAATTATTTTAATCCCATTGAACCAAATTTTACTTCCTAATGACAACCATGCATGTTGGTTTTTTGAAATTAAAAAACACAGTGGATGTAAAATTTCATTTAAACGAAAAATCAGTTTTTTAAGTACCACATAGTGGTTTCACTATTCATAAAAATTGATGTTTTTTAGAAAAATACCAAAACTTCACCCTAAGATATATTTGATATTCCAAATTCATAAATTATGTCTATTTTACAAAATTAAAAACATATAAGTTACATTAATTAATTTAATAATTAATTCCCGTTGTCCGGCCAAATAGCTTGTTTTTATGAAACAGTATATATAAAAAGATTGACACTAGTTTAAGTCCAATTTCAATGTGAAATTAATTGCAACTACCACTATTGGATTAAATGGTAAAAATATATTCTAACTTTACTTTAAATCCAATTCAAAAGATAATCTAATCATGTAAATAAATTAGATTAAAAAGGGGTATTGAATTAAAATACAACATTTTCACTATTCATTAAAAATGAACTTTATCGGAAAAATACAAAAAATTTACACAATGTAAATTTTGATGTCCCGATTCTAAATAAGAATTTTATTGGGTCCAATGGAATGTATAAGAGTGAACAAAACAATATTTAATGACATTTCTCCATCAAAAGGCGATAACTAGACCTTTAGTGAATATTAGAGTATATATGCCTAAAATTGAAATCTTTTCATATTGTAAGCCTTTATCCTTTGTTGGATAAATGTAAAAACATTTAACAAACATATATAATCATATTTTAGTTATTTCTATTCATTCCCACCAATATAATGGCTACGTGTTAACTACCATTTAAAATAATATTATTTTATTACTAGTGTGCAACGTAAGATTTCAAGGAAACTCTTTGTTGCGTATCAGGTATGCTATTGAACATAGAAACCCATTTAAAGTAAAATTAATATTTAATTCATAAATATTAATAAATATGTGAATGTATTGTTCTTTATTTACCTGGGATGTTAAAAAAATGGATGATGAGAATGGTTCTAAGTATGAAGCCCACTTTACGAGGTTATCAAGGAATACTGAAAATTATTTATGAAATCCAAAGAGAAATATAGATCAATTCATTTTATGTTAAAACAATTCCCCCAAAGGGAACTGGTTTAAGAAAATTCTCATCATAAAAATAAATAGTGTCATGTGCTATCAATATAGATAATTAATTCTTTATGTCTTATGAATTTAAGGGGAAACAAGAGAATAAGAAGATGGTGGAGAAAATAATGGATAAAAGTATGAATAAAAAATGGAATTTTCCAACGTGCAATACCTGAAGAAGGAAACACCCTGGTTCATACTTAAATGAAAAAAAAGTTTTCTACAAGTCTGGTGAGAAAGGGCATCATGATCACAATTGAAATGGAAATAAATAAGCTACCAATGTTTAATGCAACAATTATAGGGAGATGAGACACTATGAAAATGAGTGTTTGAAGCATCAGGGAAAAGTGACATAGAAAAGGCCATGGGATCAAGGAAAATCTCATGCAATCACTCGAACTCAGGTTTATGGTCCTATGTATTTTGTGGTAGGTTCATTAATCATCACTTAAAATTTTTCTAAAGCTATATTTTATTTTGTATCATCACATTTCTTTATATCTTCCCAATTTTCATTAACAATTAGATATTTAAAATTCACGTTAACCTGGGAGTTTATAGTAATGAATCATTGTGAAAACATTATTTCAATTGATATATGTCGATAAGTTCCAATTATGACAGCTAAACATTAACAAATTACTAATTTTATCATCATACATATAGTTTATTTTGATATAATCCTTAGTATGGACTGAATTTTGAAATATAATTCAAAAAATTATTACAAAGAGGAGAAAAATATGATTCTTGATGAAGGTATGAAATCTCTCATATTTCTAGTGGATACATAATAATCTATGTCATATTTGGACCCACATCCAGTAGCTCTAATAAATTAAATTATTGGGGAATTAGAGAAAATATCATCCGTGGATGAGGATAGAAATCTAAAAATTGAGGACGTACCTTTTCTACAATAATATATTGATGTATTTACTAGGTATCTACCAAGATATCCTCTAGAGTGTGATATTGAGCTCTATAATAATTTAATTCTTAGTGAAACACCTATAACAAAGACTCATAGAATTTCTACTATGGAATTTTTGGAGATGAAGAAACAAATATAGAAATGGAGAGAAAAGGTATTTATTCACCCTACTATTTCCCAATGATATCCCCAATTATATTTTTTAAGAAGAAATATGGATCCATGAGGCTGTGCATTGAATATAGAGAAATCAATACTATTACAATAAAAAAAGTATCCTCTACCCTGAATTTAATATTTATTTGATAAAATTTATAGAGTTAATTTTTTTTAAATATTGAAATTTGATCTGGATATCATCAATTTCATGTGAGGAAGGAAGATATTCCAAAGACTTCATTTATAACCAGGTATGGAAATAATGAGTTTATAGTAATTCCACTTGGACTAACTAATTCACCCTATGTTTTTATGCATCAAATGAATAGAGTTTTCCTAGAATATCTTTAATTTTTTTGTGGTATTTATTGAAGATATATTGATATATTCCAAAATCTATGAGGTCCATGAGAACCACTTGTGGTTTGATTTTGTTACTCTTAGAAGAAAAGAGTTATATGGGATGTTTAGAAAGTGTTAATTCTCGATTCAAATAGTTATTTTCTTGGCCATATTGTCTCTAAGGATAAAATCTCAGTTGATCCTATGAAGAAAAAGGTAGTTTAGGAAAGGCCAACACCAGTGAACATAACTAAGGTATGTAGTTTCAATGGTTAAGTAAGTCAATATCTGTGTTTCATTCATAATTTTTCCTGATAGGCAATCCAATTAACAAAGTATACTCATAAAGAGGTTATGTTCTTATGGAAATAAGAATGTAAATAATGTTTTGAATAATTTTAGATAAGAATATTGAATTCTACAATATTGACTCTTCCATTAGGAAATTGTGGATTTGTGATTTATAGTGATGCATCAAATTAGGGAATTGGTTGTGTGCTTATGTAGAATGATAGAGTTATTACCTATGAATCAAGTTAGTTAAAAAATAATGAGCAGAACTATCGAACTCATGATCTTGAGTTAGTAATCGTAATATTTTATCTAAAAATATAGAGACACTATCTTTATGGTGAAAGATGTGAGATATATATAGATCACAAGATCCTAAGATATAAATTATCATAGAATGTATTCAATAAGAGGAAAAGGCGATGGCTCAAGCTACCCAAGTATTATGATTGTTAAATACTTTACCAGCATGGGAATTTGAATAAGGTAGCCAATGCATTGATCAGGAAGGATCTTGAATTTCTAAAAAAATATGGATTGACAAGGATCCTATGCATATGGATCTAGAAAAGATGAATATGAGATTTATTAGGGAAGGTAAAAAATCATTAATTTTTAAATTGTTTTCCCAACAATCATTATTGGAAATGATTTAAGGTTCTCTGTCTGATGATGATAATTTTATAAGGATAATTAAATTTATGATTTACGGGATCTTGGTAAACTTCATTCCTGATAATGTAATTATGAAATTTGGGAAGAGGCTTTGTGTTCCCTCCAAAATCGAGCTAAATAGTGAATTATTGGATGATGCCCATAGTTCAAATTTCTCTATACACCCTAGTAACAGAAAGATGTATATAGATTTGAAGAAAATTTTTTGGTGGGATAATATGAATCGGGAAACATATCATTATCAATCAAGATGTATAGTTTGTAAATAGGTGAAGGGGGAAAGAAATCAACCTAGAGGAGTCATGCAACCAATGGATATTTCTACATAGAAACAAGATGACATTACTTTGGATTTTTTCCTTGGATTACCAAAAAATATATAAATAATGATGAAATATGGATAATTTGTAATTGACTTACAAAATTTCACATTTTCTCACTACAAGGGTGGATTTTCCATTAGAGATCCTTTCATGAATCTATATTAATAAATTTTTAAGACATCTTGGAAAAAAACATTCAATTATGTTTGATCATGATACATGATTTAGATCAAAATTATAGAAAATTCGTAAAAAATATTGGGATACTGAGCTTCATTTAAGTACTTCTTATCACCCTAAAACAGATGGGATATTAAAAAGGATGATCTAAAACTTAGAAGAACTATTGAGATCATTCTCACTTGACATTCAACAAATGTGGGATCATTATTTTCCATTAGTTGAGTTTTCTTACAATAATATTTTATATTCAAGTATTCAAATGGAACCATATGAAGGATTGTATGAAAAAAGATGTTGTACACCAACTTTTTGGGATGAAGTTATTGAAGATAAGCTTATAGGCCTAGATATAGTAGATGAAACTACATCAAAGGTATTGACAATTCAAACTCAAATCAAAGTAGTAAAAATTCTAAAAAATATCTATACTAATTTCCAGAGGAAATAATTGTAATTACAATTAGGAAATCATGTTTTTTTAATGAATCTCCATGTAAGTGTGTCATAATATTTTAAAATAACAGAAAACGAATCCCTAGATACGTTGGAAATTTTGAAATAATGGTGTGGATTGGATATCGGGCTTATCATTTGTTGATGCCACCTAGCCTTTCTAAAGTATACAATGTGTTCCACATCACTTTTTTAAGGAAGTACATGCCAGACCCAATGTATGTCCTCACATATGATGGAATATAATTGGAACCCATTTAATCTTACTATGAAGATCCAATGCGGATTCTTGAAACTAGAGAGCATAGGTTGAGGAATATTATGAATAAGTTGCTAAATATACTTTGGAAAAATCAGAAAATTGTAGAGGCGACCTGGGAACCAGAGGAATTTATGAAAAGATGTACCGAAATATTTTTATGAGGTGAAATTATTGAAATTTTGACTATGAATTTATTTACAGAAGAGATAATGTAAAACCTCAAGGTTTTATGGTATACCTCTTTTAAAATTTAACATCTTTGATAGATTATGCTTCATGCAACAATGAATTTAAAACTACAATATACTATCAAATGTGATTACTGGAATTGTAATGCGACCATTAGATATAGTAATATAACCAATATAATAGTAACTTAACCTATAAAAGTATAAAAAATACTTGGGTATCTTATAAATGAAAACATGGAATATTTATGTGAGATAATAAGTAAATAAATGTGTTAAAAAGGATAAATTAATTTTTGGTATTTTTGTAGAACATAAATCATTATTTAAAATTTTATAATCAATATAATAACTTAAAATAAAATATATTTCAATAAAATAGATTTATAAATTAATTCTTTGTGGTCTTATTATTATAAGGTAATTTTATGAGACCTATGTTAATATTTTAAAGTGTCCTAAAAATAGTTATATTTTAAAAATTGTAATTTTTTGAATAAATGATTATTTTAATTGAAAATTAAATTTATCATATATATAAAATTATTTTTGTAAAAAAGATTCTTTTTTTTTAATTCTGCATGACTAAAAATTATTAGGGTGATATTTTTGGTTTTTTCTAAAATAGTTGAATTTTTTATGAGTAGTGAAATGAAAAAATTTGCCGTATTTTAAAATACATGAATTATTGTGTCATAAATGATGTATAGATAATTCAAGCCCATAATCTCAAACCATATTTCATTATTTTGATATATTTATTGATAATTCTCAAACTATTCATTGTCTTGAGAAAAAATAATAAACAAATGAATAAAATATTCAAAAAACACCCCTCCCCTCCACGATAAATACCACCCTTAATCACCCCATCTCGTCAAACACACAAATCCTTGAAGATTACTTATATTATACCCATTTCCTCTCACAAACCTATAAGGACCTGGCCTTAAACCATACTTAACATTGAATTAAATGAATAATTCACATTGAAGATCTTTTCAAGTTTAGTGTTTTAGAGAATTAGGACATAACTATTACATCTCAAAAGATTACAAAGTAGAAACATCTACTAAGCTTCCATAAAATAAAAAACTCTTAAAAAAGAAGCATGTCTAGTTCCATGTTTTAGATAGCATGAATTTCCCTTGATCCCATCCTTGACCCTATTCCACATTAAGTCTTGTGAAAAACATTTCAAAAAAACTTGGGGTGAGCAAAAAAATCTCAGTAAGGGATACACAATGAATGAAAACGGTTAGTTTTTCAAAACAACAAGTAAACCATGTATACTTTATCAAAGTAATAATTTTCACCTTTATGAAGTAGTGAAATCTCTTCACTGAATAAAAGATCACTACTTACCCTTTGTTAACCAAAATATTACCATAAAATCTATATAAATATCACATAACATATAAAGGTAACTTGGGACATAAACATACTTCAATGGAATAACCATACGGTCGACTTCCACACATATCACTTAATGGAATAGCCATACGGCAGACTTCCATACCCAATGCATTGGAGGTTATAACGTAACCACCTGTCCTACTATTCACGGCACCACCTGTCATATGGTTAATCACGTAACCACCCGTCAAATGTCCATGTACCACTATAAAATCATTAGACATAAAACAAATATAATGGAAAGAAAACATTTCCACACTTTGATCACAATATATCACTTAAATATATTGACATAACAAATCCATTATAAAAAACCCTTTTCAATACCAAAATACATAAAACAGTATATGGTATTTATTTAATTTTAAAAAAACATTACGGCTTGTTGAGGAATCCAAAGACCAAATAATACTCGTGGCGGCGGAAAAGGGTCGTTGTCACCGCGTACGTTAAAAGAAACATTTATTTTTGTCATTTAGTGAAACACTTCATATAAAAAGATTCCTTTTGTGTAAAAGTAAACGTCAAAGGGGGTTATACACCGTATAAAATAAAGTTGTATATAAAACAAAATATGCCTCATTGAAAGGAGATTGAGACGAAGTCCCTTACCTCGGGTCCGACTTGACTCGACCGTTCTTTAACGTCCTGAATAATAAACTTGGGTTAATTTATTCTTGCTTAAGAACCTTTTTCAAGTTCATTATTACTTTTATATCACTTATTACCATGTTATAAACATTATGTAATCATTTATGTTAATAATGTTTGTTTTGTCGATATTTGGTCCTTAAGTCGAAAGTGGACTTCTTACAATTACATGTTGTTCGTGTGGTCAAAGGATCATTATATCCAGAATGATATTCATGATTTGGATATCATATATATAATATATATCCAGCATATACATGTATTTATAATATTACATAATCATTTAGAGGTAAGAATTGAAATGCACCGTTCAATGAGACGGTAAGCCGTACGTACGCATGAACGCTACTTTCATTTCTATGTCATATTAATGGAATTAAAACTAAATGAAAGGTATGTATATTTTAATTCCATAATTATATTCATCATTTAGATGTAACATACGTCATATATATCCATTATATATATGTACTTATAATAGTCCATTACATTTGGGGAAAAGAAATGAAATGCACCGTTCATGGAGACGGTAAGCCGTATGTACGCATGAACAATACTTTCATTTATATCTCATAATTTAATGGAGTGAAATCATAATGATAAAAAGGTATATTATAATTCCAGTATAATATCATATATAATATTATTAAATACATCCTTTATAAATTCCACATATGGCATTAACGAATCAAATCACTTTGAGGGGGTGGTAGTCCGCACTTACTAAAATGAAATTATCGTGTTTACCCACAATGGAAACCATAAATGTGTTCCATAAATGAAAAATACAGAAGCATAATGAAAACATAATCATATTATATATCATATATAAATATATTTACATCTTAATGGCCACCTTTGAAGGTGTTAGAAGAATATTGAACAATCATCGTTTCGTGAGCCTGAAAATCGCCATCCACAGAAACAGTATGCTCTTTAACCATTATATGAAGGTGTGTGTAAGTGTAGCTCTAATTATTCTTATAAAAAAATCCTAGAATATTTAATATACTGTATTTTTTACAAAATAAATGAATAAAAAAAGTTTAGAGGGTTGGAGAAGAAAAATAATACAAAAGAACACAAGAGAAAACACTACCTTTAAAACGGGTAACTCTTTTTGATTTGAGATCAAAGGCTTACTTGGGAAGACATATGCCCAAATTGAGGCTTATAGGAGTAATATAGGGGTGTGTAGAGACAAAATGGGTAGGGTTTTCCGATCCAAAGGCTTGAGAGGTGTGGGTAAGGAGGTAGAGGTGGGGGCCTTTTATAAGAGGAGAGGAGGGGCACTCTTGGAAGGTTAAGAAAAGACACTTTTTTATAAAATGATTTTATAATAAAAAGGGTCCCACAATTATATATTTAGAGGATAAGGTGATAAGGGTTCTAAATATACTCATCCAATAGGTCTATGACAAGTGTAAGTCTTAGATTTTACATTATCTTTTCATTTTCTTATATCGTTAATTAATGAGGTAATCACTACATCATCATGATGTCATAAATAATATAATTTATTTAATGTCTAAAAATTATAAAAAAAATATCATGATGTATGAAATCTTTTTATCTTTATAATTAATATTTATAGTAAAACATATGACTTGCATAACCCAATTTAAAAATTGTTTTAGTAAAACAACTCATGTTTGTGACATTTTAATTTTAACATTAAATAAAAAGTTTTTAATGTCATTTTCCTACCAATGTGGCTACATGGGGTCCCTAAGTTGACCCATGGATTTTCATGGTTGGCCATGACACATCCAATAAGGGTAGGACATGTGTCAGGGTCATTTCATATTATTAAAACATTATTTTTACCTTAAACTACACTAATTACCTCTAATCGCGATTAAAAACGTAAAAGTTACTATTCACCAAAAAATTATTTTAATCCCATTGAACCGCATTTTACTTCTTAATGAAAACCATGTATGTTGGATTTTTGAAATTAAAAACACAGAGGTGGAAAAATTTTATTTAAATGAAAAATCAGTTTTTGAGTACCACTTAGTGGTTTCACTATTCATCAAAAATTGAAGCTTTTCAGAAAAATACCAAAACATCAACTTAATCAATATTTGATATTCCAAATTCAAAAATTAAGTCTATTTTACAAAATTCAAAACATATAATTTGCATTAATTAATTTAATAATTAATTCCCGCTGTCAGAGCAAATAGCGTGTTTTTATGAAACAATAAGTATCAAAAGATTGACACTTGTTTAAGTCCGATTTCAAAGTGAAATTAATTCCAACAACTACAATTGGATTGAATGGTAAAAATATATTCTAATTGAACTTTAAAACCAATTAGAAAGTTAATCTAATCACATAAATAAATTTTATTAAAAAGAGGTTTTGAATTAAAATACAACATTTTTCGGTATTCATTAAAAAATGAACTTTATCGGAAAAATACCAAAAATTTACACAAAGTAAATTTGGATGTCCCAATTCTAGAGAATAATTTTATTTGGTCCAATATAATGTATAAGAGTGACCAAAACTATATTTATAGACGGTTCTCCATCAAAAGGTGATAAGTCGAGCTTTTGTGAATGTTAGAGTATATATGCCTAAAATTGAATTCTTTTCGTATTTTAAGCCTTTTATCTTTTATTGGATAAATGTAGAAACATTTAAAAAAACATATATAATCATATTTTAGTTATTTCTATTCATCCCCACCAATACAACGGCTACATCTTAACTACCATTTAAAATAATATTATTTTATTACTAGTGTGTAACGTAAGATTTCAAAGAAACTCTTTATTGCGTATCAGGTATGCTATCGAACATAGAAACCCCTTTAAAGTAAAATTAATATTTAATTCATAAATATTAATAAATATGAAAATGTTTTATTCATTATTTACCTAGGATGTTCCATCCTTCCCCCCTTTTGGGAATTGCATCCTCACAATTTTATTCACTTATCAAAATAAGTGGGGGTATTTATCCCTCATAGCATTTTCAGATTCCCATGTTGCCTCTTCGCTCATGTGGTTTTTCCACAAAACCTTTACCTGGTGAATTATTTTATTTTGCAACACTTGCTCTCTTCGGTCAAGAATCTGGACTGGTTGTTCTTTATAATAGTGATTCTCTTCTAGCTGAACTACCTCTGGGCTCAAAACATGAGATGAATCTGGCATATACTTTCTCAACATCGAAAAATGAAAATCATTGTGTACCTGAGATAAAATCGGAGGTAATGCCACTCTGTATGAAACTGATCCAACTCTCTCCAGAATTTCATATGGTCCAATGAACCTTGGAATCAGGTTTCCTTTCTTAAAAAATCGAATCACACTTTTCCATGGTGAAACTTTGAGAAAAACATGATCACCTACCTCGAAAGATAGATCCTTCCTCTGGTTATCCGCATAACTCTTCTGCCTACTCTGAGCTGTTCTCATGTGTTTCTGAATCAACTGAACTTTTTATGCCATCTCTTCTACCAATTCTGGTCCCATCAGCTTCATTTCACCAACTTCATCCCAAAAAGATGGAGTTCTACACTGCTTCCCATATAATGCCTCAAACGGTGCTATCTTTATACTAGAATGAAAACTGTTATTATATGAAAACTCAACCAAAGAAAGATGTCGTCCCCAAATTCCTTTATTATCCATCGAACAAGCACGTTTCATATCCTCCAATTTCTGAATTGTTCGTTCTAACTGCCCATATGATTGTGGATGAAATGCTGTTCTAAAATTTAATTCAGTACCCAACGGCTTCTGAAGGCCCTTCCAAAAATTAGAAGTAAACCTGGGATCATGATCAGAAACAATGGATTGGGGAACTCCATGAAAATTGACTATATCTTTAAGATACAATCGAGAATGTTGATCTAGAGAGAATGTATCTCGAATAGGAAGGAAATGAGTAGATTTAGTCAAGCGATCAACAATAACCCAAATTACATTATTACCTCGAGATGTATTCGGTAATCCCACAAAAAATTCCATGGATATATTTTCCCATTTCCACTCTGGCACTGGTAAAGGCTGAAGCATCGCTTTCGGTAACTACCGCTCTGCTTTAACCTACTGACAAGTCAAACACTTCACAGTAAAATCAGCAATATCTCTTTTCATTCCATCCCAACAGTAATACTCCCGCAGATCTCTGTACATCTTAGTACTGCCAAGATGAACTGAAAACAGGGAATAATGAGCCTCACATAACAACTCATTCTTCAACATTGAATAACCAGGCACACATAATCTCTTCCCAAACCTCAAAACAAAATCATTATCAATGTTGAATTCTAGAAACTAACCCTTTTGAACCAGCTCTACCTTTTTCTGCAACCCACTGTCATTCTTCTGCACTTGCTTAATTCTGTCTGATAGGGTTGATCTCACTGATACCTGAAACAAAACAGAAGTACTTCCTACCCCAACAACTTCTATGCCAAAGTTCATCAAATCAAAAACCAAAGGATCTCATTCCAAATGTAGCATGGTTAATGAAGCATTACTTTTTCAACTCAAAGCATCAACCAATTTATTTTCTTTTCCCGGATGGTAATGAATTGTACTATCATAATCCTTGATTAATTCCAGCAATCTCTTCTATCTCATGTTCAAATCTTTCTGAGTGAATATATACTTTAAACTTTTGTGATCGGTATATATTTCACACTTCACTCTATACAAATGATGCCTCCAAATTTTTAAGGCAAAAACAACAGTAGCTAATTCCAGGTCATGTGTAGGGTAATTTACCTCATGAATTTTCAACTGGCATGAAGCATAAGAAATTACCTGATCATTCTGCATAAGGACACAACCAAGTCCTTTCAATGAAGCATCATTGTAGATAACAAACTCACCATTCCTGGAAGGAAGTTCCAAAACTGGACCATTCGCCAATCTTCTTTTCAAATACTGAAAAAAATCATCACATTCTTTTGTCCAGATAAACTTAACACCCTTCCGAGTTAGCTTAGTCATTGGACTAGATAATTGTGAAAAAATTTCAAAAAACCTTAGGTAGTAGCCTGCCAAACCAAGGAAGCTATGAATCTCAGTTACATTTGTGGGTCTTGGCCATTCTTCAACAACTTTTGTTTTTGCCGGACCAATAGTTATCCCATCTTTAGAAACAATGTGACCAAGGAAGGAAATTTGTTGCAACCAAATCTCACACTTGCTGAAGTTCCCATACAATTTCTTTTCTTTTATGGTTTGGAAAATAACCCTTAAATGACTTTCATTATCCTATTTAATTTTAGAAAACACCAAAATATCATAAATAAAAACAACCAACATTTTTCACCTGAGTCAACTGAGCCATCACTACAAAAAACTGTTTAGTTCTGATTCTGACCATCTCATGATACTGATTTGAAAGGTCATTTCCCTCTGCATGCCTTTCCAGAAAAGAAGTTCTGTTTCCTCTATGAAAAACCATTCTTAACACAGAAATATCTTAGGAGAAGCAACATGGTAATATTTATATTCTATATCATTTCAGTCATACCATAAATTAATTTATAATTTTACACTTTTCTAACTCCTAAAGTTGTCTAAACCAACCTCGGATACCAACTATAAGGCCCCGACCTGAAACCTTTCTTAATATTGAATTAAATGAATAATTCACATTGAGGATCTTTTTAGGTTTAGATTTTTAGAGAATTAGGACATAACTATTACATCTCAAAAGATTACAAAGTATAAACTTCTTCTAAGTTTCTATAAAATAAAAAACTCTTAAAAAAGAAGCATGTCTAGTTCCATGTTTTAGATAGAATGAATTTCCCTTGATCCCATCCTTGACCCTATTCCACATTATGTCTTGTGAAAAACATTTCAAAAAAACTTGGGGTGAGCATAAAAAGCTCAGTAAGGGATACACAATGAATGAAAACTATTAGTTTTTCAAAACAACAAGTAAACCATGTATGCTTTATCAAAGTAATACTTTTCACCTTTATGAAGTATAAAAAACTCTTCACTGAATAAAAGATCATTAACTATCCTTTTGTAACCAAAATATTACCATAAAACCCATATAAAGATCACATGACATATAAAGGTAACTTGGGACATAAACATACTTCAATGGAATAACCATACGGTCGACTTCCACACATATCACTTAATGGAATAGCCATAAGGCTGACTTCCATACCCAATGAATTGGAGGTTATAATGAAACCACCTGTACTGGTATTCACGGCACCACCCTTCATATGGTTTATCATGTAACCACCCTTCAAATGTCCAAGTACAATTATAAAATCATAAGACATAAAACAAACATAATGTAAAGAAAACATTTCCACACATTGATCACAATATATCACATAAATATATTGATATAACAAATACATTATAAAAAAAACTTTTCAATAACAAAATACATAAAACAGTATATGGTATTTATTTAATTTTAAAAAAACATTACGGCTTGTTGAGGAAGCCAAAGACCAAATAATTCTCGCGGCGGCGGAAAAGGGTCGTTGTCACCACGTATGATAAAAGAAACATTCCTTTTTTGTTGTTTAGTAAAACTATTCATAGAAAAAGATTCCTTTTATATTAAAGTAAAAGTCAAAGGGGTTTATACACCATATAAAATAAAGTTGTGTATAAAACAAAATATGCCTCAATGAAAGGAGATTGAGACGAAGTCCCTTACCTCGGGTCCGACTTGACTCGATCGTTCTTTAACATCCTGAATAATAAACTTGAGTTAATTTCTACTTGCTTAAGAACCTTTTTCAAGTTTATTATTACTTTTATATCACTTATTACGATGTTATAAACATTATTTAATCATTTAAGTTAATAATTTTTGTTTTGTCGATATTTGGTTCTTAAGTCGAAAGTTGACTTCTTACAATTACATGATGTTCGTGTGGTCAAAGGTTCATTATACCCAGAATGATATTCATGATTTGGATATCATATATATCCATCATATACATGTTTTTATAATATTACATAATCATTTAGAGGTAAGAAATGAAACTCACTGTTCATGGAGACGGTAAGCCGTACGTATGCATGAACGCTACTTTCATTTCTATGTCATATTAATGGAATTAAAACTAAATGAGAGGTATGTATATTTTAATTCAAGAATTATATTCATCATTTAGATGTAACATACATCATATATATCCATTATATATATGTACTTATAATAGTACATTATATTTGGGGATAAGAAATGAAATGCACCGTTCATGGAGACGGTAAGCCGTACGTACGCATGAACACTACTTTCATTTCTATCTCATACTTTAATGGAGTGAAATCATAATGAAAAGAAGGTATATTATAATTCCAGTATAATATCATATATAATATTATTAAATCCATCCTTTATACGTCCCACATATGACATTAACGAATCAAACCACTTTGAGGGGGCGGTAGTCTGCACATCCTAAAATCAAATTATCGTGTTTACCCACAATGGAAACCATAAAGGTGTGACATATATGAAAAATACAGAAGCATAAGGAAAACATAAACATATTATATATCATATATAAATACAGTGACATCTTAATGGCCACCTTTGAAGGTGTTAGAAGAATATTGAACAATCATAATTTTGTGAGGCAGAAATTCACCATCCACGGAAACAATATGCTCTTTAACCAGTAGATGAAGGTGTGTGTAAGCGTAGCTATAATTATTCTTATAAAAACATCCTATTATATTGAAGATACTGGAGTTGTTACAAAGGAAATTAATAAAAAGATTTTAGAGGGTTGGAGAAGCAAAATAAAATAAAAGAACACAAGAGAAAACACTACCTTTAAAATGGGTAACTCTTTTTGATTTCACCTCAAAGGTTTCCTTGGGAAGACTTATGCCCAAAGTGAGGTTTCTAGTAGTAAGAGAGGGGTGTTGATAGAAAAAATGGGCAGGGGTTGGCCGAGCCAGAGGCCTGAGAGGTGTGGGTAAGGAGGTAGAGGTGGGGGTCTTTTATAAGAGGAGAGGAGGGGCACTCTTGGAAGGTTAACAAAAGATACTTTATTATAAAATGATTTTTGGATAAAAAGGGTCCCAAAATTATATATTTAGAGGATAAGGTGATAAGGGTTCTAAATATACTCATCCAATAGGTCTTTTACAAGTTTATGTTTTAGATTTTACATTATCTTTTCATTTTATTTAAATCGTTCATTAATGTGGTAATCGTTGCATCATCATGATGTCATAAATAATATAATTTATTTAATGTCTACAAATTATAAAAAAATATCAGGATTTATAAAATCCTTTTAGATTTATAATGAATATTTATAGTATAAAATATGACTTGTATAACCCCATTTAAAAATTGTTTTAGTAAAACAACTCATGTTTGTGACATTTTAATTTTAACATTAAATAAAAAGTTTTTAATGTCATTTTCCTACCAAAGTGGCTCCATGGGGTCCCCAGGTTGACCCATGGATTTTCCTGGTCGTCCATGACACATCCAATAAGGTTAGGACATGTTTCAAGGTCATTTTATATTATTAAAACAATATTTTTACCTTAAACTACACTAATTACCTCTAATCGCGATTAAAAACGTAAAAGTTACTATTCACCAAAAAATTATTTTAATCCCATTGAACCACATTTTACTTCTTAATGACAACCATGTATGTCGGATTTTTGAAATTCAAAACACAGAGGTGGTAAAATTTCATTTAAACGAAAAATCAGTTTTTAAGTACCACTTAGTGGTTTCACTATTTATCAAAAATTGAAGCTTTTCAGAAAAATACCAAAACTTCACCTTAAGCAATATTTGATATTCCGAATTCAAAAATGAAGTATATTTTAAAAAATTAAAAACATATAAGTTGCATTAATTAATTTAATAAGTAATTCCTACTATCATAGCAAATAGCTTGTTTTTATGAAACAATAAGTATCAAAAGATTGACACTAGTTTAAGTCCGATTTCAAAGTGAAATTAATTCCAACGACCACAGTTGGATTAAATGGTAAAAATATATTCTAACTGAACATTAAAACCAATTCAAAATATAATCTAATCATATAAATAAATTAGATTAAAAAGTGGTTTTGAATTAAAATACAACATTTTTCACTATTCATTAAAAAACGAACTTTATCGAAAAAATACCAAAAATTTACACAAAGTAAATTTTGATGCCCTGATTCTAAAGAAGAATTTTATTTCATCCACTAGAATGTATAAGAGTGGCCAAAACTATATTTATATACGGTTCGCCATCAAAAGGCGATAAGTCGACCTTTTGTGAATGTTAGAGTATATATTCCTAAAATTGAATTCTTTTCGTATTTTAAGCCTTTATCTTTTATTGGATAAATGTAGAAACATTTCAAAAAACATATATAATCATATTTTAGTTATTTCTATTCATTACCGCCAATACAACGGCTATGTGTTAACTACCATTTAAAATAATATTATTTTATTAACAGTGTGCAACGTACGATTTCAAAGTAACTCTTTATTGCGTATCAGGTACACTATCGAACATAACAACCCCTTTAAAGTAAAATTAATATTTAATTCGTAAATATTAATAAATATGGAATTGTTTTATTCTTTATTTACCTGTGAAGTTACAAAACCTCTCTCCCATTTTTGTAATTTCTGGTCTCACCCAAAAGACCATTTCAAAGTTCCTCAAGGAGGTTCTTAAGTAGAGAAATTCAAGAGGGAAAATGCCTTTTAAGTATTTTACTTCCCTTACAATATCTTTTATTATCTTATCCTTCACTCACCCACCCAATCCAACGTTTCATGATAAATCTAGTATATTTTATATACTATTATTTTATTATTTTAATGGAAAATCTAGTATAAATTCTCTTATCCTTTTACTATCATTTTAGTGTTGAAAACATCATCCATAAGTTATCAATTTACCTCCTTCATGGATGACATGTTTTTGTTTTTCAATGACAACTTCATGTATGGTCATAAAACCATTTTGAATGTTAAAAAATATTATAATATATGTATTATACCTTATCTGATGTTCTAAAACTAGTATATATATATATATTATTAATTAATGAAACAAAACTTGTTTGTGATGATCAAAAATCCTCCATAATAATCAAAATAATTATCACCAACATCTTATTAGTGTATTTTTATCTTTGGATTATTGAGGTTGATATATTATGATTATCATATACGATATTTTATTAAATGGTTTTTGATCAGTTTGAATGTGGATGTTCTTTCATGACACAATTCACCATACTACTCAGAATGGTTAGTGATTATTTTTATATATTGGGGAATGTTTTTTACATTTAGTAGGTTTATGTTGTTTATGTTTCACCAAATTCATATGAGGAATGCATTGGACTTAATAAGTGATGGGTGGGGCCTGATATATCCTATTTAAGCATAGGTGGGTGTCATGAGAAAAAATAGATATGTATATGGCTGTTGCCTTTCACATTTATTTTTAGATATGGATTTGGCCAAGTCCTTAACCATTTATTTTAAGATAACAAGGTCGATGCCTCAATGGTATGTTTCATATTTTGAGAATTATGAATTAACGTATTATTATATTAGTAATTGATAATTTATTTGATTACTCGACTGGTAAAATATCTATTGTAATGTTTGTTTCTCATATAATTATTAATGGAATTATTTAATCAGTTTTCTCCCCTATCATATTATGCTCTATATTATATTTAACAGAATGGGTTTTTAGTTATTTACCATGCCTTATTATATAAGATAGACTCTAATATATTTATAACCCTTCAAGAGAATTTTATCTCACCCCTTTTTTATGTTTTATTTTTCCCAATGATGTGAAAATATTTATTAATAATGACTTTTAAGTATAATATTGTAGTTTATGGATATTTACAATGGAGTTTCTATGTTTTTTTACTTTAATGTTGTAACGTAAAACATATGTATGTTACTAGTTTTCCAAATATACTATAATATTAATGCCTTTAGGATTATAATTCCATGTTAATTATAAAAATGTAATATGGTAAGGAACCAACTTTAGGGAACTGGGGTCGGGGTCTTTACACTCAGCCACTTCCACTTTAGAAGATTATGTCACAATATCATCTAGATAAAAGATAGGGTCCACTATATTCTTAGGTTTGGCAGGGTGCCCCATAGGATTAAAATTCTTATAAATCATTCCATTATCACAAACCCATTTATTTATTGAGGTGTTCCAATTGAAATTTATTCTTTTACAAGAAATTTTACTCAAACAAAAACCGCTTAATTTTACCACTTCTTTTTATTCCTCACCAACCAAGCCATTTTATTCTATCATATCTATGATAATATTAGGATAAATCATCTATTTTTACCTAGATGAGGTTTTAGTCATCTCCATTATATAAACCATGATATATCTACATAGAATTATATTATCCATTTTTTAATAATAAATAAATGAGATAAATCATGGTACCTCATAATACTAAAACCCCATTTCCCATGAAATAACATATACTGCATGAATTTCAATAGATGACCACATTCTCCATCAAGTTCTATTGTAGTAGGTATTCTCATAGTACCATTCCCAGTTAGCAATAATAGCGTTTTCTCATACAAAAACATCTCACTATCACTTGGTACTAAATCTTCATTGTCCTTAGAAACACATTGGTGAAGTACATTGATACTCCTGTCCCATTCTCTTAAAGAAAAGATAACATCTTTTCCATCTATCATACATCAAATTACAATTTTCCATCATCCCAAACTATAATTTTCATATTGGAAGAAACAGTGAACCAACCATGGATAAAGTGTTTTATTCTTAATTAAAGACAAATCTATCTATCCCTCGTCCCGAATCACCTTGAGAACCATTGAATTTCTTGACATCATCCATCCCACATCTACATATTTCTCTACAACTACCATAAGGTTTGTAGGATGAGTCTTTTTCATCTCAACTATAGCATGGCTCAATTTCCCAAGATATTTATTTAGAGGATTCAATCATTATAAAGATGAAACTAAGGGGGATTAAATCTCACCATTTCACTAAATCTAAAGCTTAAAAAAGAGTGTGAGGAAATTTGAAGGTTGGGATAGAAGGGAAGTAGAAAGAGTTCAAAGGGTAGGCATGAATGAGAGAGTGTTATGAAATAGATTTAGGTAATATTTTATCATTTAGGGATTTGATATTTATAAATATGATTAAATATAAATGGATAAATTAGTAAAAAAATTTAACACCAAAAATAGGACCTATAACAAAATTGAAATAGAGAATCGACTGGTAGATCACATAATGATGGATCTCTTTAATGGTTGATATATTTAATGGTGGATCACTCACAAGAGGATTAAAAAATTGTGGATCACCAACCATGGATCACCAATGCAGTATCCCCAACTATGGATCACCACAGGTGGATCTCTCCAATGGTGGATCAAAAATGTTAGAACACCCAATGTTGGATCACTAGTCGTGGATCACCAATGGTGGATCATCAATGGTGGATTTTAAAATAGTGGATCCTCCAATGATGGATCATACAATGGTGGATCTTCTAGGATAAAGGAATAATAAAAAAAATTCATTCCCAGTTCATGTTTTATATAGCTTATTCTCTAATAATTTGGGGTCTTTGTAAAAATATCATTAAGCTGATGTTCAGTTACTATAAATTCAAGAGTTATATCACATTTTTAAATATGTAATTTAAAAATTTGATGTCTTATATAAATATGTTTTGTCCTAGAATGAGATATAGGATTCTTGGAAATATTTATTTCAGTTATGTTGTCACAATTTATAGGGACATGTCTGAATTGATATCCGTAGTCTAGAAAAGTGTATTTCATGCACAATATTTTTTCATAGAAACATCCTGTTGCTATATACTCATCTTGAACAGTGGATAATGCAATATAATTTTGGTTTTTTACTACACTAATATATTAGTGAATTTCCCAAAAGGTGACATGTCCCAATGGTTCTTTTTCTATCAAACTTGAAAACACAAAAATCTGTATAAGAATAACTCACAAAATCAAATTCATTTCCCCTAGGGTAAAACAGTTCTAAATTGGTTGTATATTTCAAGTATTTGGGAATTATTTTAACCAAAATTAAAATAAATTCATTAGGATTTTCTTGAAAATTATCATATATACACACAATAAATGTAATATCTAGTTAGATTGTTGTTATGTAAGCAAGATTACAATGAATCCTATAGAATTGGTTTGATCTAATAGATTTCCAATTTCATCAAGATCCAACATAGAAGTTAAACTCATTGGAGTATCAATAATTTCAATGTTATCAAAACAAAAAAAATTTATAATATATTTTTTGTACATAATTTGATTTAAAATAATTCTATATTTATTTGGAAAATTTGAAAACCAACAAAGAGTTTATGTCCACCCATTAGACTCATTTAAAATTCATTTTTCATTATTTTTGAAAAATTAGTACACAATGATTTTTTAGAAGGTCAAAAAATAATATCATCAATATAAATATAAACCATTGAAATGTTGTTTGAAATTATTTTTATAAGTAGAGTGAGACTAAATATACCATTTTAAAATCAATTAGAAATTATAAAAGAGCTGATCCTATCACACCAAGAGCTAGTAGATTGTTTTATACCATATAAAGATTTTTTTAATTTAAATACATGATTTGGAAAATGAATATTTGGAAATTTATGGGGTTTTTAAAAAAAACAACCTCTACTATATTACTATTTATGAATTCACTCTTGAAATCCATTTGATTTAGTTATAAATCCAAATGTTCTGTATAGGCAATAAGTATTCTAATAAATTCATGTCTAGCCACTCATACAAAGGTTTCCTCATTGTTAATTCCCTCTTCTTGACTATATACTTGTGAATCCTATATTGAATTATTTCTGAATATATTTCTTGACTCATGAGATTTTTTTTCTAAATACCCAACAAGAGTGTATTTATGTAAATCAATATGTTCCCTAAAATTATGCATTTAAAATTTATTTTTTCCTTATATTTATATCACCCATAATTTATCATTAATTAAACCATTAATGTTTTTGGGTTCAATTTGTGATTATAAATCTTGACGTCAAACCCAATTTCTAAGATAAGAAATAGTCTGCATACAACTATCAGTATTTATAACTACATCATCAAGAGGTTGGTATCTATGTGTCCTAATAGTTCAATAAAAAAGGGATAGAAATCACATTGTCTTCTATAGGCTTTGGTTCGGGTTCAGGTTGTTCCTAAGAAATGTATGATTTATCTGCTAGTTTCATAGAATATTTAGAATCTTTTACAATGATATTTAAATTTTACAAATCATCCTCATGATTTTCTAAAGGGGTTTAGGCTCATGTGGATCTATTTCATCAAATTTTACATGAAAATATTCTTCCACAATTGTGGTTATTTTATTAAACACCTTATATGATTTACTAAATGTTTAATAACAAAGGGAAATTACTTCTTCACTCTTGGAATTTTTTTTTCAAGATTATCCTTAGTATTAAGAATAAAGTCTTTGAAACCAAATACTCTTAATTAATTAGCCATTGGATTTCAATAATTACATAATTCATAAAGAATTTTTATTTTAGAGTTGTCTAATTAAAACTCTATTAATTATTTAACAAAAAGTATTCATAACATATTCCTAAAAATAAATAGGGAAGTCATAGTCATTGAGCTTGGTCTGACCAATTTATAGAAGGGTTAATTTCTTCTTTCTATGTCCCCATTATTTTATGAGGTCATAGGAGAAGAAATGTTTTTATTAAATAATTTTTTTAAGAAAAATGATTCACAGTCTTGATTTTCAAACTCACCTACATGATCACTTCTTAATATCTTAATTCTAAGTCCACTAAAATTCTATACTGATTTATCATACTTGGTAAAATAAGAATAGACTTTAATCTTGTGAGATATAAAGAATATCCAAGTATACATAGAAAACTACACTATAATATCATAAAAATAGTTCTTCCCATTTAATATTGAAACTCGAGAAGGTCCAAACAAATCCATGTGAAACAACTATAGAGGTTGAGAAGTTGAAATTTTTTTCTTTTATTTTAAAGAGATTTTGTAATCTTTCCCTTTTTTACATATATTAAATAATTTATCATTTGGGAAATTTAGTTTAGGTAGATATTTATCAAGCCCTTTTCTAGTTATATTTCTATGAAAATGAATATTACAATGGACTAGTATCATACTCCAATTAAAAGATTATTTGTTAAATGCACATAGAAAAGAAATATTTTGAGAAAACAAGAAATCTAAATTAACAACATAAATTTATTATATATTAATGTAATAAAAAATATGGTTTATTTATTATAAAAAACATTAATAGAGTTATTTTTAAATTTAACACAAAAACCATCATCGCAAAATAGTGGGATTCTAATAATATTGTTCTTGAATCCATCTATGAATAAAACTTTATGAATTAAAATATTTTTAGAATTATTGATTTTTCCAAAACCAATAATTTTTCTTTTGGCATTGTTGCCAAACATGAAATGCCCAATATCCACCTTTATCGGGTTCTTGAAACATGAATAATACATATTCATGTATTTGGAATAGATAATATATAGATACCATAAATTCATATTGTATCATTTCAAGAATATTCATACAAAACAAATTTCATACCAAAAATGACTGTAACGACCCAAACTTTTATTAATGAAAATTAGTCTTAATATGATTAAATGTATTATTACATAAAATGGTTATATAAAACATATTAATTTACTTTTTTTTGGATTTTAAAATACCATTAAGAATTATTACCATTTCTAATATAGCAGTTGAACACTGACATGATGATTAGTATAAATATAGGGCTTTAACAAATACCATTTACTGAAAAAAAGGAAGCAATGACCTCATCCAGTAGAATTTATCCTTATGAAGCCAATTTTTCGGAGTTTGGAAAGGTGATAACATCACTGGGCTTTGCTCTTGGCCAAGACCAAGCTAATCTTCAACATGTTAAGCTTTAAAAAAATTGCCTATGAGAGAAGTAGAAGGTAATAAATATTATCACCCGAGCGATGTTATCTGAGCTGCCCCAAGAGTCTATCAACACTTCACACCATACCCTTAGGTCTTATGTAAGTGTTATAATAATTTATGTAATAATATTTTAGCACTATGATTATTTGTATTATTTTTTCACTTAATAAAGAATATAAATTCATTTTATTATTGTTACTTGGTAAATGGTTTTTGAAGAAAAAATAGTATTTTTATTTAATATTCTATTATGAAATATATTTTGATGAATTAATGGATTTTTGAATTAAATAATATTTTCATAAAATATTATTACTAAATAACTTTTTTTAAATATAAATGATCATATAAATTTTATGAATACAATTGTAATTTTTTATTATGGTTTGAAATCATTTTTTGTCAAAACCTATGAATTCTTGATAAATGTCATTTTTTATTTCAAAAAGTAAAAATTCACATATTTATAAAAATATTTAGAAACAATTAATATTATTTTTGGAATCAGGCCTTCAGAATTATAAAACAACTAGTTTTTCATAATTTTCGGAGACAACATAATTTTGGGGTAAAAATTAAATACCATTTAAATATATAATGGGTTTTATGATATCATAATGACCCAATAATGATGTAATAAAATAATATAAAATGAATATTCAGAATATATATGTTTTAAAATTAAAATTATGTGATTTTAGATTTTTTGGATCTATTTTACAATGCCTTAGGTGACTCTCCAAGACTTATAAACCATTTTAACATATTAAAATGATTTCTTTGAAAGTGTGACTCACCTCCACATAAGAAAGCCTAATATTTGAATAAGTTAGTTTACTGGCCATAAAAAATAATTTTTCCACTCCATGTTGGAAAAAAACATGGGAAAAACAACTAAAAGACAAGATAAATGATTTTTGAAAAACCTTTGATACTAATTGTTGGTCGGAGTTAGTAACTCAATAGGGGTGATTTGAGTTCCCATTTTTGTTAAAATAATTTAAATTATAATCCAAAAAATAAATTAAAAATTCTCAGTTAATGAATATAATATAATTATATAAGTTTAATATTTCTAAAAATTTATCAAAGTAGAACCAGTGCTTTTTTAAAATTATATTTTAAATTACATTATATTTTAAAATTAAATTACTTAATAAAATAATTTATATAAAAAAGGTTAAGATGAACTATAATATTATATGTGTTTTATATATTTACAAACAAATGCAATTTTTCTTCGAAAAAAACAAAAACACATAGTTGAAATAAACAAGGGGTTTAGTCTCAATCCAAGACTCAATCACCTCCACTTGGATATAAACTACTAAAAAAAATATTTTTATAATAATAAAAAGATCCTCAAACTAGATCATATATTAAACAAAATCACATAGGCTATCCCAGCTGAAATCCACTATCATTGTTATACATGGGAAGAAAAGTAGGAAAATCCATAGAAGACCTCTTCCCTAGTTCCAATGCGTATAAAAAATATAGATCTGAGACAGTGTATCTAGAAAAATATAGTTAAATTATTGGAGGCAGTGTGTATATATTTTTAAATTTTAACTAAACAATGATCAAAATAAAATCATAAAATTGAGAGAGAAAATAAGATGTGATGAAAATATAATGATTCCTTGTTTGAATAAATTTAAATTATCTAGGGTTCTCATACATGACATGTTGAGGAGCCCAAACAAGTTTTTCTAAAAGTTAAAGTTAAAAGTGTACTAGAGTTTGGTTTTTCTATTTGTTGATGCTCTGAAAATATTCTACACAGATCTCTTGATTTCTTTTAAGAAAGGTTCTTGATATTAATTATATCCCACTTTATGAAAATTTTATATCTATCATTATTTAAGTACACACATACACATGAATGAGGGAGTTATATGAAATATATATCTCTCCTAGTCCAAATATGCATTAATTAATAATAATAAATATTTTCTATATCCTTGTACTGCGCAAAAAATCTTGACAATTTCGACATATTATTCAATACATTTGTAGAGTGGTTTAGGAATAATGATTAATAAAGCCACATGAGTCTATTTGTATTTAATTCCTTAAACTAACTATTGGATGAATTAAATATTATTAAAAAACAGTTACAATATCATATTAATGGTAGACCATCTCTGATGAATGGATAGGATGAAATTAGATATATCTAACTGTATCACAATCCAATGGAAGAGTAGGTTAGCAGTAGAAAAATCCAATGGAAGAAAATGTAGTGGTATCACATATAGAGGTAGTATAAGTCAACAATATCATATCTTGTGATAACCTATATAGTGGTAGCACATCTCTAGAAGTATCACATGTTTGGTGGAAGAACATTCCCAGTGGTAGCACAAGACTAGAGGTAGCATATTTGGTAGTAGATGTAGTCACTGATAGATCATTGGGAACTAACAGTGGATCATCATAACCAAAGATAGATCATGTATGGACCCGGCCTTAAAACATTACATAATCTTGAATTAAATTAATAATTGAGATTGAGTATACTTTTAGGTTTAGATTTTTAGAGAATTAGGAAATAACTATTACATTTCATTTCAAATACAAAGTAGACACTTCTATAGAATTTCCATTTTCTCATAAAATATAAACTCTTGAAAAAAAGAGTCATGTCTAGTTCCCTGTTTAAGACAACATGACTTTTCCTTGATCCCATCCCTGACCCTATTCCACATTATGTCCTGTGAAAAACATTACAAAAACATGGGATGATCATAAAAAGCTCAGAAAGGGATACACAAAGAAATAAAACTGTTAGTTTTTCAAAATAACAGGTAAACCATGAATACTTTATCATAAGTAATACTTTTCACCTTTATGAAGTAGTAAATACTCTTCACTGAATAAAATATCATTACTTTCCATTTTGTAACCAAAAGATTACTATAAAACCCATATAAAGAACACATAACATATAAAGGTATCTTGGGACATAAACATACTTAAATGGAATAACCATACAGTCTAATTCCACACATATCACTAAATGGAATATCCATACGGCCGACTTCCATACCCAATGCATTTGAGGTTATAACGTTACCACCCGTCTTGGTATTCACGGCACCACCCATCATTTGGTTTATCATGTATCCACCCATAAAATTTCCAAGTACCATCATAACACATATAATATTGAAAATATAAAAATTTCACTAATAACATTTCATTTGAAATCACAAGAAGTAATTTCAAGATATTGAAATAATCATTCCATTTTCATAAACCAATTAAAAAATAGATTTTTGAATGAAAGTGTCCCATACCACATTGAAGCTTTAAATAGAATTATAATTTTAAAAAATTAATGTCCATAAAAATGAATGATCAAAACCATTTCTAAAACATGGATGTAAAAGGAAATGATTTAAAATAATATATCTTTAAAACATTGAAAATGATATTTTAATTAAAGAGTTTTTATCAAAATGAGAGACTCTTGAATAGAAATAATTTAGGAATTACATTTAATCAGAACATTATAAAATCATGAGAACAAAGGGATTCATGATATAATATGTAAAAGGAAATTATATACACCCTATAAGAGTGAATTGGTGCATAACAACAATGAAATCTTAATGGAAATGTAAATTGAGATGAAATCCCTTATAAAGATGGTATCCTTAAATTAAGGATTAATCAATCACAGAATTGTGTGTGAAAAATATAAATACATCCTATATATGTTAATATTAAGTGTAAAAAAATCATAGGTCATTCACACATATCCATAGGATGACATATTCAAGAAGTACAAGTTGAACTCAAAAAATTGAAATTGGGTTAAGAAGTTTTCTTGTAAAGATTTGACAGCATAACGACATTACATTAAAATTCAGAAAATGAGTTGATGAGATAAAAAGAGTATCTCAACACTTGGACATAAAGTTTAAATCAATAAGGATATATAATAACATATCCCTATATAATAATTTGTAAATTAAAAGACATATCAAAATGAAGTCTTTTAAAAAGAGGAGCGTGATAGGATCACTTACCGATTTGGTATCTTACAAAACATATGCCACATGAAAGAAGAATCATAAAATGAAGATGTAAATACTCATAAATGAATGTATATTACACAAATAGTACAATAATGGGTAGTACATACACCACAAAAAAAGAAATAGTGGCAAATATAGCATGAATCTCACGAGAATAAAAAGTGAGATGAAACCCTTTACCGTGTTGTAATCAACTGAGTCGTATGAACAAAAGTTAATGAGAACCAAATGAATCATAGAATAACATGAATATAAATATAATCATTATAATATATATCCAATTTCAGTAAAAAATACACCTCATGCAATAAATAAGTGGCTAACAAAGGAAATCTCACAGAATTAAAAGTGAGATATGAAAATCCCTTGCCTCATGTCCGACTTGACTCGGTCATTATTTAATCTCCTTAATAATAAAATAAAGTTAATTTATACTTGCTTAATAACCTTTTTCAAGTTTATTATTACTTTTTATATCACTTATTATCATGTTATAAACATTATGTAATCATTTAAGTTAATAATATTCATTTTGTCGATATTTGGTACTTGAGTCAAAAATGGACTTCTTATAATTACATGTTGTTCTTGTGGTCAGAAGTTCATTATATCCAGAATTATATTCATGATTATGATATCATATATATAATATATATCAATCATATACATGTATTTACAATATTACATAACATTTAGAGGTAACAAATGAAATGCACTGTTCGTGGAGACGGTAAGTCGCACGTACGCATGAACACTACTTTAATTTATATTTCTTATTTAAACGGAATTTGAACATAATGATAAATATGTGTATTATAATTACAGTATAATATCAAATATAATATCATTTACTCTATCCTTTATACATCCCACATAAGGCATTAACGAGTCATATCACTTTGAGGGGGCGATAGTCTGTGCTTCCTCAAATGAGATTATTGTATTTACACACTATGGAAACCATAAAGGCATGATATAAATAGAAAATACAGAAGAATAAAGTAAAAATAAACATAATATATATCATATATATATACGGTTCCAGAATAATGGCCACTATGAGAGGCGGTTGGAGATATTTGAACAATCATCGTTTCGTGATGTGTTAGTTTTCCATCCATAGAAATAATATGTTCTTCATCCATTAGATGGACGTGTGTGTAAGTTTAGTTCAAATAATTCTCATAAAAAAATCCTAGTATAGTTAGGGTACTGGTGTTGTTACAAAATAACATAATAAAAAGATTTTAGGGGTTGGAGAAGTAAAATAAAATAAAACAATTTAAGAGAAACTGTTACCTTTAATTTGGGTAACTCCATTTGGTTTGAACCAAACGACTTCTTGAAGTGCCTTATGCCTTAGGTATGGCTTCTAGGTGGAGGATAGGTATGTACGGAGAATAATTGGGTAGAGTTTGGATGAGCCAAAAGGTTTTAGAGGTGTGGGGAATTGGTTAGAAATGGTCTCATTTTATAAGGGGGAGGATGGTCTCTTTAGGAAAGTGTGAAAACATTATTTTATTATATATTGATATTCGGTTTAAAATTGTCAAAAAATCATTAGAGTCAAAGATAAGATGACTAAAGGTCTAAATAAAATAATCTAATAGGAATTTTAAAGGTTTTGAATAATATTTTAATCATTATAATCTTATTTATTTAAATGATTTATTAATGAGGAAAATACAATATCATTATTGTGTCATAAATAATTTACATTATTTGATGTCTATGAATTATAAACAAAATACTATCATTTAATAAATATTTTTATCTTTATAAAGAATATTTATTGCCTAAAATATGACTTATATAACACCATATAAAAATTAATTTACTAAAAGATATTTGCTTTTGTCAATTTTGCCTTTACTTTAAGATAATTAATCAAAATTTTAATTATCACTCCCATGTGGCTCAATGGGATCCCAAAATCGACAAAAATATCCCCATGGTAGTAAATTACTCAAAAAATAAGGTTTGGACAAGTGTTAAGGTAATGTTGAATTATTATAATATTCTTTTTACCTTGAATTACCTTATTTACCTTTAACCACGGTAAATAATAGTCAAAAGTTACTATTCACCAAAAATTATTTTCATCTTTTGTAACCAAATTTTACTTCCTGATAATGACCATGTATGTCATATTTTCTAAATTCAATTCATAGAAGTGGTAAAATTTCTTTTAAATGAAAAAGTCAGTTTTTTTAACTACCACTAAGTGGTTTCACTATTCATCCAAAATTGAAATTTTTCAGAAAAATACCAAAAATTCAGCCTAAGCTATATTTGATATTACAAATTCAAAAATGATATCTATTTTTCCAAATTAAAAACATAGAAGTGTCATTAAATAATTTTAAAAATAATTCCCATTATCAAAACATATAACGCGTTTTTAAGAAACAATTACTATCCAAAGATTGATACTTGTTTATGTCCAACTACAAAGTGAAATTAATTCCAATGACCAAAATTGGATTAAATGGTAAAAATATATTTTAATTTCACATTAAAACCAATTAAAAACATAATCTAACCATATAAATAAATTATATTAAAAGGCACTTTTGAAATAAAATACAATATTTTTCACTATTCATTAAAAAATGAACTTTATCGAAAAAATTCCAAACAATTTACACAAAGTAAATTTTGATGTCCCAATTTTAAAGAAGGATTTTATTTGGTCATATAGATTGTATTAAATTGAACAAAACTATATTTAAAAAGGGTTCTCCATTAAAACGTGATAAATCGGCCTTTTAATATAAATTATGCTTAAAATTAGATTCATTCTCATTTTAAGCCTATAACTTTTATTGAATAAATTTAAATACATTTAACAAACATGTATAATCATATTTTAGTTAGTTTAATTCATTCCTACAAATACAATGACTAAGAGTTAAGTACCGTTTAAAAAAATAATATATTATTAGTGAGCAACATAAGATTTCAAAGAAACCCGTTGTTGCATATCTGGTACGCTATCGAACATAGTAACCCTTTTAAAGTAAAATTAATATTTAATTAAAAAATTAATAAATATGAAAAAGTAATATTCTTTATTTACCTAGGATTTTACATCATTCCCTCTTTTGGGAATTTCACCCTCACAATTTTAAAATTTTGGCTCAGAAACATTATGGAAAGTCCTATATCGGAAAAAAGAGTTAGTAAAAATATCACTTTAAAAGAAAGAAAGAGAAGTACAATGGTCACCCGAGTTAACCCATACTAAGATTCCATGAAAACATGTATATTTAGGAGAAACCAAAGGGTCATGTTCTGATGGAGAGTGATAGGAAACATGACTTGGTGAAAGTTAACCACAAGAAAATCACAAACTTATAATGTGTGTAAACGGTCTTTGATTACCCAGTAGGAAACGTAAACCAAAAATGTTTTTATTTTACATTCCTTTTCATAATTTTGAGGAATTCACCTTCTACATATAATAAAAACATAAGGAAATATACTTAACTTCATGTAGAGTTTCATATTTTAATATGTTTCTACCAAAACTAATCATTTCTCTAAATGGTGAGCATTCAAAAAGACATTGTCACATCAAAAGCACTAGAATCATCCTCTAGAGAATCACATAATCCACAAAAGGGGAACTAACTTTTTTCCTTTTATTTAGGCATCAAATAAAACAAAATTTGTTAGTACAAGATCAGATAATCACTAAAAGGACAATCCTTTATAAAAATAAATACTACTCTTAATCTACAAAATTCAACAAAAATAATCGAAGGTTCGAGAAATACAATTAAATAAATAGTTATCCTTAAAATTATTCAATGTAATCCTAACTAATATTGAAACCCAAATATCTGAAGGATTTAATCAAATAGTCTTCCATGGTAAATCTTAATATTTATCTCCAAATAACATCAGTTACTCGTAAAGTCTCATACTGAAAAGTAATTAACCTAATCACACATCCTCCATGATAGGTTAATCATTTACATAGATAACCAAAAATAAACTTATTACTGATTCATAGGATCATCTAAATAAAAATAATTATTCATTCTAAATAGGGACTTCACGTAGTCCAGTGGTTGGTGATAAATACCAATTGCACTTTCGTTGTGGGTTTGATTCCCACAGCTTCGTCCGACATGACGGGTTGTCACACGGTTTGTGTGTTATCCCATTTCAAAAACTACATAATTTAATAACATTCCCAAAAAGAGATAAATTCATCAAAAATAACGATAACATATTTTAACCACAAAGTTTTTCTAATAACATTCGTTTTGCATCCCAAAATGTATTATCTGGTAATTGCCTCAATTTAAAGGATCATTTAAATCCAAATGGTTCTTTATAACTATATCCACAAAAGAGAAGATAATTATTCCTTGAATAAATTATATATATATAAAACATCAGTGTTAAACATACTATAAAAATTCTTCTAATGTAATCCCATTTTCAGAAGAGCCTTAATACATTTAAGCATTTCACCATCCTAAATTCTACCATAACTCTTGAATCCCTTTTATGTTGACTTTGTACTCATTCAACATTATTCATGATCCATTAACCATTCCTTTCCAACTTATTCTGAAATACTTCTTTCCTACAAACAAAATCATGAATCATATCCTAATATTTCAATAATTGGAAGACATATGTTAAGAAATAATCCATACCTTTCATTGGTCATTTTCAGCTTCTTCATCCTCAATCAGAATGTAATTAGGTATTGGTAAATGAATATTTGTATGATACTGGTGATCCAATTCCCAAATAATCTTTGTAGGACATGTGTTTTCATAATGACCATGCACAACACATTCAAAACATTCAATTGATCCCTCAGAAAGGTCTAATTTCGCTTTTCTAGAGTCAACATGATGCTTACTTTTTCCATGGAAGGTTATTGCTTTATGAACTTAATTTACACATCTATAGTATCTTTCTGTCCCTTTGAAACATTTTCCTAGGTTTTTCTTTCCACATAATTGTCACATAGGTTTTTAAAGACACTTACCTTTATGATTATTACCTGAACTTCCATAGGGATTTGTTTCTGGCATATATGATGACTTATAAATATCACTAAGGTCCAGGTGGTCAATTATGGATCTAGATAGTTGGTTGAGAATAACCAAAAGTGTTCTCATTGCAGCTCCCATATCATTCAGTTGCTCATTCAGAAAACTGTCATAGTTTTCTTCAGATCCACTGTTACTTTGGTGCCTACTAGATCCAGCCATTTACTAAATCCAAAAAGGTTAGTGTGATTATATCATTAAAATCATCATATAATATCTTATGAGGAGGTCAAACACTAATATATACTTATTCATGTTATCTTAAACTCATTAAATTTATGTAAAAAAAACTATGACTCTTTCTGAAATCCTAACCATTATGGTAATGTCACTTATGCTTACAGAATTCCCTAATCTCTAATGTTATCTAAACTGACCTCTTATACCAACTATAAGGACACGACCTTAAAAAATTACATAATCTTGAATTAAATGAATAATTCACATTCAGGATCTTTTTAGGTTTAGAGTTTTAGTGAATTAGGACATAACTATTACATTTCATTTCAAATACAAAGTAGACACTTCTATAAAATTTACATTTTTTCATAAAATATAAACTCTTGAAAAAGAGAGAGTTATGTCTAGTTCCATGTTTAAGACAACATGACTTTTCCTTGATCCCATCCTTGAACCAATTCCACATTATATCCTGTGAAAAACATTTCAAAAACATGGGATGAGAATAAAAAGCTTAGTAAGGGATAAAAAAATAAGGAAAACTATTAGTATTTCAAAATAATAGGTAAACCATGATTACTTTATCATAAGTAATACTTTTAACCTTTATGAAGTAGTAAATACTCTTCACTGAATAAAAGATCATTAATTGCCCTTTTGTAACCAAAAGATTACTATAAAACCCATATAAAGAATACAAAACATATAAAGGTAACTTGAGATATAAACATACTTAATTGGAATAACCATACGGTCGACTTCCACACATATCACTAAATGGAATAGCCATACGGCCAACTTCCATACCCAATGCATTGGATTTTATAACGTAACCACCCGTCCTGGTATTCACGACACCACCCATAATTTGGTTTATCATGTAACCACCAGTAAAATGTATAAGTACCATCATAACACATAAAATATTGAAAATATAAACATTTCACTAATAACATTTCATTTTAAATTACAAGAAGTAATTTCAAGATATTGAAATAATCATTCCATTTTCATAAACCATTTAGAAAAGTGATTTTTGAATCAAAGTGTCCCATACCAATTTGAAGCTTTAAATGGAATTATAATTTTAAAACATTAATTTCCATAAAAATTAATTCTCAAAACCATTTTTAAAACTTGTACATTAAAGGTAATTATTTATAATAATAAATCTTTAAAACAATAAAAATGATATTTTAGTTAAAGAGTTTTTAACAAAATGAGAGACACTTGAATAGAAATAATTTAGGAATTAAAATTAATAATAACTTTATAATATCATGAGAATAAAAGGATTCATGATATAATATGTCAAAGGATAGTGTATACACCATATAAGAGTGAATTGGTGCATAACACCAATGAAGTCTCAATGGAAATGTAAATTGAGATGAAATCCCATATAAAGATGACATCCTTAAATTAAGGATAAATCGATCACATAGTTATGTGTGAACAATATAAATACACCCAATATAAGTGAATATTATGTGTAAAACAATAAGAGGTAATTTAAACATATTCATAGGATGACATATTCAAGAAGTACAAGTTGAACCCAAAAAATTGAAATTGGGTTAAAAAGTTCCCCTGTAAAAATTCAACAGCCTAACGGCGTCACTTTAAAATTCCGAAAATGAGATGATGACATAAAAAGGGTATATCAAAACATGAACATAAATTTTATATCAATAATTATATATAAGAACATATCCCTACATAATAATATGTAAATTAAAAGACATAACGAAATGAAGTCTTTTAAGAAGAGGACGGTGAAAGGTTCCCTTACCGATTTGGTATCTTAAAAAAAACAATCCACATGAAAGAAGAATTATAAAATGAAGATGTAAATAATCATAAATGAATGTATATTACACAAAGAGTAAAATTATGGGAAGTAAATACACCACACAAAAGGAAATAGTGGCAAATATAGCATGAATCTCATGGGAATAAAAAGTGAGATGAAACCATTTAATGCATTGTAATCAACTGATTCGTATGTCCAAAAGTTAATGAGAACCAAATGAATCCTAGAATTCCATGAATATAAATATTATCATTATAATATATATCAAATGTTAGTACATAACACACCAGATGCAATAAATAAGTGGCGAAAAATGGAAATCTCACAGTATTAAAAGTGAGATTAAAAAATCCCTTACCTCATGTCTGACTTGACTCGTTCATTCTTTAATCTACTGAATAATAAACTAAAGTTAATTTATACTTGCTTAAGAACCTTTTTAAAGTTTATTATTCCTTTTTATATCACTTATTACCATTTTATAAACATTATGTAATCATTTAAGTTAATAATGAATGTTTTGTTGATATTTGGTACTTGAGTCAAAAATGGACTTCTTATAATTACATGTTATTAATGTGGTAAAAATTTCATTATATCCAGAATAATATTTATGATTCATTATCATATATATCATATATATCCAGAATATACATGTATTTACAATAGTACATAAAATTTAGAGGTAAGAAATGAAATGCACCGTTCATAGAGACGGTAAGTCGCACGTACTTATGAATGCTACTATCATTTCTATTTCTTATTTTAATGGAATTTAAACATAATGATACATAGTTATATTAAAATTAGAGTATAATATAATATATAATACCATTAAATCTATCCTTTATAAATCCCACAAAATCCATTAACGAGTCACATCACTTTGAGGGGGCGGTAGTCCGCGCTTCATCAAATGAGATTACCGTATTTACCCACTATGGAAACCATAGAGGCGTGCTATAAATGGAAAATACAGAAGCATTAAGAGAAGAAAACATAATATATATCATATATAAATATAGTTCCATCATAATGGATACCATGAGAGGTTGTTGGAGATATTATAACAATCATCGTTTCGTGAGGCGTTAGTTTTCCATCAACATAAACATTATGTTCTTCATCCATTAGATAGAGGTGTGTGTATGTGTAGTTCAAGTAATTCTCATAAAAAAATCCTAGTATATTTATGATACTAGTGTTGTTACAAAATAAAGGAATAAAAAGTGTTTAGGGGTTGGAGAAGTAAAATAAAAGAAAACAATTTAAGAGTAACTATTACCTTTAATTTGGGTAACTCCCTTTGGTTTGAACCAAAGGACTTCTTGAAGTGCCTTAAGCCTAAGTTAAATCTTATAAGAGTAGGATAGGTATGTAGGGACCTTAATTAGGCATATTTTGGACGAGAAATAGGGCTTAAGAGGTGTGAGGAATTGGTTAGAAATGGTCTCCATTTATAAGTGGGAGGAGGGGCTCTTTAAGAAAGTGTGAAACAATTATTTTATTATATATTGATATTCGGTTTCTAATGGTCCAAAAATCATTATAGTCAAATATAAGATGACTAAAGGTGTAAATAAAATAATCCAATAGGAATTGGACAAGTTTTGGATAATGGTTTAATCATTATAATCTTATTTATTTAAATGATTTATTAATGAGGTAAACACTGCATCATTATTGTGTCATAAATAATTTAAATTATTTGATGTCTAAAAATTATAAAATCAATACTATCATGTATTAAATATTTTTATGTTTATAAATAATATTTATAGTCGAAAATATGTCTCGTGTAACACCATATAAAAATTAATTTACTAAAAGATATTTGCTTTTGTCGTTTTTGCCTTTACTTTAAGTTAATTAATCTAAATTGTCATTATCACTCCCAAGTGCCTCAATGGGGTCCCAAAATCGACCCAAAGATGAAAATGGTCATAAATGACTCAACCAATAAGGTTTCGACAAGTGTTAAGGTAATTTATAATTATAATATTCATTTTACCTTGAATTACCTTATTTACCTTTAACTGCTGTAAATAAAAGTCAAATGTTACTTTTCACAAAAAATTATTTTCATCTTATTGAACCAAAATTTAATTCTTGATAACAACCATGTATGTATGATTTTATAAATTCAATTCACAGAGGTGGTAAAATTTCATTTATATGAAAAAGTCAGTTTTTCTAACTACCACTAAGTGGTTTCGCTATTCATCAAAAGTTGATGTTTTTCAGAAAAATACCAAAAATTCAGCCTAAGATATATTTTATATTCCAAATTAAAAAATGATGTCTATTTTTACAAATTAAAAACATATAATTTTAACTAATTAATTTTAAAAATAATTCCCTTTATCAAAACACATAGCTGTGTTTTAAAGAAACAATAACTATCAAAAGATTGATACTTGTTTATGTCCAATTTCAATGTGAAATTAATTACAATGACCAAAATTGGATTGAATGGTAAAAATATATTTTAATTTCACACTAACACCAATTAAAAAGATAATATAACCATATAAATAAATTATATTAAAATACTCTTTTGAAGTAAAATACAACATTTCTCACTATTCATTTAAAAAATGAACTTTATCGGAAAAATTCCAAAAAATTTACACAAAGTAAATTTCGATTTCCCCATTCTGAATAAGGATCTTATTTGGTAATATAGAATGTATTAAAGTGGAAAAAACTATATTTAAAAAGGGTTCACCATTAAAAGGCGATAAATCATCCTTTTAATGTAAATTATGCTTAAAATTAGATTCATTCACATTTTAAGCCTCTAACGTTTATTGAATAAATGTAAATTCATTTAAAAAACATGTATAATCATATTGTAGTTAGTTTCATTCATTAATTCCAATAAAAAGGCTAGGAGTTAACTACCGTTTAAAATAATAATATATTATTAGTGTGAAACGAAAGATTTCAATAAAACTCGTTGTTGCGTATCGGGTATGCTATCGAACATAGAAACCCTTTTAAAGTAAAATTAATATTTAATTCAAAAATTAATAAATATAAAAAGGTCATATTATTTATTTACGTAGGATGTTACAGATCATCTATAATTATCCAATTTCATTTACAAAAATATATAATATCATAAAATAGTAATAACTTCAGAATATTTTTATCATGATTTGTGAATATTAAAATAAGAATGTTAAAATAATTATACATCCATAGGAGATATAGTGAAAAGTTTTATTTTTCTGGGCATATAAAGATTACCCTGAGTGACTTATCATCTAGGTGAATCACTTAGAAAAAGTAATCATGTTACAAGTCATAGTTTCATATAATACCCATAAATAGGTTTTCCCACCCCCATATATAGATAATTTTTGTTGGTAATCTGGTTTAACTTAAATCCAAAAAATTAGAGCATCCATCCATTCAATAATAGTTTCTAATGATTCCCTATATCAATCCTCAATGTTTTTGGATACTTTCAATAAACAAGGGAAATTTACATTCTCCGAGATATATATACCACTTTTTCCATCTTCCAATGAAATCATCACTTACATTGATTTTTTACCAGATTAATTTGTCACTAGTCAATGTCTCAATGTCCCAACCCATTTCTGATGCACATAGCTCCAAAATACTAGAGAAACGATTTTTGGGACATGAAAGGGATTTAAAATCTGAATAATTCAGAGTTAGGGTTTGATATTAATTATATAATGAATACCATTAATTACATAATAATCCTAATATATCACCATGCTAATAATAATAATAATATAATTATTATATAAGGGTACACACTGAATTGTGAAAATAAATATCATTTCATTGAATAAATAATTCCTTATTTATTTAAATTATATTTTATGATTTGATCATTTCTATTACTGAGTATATAACTCAACCCATAAAACTTCCAAAATATTTAATGATCATAAAATAATAAATAAATAATATTCATTCGATAAATAAATTTATATTATATTCACTATATTGTGACTAAATATTTATTTAATATTCAACTCACATAAATATGGTGGTTGAATAATTTCAGTCAATAAATTCTGAATAATTATTATTTTCTAGTCTTAAGAATATAATTTATTCGAAAAGTTAAATTATAGATTAATTAAACAGATATTGATCAAAATACTAAATGGGTAACCCTCTTGGCCTCTTCTTTAGATGAATTATTGTAACAATGAAAATAAAAACATAAAAATTCTCACAGTGTAATACAATATATTTTACTCATTAGCACATTATTATTTTTACATAAATGTATCTCCAACCTATAATATCAATATGTATTTAATTATATTACTAAAATTATTGCTTTAATAACAATTTCTATTAACTTTATTTTACAGTTACTTTTCAATCAGGGCTTTAAGATATAGTTTTTTAGTCTTGGAAGGGACAAATCCTTTATTTACTTATTAATTAAGTTCATATCACCCATGATTTAACCAAAATACCATTCTTCACTAGTCATAAAGGTCATACTAGTTTTGGGAAATACGTTGTAGTATGTTACTCATGGTATGAATTAATAATAAAGTCAAATATAAGGGACAACACACACGTTATCGAATAGGAATATCAATGGCAGGAAATCATGTAAAATTCCTACTTATGGTAAAATCCTAATTATATAATATCACGGAAATTACCGTGTGATAATTCCATGAAATTAATCCTTGTCCACTTTTGATAACTAGGAAATTAAAATTCTTTATAATTTCCATATCATTAGATGATGTCACTCAACCATATAACTTATGTTCTAGAATATTCTCTTCACACTTCAATGTCCCCATCATAGTAGAGAAATGGTATGAAATTTAAATGAAACAAATACATTAAGAAAAGTATAACATTAATGAAACTTATAGGAGAAATAAATATGGTATAATACATTTATTATTATTTAAAAATTTGAATAATTAATTAATATAAATTAAAAAGTAGTTGATTATAGAGAACCAACTCCAACCAATTATACATTATTCATTACAAGTATCATAATGTATGGAGAATTTTGGAAACACTAATGTATTAACTCATTACTTAAATAATTTATGAATTCCAATATAATGGAGGTTTAAGTGGTGGGATTCATAGGAAATTAAATATTTCTAAAGCATAATATCTGTATCTACCATTCTAAATAAACTCAAGGTGTTAACATTTAGTGAGGAATCAAGAGATCCTACTCAAGTATTTTTTGATTTATACAACCAGTTGATACCAAAGAGACAAGATTTATTTGGTTATTATTGAGATATCTTTAAAAATAATTATTTATGAAATAATTTATAATTAAAGACATTTTTTTTCATTTTTCATTTTCTTATTTTAATAATCTAATTGCATATTATGCAGAAAAATGTGTTTTAAAATTTTCATCCACTACATTTTTTTATTGTTGATGTCCATTAAAACCAAAAATTGGAATCAAATAATCTCCCATGATTTTTAAAGAAAAATTATAAATTAATGAAAATTAATGTTGTTTTAAGAATAAATATATTATATGTAGTGATATGTTGATATTTTTGTTCAATATATATGCCTGATAGATGTAGCGGTATCATAAACATTGTTTGCATGATCACAAACAATGATATAGGATATCTGTAGGAGTTGTTCCCTAGAACTAACTTCTATATTCCTTATGATTACCTTTATCAATAATTTTAATATTAATGAACTATTTATCACATCATGTTTGTTATTCTGTGTGACGTGGTGCGTGACAATGTTCTAAGAGTAGCTATCACATTGAAAGGTCATAGTTGTTCCCACTATAATGAGAACCCAGAAGATCTAGAAGACTATTCTTAAATATTTATTCTATAGCTGGATGAAATACTTTTAAGTACATAATTGGTATAGGCTATCAGCGGTGGAGACTCACATGACATTGAGACACCTTCTAATGGTGTATTCCCTATGTAATTTCTAGTGTAAGAGATTATGATAATGAGACCTCCCTGTAGGAAATAAACATTTATATATGTCATTAGATGTTATTATATGAAGAAATGTGTCTTTATTCTTATAATTTAAGATTATTATTAATGGATATTATGATTCACAAACGTTTTTATATAGATGAAAACTGTGTTGATATATGCTCATGGTGAAGTAGGGTATGTTGGGTTTGTCAAGAGCAATATTTCATTAATGAATAATGCTAGAAAGGGTGTGTATCTTCTTTTATTTAATGGCTGTTAATATTTCAGAACCATTTATGTAAATGATATAGACTAAATATATCCATTTATAGTGTGTTATATAGGAGATTTAAATTTCATAAAAATTAATTAAAGTGACATTGAACACATTGGCTGACAGAACGAACATGCAACTTTCTTAATTAGTGATATCACGATAAATGGATTATATTATATACTATGTTCCCTTATGAAGTTTTATATCATTGTGACATTAGGTTATTTATATATGGGTTCCGTGGCATGTTTCTTGACATTATCCTTAGACATTAGGCTACTTCTCCAAATTCCACTTAGAAAGAGTCCTAGATGGTCATAAGTAATATTTCATCAATGAATAATGCATGAAAGGGTTTGTAACTTCAATTATTTAATGGAAGTTGATATTTAAGGACCATTGATGGAAATTATATATCTTAATAAATCACTTTCCAAGGGGTTTTGTGGGAAGGCTATGTTACATAAAAACTAAATATGTCAACATTGAGAACATAGGTGGATGGAACCAGTATTCAACATTCTTGATTAGTGATATCACGATAAATGGATTATATTTCATACCATGTGACCTTATGATGTTTTATATAATCGTGAAATTAGGTTATTTCTCTTTTTGTTCCTTGGTTTGTTTTTAGACATTATCCTTGAACTTTGGGCTGCCTTACCTAATGACACTGAGAAAGAGTCCTAGAGGGTCACACTCTAAGTCCTTCCATAGTTTTATTGTTAATTATAACATGAGTAATAATTAGAAGAGTCTTTCAAAACATATTACTCTCATTCATCATGTTTATAAGGAAATATGGAATTAAAGAAACCATATTCCTTTTGGTGAATAAGAAAATGAAGAATAAGGAAAAGGGACCCAAGAATCAAAAAATTATGAAGCTCCTGAAGATAATCCTTCAATGAAGTGAAAGATCCAAAGGATGGAAAAGGAAAAGGAAGTGTTATGTTTTTCATGTTTTAAGGAAGTACACTAGAATATGAAGTGTACCAAGAAGTATTGGAAAGCTAAATTTTTTTATCAAGTGTAATCATTATATATCAACACATTGGGTAATAAATATAACTTTTATTTCTCAAATCTGTATCCACATTCAAGAAATAAGTAGATATTGAAATATTTATAGAGGAGAGGTTGATTTTTGGAATTCAAATTGTGTGAGGATGGATACTCTAGCCATTAAAGACTACCTCCATACATTTCTAAAAGGATTGATCTTGGTATTAGAAGAATGTTATTATGTACTAACTGTTACAAAAAACAAAATTTATGTATCCTTACAAGATACATATGGTTTTGTTTTCATGTTTTGTAATGGATTTTTTTCAAAATATAGAATATTTTATGGTACAACTCATTTAAAAATGGAATTGTTGTATTAAATTATTAAAAACAAGTATTAGAAATTGATAAAAAAATCTTGTTCACATGAATCATGTAACACCCAACTATGGCATCACCATCTTTGTCATGTAAAAAAGAAGTGGATAAAAATGATCTATCAAGATAGTAATCTAGACAATTTTTAGATAAATGTAACTGAATGATTTCATGATTATTTACAAGGAAAACTAAAAGAAAACTATTTAGTGGATAGGGTGGAAGGGACACAAATATTGTAGGATTGGTATCCACTAATGTGTGAGGAACATTTCTAGTTGGACCTAGAGGTAATTATTATTACTTCACAACATTTACAGATGGAATTTGTAGATATGGGAATGCCTAATTAATTATGTATAAGTTTGATTCCTTTAATAAATTTGAAAAATTCCATAATAAAGTATGGAATCTTGTTGGAAGGAAGATAAATAAGATTTGATTATTTTGAGGTTGGGAAAATCTTATCAAAGAATTTAATGAATTTATATAAGAGTTTGGGATTTTTTCTGAACTCACTCCACATTATACACCATATTGGAATGGTGTTAGTGAAATGAGGAACCGTACCTTTCAAGATATGGTATGGTAAATAATGATCTATACAAATATTCCATTTTCCATTTGGGATATGCATTAAAAAGTACAACATATGCACTAAAATGAGTACCAAATAATGTGGAAAATGAAATTACATTTGAGTTATGGTGTGTAAAGAAACCCATTTTTTCACATAAACTTATATGGGGTTTCAAGGAAATTATTAATTCCATATTAGGAAACCAACTAGTATACCAAATGAAAAAGTGTATACTTATAGTTTATCCAAAAAAATAAGGGGATAATACCCATACAACCAATTAGAAAAGAAAGTGACTATTCCAAAAAAAATTATTTTTCTAGAGGGAGAATATCCTCTAGAAGGATTGTGGGTAAAATATTGACTTTGATAAAGTCGATACTCATGATACATAACAGTTGGAACATGAAAACATTGCATAGGTATACATATAAGATGATGTTCTCGAAACAAAAGTACCATTTAAAATCACTTGAGATGTATGTGGAGTGTAAATATATGCTTTTATAGTCCCAAAATATTGTGACTCATTATTGGTTTATAGTAATGATCCTATATCCTAAAAAGTAGAAGTAGAGAGTTAAAAAGATACAAGATGACAAGAATCCTTGAACTCTGAAATGAATTGCATGTATTAGAACAAAGTTTGGGTTTTGGTCAATCTTCTAGTGGAATTAAATCATATTGGGTGAAAATGGATATTCAATAGAAAACTAGACATTGATGGATAGGTGAGTACCTACAAATCATGGATTTTGTCTAAAGGGTTTAAACAATGTCAATACATAGAATATACTGAAAAATTTTCTCTAGTTTCCTAGTATAAATATTTAAAAATTACATTTGAAAAATGAGGCTTACCATGACTAAGAAATTTTTTAGATGGTCACCAAAATATATTTTATTAATGGGAACCATCAGGATGATGTCGATATTACACATCCAAAAGGGATTGTGACTCTATGTGACTACAAAAAGATATTAAAATTAAAGTGATCTTGTAACGCCCCGACCCCAGCTACCCAGAGTCGGTGCATTACTTCGTAACATTGGCATGATCACAAAAGATCAAGTCTTGAAATACCGATTAGTTTAGTAGCCTTGGAAACACTAGATACATTCGTAAACGTTACATTACATCATAAAGTGAAAAACTACAATAACAAAGTCTCCATAGTCCACACTTATATCCTCTTCTGACAATCCATGAAGGCCATTCATAAAATACTTCTTCACATCCTGGAAAATATTAAAACATTGAAAGGGGTGAGCTCAGATGCTCAGTAAGGATAACAATATTGCAGAAACTTTCATAAATAAACATTAACATTTAAGGCAATGTATAACTAAAACAAAAGCCTTTTTAAACTTGAACTTCAGCATAATATGGCAAAAATAAAATTAAATAATTCCATTTACTTACTCACATGGATATTGTACTAATCGAATAATCACATGAAATATCAATAACCACTTTCATATTGAGGGAATGTATAATGCCAGACATTCTGAAACATTTTGTCAAGGCCTCGGACAAGACGTCTAAAATGATTAAGGCCTCGGCCAAAAACCATAAATCAAATTGGGAAAGGTCCTCGGCCAATTCCACGTCTAGTTGTCTCATGAGACCTACCGATGCATCGAGGAGCTATAGAGGGCTCCACCCGTCACTTGTTAAGTCCAATGCATTCCTCATATGAAAAGGTTTAAACATATCATAAACCATAACACAATCGTATCACATAAAACATGCATAAAGGAAACATAACATTTCCACATTTCAATCACAAGATATCAATACAGCACATTGATATAAAAAAAACTCTTTCAAAACCATTTTCAATACCAAAATAAAAGAAAGTTAAAACTTTGTATTTATTTTTCATTAAAAAAATGATGGCTTGTAGAGGAAGCCGAAACTCAAATAATGGTCACGGCGGCGGAGAAGTCGTTGTCGCTGCATAAGTACGGAAATAAAAACATTCCCTTTTTGTCGTTTAGTATAACGCTTCGTATAAAAAATATTACTTTTGAATAAACATAAAAGTCAAAGGGGTTTATGCACCGTATAAAAGAAAATTGTGTATAAAACCAAATATGCCTCAATGAAAGGAGATTGAGACGAAGTCCTTAAAAAGTTCATTTTTAAAATAAAATAGATCTATTATGTGTATTCACTATAGGTACACATAAAGAACGTAAAAATACAAAATAGGACATAATAATATCATGACATAATTTTAAAGTAGGAGATTAACCCAAAGAATGGAAGTTGGGTTAAGAAATCCCCTTACCTCGTGTCTGACTTGACTCAACCGTTATTTAACCTCCTCAAAATCGGGTAACTCTTTTTGATTTGAGCCAAAGGCTTCCTTGGGAAGAGTTCTGCCCAAAGTGAGGCTTCTAGGAGTAAGAGGGGGAACTGGGGAGACTATTTGGGCAGAGGTTGGCCAAGCCAAATGGCTTGAAAGTGTGAATGAGGTGGTAGAGGTGGGGGCCTTTTATAAGTGGAGAGGAGGGGCACTCTTGGAAAGTAAAGAAATTTTACATTATTATTCAATTATTTTCGGATTCTAAAGGTCCCAAACTTATATTATTCATGTCTAAGGTGATAAGGGTTCTAAATATACCCATCCAATAGTCTTTGGACAAGTGTAAGCCTTGGATTGTACATTATATTTTCATTTTATTAAAATCGTTAAATAATGAGGTCATCGCTGCATCATAATGATGTCATAAATATTTTAATTTATTTAATGTCTAAAAATTATAAACAAATACTATGATGTAGGAAATCTTTTTATATTTCAAATGACTATTTATAGTCAAAAATATGACTTGTATAACCCCATGTAAAAATTCTTTTAGTAAAACATTTCATGTTTGTGTCATTTTTTACTTTAACATTAAATAAAAGGTATTTATGTCATTTTCCAACTAAAGTGGCTCCATGGGGTCCCCAAGTTGACCCATGGATTTTCTTGGTCGTCCATTACTCATCCAATAGGGGTAGGACAAGTGTAAAGCTCATCTCATATTATTAAAACATTATTTTTACCTTAAACTACATTAATTACCTCTAATCGCGATTCAGAACTTAAAAGTTACTATTCACCAAAAAATTATTTTAATCTCATTGAACCACATTTTACTTCTTAATGACAACCATGTATGTCGGATTTTTTGAAAATCAAATCACAGAAGTGGTAATATTTCATTTAAATGAAAAATCGGTTATTTAACTACCACTTAGTGGTTTCACTATTCATAAAAAATTGAAGTTTTTCAGAACAATGCCAAAATTTCACCATAAGCTATAGTTGATATTCCGAATACAAAAATGATGTCTATTTTAAAAAATTCCAATTATATAAGTCGCATTAATTAATTTTATAATTAATTTCCGCTGTCACAACAATAGCGTGTTTTTAAGAAACAATTTATATCAAAAGATTGGCAATTATTTATGTCCAATTTCAATGTTAAATTAATTCTAATGACCACCATTGGATAAAATGGTAAAAATATATTCTAATTATAATATAAAACCACTAAATAGTATAATTTATCACTATAAATTATTTTGATTAAAAAAGTTGTTTTTAAGTAATTTTCACTATTCATAAAAAATTGGAAGTTCTCAGAAAATTACAAAAAATTCAACTTTGGATAATTTAGATATTACGAATACAAAAATGAATTCCATTTTGAAATATAAAATTTCTATAATTTTAAAAAGTGTTATTACTATTCATAACAACTACTTTGATTAGTCGCGGTGTTTTAGAACTCGAAGTTGTGTACAATGCAAGCTATTGCATTATTGAATGAGAAGCGTATCGTGGAAGCTCGGGGTGTTACATTCTCCCCTCCTTCAATAAATTGTGTCCTCGCAATTTGAAATTTTTCTTTGAAAATAAAAGGTTGAAAAGAGAAAATACATTTGAGGAAAACCCACATCGGAAATAAGATTAATAAAATTTAGCCTTAATAAGAGGGAATGGGAAATGAAAAAGTCACCACCCAATTATGATCTCGATTAGGAGAACATTGGTGGAAATTAGAGACATATAATTGGAGGAAAAACGTAAATATTTGTAGGGAGTGATTGAGGTCATCAATCACAATCAACTGTCAAATTGAGGGCCTCAAAGCCTTCAATCTATGTTGATTTAAAATATCATCAGTTCAACAAGACATAAGGTATTAGGATAACACATTTTTTTGTTTTAATATCCCTTTACTAAAGTTTAAGAATTAATTTATTCATTGAATAAGAGATAGGTATATATATATTTATGCTTGACAATTAGAGTTTCAACCTTCAACTCATCTTTCACTCAAAAAGATAATAGAACTCAAAAATATTATACTTAAACTAATTGTATAAGGTTCAAAATGTTAACACATACCATTTAGATTAGTAAAATAATTTTGTAATAACCAGGGACTTCCTGTAGGCTAGTGGTAGGAAATAAAGGCCTATCGCACTAGGATTGTGTGTTCGATTCTTGCAGCTTTGTCCGACGTGACGGGTTATGCCCCACCCTACAGGTTGTCCTTTTCCTAAAACTATAGTATCATAATATTCCAAAACTAATCTTCATAAATTTTTTAACCTTAAACAATACTATCCAAAGATCAACTTAATCCACTCCAACCTTTATAGTTATCCAAAATACCTCTGTCCAGACTTTCTCTAAAAGGTCTCTTAATTCAAAAATCAATTTATCAGATTCCCCAAACAAAGTAAAGTTTCTCTTATTGTCACATACTAAAAATATAATTACCTTCATCATATTAAAACCTTACTGAAATCAACAAGTATTGCAGTACAATCCTTATATACATATCACATTATTCTAATAACCAGAATATAATCCATGAGTCCAAAAGCACCAACACATTAGTTATTCTGCTTCAACTGTAGTAACAACATAAGATTGTCCTTGATCCCTTGGCCTTTTCTGAGGTAATTTTCCCTGACGCTTAGGACATTCATTTCCATAATGACCCATTTCTCTACAATTGTAGCTTCAACTTTGATAGCCTCTTTCTTTCCCTTGCAATCACGAGCCTAGTGACCCTTTTCTCCACATTTATAAAAAACTCCCATTCCTTTTAGGCAAGTACCAGAGTGATTCTTCCCACAATTATCACATAATGGAAAATCCTTCTTTCCCTTTTTCCCTTTATCTGTCTCTTCTTCCACCATTCTCTTATTCTCTTGCTTTACTTTGTTGTCATAAGACTTAGAGAATTCCTTTTCTGTCTTGATAGCACACAAGATAATATCTTCGTATGATAAGAAGGACTGTGATACTAAAGCTCGACGGAGAAATGGTTTTAACCCATCAATGAAATGATCAATCTTACTCCTTGGGTTACGTATATAATCGGCAGCATGCCTCGCTAACCTTGTAAAGTTAGCCTCATACTTTGTGAAATTCTCATCCTCTTCTGCCTCAAACTCAGAAATTGCCTTTCCATATCTGCTCGATGGTCACGAGGAAAGTATTTTTCTAAGAAAAGCTCTTTTAACTCCATCCATTCCATATTCGATACGTCATCATCTTCCTTTGTGTTTTGGATCAGCGACCACCACTGATCGGCATCTCCAGTGAGGCGGTAAACTGCCATGACAACCTTCTCCCTTTCGCTACTCCCCAAGGCATTGAATATTTTCTCTAAGGAGTTTATCCATTGCTCAGCTACTAACGGATTTGTACCCCCATTAAATGTTGGTGGTTGTTGCCTCATGAAGCGGTCTAACATTGATCCTCCACGTTGTGGATCAGGGTGATCCATACGAGTAAGGTTATTATTCATAACTTGATTGAGTTGTCCCAGTATGGTAAAAAGTTGATCAGCACCAGTTGTATCTCCAGATCCACAATAATTATCTTGAGCAGTAGTGCAATCCCTACACGGAGTGCGTGCATTGATACGGTTTCCATTCCTTCCACTAGGCGCCATTTCTAAACAATGGCATAAACTAGATTAGTTTATGAATTAAAATACATAATTCCATATTTGTAAAACACTGTACATAAATTGAACTATTTATGGATATAATCCATAATCATAAAAAGGAATGTTTTCTTTGAGGAAGTATATAATCATAACCCTTCATAGTGGTTTGTAAAGAAAATGATAATTATCCTAAGCATATCCCCCGGGAGTGTCGTAACCAAGAGTGAAGCAAGGCCCGTTGTCGTGCACCAGTTCCCGTTCGAGTCTAGATCAAAGCGGTGTTTTCGGGTTTTACCCCTAGGTACATCTGTGCCAGAGCTGCCTCTACCTGCTCGTATCTAGACAGGGATGTATTACTTGGAAAACTCAAAAAATCTCTACAATACCAAAATTTTAGGAAGTTCTTCTATAATAATCCTCAAAGTTCATCTTAGGTCTACGTGCTCTAATCAGAGTTTGTCTAAATCTAGCTTCCAAGGTTTGTACTAAACTTCCTCTGATACCAACTGTAACGCCCTGACCCCAGCTACCCAGAGTCGGTGCATTACTTCGTAACATTGTCATGATCACAAAAGATCAAGTCTCGAAAGACCGATTAGTTTAGTAGCCTTGGAAACACTAGATACATTCGTAAATGTTACGTTACATCATAAAGTGAAAAACTACAATAACAAAGTCTCCATAGTCCATACTCATATCCTCTTCTGACAATCCCTGTAGGTCATTCATAAAATACTTCTTCACATCCTAGAAAATATTAAAACATTGAAAGGGGTGAGCTCAGATGCTCAGTAAGGATAACAATATTTCAAAAACTTTCATAAATAAAAATTAACATTTAAGGAAATGTATAACTAAAACAAAAGCCTTTTTAAACTTGAACATCAGCATAATATGGCAAAAATAAAATTAAATAATGCCATTTACTTACTCACATTGATATTCTACTAGTCGAATAATCACATGCAATATCAATAACCACTTTCATAATGAAGGAATGTATAATGCCAGACATTCTGAAACATTTTTTCAAGGCCTCAGCCAAGACGTCTAAAATGATTAAGGCCTCGGCCAAAAACCATAAATCAAATTGGGAAAGGGCCTCAGCCAATTCCACATCTAGTTGTATCATGATACCTACTAATGCATCGAGGAGATATAGCGGGCTCCACCCGTCACTTGTTAAGTCCAATGCATTCCTCATATGAATAGGTTTAAACATATCATAAACCATAACATAATCGTATCACATAAAACATGCATAAAGGAAACATAACATTTCCACATTTCAATCACAAGATATCAATACAACACATTGATATAATAAAAACGCTTTCAAAACCATTTTCAATACCAAAATAAAATAAAGTTAAAACTTTGTATTTATTTTTCATTAAAAAAATGATGTCTTGTAGAGGAAGCCGAAACTCAAATAATGGTCACGGCGGCGGAGAAGTCGTTGTCGCCGCATAAGTACAGAAAGAAAAACATTCCCTTTTTGTCGTTTAGTAAAACGCTTCGTATAAAAAATATTCCTTTTGAATAAACATAAAAGTCAAAGGGGTATATGAACCATATAAAAGAAAATTGTGTATAAAACCAAATATGCCTCAATGAAAGGAGATTGAGACGAAGTCTTTAAAAAGATCATTTTTAAAATAAAATAGATCTATTATGTGTATTCACTATAGGTACACATAAAGAATGTAAAAATACAAAATAGGACATAATAATATCATGACATAATTTTAAAGTAGGAGATTAACCCAAAGAATGGAAGTTGGGTTAAGAAATCCCCTTACCTCATGGCTGACTTGACTTAACCGTTCTTTAACCTCCTCAAAATTGGGTAACTCTTTTTGATTTGAGCCAAAGGCTTCATTGGGAAGCGTTCTGCCAAAAGTGAGGCTTCTAGGAGTAAGAGGTGGAAGTGGGGAGAGTATTTGGGCAGATGTTGGCCGAGAAAAATGGCTTGAAAGTGTGAATGAGGGGGTAGAGGTGGGGGCCTTTTATAAGTGGAGAGGAGGGGGACTCTTGGAAAGTAAAGAAATTTTACATTATTATTCAATGATTTTAGGATTCTAAAGGTCCCACACTTATATTATTCGTGGATATGGTGATAAGGGTTCGAAATCTACCCATCCAATAGTCTTTGGACAAGTTTAAGCCTTGGATTGTACATTATCTTTTCATTTTATTAAAATCGTTAAATAATGAGGTCATCGCTGCATCATAATGATGTCATAAATATTTTAATTTATTTAATGTCTAAAAATTATAAAAAAATAATATGATGTAGGAAATCTTTTTAGCTTTCAAATGACTATTTATAGTCAAAACTATGACTTGTATAACCCCATGTAAAAATTGTTTTAGTAAAACATTTCATGTTTGTGTCATTTTTTACTTTAACATTAAATAAAAGGTATTTATGTCATTTTCCAACTAAAGTGGCTCCATGGGGTCCCCAAGTTGAACCATGGATTGTCTTGGTCGGCCATTAATCATCCAATAGGGGTAGGACAAGTGTAAATCTCATCTCATATTATTAAAACATTATTTTTACCTTAAACTACACTAATTACCTCTAATCGCGATTAAGAACTTAAAAGTTACAATTCACCAAAAAATTATTCTAATCTCATTGAACCACATTTTACTTCTTAATTACAACCATGTATGTTGGATTTTTGAAAATCAAATCACAAAAGTGGTAATATTTCATTTAAACGAAAAATTAGTTATTTAACTACCACTTAGTGGTTTCACTATTCATCAAAAATTGAAGTTTTTCAGAACAATGCCAAAATTTCACCGAAAGATATAGTTCATATTCCGAATTCAAAAATGATGTCTATTTTAAAAAATTACAAACATATAAGTCGCATTAATTAATTTTATAATTAATTCCCGCTGTCACAACAATAGCGTGTTTTTAAGAAACAATTTATATCAAAAGATTGGCAATTATTTATGTCCAATTTCAATGTTAAATTAATTCTAATGACCACCATTGGATAAAATTGTAAAAATATATTCTAATTATACTTTAAAACCACTAAATAGTATAATTTATCACTATAAATTATTTTGATTAAAAAAGTTGTTTTTAAGTAATTTTCACTATTCATAAAAAATTGGAAGTTCTCAGAAAATTACAAAAATTTCAACTTTGGATAATTTCGATATTACGAATAAAAAAATGAAGTCCATTTTGAAATATAAAATTTCTATAATTTTAAAAAGTTTTATTACTATTCATAACGGCTACTTTGATTAGTCGCGGTGTTTTAGAACTCGAAGTTGCGTACAATACAAGCTATTGCATTATTGAATGAGAAGCGTATCGTGGAAGCTCGGGGTGTTATAGATTTGATTATAGTTTAATGAAATAATCCTTGTCATTGATCATTTATTTTGATAAATCTATAAATAAATTTGGTTTCATGAGGTGTGAATGTGATCCACGTGTTTACAAGAGGTTTTGAGGGAATTTTGTTGTTATCCTAGCAGTATATGTTGATAACCTATTACTTATTAGAAATGAAAAAATAGTATTAATGTCTATTTTTAATGGTGAAAAAATTATTATCTACAAAATAATTAGGAGAGAAAACCTACATTATAGGGATCACGATAATTCATGATATATACTACAGGATTATTTGACAAAGTCCTGGTATATAAATTAACAAGATAATATGGATATTTAGTATATAAAAATCCAATATGGGATTGGTTCTAGTGTCACATGGTTTAAATATTTCTAAGAAAATGTATCTTTATTCACAATAGGTGAAATAGAAAATGAGATATATATCATGTGCTTTAGTGGTAGGATTGATAATGTATTCCATGTTATGTACTAGAGTTTATGTCTCTTACACATCAATCATGGCAGGTAGATGTCATGCTAATCCAGGTGAGAAACATTGGTATGCTGTTAAGTTTGTACTTAAGTATACAAGAAGAACTAAAGATATTTTCTGATTGTATGGAGGAGATGAGGATCTAGTTATCTAGGGTTATACAAAATCTATTTTTCCAATGGTTAGAATGATCAGAAGTTACATTTGATAAATATTTTTAGTTTCAATAAAGGACCTGTGAGATGGAATAGTTCAAAGAAACTAGTTTTTATCAATTATATAGAGGATTAGGAGTTTTTTGTAACTTATAATGTAGACAAAGAAGCTATTCAGATATGAAACATTGGCTTGGAGTTTTATGTGTCACCTTTTAGTAAAGTCTCAATGATAGTATATTGTGATAATACTATAGTGGTGGATATTGCAAAAGAACCAAGGTCACACCAACATAGACATAAAATTCTCCAAAAGTGTCCCATTTTGAGTGATTTTTATCATAGGGGTTTTGTTTAAGTATGATGAGATTATATGGAATCAAACTAAGTGGAACCCTTTAAAAAAGTATTTTCTGAATAAAAGCAGGAGTATTGTGTGAGAGCTAACAGACTAAAGGTATTTAGCAATTTGTTCCAATGAAGTGGGACTTAATTGGAGTTGGTTCCCTAGAACTAACTTATGTGTACTTTAGGATTAAATTTATTAATAGTTTTGAATATTAATAATCTAATTATCATATCATAGTTTTTGTTGTACATTACATAGTGTTTGATAATATTCTAAGTGTAGTTGTTGCACTAAAAGATCGTAGTAGCTCTCACTATGTTGAGAACCCATATGTGTTATGAAAATATTATTAAAAATATGTTCTATAGATATATTAAATAATTTTTAGGGCACAAATTATATAGGCTATCAGGTGTGGAGACTCATTGGAATTTGAGGAAAATTATCATGGTCTACACCCTTAGTAATTCCCAAGGTAAAAGATTATGAGAACGAGAAATGGTTGTAAGAAATCCAAACTTATGTGTGCCATTGGATGTTCCTACCAGATGATGTGTGTATTGATCCTTATACGTTAATATTAGTATTAATGGATATTATGAGTCAAAAAATTTCATGTATTAATGAAAACTATTAAGACATACATTTTCGGTGAAGTGGGATATATTGGGCGCATCCTGAATAATATTTCATTAATGAATAATGTGAAAAAGGATTTTAACCATACTTTCTTAGTTTAAGTTGAAATATTAGTCCCTATGATAGAAATGATACAACCTAAATAAATATATGTCCATGGTTTTATTTGGTAATGCTCAATTATGTAAAAAACTAAGAAAGATACATTGATCAAATAGGTTGATAGAACTAACATACAATCTTCTTGGTTAGAGATATCATGATAAATGGATTATATTATGTAGTAAGTGTATGTATGAGGTTTTATATCCCCAAAAAATAAAATTATTTCATTATGGGTATCTTGATGTATTTCTAGACACTAATCTTGGGCTTTGGATAGATTTTCCCAATGCCACTAAGAAAGAGTCCAAGATAATCACACACTATGTGTACCCAGAACCTCAATTAAGTAATAATATTATTTATTATCCCACATGTTATGTAAATAGTATTCCCAAATATTTTTTTACAGTCATACATGTTTTCTTGATCACCTATATTCCATCATTAGTTATGTGAGAGAATATTTTGTGAGCATAATTTTAAATAAATATTTAATTTTTATTTAGTGAATATAATATTTATTTTTTTTATTGTAGAATAATAGAGGGACATTTATTTATAAAATAAATTGTCATTTTTCTACTATTAATTAATATTGTTGAGGAATGTAGGGTCGAGTTCACTAGTCTAGTGGGGAATAATACATTTTAAATATTATTATAATAAAAATAATAATTAATTTTCTAGTTTTGTGAATGTTAAATAATAACAATTATGATATTATGACTATAGACATGGGGTTACTAATAGATTAAAAAATAAATCAGGGTGCATGTGAAGCTATTATTTTATAACCCTAACATTATTTAAACCCAGTTATATTATGACAAAAACCATTGTCATTTTTTTGGGTTTTTCACAATAACATTTATAGATTTATCTCAAATCCAAAGTGAAATCCATATCCATGACTGCTATTAAGTAATGAAAGATATCCTACACCACCAGTCTAGATTATATAGAGATCAAATAGAATATTTCTTGATGTAATTGTTGGTGTGATCAAAGAATTACAATTCAAACATTATGATCTACTATGCTAGCACCTAGGGATTCTTATCAAAATATTTTGAGGTTTTTAGAAGACATGTAGATAACCATGGGTAGGAATATATTCTTGATTCCTACAAATAAATAATTGTATGACATAGATAAAATTTCATATTCATCAAAAAAGAAGGAATTCATCATTAGTTAATTCTAAAATGGCATTAATTAATTATAAATTATTATGTGATAATCCCACATTTATGTTCTGACATCTTCTCATCAATTAACATTTGATTGAATTATATAGGTCATGGTGGTTATTATTGATATAAATATCTAATTAATCATCAATTATGAAAATTTATTGTTGGGTATATCACATCTAGTGTTTCTGTTGCATCCAAAACCATCAATATCATCGGTTATGATATGATTGGTTCATGAGTTCCAAAAACATAGGATAATAAAAAAGTAGTGATATGGGATATCAAAGTCTTATATATAACTAAAATTTTTGGTTTATTTAAGAATTATAGGAGAGATGGGGTGATTTTTTCATCTATAATAGAAACAAGATCAGAGAAATAGTGATATCAATATCATTGAAACAAAATGTGATTGGTCATAAACATTTTAGAGATTCCAATCATTATATCACATAAAATGACTTGTTATTTCATAATTTATTTTTTAGATTGCAAGAATCTTAGTTATATGAGATATCACTGAGCCAGTTCCACTTTAAAATGAATTTGTTAATTACTTAGACAATGCTATGTGTTATATCAAAATTTATGATACAAGTAATTTTCATATTTTTTATTTAATTTTTGAAATTGAATATAATTTATTAATTTCTTATAAATTATTATTAAATGTATTTTAATATTTTATAAAATTTACGAGGGTTTATAAATTAATTTTAAAATTAAAAATTTTTCATAATTAATTATTAAACAATTATGAAATCTTTAATAGATAAATTATTTAAATTAAGTGCTAATATTACCTGTCTTTATTTATATAGTTTAAATGATAAGTAATTTAAAAAGGGTTTATAGTTTATTAAAATAAGGATAAACATAAAATGTTTATATATTGATTTTATGAATTGTTAATATATATTTTAATATTAAATGATCATATTAATTCCTTATTTTAAATTTTTTAACTAATCTATTGTCATTTAGGAGGATACGATCGAGGTTTAAATAATATATAAAATATTTTAAATTTAAATAATGTAAATTGTTTTAAATTATTAATATGAAATTTCCATATGAATTTCATGTGTGAATTATTTTTTTTATAAAATCATTCTTTTTGAATGTGAAGGTTTTCATATGTATAGTATTGTTATCAGAACTAGATCAACCATTGGATTAGAGAATATAGTAGTTCAAGGTTGGACTAGTCATATCGGTTCAACCAAGGGTTTGAATTGATTTTATTATCTTATATATATATATATTAGAAAATTATATATAGATGAATAGTTGAATTAATGTGTGCAGGAACAAAGTAATTGATAGATTAATGGGCTCAACCATATAAGTTTCCATAAGAGATCAAATATCAAACCTGATACATAATGTATTGGCTATGTTATTATATTACATGATGAGAAATTTGATTGTGTTCGATAACCATAGTTATTCTATATATGCATGAATCTCTACCATTTACTAGGATGTTCAAGATTCCTCAATAATATTGATAGGATTGATGAATAAGGATGTCCATGATCTTATTATATTGAGATCTGTTGATGTGAATGGAATACCAAAGTAATATCTATTAAAAAAGTATAGAAGATGGATTCCACAAATTCCATCACGGATCAATGTGAATGTGGATGGAACCAAATCTTCTATACCAGTCCCACTAGTTATAGGGGTGTTTCCAACAACCAATTTCTATTTTACAAGGGTTACTTATATCAATTAATTGGAAGTGTAATCCCATTTTCTGTGAAACTTTAAAGAATATTTTGTGAAATCAATTTTTTCACTAGTTTAGAATGGAATCCCCTATGGATTAAATCCAGTTAAACCAATGTTATGGATGACCTTAAATCAATATCAAGAAATTTTACAAAGAGAATCTCACATGAGTGGCTTAAATATGTATAACAAACTAGTTAACTAAATATACACATGAAAAATGTATATAGAGAGGCCAATCAGGTGGATGATTCTCTTGTAAGGAAGGATATTATGAAATAAAACTCAATGGGGTTCTTTTTAATACCTAGTAATATTTAATAATTAGTGAACTCATATTCCAATGTTTTTATGTGTACATGTCTCATAATACTCCTTTGTAACATCTAAACTATTTAATTTTCATTAATAATTTTTAAGGATTGAACTCCATCAACTACTGAATGCAAACCCACATACCATATATAATGAAACACGATTTTTGTACATAGATATGACATATTTTTATATGAATTTTCATTTGATTATACAAATTGATGACCAAGGATCTTAAAGGTGTACTGCCTTTGTAAACATTGAATCATAAACAACTAGTTCATAAAATATATACTCCATCTTCCCACATATTTATTCACAATTATATCCCTTCTAGTATATCAAACTCAACACTTTTCATCATATCCTATGGAAAGTAAATATATGAAAATGTTGAGATTATATGCTCTATAACACAAAACATGGAAGATATCAAATTATTATCTTATGAAAGAATAATATAAGAAATATATGACTATGTTATCAGGACCATAACAGAAAAATTTCACACCCAATCTATCATGGATCGTAGATATGGGTCATGGCATAAAACATTAACATGAACCATAAGAATGAAACTTAATAATATCTTATTATTGAACCATATTTTCTAGTCATAAATGTTCTTAGAAACATTTTAAGTATGGAGAACCATTTCATATGTCATGGTTAACTACCAAGACTCTCGAATCAGGCCATATCACCTATTTCCTCTTATAGATCAATCACATCGACTTGTTTGTCATCAAATATAGATCTCATTTACTTATTTAAATTACAATATCACGAGATATAATTAATTAACCAATGAATTGGATGGAGATATAAGTAACACACACCACTTAATGAAAACTATACATATGTGTTCCACATGTTCATAAATCATTCATCATATCACAACCCATATAATGAAAAGTTTTTTATAAATACTTCCACATAACCTAACTCAAGAAAAAAAATTTGTTTCATAAATATCACGACATCACTAGCCAAAACCATTTATATAAAGAATACAAATTGTATAATTGGGTAATGTCCCCATTAAAGCACAAGTAATCATAAAATAATGTTTTCATATAAGGAAAAACTTTTTGAAAGATTACTTTAAATAATTTTTGGTGAACATATCCTTTCTTTTATGAAATAAAATTTTTAAAGAGATGCACAATTAAAAAGGGAAAAAATTTATTAAAAAATAACATTGTAATCTAGTAAAGTAATATTCAATTAATTAATGAGTCATGATGGTAGGAAGGGCAGTTAATTCCATAAAAGTAAAAAAAAATTCCTTCTGTGTATTGTTTTTGGAAATGTCACAAAGAGAATCATTTAGAAATTGATAGAAAATATTCTTTTCACCACGTTTCATAAAAAGTAAAAAATGGGTAAAAATAACTTTAAATATTCATAGTATAATAGTAAAAATATTTTTTTTTTATTTTTTTAAAAATCATGGAAATGAAAGATAAATATTCTTCTATAGATACTTAAAATGAAACAATATTGAATATGGATGTGATTTTGAAATAAACCCTTTCCACTCTATAATTAGTTGAATTGCATGTCCCATGAAATAAATAAAATTATTAGGATATTAAAATACCATAATATTCAGGATAAAAATCATCAAAGATATTAATGGGAAGTATATACACCATTTAGAAGAAAGAAGTAGTGTATAGGGCATGTGTCCCAGAAAAATAAAAGTGGGATAGAAATCCCTTACCACAAGTATTCCCTTTCATTGTTTAAAGTTGAACATCCGATATAATAAATATAGATTAATAGTAAATTTATTCCATGAAGATATATCAATCATACCTTTTATTAAATTTTTATGACATCTTATCATCCATTTATTAATAATTAAAATAAATGTTCTAGGTGATATCTACCTCATTTTCCAAGCATGTTTCATTTTTAAAGTCAATGTTATTATTCATTGATCGTGGTATCAAAATTTAAAAAATTATTATTTTGTTTAAATATCATATATATTCCCAAAATTATTCCTTATTACAAATTTTTTTAAATATTTATGAAAAACGAATCACGTCGCAATGTGGAGATGATAAGCCATATATACACATCAGCAACATTATAATTTCCCCAAAGAGGAGGTGTTAAAAGGTAGATATGATATTAATATTATAGAAGTATAATTATTTCATAAATATTATATATAAACATTAAAACCATCACAATTATCCCTCATAAAATATGGTGTTGGAAAATTAATTGTATCGCTACGTGGAGACGGTAAGTCATACGTACACACAAGTGATAATTTCACTAATTGTTTGATGGGAAATTGGCTGTATAATGGTGTGTTGATAATCATAATAAAATTTATGAATATTTAGGGTACTGATGTTATTATTCTATGATATATATCATAGATTTATAGGATGTATAGAAAATTATAAAAATATAGTGATTAGTTAGAGTGATTACCTCTTCTTCGAAATAACCCCATTAGATATCCTATAAAGAACACTATAGTTTGTCCTTTGGAAATAAAAACACCTCTAGAATTTGTATCGTAAATTATGTAAAAAAATTTAGATTATTTTGGATGATAAATAATACCCAAAGTTGTTTAATGTGTTCTGTGAGGATGTGTACTTTTATAATGAAGGTGGGGGGAACTTTGGGAATTTCTCAAAATACTAAATTACAATAAATTAAATCTCAATAAAAATTACACCCAATGGAATGTTATTCAAAGATTGAGTGGTATAGGGTCATAATAAAAACAAAAAATATATTTCAGTCATGTTTTTATGTTAATTTAAACCCTATAATTTTGATTTACCCTTAGTTATCATATTTTAATTTTAACTATGAAAACAAAATCTTCAATATTAAAAGTTTGATATTTTTACTTATATGGTTTAAATTAAACAAAAAATGGTCAATTAATGATATTTTAGACCATTATTTATCCTTTTAATCATTATTTATTGCTGTTTTTATTCATAAATAATTTAATAAAATGTTATTTTCATAAAATATCATTAGTATAAAGTTTTGTAATATTCATTACATTGAATATATGAAATTAAATAAGTAAAATAAATTCAAAAAATTTATATAATATACACATAATAGAAAATTTTAACCTAAAAAATCATTTTATCACCTAAAGTAATTCAAATTATATTTATTTTAATATTTTTAATATCACTTATATGAGTTTTTCAGTAATTGAATAATTACTACTTCATCATTGTGTAATTATTTATGCTAATTATTTATTTCCAAAAAATTAAAAAAATGATGCATATAATCTTTTTATATTTCATAATAAAATTTAAAATCATGAATATATTCTATTTTACCTCATAAATGAATATTATACTTATTAAATGTTGGAATGTGACATTTTTTCATTCTTTTGGATTCTAATAACATCTATGTCATTTTCATTTAAAAATGTTCATTAAATAATTAAATCTATAACCATAGGTTTTAATAGTAGAATTAATTTTATAAAATAAAATTTGGTAATGTTTTAGGGTAGTTTTATAATATTTATGATATTATATTTACTGTTAATAATTCGATTTACCCTTAATCGTGGTAACAAAAAATATTAAAGATATTATTCATATTATCAAAAAATAAAAGGGATATATTTACTAAATCTGGAAGTTATGTTTCCAAATATAGAATCCATTTTTCAAAACTAAAAACACATATTTTTATAAAATAAATTTAAAATTAATCCAACCAACGAAAAGAGAAAATAGGTTCTTAAAAGTGAAATCATTGAAAAGATTGGAATGTTTTTATATAAAAATTAAAATTCAAAATGATTAAAATTGACTTTAATGGATTAATATATGTATTATAGAAATAATTTTACATTAAAAATAATATAAAATATAATTTTATATTATAAATTTTTTATATTAATTTTCATTTTTCAATTAAAATGCAGTACTTTTACTATTTATCAAAAAATGAAACCAGTATTAAAAATTCAAAAAAAAGCATCCAATGTAAATTTTCATATTAAATATTCCAATAATATGTTTATTTCATAAAATATATTTTATTAATGTCTCAAAATACTAATTTAAAATATGTGTGTCATCAAACGGTAAAAAAGATGTCTATTTAGAAAAATACATATTTTATGAGTAAAATGGGATTTTTTATAATATCAAGTCTTGGAAATACATAGGATGAATGTTAAAAATTAAAATAAATATTATATATATATTTCATTATTATAGTCCAATAATATTTTTTTATTTTTTTAATGTTATAAAATATTCTTGTGCATAATTAAATAGTACTTTGGAAAAAATATTTCCTTTTATATTCAAAAGAATTTTTATTTTGGAAATTAATTCATCAAAAAAATTAATTATATATAAATGTGTAAACATTATTTTTATAGATCATTTAATATTGTTCATACCCATAATTCTAACACCAATGTAATAATATTCTTATTTAAATAATTACAATAATTAAATGTCTTTTCATAGAAACTCAGTGTTTCTTATAATTCAAGCTAAATCGATGTTGCGTGTAGTGGACGACTATCGTAATGTATCATATAAAAAAATACATTAATGAAATTTAAATTAATCTTAAAAGGTTCATAAAAACTTGTGGTGCTACATTCTACCCACCTTAAAATGAATTTCTCCCTCATAATTCTTCACTCAGATACAAATCGATGATGATACCTCTGCCTCATAAAATCCTCTAGTTCCCATCCAACAACCTCAAATTAGATGTTTCACCAAAAAAAATTATCTATAGGAGGGGTATTGTTTCTTATAACCTTATATATTAGATTCAAAATCTCTACCGCTTGTTCCACATAAGAAAGATCTTGTTCTAGTTATACTACCTCTAATGTTACTACATGTGATGGGTTGGGTAGATACATACTCAAGAGAGAGACATGGAATAAATTAGTAAATTGATATAGATTTAGTGGAAGAGAAAATAAATAATCTACCATCCCCATATGATCAATAATTTCAAAGGTACTGAAATACCTAGGGCTTAGATTTCCTTTCTGTCAATATCTCATCACTCTCTTATAGAGAGATATTCATAGAAATACCTTATCCCCCACTTCAAAATCCAGATCATTATGATGAATGTCAAAAAAAAAGTTTTGTCAACTGTAATTTTCTCTTATGTCGTGTTGAATGGATCTGTCAATTTTTACCATTTCCATAGCTATATCATATCCTAATAACTTTCTTTCCACAATATAATTTCATCAAATTATAGTTATTCACTTCTTACCATAGATGGATTAATAAGGTAGAATCTAAATACTAGAGTGAAAACTATTGTTACAGGAAAATTATACCATATTGAGGTTGTCATCTCAAACACCTTTGAAATTAGTAGAGAAATCTATCTACATGTTTTATAGAGTTTTAATTTTCCTATCATATTAACCATTTGTCTAATGATGATAAGTTGTGCTAAAGAAGAAATCTATATACAGAGCCTACTAAAGACATCACTAGATCTTTGAGGTAATCCTTGGACCCCGATCAAATATAATGGAATGTGGTACACCATGAAATCTTTCCACTTCATCAATATATATTATAGTATGATGATCGATGGAAAAATATTCTCTAATGGAATTAAAGTGTGTTGAGTTTTTAAGTAAATTGACTATAACCCGAATAACATTATGACATTTAGATGTTTTGGGAAGTCTAATGAAAAAATAAATGGTGATTTTTCCCAATTTCATTTGGGTGTTGATAATGGTTGTAACACCCCCTTAGATTTCTATCACCCAACTTTAACTTTTTGATAAACCATGCACCATGAAACATACTCTGTAATATCTCTCATAATTCCATGCCACCAAAAATATTCTTTAAGGTTTCTATACATCATTCTACTTCCATGATGAATATATAATGATGAAATATGAGCCTAATAAAAAAGTTCCTTCTTAAATTATGGTATAGGAGGAAAATATACATGGTTCTTAAACCTTATTATTCCATCACAATCAAGGGTAAACATAGGAACAATTTTCACCAACTTTTGCAGCTCCACATCTCCCTTCAGTGCCTCATTAATCTTCCACTGGATAGATGTTTGAAAATTCTTTGGAACATATAATATTTCTACACTTCCTTTATGATTTCCATATTTATACTTCAAAAATATAAGAATATAATTTCTTTTGTGATCCTCATCATAGATAATATTTTGATGTTCCCTTAATCTCAATGCAGCATCCACATTGTTCGCTTTACAAGGATGGTAATATATTGAGAAATAATAATCTTTAATTAGTTCCAACCAACTTCTTTTGTTCATATTCAACTCCTTCTATTTGAATATTCACTTTAAGATTTTGTGATCAATATAAACATCACAATTTTCTCTATAAAGATAATTCCTGCACATATTTAATGCAAAAATAACTATAGCTAATTCCAAATCATGAGTTGGATAGTTTTTATTATGAAAAATTAGTTTTCATGAAGCATAATCTAGAACCATTTCATTTTTCATAATAAATCACCCAAATACATTCTTGAATGCATCACTAAAAATTAAATAGCCTTATCCATAGTAAGGTAATATAATATTGGGGGAATTGACTAGTATTCTCTTTAGTTTCATAAATTTTCTTCACATTCATTAATCTAGAGGAACTTGGCACCCTTCTAATTTAACTTAGTGAGTGGATTGGAGAGTCAAGAGAAATTACTCAAGGTTTCCATAATATCCAAACAAATAGTGAAAACTATGTATTTTAGTTACCATGGTTAGTCTAACACATTTCTAAATAACTTTTATCTTTGAACGATCTATATATTTATACTTAATTGAGATTATATATCCCAGAAATGAAAAAATCTAAATATAAAATTCACACTTGGTTAATTTTTTAAAAATATTATCCTTTATTAGGATATTCAGTTGAATCCTCTAGTGATATTTATGTTCTTATGTATGATTTTAATGTACAAGAATATCAACTGTAAAGACTAACACAAACAGATCATGATAGACTGTAAAGACACTATTCATTATGACCTTGAAGATAGAGAGACCATTAGTAAGGCCAAAAGGTACCAATACAAATTCATAGTACCCTTTCCTTGTTCAGAATTATATCTTGGTTATTTCCTCCCCCTGGATCCATAGTTGATAATATCTAAAACGAGGGTCTATTTTATAAAAGTATTGAGCGATTTTTAGTTGATAATACAAATCATCAATATGGGGAAGAGGATAATTTTTCTTGATTGTAAATTCTTAAGCTCTTTATTACCAATACAAAGACACATTAACCCATATTTCTTATTATATAATAGAATAGGTGCACCCCAAGGTTACACACTATGGAATTTGAGCCCTATATCAAAATTTTACTGGAGTTGATTTTTTAATTTTTAGCAACACAATTGGATCCATCATATAAGGATCCTTCAAAATATCCATACAACTAGGTATAAGTTCAACCAAAAACAAAACATTACAATTTGGTGGAAGGGATGGAAACTCTTTTAGAAAAACATGTAAAAACTACCTTAAAATACACCCAACAATTTGATATAGATAACCTTCAGGTATCAGAATTGATACCCTCATGATGGAAGCAATTTTGACTAGAAGGTCATATTCATCCTTGCATTGATAAATTATTATAGGTTGATTTAGAACATGGAATGTGACTTAATTTATGGTAAATTAATATGAGATCTATATAGAGAAATCCAATCCATTCCATGATTCACATCAAATTCAACTATACGTATAATAACTTGATTCACAGGAAGTGCTTTCCCAAAAATATCAATAGAAGAAAAACTATAACCTTGAGATGTTACCATTGTTCCCTTACAAGTCTTCATAGCTAAATCAACATTTGATTATTTAGGTGACACTATGATACCACGATAAAATTATTTTGAAATAAAAAAGGGGTGGATCCATAATAAGATAAAACATTATATTTTTTAGAGTGGATGGTAAGAGTACCTTTCACCACATCATTCTTGTAACCCACTTCGGTAGTCGTGTACATAAGAGATTCCCTATTGTCTTTGGGATATAGATGTTTTTGTTGTTGATCCTAAAACACCTTTAGATTCGTGAAATGATTGGAATATTTTCAATAATATTTTCAATTCTAGCATTGGAGTGTGGGTGGTACATTATTTGGTGACTTATTTTCCACTATTTCATTAAATAGCCTTCCCATTTCCTTTAAATAATCATGGGATTTATGACCCACTTTTACTCATTTAAAGCACATATGAGTTACAGTTAATCACTTCTCATGATGTATCTTCACTCATTTCATGAATGTTGAGGGATGAAATTTCTTTCCACCATGTGATTTATTCAAGATTTCATGAGACCGACTCTTTCTTTTCTTATCAAAACCATGGGAATGGTGGGTATCTCCAATTTCAATTTCCACATTATGAGAACAACAAAAAATTTATTCATAGTGAATGAAGTCACATATGGATAATTAAATTAATATATATGGTTTTAATCCACGAAATAATTAGTCAATATTAAATTTATTATGGATAATATTACTAGAATCATACTCCGTAAGACTTGTAAAATTTACCTCGAGTACCAAAAATTCATCATCCTTTTGTTTAATCTCAAGGAACTCATTATTCAGATTCATATGATGAATAAGAGGAACGTTTTTAATGAAAATAATTTTGGGAACTCATTCTTTTCTGTGGATTCAATTTCTTCGTTTTCCCTCATATTCTTGATAATATTCCACCGTTGATCTGCTTCTCATTCTTGATGTTAAATTTCAAGGAATATATTCATGTCCTATAAATTGATGAATATAAAATATTTTCTCAATTGTTTTTTATCCATATCTCATCCACTAGTGGGTTAGAAGATCCACTAAAATGTGCTGTATTTTACCTCATTAATGATTAAACAACAAATTATTCACGTCTTTAATCATTTGGAAAATCAGTAAGATTCATAACCTGAGAAAGTTGTGTTAACAATTCCTAAGTTTTTTTCATTACAGCTGCCATAAAATTTTGTTTATCAGGTGGATAATCATTTTATTTTCCACAAAATTATCCTTTAATGAAATTACATCAGGTTCTATCCCTTTATTTAATCCAAAAATCATATTTTGAGAAATATCACCCATACTGAGGAATCATTAAATATTATATAAGGAATGTCCTAAATCATGAGACTGACATTGAATTAGTAGGTTTCAGGTAGATCATTCAAAATATTTACCTAAAATATATTATTTTATCCTATATATATCCATATCTATAGGGTTATTACAAACCTTTTATCATCCTAGTTTCTAAAGGGTAATTAAAAATTTTCTCCGATACCAATTATAACGATCCAGGTTTTTCATACATAGATATTACATATTTTTAGATGAATATTTATTTCATTATAAAAATATTCATATATGTATTGTAAAGGTATAATACATTTATAAACATGGAATCTTAAAAAACTGGTTTACAAAATATCTACATCATCTTGACACTAGTTTCGTCATAATTATAACCCTTTTGGAATATCACATTTTACATATTTATTTGTATCTTACGGAACAGAAACTTAAGAAAATGGTGAAAACATATTAATAGTAAGGGTAAACATGGAAGATATAAATTTATTATCTTATTAAAGCATAATATAATAAATATATAGGTATGTGATCTATATAATAACATAAAAAATTCACACCCATCCTGTCATGGATCATAAACACGAGTCCGGGCATAAAAAATAACACGAACCATATTAATGAAACTTCATCATAATTTATTCTTAGACCATATGATCAAGCAATAAATGTGGATGGAATCATTATAATTATAAAAAAAATTTCTTGTGTCAAGGTTAACTTCCAAGAGAATTAGATCAGACCGTACCACCTATTTCCCTTAACGGATCAAGCACATCGACTTGTTTATCATCGTAGATAATGCTCATCAACTTGTTTAGCTAACTATATCATGGGATATAACTCATTACCTAACTTATTAGAAGGAGATATATGTTCCAAAATACATTAATTAAAACTATATATATGTTTTTCCACAAAACCATAAATCATTTTTCATATCATAGACCAAGTAAATAAATGATTTTCAAAATTACTTCATCATAATCTAATGCATGGAAATGAAATATGTCTCGTAATTATCTTTCTATCATAAACATAAAGAACTTAGAGAAATAATATGAATGGAATCCTTGTTTTATATCCCTAGTAAATCATAATTAGTCATCAAATAATGTTTTCATAGTTGGAAAATGGTTTTGAAAGATTACTTGAAAAAATTCCTTAGGAAAATATCCCTTGCATTATGAAATCATTTTTTAAAGATATGCACAGTTATAAAGTAAAAAATTTTATTTAAAAATTAAACCTATAATACAGTAATATAATTATCAAGGAATTATGGAGTCATGATAGTGGTAAACTCCTCTCATGACGTATATTTAAAAAAACATTCCTTCCATATATATTTTTGGAAAATTCACAAAGATCCCTATTTATTAAATTGAAAAAACATTTTTTCTACCCCATTTCATAAACATTAAAAGATGAGTAAAAATAACATTATATATTTATATTATAAAATTAATAAACTTTTTGATAATTTTTTTAAAAGCATGGATATGGAAGATAAATATTCCCTAATAGATACTTAAAATGAAACAATATCAAGTATTGATGAGTTAGGGAACTAAACCCGTTCCACCTTATAACCAGTTGAATTGTAAGGACTATTATAGAAATAAAATTATATGATTTTAAAAATAATAGAATAATAATAATAAAAAACATAAAATTATTTCATGGGTATTATATACACCCCTATTAAGAAACAAATAGTGTATAAGGCATGCGCCCCACAAAAAGAAAAGTGAGACAGAAATCCCTTACCATAATTATCTCTTTTCCTTGTTGGAATTTAAACCTACTACATAATAAATATTTATTTATTATAAATTAATTATATTTTAATATATCAATAACACTTTTTATTTTTTTAAAACATCTAATCACGAGTTTAATAATAACTAAAATCAATGTTCTTGTGATATCTGCTTTGTTTTCCAAGAATGTTTCATTTTGACCGTCCATGTCATAATACTTTTATCATGGTAAAATCATTTATATAATTCTTATTATATATATATATATATATTCATAAAATATATCATTATTACCACCCATGCGAAATATAGAGAAAAAACTAAGCACATCACATCATAGAGATGGTAAGCCATACATTTGCACAAACGACATTATCATTTCCCAAAAGATTAAGTGGTAAAAATGTATAAATGATATTAACATTATAGAATTATAATTATTTCATAAATATCATATATAAACATTAAAACTATCATAATTCCCACTCATATAACACGATGATGGAAAATGAATTGTATCACTACGTGGAGACGGTAAGCCAGATATACACACAAGCGATACTTTTACTTCTTGTTTGAAGAGAAATGGTCTCTATAATGGTGTGATAATAATAATAATAAAATTTTATAAAATTATGGATTATTAAATTATTATTTTATAATATATATCATATAATTATAAATGGTATGGAAGAATAGAAAAAAGAGTGATCAGTTCAAGCGATCACCTCTTCATTGAAACTGATCCTTTAGATCTACTATAATGGACTCTAAAGTTGGTCCCATGGGAAGATCAGAACCTCTAGAATATAGATATATAAGTAGAGAAGATAATTTTAATGTTTTTTTGAGAAATATTACCATATTTAGTGAAATTAGATAAGGGAGGAGGTTCCCTTATATAATAAAGGTGAGGGGTACTATTGGAATTTAAAAGAAGAATAAATTATAATAAATTAACTTTCTATCCTAATACATCCAAATGGAAGGTTATTTGTAAATAATTTTGGATATAGTGGTAATTCCATCAAAAAATATATTTTATAAAAATATTTATGTAATTTTAAACAATATCATTTTGATTATCCCTTTGTTGACCTATTATAATTTTAATTATGGTAACAACATTTTTAATATTAAAAGGTGGATATTTTTACCTATAAGGTGTAAATTGTACAATAAATGGCCAGTTAATGATATTTTAGAAAATAATATATCTCATTTTTTAAATATTTAGTATTTTTATTATTTTTAAGAAAATTAATAAAATATTATTTTCATAAAATATTATTAGTGTCAATTTTGACACTATTCATTACATTGACTTTATGAAAATGAATACAGAAATATAACTTTGAAAATATTCATATAATATACTTTTAATATTTCATGTTAACTTAAAAATTCTTGTATCACCTTTTGTAATTCAAATTATATTTATTTTAATATTTTTAATATTACTTAATTGCGTTTTCAACTAATTGAATAATTAGTACATCATCATTGGGAAATTATTTATGCTAATTATTTCATCACAAAAAATTAAAAATAAAATACCATGATATATACAAACACATCATATTTCATAATAATATTACTAGTTGAGAATATATTCAATTCAAACTCATACTAAAAATATTAAACTTATTAAAAGTTAGAGTGTGATATTTTCTCACTCTGTTTGATTTTAATAATATCTAAGTCATTTTCAAGGAAAAATTTTAATAAAATACAATAAATCTAAAAATATACATGTAAGGGGTATAATTAAATTCATCCAATAACATTTTGGAGGGTTTTATTTTAGTTTTATAATATTTATAACATTATTTTTACTCTAAATTACCTTATTTATCCTTACATGTGGTAATAAAAATTATTTAAGTTATTATTCAAATTTTCCAAAAAGGGTAATATTTATTAATTTTGGAAAATATGATTCCAAATATTGAAACCATTTTTAAAAATTCAAAACATATATTTGATTAAAATTAATTTAATATTAATCCCTATGGAGGAATTAGAAAATATTGTTTTTAATGTGAAAATGTTCAGACGATTGAAATGTTTTTATATCCAAATTGAAAATTATTAGAATAACCTTTATTGGATTAATTGATGTATTATTGATATAATTTTTATTTAAATTGATTTTAAAATATAATTTAACATTATAATTTTTTTATATGAAAGTTTAGTTTTCAATTAAAATTCAGTACTTGTATTATTTGTTAAAAAATAAAACATATCAGAAAAATAAAAAAAAATTCAACCGACGTAATTTTTTATATTCATATTTCAATGAAAAGTTTATTTTTTAAAATATATTTTATAAAAGTGTAGAAAACAGTATTTCAAATAAGCGCTCCATTAAAAGGTAACAAAACTATGTTTTTATAAAAATGAATATTTTATGAGTAAAATTGGATTTTTTCCAATATAATGTATTAAAAAAGATAGGAATAATTTTAAAAATTATATATAATATTGTGTTTATATATCTCATTAATATAATAAAACAATATTTATTTGTTTATTTGTTGGTATAAAATAAAATTTTTCACAATTAAATAGTTTTTTAGAAATAATGTTTCCTTTTATATTTAAAAGGTTTTCTATTATCATAGTTAATTAGTCACAAATACATTAATTATATAAAAATATGTAAACCATATTTTTAAAAATTAGTTAATCATTTTCATACCCATCATTTAAATGACTGAGTTACAATTGTTTTTTTTAAATAATTACATTAATAAAATGACGTTTAGTAGAAACTCAGTGTTTTATGTAATGAAAGATAACATGGTATTGTGTGTGACCAAATCATAAATTGGTGTATTATATAACCAAAAACATCAATGAAATTTAATTTAATCGATAAAGGTTCATGAAAACATGGGGTGTTACTCCATTGGATCCCTATTTTCAAATCTGAGTAACATGGTTTCTCAGCAACAAAAGTCATCCCTCCTTGATTTTGAGAATATTTGAATAAAAATAACAACCAACAGACTCAGTCTAATCTTTCTGAGAATATGGGAGTTAAACCAAAAAATACACCATTTCATTATAGTTTAATGTACTATGACCACAATTAAAATTACCCTATTCAATGGATCAATCGACCCATGGACTAGTCAGTAATAAAATTTCAATCATTTATCAAGAACTATTAATTATTTAAAATATCACGAATGTAATTTTTTTTATATTGTATATTTTGGTATTCTTTGTTTTAAATATTAAAATGACTCTATATAATTTTAAATAAATAATTCAAGGAGTTTAATGATAATGAATTATATAAGATTTAATTTATTCAATCAATGTTTGTGGTTTATTGGATATAATAATAAGATAAATATTTTATATTAATTATCATTACATATTTAAAGTTAAAATAATTTTATAAACTTAATTAAATCTTATTTAATAACCAATTGAAATTGGTAGTTTGGAAAAAAATTCATTGTACTAATGATCATAGTTCAATTTCAATGGTGGGTTTGACTACTTTTCACACCATATATTCCATTGACTATGATTTATGATTCTTATGATTCAAATAATTTTCATGGAATAATTTTAGGTACAATTTACATATAATTCATATGGAAATGTGTTGAATATTATAATTTAAATATTTCTATGGATATATAGAAAAAAATTATTTTATAAGGAGATATACATTAACATTAATTAATCATTTTGATTTGGTTGATAAACATAAGATTTATAAATTCAATAAAAGTAAAGCATGGATACATATAAAGAATTTATGAGATTAAATATACCTAATATTTGAATTTCATTTAATATTGATATAATTTATAAATCTTATTGAGATACTAAGTTGAAAAAGGAATATCTTGGATCTTAGATAATAATTCAAGAGGGGGTGGGGAGTGAATCTGTAATGTAAATTATTTTCAAGTTACCATAATGTAACAATGATCATCACTGGTTAGAGTGAAACTTGATTACTGTTCAACACACAAATCTAAAGGAAAAAATCATATTTACAAGGGTAACCTCTAAATATGAGAAGGCTATTTCCTGACATGATTGAAATTTTACCGAGATCATACTAACCTCTAGTTTTAACACATAGGTACAATGATTAGGGTTTATCCTAGAACTCATGAAACAAAATGTATCCCAAAAATGACAACACTTCCAATAGTATTACAATTATAAATAACATGGTACTAATATGAATAAATCCTTCAAAATAGATCACTTATTTGTGTACTTAATGATTCTATTTAACTTATTCTTCAACCTAAAGTATCTTTGGAATAATCACTTCAATCTGTGATAATTTTTATATCCCATTATTTTTATTCATATATTATTATTTTTTCCCTATTATTTAACTAATAAACTTCCACATCACTCAAATACATCACTTATAGACTTCAACTAACAAAATAAAAAATAATAAGATCCAACTTGAACTAAAAACATCAACCTTCATTTAAAAAATCTACTACTCCACTTTATTTTTGAGCCATAGGATATTCTTGAATAAATTAAACATCATTTATACTTAAAAAACAACATCATTGATCAAGTTAGAGAGACATTAGATCATATAGGAATCTAGGTCACCAAATATACTCAAAACTAAATTGAGCCTCATATAATTTCTTTTACCATGGCCTTGTGTATAATGGTTGGAAAATTTCCATAAAAACATATTGCACAATGGGTATAGTCCTTCAGGGTATATCAATTTTCCTTTCACCATTATCTATCAACCACATCTTTTATGACCATGGGCGTGGTCCATCTCTTTTGGTAGTTTTGACCTGTCCCACTATATATCATCCATAACTACCTTTAGAAACCTTCAAAAGAATAGAATTCTTTCCATTTTTTAATAGGTATACTCAATATACATCCTAACAACTACCATGACCATTTTCGACATGGCCGTTTTACAAAAGAACACTGGAAGATCACCATGACCATAAAAAATCTCCCCCTTGGGTTCATAATTTCCCATTTTTAATATACTTCTCATCAATACGCCCTCCAAAATGGAAGTGGAAATCCTATCTTGGCCCTTATTTATTCCAATAAACTTTATTACTCCATGAAAATTCTATCAACCATATGGAATACTTCCATCTTCATGAAAGCCTATACCATGATAAACCAATCATGATAATTATATCCTTGAATACCATTTAACATGGAATCATTTTATCTAAATTAGAATATTATTTACATATTGAAAAATATCCAACACACTTAATAAATTCATCATCACTAATTCCTCAACCTAACTAACCATAAAAACCATTTCAACGTATCTTAGGCTAAAAAATCAACCCTTGTGATTTTTTTTCAACCATGGAACATAAATGACTATGAAACTCTGAAAACCTAGAAATATATTATCATCCAATAATTATAATCCTTTGTGAGTGAACTTATTATAGGAAAAAAATTGAATAAATAATACCCTATTGTCCATATTATAGTTATCTATATATAGCTTCTTAAATGAAAACATCAAAATAATCAATCAAAACATTATAAACATTTATAACCTCAAAATGTTTTGAAACAACATATTAAAAAATATTAAAATAGTTTATGTGTACTAAAATATTAGATTACTACTTTTAGTTACTCTCTCTAAATATATTCTTACTTTTGGGATATAATTCCACCAGAGGTAACACATATCAATTAATACTCCACATATATTATATACTCCCCTATGACAAATAATAATAAGCTAAATATAAAAAGAGATTTATGTTATTAATTTATACGACCTTTGAAAACAATAACCAATGTTAATACATGATAGGGGAAAATAACACCATACCCTAACCATTTAAATATTGAGGTTGAACACTTAACATTAACCATAATTTATAGTATACCTATTTTGATAGTGTTTTTATCAAAAGATATGCTATATTCATCCTTATATGAACAAATTAAAAGTTTAAATCATTACTATCATGTAAATATTTGATTATGTGATATTTAATATAAATTCACATGGATCATGAATTTTGAAATTCATTATTTGGAAGATTAACATCACCTTGACTATCACATACCAAAATTAATGAAAACTTCACATAAACTTTAAAATAATATAGTTGAAATTTCAACCACATAACTTATGTTGAGGGGTTCATGGTAGACATATATTCATTATTCATAGTGCTCAGGGTCACCTAATTATTCTTCTTTTAATGCCAACAATCACATATTACTCTAAGAAAAAAATATGCACTTGATATAGACTTCTAGTATTCAACACTTCTTGGCCAGTCTATTTTGGAGTTGGTATTTTATAACCAATGTTTTTTACTTTGTATTGCATGTATATTATTATATTTGAATATTAATAATACATATTTTTACATACTAAATTCATTTTTATTCATGACTTTACTTTAATAATGTTCAAGAGTATATGTCAAATTTATATGGTCTTAGAAGTTCCCATAATGAAAACAATGAAATTAAATTATGATATTCTTAAACATAGTTCTATGTCCAGATAACCTAATATTATGGGACATATAGAATTATCATTATCAGGTATTAGTATTCTTAAATGGATGTGACTTCTTCTCATGAAGTCCCCACATTATAATATTCATGATTTGAGATTATGAGAATATGCTTGCTTTTAGGAATTATGTATGTATTTGTGTCCTAAAATATTCCTCCTTATGAGCATCTGTAATGCTACTTAAACTTTATGATTAGAATTAATGATTGTTATGAATCTTTTCCATTGATTTACTAACGAAAATCATGACACCAAAAGTACATGGGATGTAGGGTATGTTGAGTACATCATATCTGTCACGTGACTAATAAATAAATACTTATTCTCAAAATTGAGAATAAAATATTTTTTTATTTATTTAATATTTAATAAATATTTATTCACTAGAATGGGAATATAATATTTATTTTCATATAAAACATTTGACTAAGTATTTATAATGTTATTGGATAAATTACGATGAGGAATAGTAGAATAAGATTGTGTCTTATGATAAATATTAATTTAAAAGATGGTAAAATAATATTTCTCAATGTTCCAGATAGTACACAACATAAAATAATACTAGTAATTTTATTATATGGAATTATGTTAGTTATGATTTATTATGTTACTTAAGGGACATTATGAAATTAAATAATATTTTGAAATAAAACCTAACCATATGAATAGATTATTATGTCAATTGAATATGGTTAATTGAGAATTAAAAATCATTACAAAAATAGATTTCTCTCCCCATTCGTCATCCTCTCATCCTATCAAGAATTAGAGACTCCCTCAAAATTAATGAAACTTGAAATAATCCAGATAAAAAACACTGATGATTGTTTCTCCACACAAGGTCCTAACATTCCATCGATGTTCTCTAGTGACAAGAGGACTGCATTATGAATGTTATATAAAATGGATTTTGGATGATCCACATTCCATCATTGTTCTCCCAACACAATTACGGTAATATAAAAAGGATTTATTACGATCAATATATTCGTCAAATAATGAACCTAATGATGAGGTAATCTTTCCATTTATTTAACTTAAATTAATTATTAATTGAAATTGTGTAAGATACTCTTTAGGTTATAGTAATACTTTGTGATAATTTGATATAAATATTTCTTTGGTCATAATATTTATTTCATATAATATTGGAAAATAATCAAATGAATTGAACAAAAAACATTAATGGTTATTCACTCAAAAGGTACTTATACTATATATAAAACCCTCAAGTGGTATTAGAGCGGTTAGGTTTAAATTTAGAATTATTTATTTGATTATTGACTGGTAATATGCAATAGTGGTTAGAGTTTTAATACTATATCTAGAAGGATGAATTCAGGACAAGACTCTCTCTCTCCATCTATTATGACAGATTAGGTCAATGGAATCTGTGGTGGATGATTTCTTCCCTTATAGTAGATTTAAAATCCACCAATATGGTAGATACATGGCGGTGAATAGTTCAACCATGAATGTGGTGAGTGACGTTAGTTGTGTGCATAAAGATCAAAAGAATTATATGGCTCATTTGATAAGACATGTGGCTGTGTTGAGAAGCGTAATGACGAATGATGAGGTTGGATTGAGGAGACCTGTTGGTGTGGTCCATGATTTGAATGTTCCTTTTCCATTGGTGGGTTTGGGGTATGTAGTAGGTGGGAGTTCCAATCTAGGATTAGAGCGTCAGACCTAGGTATGATCTGGTGTTCCTCAATGGGTATCTCTTGGAATTGATCATTTTCTAGCTTTAATGGCATGATTAAATCCTCTATTCAGAGAAAAGGGAACATTGTTCATATGAAATCCATCCCTGATGCTATTTTAGATTGACTCAAAATGGGTGAGTTCTTGAGCATAGATAAATTATTCCTTCTTAAAGATCACACCCTCAGAAAATAGATGAACTCAAGGATCTAGTTTCATCGATTTGGTGATTTTCATCCTAGAAATGTGACTCTCTAGTATGGGGATAATTTCACATGATCTTCCCCACAGAAGAGTTAAATGTTTGATCCTGGGGCTTCAGTTCCATTGCCTTCAAACATGGGATTATTCATCTTCATGAATATAATAAGAAATTCAACCCATTTGAGGTTTGCAACACCACTACTCAAATATGGGTAAGGGCTTATGGGATAAATTTGTTACTGTAGAACCCCAAAATTTTGTATGATATTTCTCTATGTATTGGAATTATGAATAAAATTGACATGGAAATAGAAGTGGCTTGATATGACCATTTTTCTAGGTTATTTGTGGAGGTTGAATTGGGATAAACTCTAGAAGATATGGTAATTCTTGAAATAGATGATGATATTATTGAGTTGAAGATCATTTATGAAAAATTCCAAAATTTTGAAAAGATTGTATTATAATAGGTCATAACTCACCAACCTATAGATGCTCCACAGTATGAAACCTATATTCTCTGCATGGACATGACATAATATATTGTCTTAAGAAGACAAAAAATACTCCTACTCAGAAGGTTGGTGTTCTTCATCAGTTTCTACCTGAGGATAATAATGATCATTGTAAGAGTGATGATGGAGATGGCACTAAGAGGAAGAAATAAGCACAAGTAATTGTTCCTGAGGATGTATTTAAATAAGCATCTTAAGAAAAGGGTGGAATATTATCGCATAATGATCATTCCTCCACTTCTTAGAGTAAGATGAAGTATTGGGTTACCATATTTGTAGAGGAGGCAGATGTCCACAATGCTGATTCTCAGAGAAATGAAAAAATTGTGGACATAAAACAATCTAAAATACTTTTGACTCCACAAATGCTAGGCAGTGCATAAAACTTCATGATAGAAAATGTGTTTGAAGAAGAAATACAAAAATAGTTAGATCTTCATCTTTCACATGAATGGATGAATTCTTTAGGAAATCGAGAGGGTAAGAAAATGTGAAAATCTAAATCTCCAATCATCTATAAAAGTTTTCATGTTTCTTCAAATTCCATGGTGGATGATGAGGTATTTCAGATTTTTTCCTACAATAATATGAAATATTTTATTATTCCTCTAGTGATGGTTGAAAAACTAACTACATGTAACCATACTAATCTATCTGATCACAATACCGGAGGTTCCAAAAAGATTCAAGATCAAAATCGGGTCTCTACGAATGAGGCAAATCTCTATGAGATTCTTTCTCCGGAAGATACAATAGTGGTTGAGGGGATGATGATTTCAATTAACATATATTCCTCTCCTAAAAAATGAATAGATATATAAGAGGTAAACCTTGATTCTGACAACATTGATGTTGAGACATTACTTGAAATGATCAAATCTCTTCCTCTAAGTAGGGCCAAAGAATTAATTATTTAATCTAATGTTTATTTAACATGCCTTGGACATATTAGTTTTTATCATTGAATATTCATATCTTCTTAATGAATAATAATATAAGAAACATTATCTGTAATTCCATCAGGAGGTTCAAAATTTTATTGCTAGTTAATTGGGTTATATAATGTGTAGTCATAGTACACACTATGTACAATGTTCCCTGTACTTGGATGTGTCAGGGGATGTGTGGAACACAGAAAAACTATTTCATGTGGTGCATTCATTTTACACTGTATGTAGATCGGGTAAACCCAACACATTATTTCTTAGATCCCAAGGGGTGTAACTGGAATATATTTTATGTAGTCTAGATGGTTTTGTGATGGAATTCATGCAAAACGTGTGGTAAAATACACGATTTGTAACCACATGAGACAAATAGCCTGGATAATCAATAAAGAACATGATGTGTATCTAGTGTACTTGGTATGTAAGTCATTAATTATTATGATTGAAGAACACACCATGTCAACTAGTAGATTATGCAAACACAAAACAATCATAACACACAATGTGTATCCGAAGAGCACATCATGTAGTTCCATATTCATAGAGTATGCTAAGTCAAAAGGTAGGTCACACAAACACCCAAAAAACAAAACACACAATATGTAGATAGTATTTTCATGTCATGTAATCTTGATGAGATACATATAGAATATTCATGTGTTTATCTCAGATACATGAAAATAATTTTGAATAGTGTGTAGATCATTATTACATTCCATGTAGTCTCCCAATAAAGCGAAAAAATAAAATACATTAAAATTAATAATTCAACCATTAAAATCCTAATTACACTGATTGACACAAGATGTGTTTGACCCTGTAATAATTGTTTTAAATAATTATTGAATTTTAAATTAATTTATTATAATTATCTATAATTATTATTCATGCTATTTATTTTCCATGAATTAATATATGATGGATATCCCAATAAGACATCAAATTTTCATTAAGATAATCATAATATGATAACTAATTATTTAATACATGTGTGATTATCATAATAATAAGGAACAAATTGATGTGAATTCTAGCCTGTGTAATTTTTCATATTTTTTTCATGTGTTTGACCATTCATGATATTTAACAAAACCTATGTATTGGATGGTTTAATTAAATTTAATATTATTGAACAGGTAATAAATTATATATTATTTAATTAAATATGATGACCTACACATCATCACTTCTTCTTTTATTATGTAGGACCATTATGTCCAATATTTTTTATGTTATTCTCCTTAACCAATCCATTAAGTACCCTCACTATCATGACAGTTATAAAAATATTTAATAAAAGGAGTATCCCATAGCCTCATGTAGGTAATTCAATATGGAACTGAGATGAATCCATCCTAGGTGATATATAGTTGGAATGGGGGAATTTTGAAACTCATTCTGTGGCCATCACAAATATGTCTCCCCTAGGGTCAAAGGTTGATTTATCTTCCAGATACTAAATCTACTATTAGATTTGTTCTTGATCAGGTAATTTATATATTTATTTATTTTAATCTTATCAATTATTTATTTAATGGAGTAAATAATTCAATCACATATATAAATGTATTAATATGAAAAATGGAATTCAAATAAATAGACTATGCATAAATGTTTCATCAAAACATGGTTAATGACTTAAGTAAAATCTAATTAATATTAATAAGAAATGAAAAGGATAAACATGAAATTTTTATGAATAATAAATATAATCATTAAACATAACATTAAGTTAGATTAATCTATACATTAATTTATTTAGAATGAAATCCATATAACTAATTGTTTGACCAACCTCTGATGGGATACTTAGTTTTATTGTGGAGTTATTATGATAACTTTGGGTTGAATTAACAAATTTATATAAAGAGATATATCCCATGACAGACTTTATGAAACTTGGAGGAAGGTTTTAACACTCTATAAATCAAAAATGAGAACATTGTATTCGATAGTGCATGAGACATACATTGCCAAGCTTAAAAAACCCACAAAATATATTTATTTTAATATCTTCGATAAGTTTGAAAACATGTAACCCTGAGTCTAGATGAACCATAATATAATATAATGTCATTACGTAATAATTAAATTAGTGGATATGAATAGTAATAAATAAATTATAAAAATTATAGTTATCCATATATTAGAAATAAATGAAGAATCATTTAATAGAATATGAAATATTTTCTAAGGAACTGTATTTTTTTCTAAAAGACGGTTGAGATGCACATCAGACTCATAATTTAACATAAATTTTTACCACATTTATAAAATTTATTTTAAAATATAATATTCATTTTTGAAATAACAATATAAAAATAAATGTTTTATTAATTTTGGATATTTTTCTGAAATGTTTCATTTGTTGATGAATAGTGAAAAATACTTAATTTTAATTGAAAACTAGTTTTTTGTTTATATTATTTATAATGTTAAATTATATTTTGATTTTCTAAAAGAAAAATTAGTTCTGTTTTATTTTAATTAATCCAATTTAGGTCATTAGAATCATTTTCATATTTAATTTTTATTTAAAAACATTTTAAACATTTGATCATTTTCTCTTTGAAAATATTCTTTCTAATCATGTTTGTGGGATAAATTTTGAATTAAAATTTGAAATTTTGTAAACTGAATTTAGAAAAATATATTCCAAATTTTTAATCAACATAATTAATATTAAATAATCAAATAAAATTAATTTTTTTACCAAACTGAATTGTGTAAATAGTAAAAATTATTTACCATAGTTAATGTAAAAATGGATTTACATTGGTGTAAAACTACAAATATAAAGGTTAAGTTGACCTAAAAAATTATCTAAAATATATTATATTGAAATATTTAGAACCTATAATGTCTATTTGTTGAGGTTAAATCATTTTGGTCTATTATTTCATGTGAAAATCATGTTTACATTTTTTACTTTTGAAAAATTACAACTGCGCCACTCCCCTCACTTATGAAAGTCCACCCTCTCCTCTCTTATTAACACATTAAAAACCTTTTGGTATATACTAATGTTTCCCAAAAAACATAAAAAATTCCATAAAATCAATCTAGAATCATTATTTTTGGCATAAATTAACCCAGTAATGATTTTTGTGAAAATATTTAAGAGTTTACCAGAAGAAGAGGCAACATTCCTCAACAATCATTTTTATTTTAATTATTCCTCTACCTCCATCACATACTATTAAAAAATTATGACATTATAAATATTTATATTTCATATAATTATAACTTTTATGATAATTTTATGATCTAAAACCATCCCTACTTCCATCAAATGGGTTACATAATCATTAATCGTGTGTATGGTGGGCTACTGGCTCGCAAACCGATGTCATTCACTTTTCCATTACCACCACTCCATATTGGGTATGATGATGGATATTGAGTATATATATATATATATTTTAGTTTTTAACAAAATTATACTTATGTATTAATTATATAATATATACATTTTTTACTTTCCATTTCCTATGGGTTATAATAATATCGCTCTTGTGTATGATGCACTACCGCCTCATGAATAGATGCGATTCATCTTTCACTGACCCTTTACATGGAATATAATAATTACAATTTTAATGAATATAAATTTTATAAATAGATTGATTATGAAATTCCTGACATATTTTTAAATATTAATAAATAATATATCATTTTATTTTTTTACAAAGAAAAATGATAACATCATTCATGTACGTGTGGACTACTATCTTAACGAAGTGATGTGACTCTTTATTCATCAACAAACCACATGAATGATATATATAAGTATATTTAAAGAAATAATATTGTATATATTATTCAATTAGCTTTCCGTAAAGGTAAAATATTTCTTACCTCTTTTTTGATAATGATCTTTGAGAAATGGAAATGTTACTCATGCTTATGTACGACATACCCTCTCCATGATTGTGACATAGTCTATTTTTCATAATCATAATTAATGATTGGTAATAAAAGTTTAATTTATGAAAAAATATGGCAATTATGTGATGAATATTTTTATATATTATATAATTTTATAATATGTGAAAGAACCATATATTTGATGGTGAAACACACATGAGAAAACAAGGTAATTAACTCACAAAACAATGAAAACAATGAAATATTATGAATGGAAGGTGATAATAAGATTTTAATGGACAATATATGATATTATAAATATTAAAATGGTTATATTATAAGTTAATAGATTTTTTAAAACCACTATAAAGGAGGTTAAATTACATTTAAACAAATGGAAGAATGAGGTAATATATTTTATCTCATTTTCCCACCATTAAGGTATATTGTAATGTTATCCACCTAATATATTTTATATGGTTTATATAATATACATTTTACGTTTAATATCATAATTAATAGCAATTCATGTTATTTTATGTTACAATTTTATTCATTTCATCAAAGTCTACTTGAATTAGGATTTTCCAAGGGGTAAATAATTTCATAGCTTAATTTATTTTCATTGGGTTATTTTACTTCTATGTCACAATTTATATTCTAAAATTATGAATGTAATTAATTTTAACTAGATTTTGTTTTAGTTACAATTGATTTATGTGTATTTAAAGTTTATACCCATAATAAATTCATTCATTTATTATCACTCCAAAATTATGATCATTATACGAGTTTATTTTACAATACCATTCCAATCAAGATTGTTTGTTCTTGAATTGTAGTTGAAGGAAATTATTTAATAATATTATAATAAAAACGTATAATTTTATCCTTCATTTTTTATTAATGGTATTTTAAAATAATAATACAATTTCCATTCATTGTTACTTAAAATAATGGATAAAATGTTTTTATGAAAATTTGATTTCATTTCTCTCGTCAGTTAGAAATCTATTTTCCTTCAAACCATGTTTTCTAAAAATTCTCTATAAATATTTTTAATCATTTTCTAACTGAATAATTAAATAATTTTCCCTATTTTTTTTATTATTTTAAACAAATCTTCATGTGTTTTTAAAATAAATTTCCATTTGGATTTTACCAAAAACATGGAAGTAATATTTATTTTAATATGTAGAGAATGATTAAAATTTCTAGAAATCATGACTAATAAAATGTTTTAATTTTTTTTATAATCTTAAAAATTTAATTTCAATGAAAATTATTTTCAACATGTTTGGTGAAATTTTAGTTTTAAAAAGTGAATTTCAAAATGAAAAGGTTATTTTCCTCAAGAATGTTTTAATGATATTTTTACAGTATTTCTATTCATTAATGAAAACAACCATTTATTCTTAATCTAAATGGTATATTTTTTATTGATACCATTATTATTATTTATTTGGATGGTTTATAATCATTTTGACCATGGAGTGCATTTAAATTCATTTCCTTGAATCATTTTTGTAGACACAAACTTTCTTTTGAATTATTATCATTCTTATAGACATTATATTTTCCCTAAATATACATTTTATTTATCTGGTATAGGGTTATTTCATAAAACATATATATTTATACACACATTATTCTAAATTGAAAGTTATTTTTTATAGGTGGGGAAATATTGATAAATTTGTATTCCTTAATAAATATACATATCTGATGATATGATTCATTGTTTATGAATTAAATCAATTATCTGATATATGAGAAATTCTTTGGATACGTAGATACATATTGGGATCAGTTATAGATGTCCCCACAACGCATCGATAGTGTCATTTATAAAATTAGTAAGTAATTATAAAATCATTTTTCCAAACCAGATGTGTTTTTTCATAATATTTTTAAACCATTATATGAAAGGTATTGATGTTAGAGGAATCATATTACTGAGTTTATGAGATCAATTAATCTATCATTTCCATCATGGATAATTCAGTTATTATTAATATCCATGTGATTTTACCTACGATAATATATCTTGATGCATTTCATTTTCATTTTTTATAAAATGAAATGTGATTTAAGTTATTTCCCATTCCATATTGACTAGTCCTTTACTTATTATCCACAAATAATTTTCAATTATATTATCTCTAGAAGAATTTAATAATCACTTTATTGATTAAACAACTTGTATTTTCCGTTATTTACCTTTCCGTATTGATTTTTCATCATCTAATTATAATATCTATGTTATTGGATAAATGGAAAGTGTGTCTAGATTTTTATATTTCCATATTGATTATTTTTTATTTCTTTATGATAGCTTTTACTATACTTAAATCCTATTTATTATTTGAGATCACCATTATTTTTTCATTTCCCCAAAAATCTAAGAAGTGTACTAAGAATGATATGTAAGGATTAGATAGATATAATTATTATATTCTATTTTTTTATAATTTATGGTTTCAAATGTAATATGGGAATCATGTAGGTATCTAGTTTACCAATACTAAAAAAATATTAGGTCTTACAGGATGTGAAAACTTCTACCTTATGCCATCAAAATAATTAAGACACTGATACCAGCATATTGGGGTCAGGGTTGCTATAATTGTTACTATAGGAATCATAGAAGAAAATATGGGAAATATATTTAATAAGTCATATATTACGGATCATAACCCATTTATAGACATTGAGGATAATAGGTTTCTCCCTAATTTTTCCTACAGGTAGAAGCGGCTGTTAAAAATACCAGTAGGGGTTGAATCCACAAAGACTTAAAATGAAATTTACCAACACATACATTCTATAAGGTGTAAAAATATTTGGAATGATTTTATTTTAATAACTAATGTGTTTATTTAAATAAAACTCAATAAAACACAAAATTACATGTTCTAAAATAATTAATAATGATAAGTTGATCCTAGGTTGTTTTTAGAGATAAAACCTAAGTAATTGTTTTCCAATGAATATTCAGTTCACTTGTTTAATAAAGTATCCAATAAATAATATAAGTCCCAAAAATGATTACCCAATATAATCCTCCAATAAATTCAAGTCTAATCACCAACACACAAAAAGGATAAATCTAAGGAATAGGATAATACTAGAAATCAAAATATGTAGTCATTAAAAATAGTGAAGATGATGAAGAAAACAAGTCAAAGAACAGAACTCTCAAAACAAAAATCTAATTTCGGAATTAATGAAAAAAATTACATCCAATTCAACACTAAAAATCTCTCTATAATAAACCCATAAAAGTTTTATACTAACATTTATGTAAGACTCTCAATTGAAGCATAAGCCTATTTATAAAAGTCTAATTGAATTGGTAAAAAAAAATAAAATAACAATCAATCCCCCATTGTGTGAGGAATATAAAAAAATATGGTGCAACTAAATTCATAACTAGATTTAATGGAATATAAATGATATTTAAATGAATATAATTGAATATGAATAAAAATATTTATTGTTAAATGAAGGATATCCAAACAACATACATGTGAAAAAATGAATATGCGATTACAAAATGATAGTGTATCAATAAAATTGAATGAATAAAACATTTTACACTAATTAATTCACCAACACCACCTAAAAATTAGAATTTTATGGTTCTAAGGTTGACCAGACATAATTAAAATGAATCTAAATTAAATAGTATGGTCAAAGGTGGTTGAGAATTTGGGAAAGTGGAATTTTGAATGTTTTTTAGAAAATTCAGATCAGGATTATTCCCCCATGTTGAATACAAAATTAAACTTTAAAACAGAAATTTTTTCGATCTTCTTAGTTGATAAATACATTCTTCAATATTCCCTATAATTTTGTTGATATTTCATCCCAATTGGATATGTCATTTAGAAGTTATTATTAAATTGGAGGGATGACTTTATGGTACTCAAAAGCATAACCATAATCTATCTTCAACTTGGGATCCAAGTATTTTCTTAAAAGATATAAAATTATCTATGTAAAAAGATTAGTTAAATATTCCCAATAAATTTGAATTTCTCAATTTTAAATTTAATCATTTTTGGGATTTAATTTTGGGCTCCACTTTTATTTTATGGGCCCGAATCCCAATCTATTTTTTTCATAAATTTCTGCATCCAAGTTAAACAATGTCCATCTCTTATTATAAAACTTAAATTTATACTAAAAGGAAACATTTTAGAAACAAATTTATAAATCATATCATTAAATATCAAATTAAAATAATAAAAATATAATATCCCACATGATGATGATTAATTGGGCCAAAATTGTTACACTTTAAACATTAATTTCACAACAATGTGAAATGAGGTTCAAAAATATAAAAAATAAATTTTTTTGCCAGTTTTTTGAAAAACAATTATCACCAAAATAAATCATTCCAAACAATCATGAAACATATAAAAATAATTTAATGTAATATAGTTTCAAAATCATATCCTAATCTTAATCCCACTCATTTTCTTCAAATTCATTAATAAATTTCATCTAATTTTAATTAGGAAAGATGCAATTTTGGGGATCAAAATAGATCTGGGGTATATTTTCTTTTTCAAGGGAAAAAAATTATGTTCTTGTTTGGAATCCCATGATACCTTAATACGAGTATCAATTTTTTGTTTTTTGTTGCTTATCATAATAGATATAAAAAGGCCAACTCTAGTCTAGACAATTATGGAGTCATGTTCCCCAAGTGATGAACACAATACATTTTTTCAATTCCATACTTTGTAATAGATATGTAAATCATCACTATTAGAAATAAAACTATGGAGAAATTATATCCATGTGTACTGTACCATGTATTTGAAAAAAAACCATACTCTATAAGGTCTAATATTTTTTTGATACTTATATTAAACTATAAGTGGCCCAAAACTCAATTCAATGATGAAAGGGTCCCAAGAACATTAAATTATACCGAAAATCCATTGGATTAGAATTGTGTAATTTTGATTAAAAGTATAAAAATGTTATTAGTGGAAAATTACATCAGATAATTAGACTTTCGAAAAACAATTATGTAATACCCCGACCCCTGTTACCCAAATTCGGTGCATTATTACATAATATTGGCATGATATAAGGAATCATATACCAAAATACATATCAGTTTAGTATCCTTGGAAGCACTAGATACATTCATAAGTTTTACATTACATCATGAAATAGTAACATCAACAACGTTTTTTCCCCATTGACCACACATATATCCTTAACCAATCCCTACAGGTCAACCATAGAATATTTCTTCACATCCTTGAAAAAATAAAACATAGAAAGGGGTGAGCTAAGATGCTCAATAAGGATAACATTATACCAGAAACTTTCATAAATAATCATAAAAATTAAAGGCAATGTATAAGAATAAAACCAAATCCTATTAAACATAAACTTAAACATAATATGGAAAATATAAAACAAATAATTCCATTAACTTATTCACATGAATATTCTATTAGTCAAATAATCATAGGAAATATCAATATCCACTTTCATAATGATGGAATGCATAATGCCATACTTCCTAACCACATAGTTGAGGCCTTCTGCCAAGACTACAATTAAGATTTTTTCAATTCCCTATGCCAAGACACTAATTTATCTCATGAGATCTACCGATGCATCAAGGAGAAATATTGAGCTCCACCCATCACCTACTAAGTCCAATGCATTCTTAATATGAAAAGTTTTAAACATAACATAAAAATTCATATTAAAACTAGCAAACAAAATGTAAATACTTTATCTATAAACCATGAATAGTGTTAAAATAAAACATCCATAGTTAAACATATCACAAAACCTTTAATAAAATATGGATGATTTTTACCATAATAAATAAACTTCAAACAAGTTTAAAATACATAAATGGATGTTGACAGAGATGAAATGATAACTATTTGATATAAATACCTCTTTATATTTTGAATTTTTTTAAAAGTTACATAATTATCAAAGAAAAAAATTATTTTGAAAATATTCTTATATTCTTATATAGGAAATTAGACGATGATGTAACATTGGAAAATAGCCACACCCTCCGTATAAGTTAAAAAACCATTCTTACCTTAATTTTATCAAAAAGGACATAAAGTACCTTGTTTGGAAAACGACGGAAAGATTCTTTTCTAACCATTTTATAAAAAGTAAAACAAGGGTATAAATGAATTTATCCCATATCCTAGTAAATATTAAAAATGTTTTGGAATACTTTTGTAAGAAACATGGATGTGAATGATAAAAAGTTCCAAGTATATAGTTACCTAAAAACAACATCAGATAATAAAGAGATTGGGAAATTAACCCTGACCTTGTGCTTTTCCTTAGTAGATGGTTTGTTAACCTCATGTATAATAGTTAATTTTTTTTTAAATTATATAAGAATCATATACATAAATATGATATCATATATGATCTTATAATATTTATTTGTTAATAATATTTTAGTTGTATTATCATTTTGTGTGTTAACTGATTCATTTTCATTTATATTCTTGGTTACGTAAGACATGTTTTTTATAGATATGAAGTGTTTGATTCATATACATAATTATATTATGTTCATAAAAATATTTTTAATCATAAAATGAAAATTTTTCTTGAATGATTATGATGGGGAATGAATCTCATCGCGTTCGTGGAGATGGTAATCAGTTTATATGCACGAGCGATAATATCATTATATTGATGGTGAAATAGTATGTAATTGGATGGTATATCATATATACAGAATCATTAACATGTTTTATTTATTATTTATATTATTTATACTCGTTATTATACCCATCCAAATAGTTAAGTGTTTGAATAATAAACTACACCACTACGTGGAGAAGGTAAGCCGTACATACGCACGTATGGTGACTTTGTCATTCATATGATGTATAGAATAATGAATATGGTTGTAAAATTTTTATAATAACATCAATGTATATATAAGATACTGTATTTATTATTTTAGAATGGAATCAACAATGAAAGGGGAAGTGGAAGAAGGAATGAATTGAAAGAGGTGATGAATTATTTTCCTCTTCTTAGGGTACTTCCATTTGATTTGATCAAAAGGGCTCCATAGGATGGTTTCCTGACCAATGGAAGGCCTCTAGAATTAAGGGAGGAAATATGGGAGGATATTTGGGTAGGTTTGGGCTGAGAGAAATGGATTTGGAGGAGTTAAATTAAGATAAGGATAAGTACCCTTTTATAAGAGTGGTGAGGGTCACATTAGGAAAATCTTGAAATATTATTTTATAATAAAAAATATTTTTAGTTCTAATGGATCCAAAATGAGTTATTTCTAGGATATGGTGGGGATGGGACAAAAACCTCTCATCCAATAGGTTTTTGACAGGTTTATGTCACCATGTTAACCTTATCTTTTAGATTAACTCTTGGTTAAATAGTTCGATATTTACCATGTCTCTTTGTATTTTTATATTATGTCATTAATAAAAATACTATAACAAGACATGAGAAACCCATGGGGTTAATTACTAATATATATAACCTTATCTAATTCCTTTGGACGAGCCTTAGATTTTTAGGAATATTATATCAATTAATATTATAGTATTTGTTTTAAAAACTCAATTATGTCAATTTTGACACTATTTAGTATTTGATTTTTTGAATGCCATAAAAAATATTTAAAATAGAATAAAATTTATTTAATCAACCCTAACATTTCATATTAACCTATAAAATTAGTGTAATTTACCATAAATCTCAATTTACATTTATTTAGAATTTTATAATATCAATTATTTTAAAATTTCTTTATTATGGTAATTACAACATCATCATTGTGTTGTAAATAAATTAATTTATTTAATCTATAAAAATTATAAATAAAATATAATTATTTACTAAATATTTTTATATTTCAATTTAATATTTATAATAGAATTTATATTGTGTGTAACCCTATATTAAAAATAGTTTAGTTATTAAACATTCTATTTAACTCTTTTAACTCTTCTTTAAATAAAATAATAATAAATGTCCTGATCTAATCCAAGTGATCCAAAAGAATCATATTTTATTAATAAGGTTGTTTTTGGTTGTACTACATTTATCCAATAGAATTATGACACGTGTTAGGGTAATTATAATATCATTTTAACCCTAAATTACTCAATTAACTTTTAACTGTGGTAAATAAAAGTCAATGGTTACTATTCACCAAAAATTATTTTCATCTTATAGAAGCACACGATACCTAATGATGTCAATTTTGTCTCTAAATGTTTTGAAATTCAACTCATATAAGTGGTAAAATTATATTTTATACAAATTTGTAAATACTCTGCGAAGGTGGGTAAAAGACGGTGAAAAGTACAATAAAATTTTATATATCTAAATTTATAATAAAATGGATAAAATGAATTAAATCAAACAAAAATACATATTGTTTATCTATTTTGACCTAAAATAAATTAAAATAATATGACTAATTATTTAAATAAATATTTAATTTTAAACAATAACACAATGTTTTTCACTATCCATAACAAATTTAATGTTTTCAGAAAAATACAAAAAATTCAGCATAAGCTAATTTTGATATTCTGAATTCAAAAATAAAGTCAATTTTGAAAAATAAAATTTATAATATTTGAAAAAGTTCATATTACTGTTAATAATGGAATGTTTGATTGGTCATGGTGTTTTAAAACTCCAAGTTGCATACAATGCATGCTACTACATTATTCAAAGTGAAAAGTACTCTGGATGATTGGGGTGTTACATTCTACCCTCATTAATATAATTTAATCCTCGAAATTTATAGAATATCACTATATAAAAAGTTTCAGGTGGTTCTTCATCATAAGTTCCTCGGGCTCCCATAATGCCTCTTCCATCTTATGGTTTCCCCATTGAACTTTTAACAGACTATTCGTCCAGTTTTTTATCACTTGTTCTTTGGTATCAAGAATCTTGACCAGCTCTTCACAATAAAACAGATCAGGTTCCAGTTCAATTTCTTCATAGGTGAGTACATGAATTGGGTCAGGCTTGTATTTTCACAACAATGATACGTGGAACACATCATGAAATTTGTAGATACTTGGCGGCATTTCCAAACGGTAAGCTACAACCCCAATTCATTATAGAATTTTGAAAGGTCCGATGTACCTGGGACTCAATTTACCTTTCTTACCGAATTGTGTAACACCCTTCCATGGAGATACCTTCATGAAAACAAGATCACCTTCTTGAAATTCCAAATCATTCCTCCAATTATCGGCACACCACTTTTTCTTACATTGAGCTACTTTGATGTGTGTTTAGAAAATCTTCACCTTTTCCATTGTTTCACCAATAATTTCTAGGCCTAAGAGTTTTCTTTCACCAACATCAACCCAAGAAGTTGGTGTGAGAAATATATTTCCATATAATGTTTCCTATGTTTCCATACGAATACTTGAATGGAAGATATTGTTATAGGAAAATTCTACCAGAGATAAATATTGATCCCACATACATGGAAAGTCATGTGAGAAAGATCTTAACATGTCTTCTGAGGTATAAATAGTCCATTCTGATTGTCCATCGGTTTGAGGGTGGTAGGAAGTACTCAAACGAAGTTCAGCATCCATGGCCTTCTGAATACATTTCCAAAATCTTGATGTAAAATGGGGATTTTGATCAGAAATAATCGATAGGGGTACACCATAGAGTCTTACAACTTCATTAATATATTGTCCTTCTAGAAATTCAAGTTTTAAATCTTCTCTTATAGCAAGAAAATGTGATGACATGGTAAGACAATCATTAATGAACCATATTTCATCATTACTTCTAGGAGTCTTTGGTAGCCCCATGAAAAAGACCATCGTAATATTATCCCATTTCCGATCAAGTATGGGAAGAGGTTGCATGACTCCTCCAGGATATTTCCATCTCGCTTTCACATGTTGACGAACCATACATCTAGACACAAGATAAAAAATATCTAGCTTCATGTTGTCCCACCAAAAATGTTCTTTCAAATCTCTATACATCTTGGTGCTCATATAGTGTACTGAGAAATTGGAGCTATGATCTTCATCCAACAATTATTTTTTAGATCAGGTATGTTATTCCCAAATTTCGAAATTCCATATTCATATATGAAGTCACTCAATATCCCATCATTCACAGCTTTAATCTTCTTTTGAAACTCTCGAGCATTAGTCTTAGAACTTTTTATCTTTTATAACAAATATTTTTTGGAAACCATTTGAAAAAGTATTGATGTTTATCCTTCCATGGTTGTTCCGATATCCATCATTACAGGATCCTTGAAAATAGAATACCTTACCACCCTCATCTTGTTTAAAACTCCTTGATCCTTTCTACTTAAAGTATTTTCCACCTTATTTTCCTCCCTTGAGTAGTAGTGCATTGTGCAATCATAATCCTTAATTAGTTCAAGACATCTCATTTTCCACATACTGAGTTCTTTCTGTGAGAAAATATACTTCAAAATCTTATGATAATTATAAATCTCACATTTTCACTATAGATATAGTGTCTCCATATCTTTAGAGAAAATATCACAAGTTCTATCTCAAGATCATGAGTGGGATAGTTTTTCTCATTAATTTTTAGTTGTCGTGATGCATAGGAAATAACTCTATCATTCTGCATAAGGATACAACCAAGTCCTTTCATTGAAGTATCACTATAAATAACAAACCCATTTTTCCTTGATGGTAGAGTCAATATTGGAGTGTTGAATAATTTTTTATTCAGTTCTTAAAAACATTATTCACACTCTTTTTTCCAAACAAATTTAACCCCTTTACATGTGAGATTGGTTAATAGGTTATCCAACCAGGAAAAATTCTGGACAAAACATCAATAATAACCTATTAATATAATAAATCTACGTACCTCACGTATACTCATCAGTGATTGAAATTATTGGATTTTCTTATTATTTGAAGGATCAAAAGTGATTCCATCCATAGAGACAATGTGACCAAGAAAAGAAATCTCTTGAAGCCAAAATTCACACTTTCTAAACTTCCCATATAATTCATTTCTTCTAAGGGTTTTCAGAATAGTGTGCAAGTGATTTTCATGATCTTTTTATCCTTTTGATTATACCATGATATCATCAATAAATACCAATATCAAGTAATCAAGATATTCCTTGAAGAATCTATTCATTAGATCCATGAAGCTATAGGGTGAATTAGTCAATCCAAAAGGCATTACTTGTAAACTCGTAATGCCTGTACCTTATTCTAATGCTGTTTTTGGAATGTCTTCCATCTTCAAACACAACTGATGATATCCAAATCGAAGGTCTATATTTGAAAAATATTGAGCTCCATGATGTTGGTCAAATAAATCATCAATTCAAGGTAGGGGATACTTGTTATTTATTTTTATAGCATTGAACTCCATGTAGTCAATGCACAATCTCATAGATCCATCTTTCTTCATAACAAAATGGATAGGGGCTCCCCATGGAGAAACACTAGGGAGAATAAATCCCTTATTACATAATTCCTCTAGTTGTTTCTTTAGTTCAACTAATTCCATAGTGGCCATTATATAAGGGGTCTTAGATATGGTCCTTGAACTAGGAATTGAATCAATGGAAAAAATAATTTCTCATTCTGGAGATGTCCAGGTAAATCTTCTAGAAACACGTCAACATATTCTTGAAAAATTGGTATTCCATCTATTTGAAAATTCTATTACTCACCCATAATTATTTCATTCTCCTTTTCCCCAATAATTGAATTTAGTAGAGCTATTGAGGGTAGATCTAGATAAGAATCAGGTGGTGATGTTTCTGCTCTAAAGATAAGGTACTCTTTATCATCCTCATAAATTGTAACCTCCTCTTTCATACAATAAATTTTTGCATCCTGGTCTGAAAGCCAAATCATTCTGAGGATTATATCAAATTCAATCATGGGTATAACGATGAGATCAACAGATAAAGAACATTAATATGCCTTAATGGGAACTGATTCACAAAACTTTGTTGCGAATATACATCCCTTAAGAGTTTTGACTAAAAAATCCCTTTTTATGGCCAATTGAAAATATCTAATTTTCTTAGAAAACTGGGAAGATATGAAATAATGTTATGATACAGAATCAAATAAAGCATTGGATAAACTTGAGGAAACCGTTAAAATACCTACCACCATGTCTTTCAGAGCTTCAACCTCAGTAGTAGTGATCGCATAATCTTTGCCTTTCTCCCTTGTCCTTTTATAAGGTATATTTACTTGGAGAATAGGACATTCATTTGAATAATTTCCCTTTTCTCTACAATTTTATCATTTAACTTTGATAGCCTCTTTCTTTCACTGGCTATCACGAGCTTGGTGGCCATTTTCACCACACTTGTAACAGACTCCCATTCCATTCAGGCAAGTACCTGGATGTTTCTTCCCACATTTAATATAGGATGGATATTAAAAATTTCTTTTCCCCCCTTATTTCCATTTTCAGTGTGATCAGAAGATCTCTTCTTCTCTTGCTTTGATTTGAAGTCATATTACTTACAGAATTCCTTTTCTGTCTTGATAGCGCATGAGACAATATCTTCGTATGAAGATAAGGATTGTGAGACTAATGCTAGATGGAGAAATGGTTTTAACCCATCAAATAATCTACCAATTTTACTTCTTGGGTTACACATAAAATCTGCAGCATTCCTTTATAATCTTGTAAAGTTAGCCTCATACTTGGAAACATTCTTATCCTCCTTTTTCCTCAGACTCTGAAATTGTCATTCCATATCCGCTCGATGGTCACGAGGAAAGTATTTTTTGAAAAAAATATCTATAAAATTCCTCCATTCCATGTTCGATACTTCTTCATATTCCTTTGTGTTTTGGATTAATGACCACAATTTATTTGCATCTACCATAAGGACATAAACTTCCCTGAAAACTTTATCCCTTTTACTACTCCCCAAAGTATGAAATATCTTCTCTAAGGAATTCATACATTTCTCATCTACTAATGGATTTTTAATCCCATTTAATTATGGTGTTTATTTCCTCATGAAGAAGTATAAAATTGATCCCCCCGTGTTATGGATCAGGGTGCTCTATATGGGTCAGGTTATTATTCATTACCTGAGTGAGTTTCCCTAGTATGGGGATAAGGTTATCAGCACCAATTGCATAACTACCTCCATTTTAATTATTTTAAGTAGGATGTAAATCCATACATGGCTTACATATGTTGATACAGTGTACATTAATTCCACTAGGTTCCATTTCTAAACAATGGCATACACTAGATTAGTTTAAGAATCTAAATACATAATTCCTAACTTGTAAAACACTTAAGATTAATTAAACAATCTATGGATATAATTCATAATCATAAAAAAACTGTTTTCTTTGAAGAGGTATATACTCAAAAATCTTTCATAATGGTTTGTAAAGAAAATGATAATTACGCTAAGAATATTCTCGATAGTGTCATAACCAAGAGTGGAACAAGGCCCGTTGTCGTGTACCAAGATACCCCAGGTCAAGCCCGAAGCTCCTTTTTCATAGTTTTCACTCCTAGGTACATCTGTAGCAGAGACGCCTCTACCTGCTCATATCCAGACATGGATTTTTTTCATGGAAAATACAAAAAATATCTACATTACCAATATTATAGTAAGTTCTTCTATAAAAATCCTTAAATTCTATCTTAGGGTAATGTGCTCTAATCATAGTTTATCAAAATATAGTTTCAAAGGATTGTACTAAACCTCCTCTGATACCAACTATATCTCCCCAACCCCAGTTACCCAGTTTTGGTGTATTATTAAATAACATTGGCATGATACAAGGAATCATGTCCCGAAAGACTGATCAATTTAGTATCCTTGGATGTACTATATACATTCAGCAGTTTTACATTACATCATGAAATAAAATCATCAAAAACATTTTTTCCCCATTAACTAGACTTATATCCTTAGCCTATCCCCATAGGTCAACCATAAAATATTTCTTCACATCGTGGGAAAAATAAAACATAGAAAGGGGTGAGCTTAGATGCTCAGTATGGATAACAATATAGCAGAATCTTTAGTAAATAAGCATAAAATTTTAAGGAAATGTATATGAATAAAACAAAATCCTTTTAAACATAAACTTCAGAATTATATGGTAAATATAAAATCAAATAATTTCATTTACTTATTCACATGGATATTCTACTAGTCTAATAATCACAAGCAATATCAACAACCACTTTCATAACGAAGGAATGCATAACACAAGACTTCATAACCATATAGTCAAGGCATTGTGCCAAGACTACCAATAAGATTTTGTCAAGGCCATATTCCAAGAAACTATTTTGTCTAATGAGACCTATCGATGCATCGAGGAGGTATATCATTCTCCACCTATCACTTACTAAGTCCAATGCATTTCTCATATGAAAAGGATTAAAGATAACATAAACATTCGTATTAAAACTAGCATATGGAATGTAAATACTTTATCCATAAACCATGAATAGTGTTAAAATAACACATCCACAGTAAAACATATCACAAAAACATCAATACAATATGGAATATTTGTATCATATTAAATCAACTTTAAACAAGTTTAAAATCCATCAATGGATGTTGACATAGATGAAATGAAAACTATTTGAAATAAATACCTCTTTCTATTTTGAAAATATTTAAAAGTCACATATCTATAAAAGAAAAAATATATTTTGAAGATATTATTATATGATTTTATGGGAAGATTAAATGATGATATAATGTCAGAAAATTACCACACACATTGTATAAGTTAAAAAAAAGCATTCTTACATTAATTTTGCCGAAAAGTTCATAATGTACCTTGTTTGGAAAACCACATAATGATTCCTTTCAAAAAAAATTATAAAAAGTAAAAAAGGTATAAATTAATTTAACCCAAAATCTAATAAATAGTAAAAAATTATTGGAATAAATTTTTAGGAAACATGGATGTGGGTGATAAAGAGGTCACAATATATACTTACGTAAAAACAACCATAGATAAAAATGAGACTGCTAAATTAACCCTTATCTTGTACTTTTCATTAGTATATGGTATGTTAACCTCCTGTATAATAGATAAAACATTATTATTTAATTATACAAGAATCATATACATAAATATGATATCATATATGATCTTATAATATTGATTTGTTAATAATCTTTTAGTAGTATCATCATTTCAGGTGATAACTGATTTGTTTCCCTTTATATGCTTGGTTACATAAGCCATGTTTGTTATGGATATGATTTATTTGATTAATATACAGAATTATATTATGTTCATAAAAATTATTTTTAATCCTAAAATAAATATTATTCTTGAATTATTAAGATGGGGAATGAATCTCATCACGTTAGTGGAGACGGTAATCTGTACGTACGCATGAGCGATAATACCTTTATATTGATGGTGAGATCATATATAATTGGATGGTGTATCATATATAAATAATAATTAACATGTTATATTTATTATTTACATCATTTATACTCATTATTATATGCATCAAAATATTAATTGTTTGAATAACAAACTACACCACTACGTGGAGATGGTAAGTCGTACGTACACACGTATGGTGACTTTGTCATTCCTATGATGGATATAATTATGAATATGGTTGTACCATTTTTATAATAAAATAAAAGTATATAGACGATACTAGATTTATTATTGTAGAATGGAAACAATAAACAAAGAGGAAGTCGAATTAGGGAAGAACTTTAAAGAGGTGATGAAATATTTACCTATTCTTCGGGTTCTTCCTTTCGATTTGATCAAAAGGGCTCCTTAGGTTGGTTTTCTGATCAAATAAAGGCCTCTAGGATGAAGGGAGGAAAGTTGGGAATATATATAGGTAGTCTTTGGCTAAGCCAAATGGCTTCAGAGTTGTGAAATTATGTGAAGGGGAAGTACCTTTTTATAAGAGAGGTGAAGGTCACTTTAGGAAAAGCATGAAATATTATTTTAGAATAAAATCATTTTCAGTTACTAATGGATGAAAAATGATTTATTTTTAGGATTAGGTTGTGATGGGTCAAAAACCTCACAACCAATAGGTTTTGGACAGGTTAAATTCACTATATTAACTCTATATTTTGGATTTAACTCTTTGTTAAATAGTTTGATATTTACCATGCCTATTTATATTATTATATTATATGGTTAATAAACATACTATAAGAAGGAAAAAGAACCCCAAGTGGTTCACTATTTATATATATAACCTTATCTAAGTCCTTTGGAAGAACCTTTTATTTTTAGGAATATTATATCAGATAATAATATACTATTTGTTTTAAAAACTCAATTATGTCAATTTTGATACTATTTAGTATTTGATTTTATTAAAGCCATAAGAACTTTATAACTTCAAATAAAATTTATTTAATCAACCCTAAAATGTCATAGTAACCTCTAAAATTAGTTTAATTTATCAAAAGTCTCAATTTACATTTATTTGGATATTTATAATATCAATTAATTTAATATTTTATTATTAAGGTAATTACTGCATCATCATTATGTCATAAATAAATTAAATTATTTAATGTATAAAAATTATTAATAAAATACGATAATTTAGTAAATCTCTTTATATTTCTAATTAATATTTATAGTTGAATATATATTTTCTGTAACCCAATATTAAAAATGTTTTAGTTATAAAACATTGAATTTAACTCTTTTAACTCTTCTTTAAATAAAATAATAATAAACGTCCTAATCTAATACAAGTGAACCAAAAGGATCATATTTTGCTCCTAATGTTGTTTTTGGTCAAACTACACTTATCCAATAGAATTAGGACATGTGTTAGGGTAACTATAATATCATTTTTACCCTTAATTAGTCAATTTACTTTTAACCATGGTAAATAAAAGTCAGAAGTCACTATTCAACAGAAATTATTTTCATCTTATTGAACCAAATTTTACTTGCTGATGTCAACCATTTCTCTCTTATTTTATAAATTCAACTCACAGATATGGTAATATTAAGATTTATGCAAATTTGTAAATGCTTCTAGAAGGTGGGTAAAAGACAGTAAAAAGTTCAATAAAAAATTATATATCTAAACTTATTATAAAATCACTCCAATGAATTAAATTGAACATATATAGGTATTATGTATGTATTTTTAGCTAAAATAAATTAAAATAATGTAAATAATTATTTAAATAAAAATAAGGTTTTAAACAATAAGACAATGTTTTTAACTATTCATCAAAAATTGAATGTTTTCAAAAAAATACCAAAAAATAACCCTAAGCAAATTTAGATATTCCAAACAAAAAACGAAGTCCATTTTTTTTAATAAAATTTATAAAATTTATAAAACTGGGTATTACTATTCATAACCGCTAGTTTGATTTGTCATGGTGTGTTAAAACTCCAAGTTGGGTATAATGCGAGCTACTGCATTATTCAAAGGGAAATGTACCCTGGAAGAATGTGATGTTACAAATTATCATAAACATAAACATTACTTAAAATCATAATCAATTCATGAAAATTTTATGATGTTCAGTTTATTTTTTGAAAAGTTTATTATCATGTTCAAGGTAAGAGAAATTTATTTACTAATTTTTTACATAATTTTATTTCAAAATATATGAAAACACCAAAAAATTTATCAGAGACAAAGAATTTATTTTTCCATTTATTTATCCACCCAAAAACATAGAATAACATGATCCCTAGTGTTTATAGAAAATAAAATTTTGAAGGTGGAATATGAGTAGGAGATGAGTTAAAAAATATTTAAAATATGGAATAATGTCACCTGATATCTCAAAGAAGTATTCCATTTGGAATATAATTATTCCATTGACCTCTATGGAACATGAAAAACCCTAATAAATAATGGAATATTGTTTTTAAATTATTGGGATATATGCGATTTCCCAAAAAATACATCAACCTCAGTAGCACATGGATCATATAAACCAGCATAACTATATAAACTTAAGAACCCACATATAGTGAACCTAGAAATTTTTTAGGGATATTAAATCATTTTAGATGAATATTCATAACATTATAGAAGTAAATTCCCAAGGATCATAATGGTTTATTGTTTTTGGAAACATAGAAACATAATATTATATCTTGGTGAAATATATTCTACATCTCCCTTAAAGATCTTCCCTTTTAGTACTCTAACTTAAAACATTTCATCATAACCAGGGGAATAGAAATATAATTGTGGAGACCCATAGATTGACGTACATGGAAATTACATTACTTTTTTCGAATACTTAATACATAACAAAAAAAATTACACAAGGACCATAATAGTTTAGTTTCTTTGGAAAATCGGAACAAAATATTCTAATCATGGTGAAAGATCTTCAACATCTCCCACAAAGATCTTACCCTTTTGTTTTCTTACCTAAAACCTTTATTTATATCCAGGGGAAAAGAAAACATATAAATGGTGAGCTCAAATGATCATTAAGGGTAAACATAGAGAACATAAAACAATCCATAAACATTTGAATGCCAAAACATGAACATAAAATCTTAACATCAAAATCTTCAGAAAGAAATAAATCTTGGAAGTATATAAGGCGTATATCATAAAGGAAGATAAATCATGATAAAATATAAAGGGAATAAAACATGTAATTGTTTCAAACCATTAAGCACATGATATGATTTCCATAGTAGCCAAGACATTGCTTCCAAGACCATCTTAATGGACAAATTCCCTTTCTGAATCGAGTTCACTCCTCATTCCAGTCCTGTATCACTGAACTAGATTAACTTAACATTCTATGCATGTCTATATCATGAGATATAAATCTTTACCCAATGCATTGTAGGGAGATATAGGTACCACCCATATCATAATGAAACCATTCTTACTTGTGCCACAACATAAACATAAATCATTAATCATAACCCAAAGAATAAAATGGGTTTCATAAACATCATCCCATCATAAAATAATCCATATAAAACAAAAAAATGGATATCATTTTATCATAAGAAAAGCGAAACCATGTAAATCATAGAGAAATTGTACTTGAAACATACACATATAAAATAATTACATCTTATATTGAAAATGGTTTTTATAAAACACTTGAAATGAATTCTTGAGGAAAATATCCTTTCGTCTTCAAAATAATTTTCTTTTCACAAAATTCCATTCAATTTTTAAAGAATTTTTTTTTTGAAAATAGACATTAAATATTTTAGAGTAATATTCATGAAAATAAGGCATTATGAAACCGTAAATATCCGTTCATTCCATATAAGTTAAAAAACAATCTTTTTATACTTTTTCGGAAAAGTCCAAAAGTACCTCGTATGGTAAATAAAAGAAATATTCCTTACATACCATATAGTAAAAGTCAAAAATGGGTAAAAAGTACATTAAACATACAAGAAAACTTTTTTATAAAATAGGGACATGGATGATAAATATAACCCCAGTAAATACTTATGAATAAACAATCTCGAATAAAAATGAGATTGGAAAAGTTATCCCTTACCTTAGGTCCGATATGCCTCGTACGTATCCGAACATCCTGTATAATGATTTAAATAATGTCATTTACTTATTACAGAATAATATTCATTGTTATGATATCATATATGGTTCACTTATGACTTTATATTACCCGTTATTTTGTAAATTCCATTTAAGTAGCGTTTTGGGTAAAATCATTTCATTTATCATACGTGTTTCGACATGTTGTTCTTGATATTATTACTTATATAATGATTTACTTAATTCCCTAATGTAAAACATGATTTATATATAATATATATTCAGTATATAAATATATATGATAGATCGATAAATGGAATGAAATACACCGTTCATGGAGACGATAGGCCATGCGTACGCATAAACACTGTTTTCGTTTCCTTATTGAATTAAATTGAATTAAGTAAATGAAACATATATGTAAATAAATCCAGTATCATTATTATGTAATATATTTCATGATTATTTATTATATATACTTTATAATCATACTTGAATGGATAATCATGGAAAATGAATCTCATCGCGTTCGTGGAGACGGTAGTCCGTACGTACGCACGAGCGATGATATCATTCCCATGATCATGGAATTGTATTTAAGAGTATGTATAATATTTCAGAATAATTGTCACTTTACAATAATCATATATAGTAATTTATTTTCACCATTGTACCCATCCAAGTATGGTGGTGGTGGAAAACAGATTACAGCGCGGCGTGGAGACGGTATTCCGTACGTACGCGCGCGGTGATTTTGTTTTCCGTAGGATGGATAAAAGGTGAAATAGGGTTTTTAGTATTTATAATAAAATATCAGTATATATTTAAAACTGATGTTTTTAAATTATAATGAAACTACTAAAAAATAGTAAGTAGAAGAAGAAAGAAACTTGAAATAGTCGGTAGAAGAGATTACCTCTTCCTCGACAGACCTCCTTTAAACTTCTTATTAGGGCACTAGAGTTGGTATTTTGAGAAGTAAAGAACCACTATGATGTAACTAGAGAGCTTAATAAGAGGAATATTCAGGGTTTTTATGAGATTTAAGGCTAAAAAGGGTGTGAATAGAAGAGGGAATGAGTTTCCTTTTTATAAAGGGGGAGAGGGACACCTTTGGAAAAACCAAAAATATTATTTTATAATAAAGTCATATTCGGTTTATAATAGCTCCAAATTGACTTATTTAGAAGATAAAGTGGGTACGGGTCTAAATAATCTCATACAATAGGTTTTAGAAAAGTTTAGGTTACTATTTTAACCTTTTCATTTAGATTTAACTCTAAGTTAAATAATTTAACTTTTACCGTGTCTTCTTGTTTTCATACACTACATGGTTAATAAACATACTATAACAAGAAAAACGAACCCCAAGTGGTTCATTAATAATATATATAACCTTATCTAAGTCATTTGGCCTAACATTATATTTTTAGTAATATAATAACAATTAATAATAAAATATTTTTATTTCCAAACTATTTTATGTCAATTTTTTCACTATTTGGTAATTGATTTTTGTGAAAATCATAACAGCATGATTAGTTAGAAAATATTTAATTTAATCCATAATAACATGTCATATTAACCTATAAAATTAGTGGAATTCATAAAGAGACTCAAATTACATTTATTTGGGTATTTATAACATCAATTATGATAATACTTCATTAATAAGATAATTATTGCATCATCATTGTGTCATAAATAATTTAAATAATTTAATTTCTAAAAATTATAAATAAAATATCATTATGTATGAAATCTTTTTATATTTCTAAATAATATTTATAGTCGAATTTATCTTATGTATAACCCTATATTAAAAATGTTTTAGTTATTAAACATTTATTTTTACTATTTTAACTGTCCTCTAAATAAAATAATAATAAGTGTCCTAATCTGATACATATGGACCTAAAGGGTAATATTTTATTCCTAAGGTTTTTTTTGGTGAAATTACACTTATCCAATAGAATTAGGACACGTTTTAGGGTAATAATAATTTCATTTTTACCCTTAATAACCCGATTTACTTTTAACCGTGGTAAATAAATGAAAGAAGTTACTATTCACCAAAAAAACTTTGTCTTATTAAACCACATTTTACTTCTTGATATTAATTGTGTCTCTCAAATTTTAGAAATTCCACTCACAGAAGCGGTAAAATTATGTTTTAGGTAAATTTTCAAATTCTCCTAGGAGGTTGGTAAAAGACGGTGAAAAGTTCAATAAAATTTATATATATATAAAATTATTCTAAAATGACTCAAATGAATAACATTGAACATATATAGGTATTATGTATCAATTTTGACCTAAAATAAATTTAAATAAAATAAACAATTATTTAAATAAAAATTTGTTTTTTAAATAGTAACTCAGTGTTTTCACTATTCATCAAAAATTGAAAGTTTTCAGAAAAATACCAAAAATTCACCCTAGGATAATTTCAATATTCCAAAATCCAAAAATGTTGTCCATATTGAATGATGAAATTTAAAAAATTTCAAAAAGTGGGTAGTACTATTCAAAATGGCTAGTTTATATAATATTTTAATAACATATCGTTGTTTAGTGAAACACGCTATACGCTATCATGGAAGGTCACGATTGCGTGTAATGAAAGGCAAGTCACGGATGCTTATAGTGAAACTCCCTTTGGTGTAGCATACAATAAAAGACATCAATGAAATATAAAATATCAGGGTGTCACATTCTACCCCCCTTAAAATGAATTTCACCCTCAAAATTCGTTAGGGTTTTAAATGGTTTACTACTCAAAAGTTTCGTTAATAGAAACCCACATCGTAAAAATGAATACCAAAACTTATCTTTAAAACTAAATTATGAAACGTAACGGTTACCCAATTAAATAATCACTGGGTTTTCACATAGGAGAACATAGGTGAAAATATGGATATGGTAGAAAAATCTAACCATCATTTTCTGATGGAGAGTGGTAGAGAACATGGATATGAAAAAGAAAACAATCAAAATGCCATAAATTTGTGATGATCAAAGGTACCATCTGATTCATCAGATATAAGGGAACTAGGACATCATTTTTGGGTCTGAATATCATCTACCTAAAGTTGATGAAATTGAATTAGAAGAAGTAATTTATTTCGGTATAATATCACCATTGTTTGTGCCTTGAACAATTTCCACTTCATCTCTGAAAGAAATGAAGTTGAATTTTTCATTTGGGAAGTGTTAGCAGATCATGTGATATAATGATGGGTCATTCCATATGTCACAAACAAAAGGTTAGTAAAATTTAACAAATATAGATTAGTGCATACATAATCATATATAGTTCCTATATATCATTCCACTTAGTAGATTAAAACTAATTTCTACTAACCAGGGACTTCCTGTAGGCCAATGGTAGGTGATAAAGGCCTGTCGCACTTCGGTTGTGGGTTTGATTCCCACATCCTTGTCTGATGCGACGGGTTGTCGCCCGTCCTATGGGTTTTCCTTTTTCTAAAACTATATTATTATAACATTCAAGAAAAAATATTAAAAAACAAGTTCAATCCTTAAATAATACTATCTTATGTCCAACATGATACATTACAATCTTTAGACTTATCCAAAATGCATCTGTCCAGTCTCATAGTATAAAGAAAATGATTGCCGGAAAGGTCACATAATAAAACATGAATACCATCATTTATCCCCCATATATAATAAAATAAATCTTGTTGGTCATAATCCAGACATGTGAATTCGATAATTATATATTCTCTTAAAACATGAATTACCATAGAACCTTAGTGAAAACATGAATTCTGTCAAAAGTTAACTCTTTACACATACTAAAATCCCAAAATTTAAATATACTCAATCCATGATATCACATTGTCCTTAAATCAGTAATGATATCATGAATACTGTCAAACATCTCATTATCTCTTTATCCCTTCATTATGCACATATCATCTAGTTTCAAAAAATATCTCAATAACCATTCATAGTTACCGATATCATATACTTTCAAATACTTTAGAAAAAACAATAGTGTAACAATCCTCAGATGTGTCTTTATTCCATGGTACCATTACCTATACAACATAACTCTTGATAAACACAAATCATTCTACTACCTTCTTAAACTATTGACCAAGCTTCAATAATTATTTCATCTCATATATCATTTGTAGTCTCTTCATCATCATCAATATAAATAATACCCATATAACCATGATGATTCTCTTCATGATACTGTCCCTTAGGGCATTGGTTTTCATAATGCCCGTACATTCCACATTTAAAAAATTAAACCATTGTTGATGTCTTGGAAAAACCATTATCTTTGTCCATGGTGTTAACTGAACATTTTCCTTTGTAATTACTGGATTTGTGTCCTTCTTTTCCACACCCGAATCCTCTTCTAGTTCCTTTGAAACATTCTCCTTGATGCCTCTTCCCACATGTTTTACATGAGTGAAATTTAACTTTCCTTCCTCTATGATCATCATAAAACTCCATCTTTCTCTTATTAGTTAAGTTAGGAAACTTACCAAAGTTGAGATTATTGATCATATTATGAGATTGGTAATTAGGCATAATAATGATGTTTCGCCTTCCAAATCCCATTTCATTTTCTTGATCATGAAAAATATCATTCCATTGTCCATCATATTCTCCATTAACATGAATCTTCTGGTTTCAAGCCATTTTCTAAAACCCAAAAAGAATAGTGTGAGTGGAAAAAATCATGATAGAAAAACAACATAATAAAGAGGGTGTACTATAAATATCTAAGATTTTAGGTTCAATTCTTTGATCTTTACCATAATTCTAGGACTATAACCTATACTTGTAGTTATCCTTAAGGACATACCTAGACAAACCTTAGAAATATCTCTGGGGATCTCACTAAAGTTTTCACATCCTAGTTTCCAAATATTGACTAAACCTTCCCTCTGATACCAAATGTAGAGACCCAAGCTTGATTCACATTGACATTACATTACTTTTGTAGAATACTTAATACATAACAAAAACAAACACACAAGTACCGTAATAGTTTAGTGTCTTTGGAAACTCGGAACATAATCATCCAATCGTGGTGAAATATCTTCAAAATCTCCCCCAAAGATCTCCCCCTTTTATTTTCTTACCCAAAACCCTTCTTTATATCCTGGGGAAAAGAAAACATTGAAAGGGTGAGATCAAATTCTCAGTAAGGGTAAACATATAGAACATAAAAAAATCCATAAAAATTTGAATGCTAAAACGAACATAAAATCTAAACATCAAAATCATGAGCAAAGACATAAATCTTGGAATTACGTAAGGCGTATATCATAATGGAACATAAATCATGATAAAATAGCATGGTAATAAAACATGTAATTGTGGAAAACCATTAATAACATGATATTATTTCCATAGTATCCAAGGCATTGCTACCAAGACCATCTTAGTGGACAAAGTCCCTTTCTGAATCGAGTTCACTCCTCGTTCCAGTCCTGTATCACTGAACCAGATTAACTTACCATTCCATCCATGTCTATCTCATGAGATATAAATATTTACCCAATGAATTAGAGGGAGATATAGGTCCCACCCATCTCATAATGAAATAATTCTTACTTGTGCCACACCATAAACATAATTCATTCATCATAACCCAAAGAATAACATGGGTTTCATAAATATCATCCCATCATAACATAATCCATATAAAACAAAAAAGTGGATATAATTTTATCATAAGAAGAGTGAAACCATGTAAATCATATAGAAATTATACTTTAAACATACACATATGAAATAATTCCATCTTATATGGAAAATGGTTTTGATAAAACACTTGAAATAAATTCTTGAGGAAAATATCCTTTCTTCTTCAAAATCATATTCTTTTCACAAAATTCCATGAAATTTTAAAAGAAAAATACTTTGTTGAAAATATTCATTAAATCTTGTAGAGTACGCTTCATGAAAATAAGGCATTATGAAACCGTAAAAATCAGTTCATACCGTATAAGTTGAAAAAAACATTCTTCTCATACTTTTTCCAGAATAGTAAAAAAGTACCTCGTATGGTAAACAAAAGAAAGATTATTTACATAACATGTAGTAAAAGTGAAAAATGGGTAAAAAGGACATTAAACATACATGAAACCATTTTTAGAAAACATGGACATGGATAATAAATATAACCCCAGTAAATACATACGAATAAACAATCTCAGATAAAAAAGAGATTGGAAAAGTTATCACTTACCATAGGTACTATATGCTTCATACATATTCGAAACTCCAATATAATGATTTAAATAATGTCATTGACTAATTATAGAATCATATTCACTGTTATGATATCATATATGGTTCACTTATGACTTTATATTACCCGTTATTTTGTAAATTCCATTTTAAAGTAGCGTTTTGGATAAAATCATTTCATTTATCGTATGTGTTTCGACATGTTGTTCTTGATATTATTACTTATATCCTGATTTACATAATTACTGAATGTAAAACCTGATTTATATATAATATATATTCAGTATATAAAAATATATGATATATCGATAAATGGAATTAAATACATTGTTCATGGAGACGGTAAGCCGTGCATAGGCATGAACGGTGTTTTCATTTCCTTATTGAATTAAATGGAATTAACTAAATGAAACATATATGTACCTAAATCCAATATCATTATTATGTAATATCTTTAATTATTATATTATATATTCTTTATAATCATACTTGAATGGTTAGTCATGGAAAATGAATATCATCACGTTCATGGAGACGGTAGTCCCTACGTACGCATGAGCGATGATATCATTCCCATGATCGTGGAATTGTATTGAAGTCTATGTATAATATTTCAGAATAAAGATCACTTTACAATAATCATATATAGTTATATATTTACACCATTATACCCATCCAAGTAAGGTGGTGGTGGAAAATAGGATACACCATGGCATGGAGACGGTATTACGTACGTATACACGTGCTGTGATTTTGTTTTCCGTAGGATGGATAGAAGGTGAAATAGGGTTGTTTCATATTTATAATAACATATCAGAATATATTTAAAACTAATGTTATTACTTTATTATTTAACAAATAAATAAGAGGAAGTAGAAGAAGAAAGAAAATTGAAAGAGTCGGTAGAAGAGATGATCTCTTCCTCAATGCACCTCCTTTAAACTTCTTATTAGGACACTAGAGTTGGTCTTTTGAGAAGACCAGAACCTCTATGATGTAACTAGAGAGGTTTATAAGAGTAATTGGTAGGGGTTTTCTGAGATTCAAGGCTCAAAAGGGTGTGAATAGAAGAGGGAAGGGGTTCCCTTTTTATAAGGGAGGAGAGGGGCACCTTTGGTAAAACTTAAAATATTATTTTATAATAAAGTCATATTCTGTTTATAATAGATCCAAATTGATTTATTTAGAATATAAAGTGGGTATGGGTCGCAATCATCTCAACCTATAGGTTTTAGACAATTTTAGGTTACTATTTTAATTTTATCATTTAGATTTTACTCTATGATAAATAATTTAACTTTTACTGTGTCTTCTTGATTTCTTATACTACATGGTTAATAAATTTATTATAACAAGCCAAAATAACCCCAAGTGGTTCATTATTAATATACATAACTTTATCTAAGTCATTTGGATGAACCTTATATTTATATAAATATAATAATAATTAATAATATAATATTTGTTTTAAAAACTATTTTATGTCAATTTTAACTCAATTTCGTAATTGATTTTTTTTGAAAATCATAACAACATGATTAGTTCGAAAAAATTTAATTTAATAAATACTAATATGTCACATTAACCTATAAAATTATTTTAATTCATAGAAAGTCTCAAATTACATTTATCTGGGTATTTATTACATCAATTATGTTAATATTTCATTAATAAGCTAATTACTGCATCATCATTGTGTCATAAATAAATTACATTATTTAATGTCTAAAAATTATAAATAAAATACAATTTTGTAGGAAATATTTTTATATTTATAATTAATATTTATTGTTGAATTTATCTTATTTATAACCCTATATTAAGAATGTTTTAGTTTTTAATCTTTTATTTTAACTATTTTACCTCTCATTTAAATAAAATAATAATAAGTGTCCTAATATAATAAAAGTGGACCTAAAGGGTAATATTTTATTCCTAAGGTTTTTTTTGGTCGAATTACACTTATCCAATAGAATTAGGACATGTGTTAGGGTAATAATAATATCATTTTTACCCTTAATTACCCTATTTACTTTTAACCGTGGTAAATAAAAGTAAAAAGTTAATATCCACCAAAAATTATTTTTATCTTATTGAAACACATTTTACTCCTTGATATTAACTGTGTGTCTTGGAATTTATAAAATCCACTTACCGAAGCGTTAAAATTTAGTTTTACGTAAATTTTCAAATTCTTCTAGGAGGTGGGTAAAAGATAGTGAAAAGTTCAATAAAATTTATATATATATATAAAATTATTATAAAATGACTCAAATTAATAACATTGAACTTATATAAGTATTATGTTTCAATTTTGACCTAAAATAAATTGAAATAAAATAAATAATTATTTAAATAAAAAGTTGGTTTTTAAATTGTAACCCAGTGTTTTCACTATTCATCAAAAATTGAAAGTTTTCAGAAAAATACCAAAAATTCACCCTAGGATAATTTTGATAATCTGAATCCAAAAATGTAGTCCATTTTGAATGATAAAGTTTATAAAATTTCAAAAAGTGGGTATTAATATTCATAATTGCTAGTTTATATAATATTTTAATAACATATCGTTGTTTAGTGAAACTCGGTATACGCTATCGTGGAAGGTCATGATTGCGTGTAATGAAATCCAAGTCAGGGATGCTTATAGTGCAACCTCCTTTTGGTGTAGCGTACAAAAAAATACATCAATGAAATATAAAATCTCATGGTGTTATAATAATAATGCATGTGGGAAGATTATTAGTAAGGTTACCTAAAGTACATACATTTTTAAAACATGGATATAAGGGTATGAGAACATGAGAATAACATTAGAAGATCATACCATGAATTTCAAAGATCATAATCATGAGACTTGAAATAAATATTTACAGTTAACAAAAAATAAATCATAAGGGAAAAAATTGTATAATCCATGAAACAATGACATAGGAATAAAACATGGAATTTTGGAATACATATAAGAATATAAAATCATTACCTGTATATCAAGGCTGATTGACCAAAATTATCACGACACATCATGGGTGCTTCACCTATTGGGTGGGAAACACAACTATCATAAGTTACAAACATTTCTTTATAATGAAATGTGATCACTCCCAAAACCATATTACTAGTATTTTTTAACTCCCAAGACTATATTGGTTGTCTAGGTTTACTCCAATGACCATTTTTGTAGTCAAGGTTTTCTCCTAAGACCATCTTAGCAAACAAAATCCTTTTCTGAATTGAGTTCATTCCCCATTCTAGCCATTTTTATCACATGAGATATAAATATTTTCCCTATTCATTAGTTGGAGATAGAGGTCCCACCCATCCCATAATGAAATCATACATATTTGTGCCATAATATAATAAAATATTCATTATATCATGACCCATAAAAAGAGATGAGTTTTTTAAAAGTCGTATAATAACCCATGACATGAAATGGGTATCATAAAAATTTCATCATATCATAACCTATAGAAAATATATATGTTTAATAATTCTATAATATCTCAAGAATGGAAATTGATTTCATAATTATTTTTCAATGGTATAAACAACAGAAGAGTAATAGGTTTCATAAACAATTTTTCATCTTAATCATAAACCATTTAAAAAGATAATTAGAATTGTGTACTTAGATCATATCCCTAGTAAAGCATAAACTATATCAAAGAATAACATCTTATATGGAGAAGGATCTTGAATGATCACTTGGATAATTCGATAAGGGAAATAACATATCGTAGAAAATAAATTTTTAAAAGATAAAATATTTTAAAAATCATTTTATTTGCAGACTAATTTGAAAACTATAAATTAAGCCTTAAAATTAATTTTAAACATTTCTTGAGGAAAATATCATTTTTTATTTGATTTTTTTTTTAAAATTACACATTTTGAAACTATTTTTATTAGAAAATAGATTTGAAAACTTATAAAATAAAGTTTGATATAGTTGAAGTCCTTTTATTTGAAAAGTCCTTTTTGAAAGCATATAAAGGAAGCATTGAATATTATTAAAAAAATGTGAGGAATAAATAAATTTTAGAACACTTTTCTTTGGAAACAAATTTAAAAACACATAGTGTAAAGAATATTAGGGAAAAAATTTCTTAAAAAATGTATTCTTTTAAATATGAAAATGAGTTTTCAATGAAATGATAGTCATGACGGAAGAAAAATCTGTATATATAGAACATTAAATTTTCAATGTAAAATGTTTAGAAAAGATCATTGATTGTAAAACTACAAGAAAATACCTTTTTGAAAATAATTTTTTTAAAAAGGTTAAATATGAGTAAAATCTTCATTTAAACATCATGATATAATTTTAGAAAATTGGTTAAAAACATTTTTAGAAAATATGGTTTTGAAAGAATACATATTTCCAACCTAAAATAGAAATAAAGTATGATTTTATTAAAAAAAATCTTAATCATTTTAAATACCAAAGATTTTAAATATGGTAACATTACATGGATATATAATGAATAAACATGGTATAAAAAGATTCTTTATATTTACTAAGATATGGGTCATAATATTTCTTCAATGGAAACATAACCACAAATAATGTCTCTAAACGATGAGATTGTTGCAATAAACTCATACCACTTTGGTAAATTTGAATAAAAATACCCATGAAATAATAAAAATAAAAGAATATTAAAATATCACAAAAATAACTATATTTCTGATATAACAATTTAAAGGGTAGTATATACACTCGTAAGATAATATAGGTTCATAACATGACATGTGTCGTAAAGAATGCAATTTGAGGAAAAATTCCTTTTCCAATTTGATAACATTTGGACTGAAAAACCCATGAAAGAGACATCATAATGTTGATATGTAAGTAACCATTAATTTAAGGACAGTAATTATATAATACATTCATTTTAATTATATATTTCACAAAAAATAAATTAGTGGTGAATAAGGAATTATTCTCACAGAAATAAAAGTGAGACTATAAATCCCCTTACTACTTGATGAACTTATGAATCGTGAGGCCCATGAAAGAATATAATCAATTTATAATTTCAATTTAATGTGATAATGTAAAATCATGATATAAAATTTCATCGGGTTGAATATAAACCACACAAGAAGAATATGTGGTGAATATAACATATAAGTCAAAGAAATAAAAGCAAGATGAGAAACCACTTACCTTATGTCATAAACTTAATTGTACACATTACAACGTCATGTATAATAAATATAAGTTTTTATGAATATAACATATAAATATATTCTTATTTATCATAACTTATATGAATTTATTATTACATTAAATTAACTTTTTATTAACAATTTTATGTTAATGTTGCATTTCATGTAATAACCCCATTGTTATTCAAATATGTTTTGACTTGTTATTCTTGACCGTCTTAATTAGATTATGATTTATATATTTAAAGAACATAAAACATGATATAAATATTATATATATTCAGTATATATGAATTAATAATAATCAATAAAATTTAAAAATTGAAAATGAGATACACTATTCATGGAGATGGTGGACTGTACACACACATGGACACTTTTACTATTTTCTTTATAGTATAGAAAGAATGAAGAAAAATAAATGATATATATAAATATATTATATTTCAATTTGAATTATTATTTAATATATATCAAATATCTTTATTAAACCCATCCTTAATACATTTTATTTAAAGAGTGAACAAATCATAGGGGTTTGAGGAAGCGATAGTCCACACATCCACATGTGATGTTATCATATTCCCACAAAAGGGAAGAATGAATGGATGTGTTATGTAATAATTACATAATAATAAAGGAATGATAAATATCATATATGTCATATAAAAATAGTGATTCAATCATTATTTCTAAAATTCAAGGGTGGAAATCGAAGAATGAATGACATCGGTTCATGTGACCATAATTTGTCATACCCACGAACGACGTCTGCATATCCCATTTGATCGAAGTATGTATTAGTGTAGATTTTAACCTAAACATAAAAACATATAATTATATATATAATAATTACGAAATTATATAATCATATATAAAAAATAATTTGGTTGGTGGAGAAAGAAATAAAACAAAATTTCATGTTGAAGGACACTACATCTTCTTTGGGTAACTCCATCCGATTTTCACGAGAGGGATTCCTTGGTTGGATTTAATCCTAAAGTAAGGATTATATAATTAAGGTATTTAAGTTTATAGATTATTTTTTTAGGGTTTGGATGAAACAGATGGATTTATTGGTGTGAATAATTGGGGTGATGAGTTCCCTTTTATAAGTATGGGAAAGGACACATTTGTCATTTTATAAAAGAATTTGTGTTCTCCCCATCTTTTTACAAAACAAGAGGAATAACAAAAATTATTAGATACATGAATGTTTAAGGTATAACTACTTCCATTAAATGGATATTGAACATTTTTAGGGTCATTTTTACATCTTATATTATAAGTTTTGTCATCAACTAAATTCATTTTTCCCATAATCATTATAATTAATTTTAACTAATTTCACTAATCACATTAGAATGAAATTAATTTGGATTAATTATAAATTATAAATTATTCTAATTAAAAATATGTAATCAATTTTGTCAAATTCTAATCATTTTTTATAAATTAATATTAAAATTAATCTTACATAAGGGATGAGACAATGTGATTTTACAGTGAAAATGTTCAGATGTTTGAAATGTTTTTATATGAAATTTCAATGTGTATTGATTTAAATTACCTAAATTGTATTCATAGAGTATTAATTTATATTAATATAATAAAAATAGAAAAAAAAATACAATTTTATTGTCACAACCCGTCCCCCAGGGCCCGTGTTATGACTACCCCATGCCCACCTTCTGAAGGCCAGGGGATGAAGACTAGCACTGAAGGCATCGACCTGTAAGTGAGAGAAATTTTCCTTTAAACCTATACACACACATCCCCAAAAAAATACCAACACAATAAAAGGGGGAAACAAGTATACCAATAAAACTAATCTGAGTGAAATTACAATTTATGTAGGTTGGCCAGGATACAAACCCAACAAGCAACTGAAAATAGAAAAGTACAAAAGGAAACTCTGATTTCCATCCACAGAAAACCCCACATGATCATGATAGTAGTGAGAATACTGGAAGCTGAAGTAGTATGTCCTTCCTACCTGGTCCTACTAGGCCCCACCTGATCATAGCCACCAATTCAACCTTCGTAGCACCTGTTAGTCCCATCCCCCTGGGCGCCACTATCAAAACATCACTCATCGGCACTAGACAAAACATGTGCGGGTGAAACCCATGCAAGGGTGAGTATAAAAATACTTTGTAAAGACTAAAATACCCCTGAAAGTCTCTTAGTAATCCATAAAGGAAATCAAAAAAATGGAAAAAATACCCCAAAGTTAATGCCACCAATAAAGATCGCATAAAAATGGCACAATCTATAAGATGCAGCTCACACCACATATATTAATGGGTATTGATAGTATCATCATTAGTCCTATCATCAAACTTCTAGACTGCTGGAAACATCCTCCTCTATCAAGTACAGTGGTCCTACCGCGTCACAAAGAGCTGCTTCCCACTAACCATGGACTGCTATGTTACTCATACCTGATGAGTACCATGGGTATTCTAGGTCACACAAATCCTCTACCCACCTTGTGTATGAGTTTGTGTCCTATAACCAAGTGGTTTTACTTTTATTACAAGGAAATTTAATATATTTAAATGTTAAACATCTTATTACTTATTGTTCGTTGTTCTGCAAGACTGTGATGTAATAATTTCTTAGTGTATTTGTTGCATTGATAAGGGTATGATAGTTCCCCACCATGATGAGAACATTGAAATGAAATATCAATATTCTTAAATATAGTTCTATGGTTGGATGAAATACTATTATGTGACATATATCATGTATACCGTCAGGTGTGAGTACTTGTAAGAATATGAAACTTCCTCTCATGAATTTTTCACTTGGTAATCTCCAAGAAAATAGATTATGGGAACAGACCCGCCAGTAGGAATTCACCACATAATGGTGTCATCAGATATTTCTATCTACGAGCTGTTGTAATGATCCTTAGTATTTAAGATTATAATTAATACGTTTCACAACATGCACACTTTGACTTATTGATGAAAACCTTCATGCAGATAGTTGGCAGGAGTAGGGTGTATTGGGTGCATCACGAGTGGCATGTTATTAACGGATAAGTCGAGGACATATTTGTCATTTCTATTTGTGGAAGTTGATATCTAAGCCCTTTTATTTAAATAGAATCGTCACGTGAAATTCCCTGGCTATGGTGTAACAATGAGTTTATTTTAGGTATTCAAAGAATGACATATCAAGTATAAAAGTTGATGATACAATAAAGAAACCTACTTGATGAGATATTGTGACAAAGGGATTATATTACACAGTGATTAATCTTATGTGGATGTCATTGTTGTAACTTTAAGTTCTTTATTTTGGGTTCCTTGACCCATTTCTAGGTATTACTCTTGGACTTTAGGAAATCCTACCTAATTCCAATGATAATGAATACTAGAGGGTCACACACTATGTTTTTCTGGTGGTCTCAGTTAAATTTAATTTGAATTTAATTAATTAATATTATTCCCAAGTTAATGGTATAATTTTAATCAAGGTAAAGTGATTACATAAATTAAATAAATAATTATTCACTAGATTGTGGGTAAAATATATTTATATATCTTATTTAACATTTAATAAATACTGATTTCCTAGATTGTAAATAAAATATTTATTTAATAGAATAAAATATTTATTTTTTTATTCAGGTTTTCAATAAATGAAAGTGATTTTCGAGAGGACTAAGGCCGGTCTGATAGAAAAATAATTATTTTCAAGATGATAAATAAATATTTAACTCATTGGAAAAAATAAAATTGACACTACAATTAATTTATGCTGTGTAATTTTATTTATAATTCCATTTTGCACATGTTGGTGCACAATAAAAATGACATGGTATTATTATTAATATAATGGGGTTTCTCTAATTCAATTAATGTATTTAATTGCTGTTACACAATTAAATATGGTAACTGATTCACCATGTCAATAAATAGACACATACATCTATTTTCCCATGTACCGAACTACACACCAGGTGAATTGAGAATTGTTGAGCTAAATAATTTCTCTCTCAAATCCTATTCTTTCCCCTCTCAAGAAGGAGATATGTTCTTCCAGGATGAAGAACAAGCAATTAAGAACGACTGAAACACGACACTTGGTTCACCGTGCTATCACCTGGAGAATGAGCAATTTCCATCAGAGGACATTGAAGCACATGTGGATCACCACTATAGGGATTCTAGTTTGAATCCCTACAGGAACAACAAGATAATTCAGAAAGGTCATTCCAAATTATCACCATCATAAAAGAAGAAAATAATGAAGATCAAGGTATTATTATCTTTATGAAATTAACTAAATTAATTATAAACATGATATGAAAGATCATTTCTAAAGGATTCATGCCTCTTCCTTATTTACCTAAATATTTGAATCTATCTCATTGTGATAGGAATTCATTCTCGTATTGATACCAAAATAATCATTGATGATGGTGAAAATCAATGTTGGGTACCATCCTAACCATGCTTCTGTTGCACCTGGAACCTTCATGTGGTATTAAAGGGAGTTTACATCATAGTTTATAATTATTTAATTATTTCATGGATGATTTACAAATTTAATAATTTATTAATTTCAATTCATGTTAATCGTTCAAAAAATATGAATATTGAGATATGTTCCTCCTCTTTCGTTTCTCGTCCACCTTATAGAAATTATATTTTATTTTAATTTTGATTGAAATAAAATAGAGGATCTCATCATTAGGTTTCAAAGGTTTCTGGAAATACAATATAGGAACGCAAGACATGTATTTGGAAGTACACGCCATGTAGAAAAGGTTTGAATGTACCAGGTCGGGTCCACCAAACCAAGCCATTTCAATTGAGTTTGTCTATGTCTTAACAACTCCATGTGTTCACCAGAAATAGGTGGAATGTGGTTTCTAGATTACATGCCATGTGATCCATTGGACATGACGTGTAGTCCCTTTGGGTTAGGGTCTGACTGTGTACCTCGTATAAGGATTGCCCAGTTGGAGACTATGTATTGAAGAACTACATGACATGTGGACAACTAGACATTCCATGTACTCCGATGATTTATGAAGTACAATCACACACAGTTTCCATGGAAATGTACTTTGGATGCAAAGTTAAAAATAGTAAAAGTCGTGTTGTTGGGACTACACACCTTATACTCATCCAAATTACATAGATTTATTAAAATTTATTACTATATTATAGAAACCCTTGATACGTGTACTGTCGTGCAGGAATAAATATGAGGCACAACACATGATAGGTGTTTTATATATATGTGTTTAATTTAATATCTATATAATGTTCATTTCAACTCATTGGGATGTTCTGAATAGTAATTCACCAGGCTGCCTACAAGGTAGAATTTATAAATGAAGATAATTTTAAATGAATTTATTTGTTTAAAATTATGATTGATGATAATATAATGGAAATTCAAAAAAGGGTTTAAGATAAAAGGTTTAATGAATTAAAGATGATACTGAATTGATTCGAGGATGTTTTATCTTAAATAAGTACGATTAAAGAATTTAATTCTAGTTTTATTTTATATTTAAATATCATTGAATGTATGGATGATCATGAAGTAGACCAAGACCTTTTTATGTGGATGGTTTCTTAAAATTTATTTATTTAAATTAAATTTGTTGCCCTGCGAGCCTTCTCGTCATTAATATATAGGGTCTGCGTGCCAAAGATTTCTTTTATGTCAAACCACTTTTTACACCTCACCTGCATGTGAGTTAAAAAAAGAATATGTAGTGGATTCAACTCCCAAGATAGTGGAGTCAGTTCAAGATGGAGCTGAGAAAAAACCAATCCTAGGAGATACATAGGTGGATAGGTGGAATGCTATCAAAACAAATCCAACAGGTTCAAGATGTTTCTCCCCTAGGCCAGGGTTAGTTTATCAACCGCTAGATAAAATAACAATTAGATAACCTCATGATAATTCTTTTTATATTATTTCTATCGGTTTCATGGTTTATCATTATGGATGTGTTGTCATGATCACATAATTAATGAATTAAACAAGCATGAAATATAGAACTAAAATAAAATAGACATATTCATAGATATAATCAAGACATGGTTAATCAATTAAGTATGTTCCACATAATAGTAAAAATCATGTGATAATGATAGTAAAAAGTTCATTGATAAGAGATAAAAATCCTTCAAATAAAATATTAAGTCAAACCAAGCCTTACATTACTAGATTAAGGGAAGAATTGAATAAAACTATGTGTTTGACCAACCCTTGTTGGGACACATACTTTTATACAGGAAGCGCTTATGAATGGTTTGGAGTTGACTTAACCATATAAAATAAAGAGGAGTATCTTTTTCAAGACGTGGTGTAATATTGGATGCAAGTGTTGAGGAAACCCAAAGTCATGATTTTAGGATTGTGGAGTCCACTTAACATATCAAGGAGTTGCATGCCTATAGTTGGAAAAGAGATGCCTTCTTAAAAACCTTCTAATAGCTTGAACAACCCTTATTGGGGTTATGCGAAGGGTAATATGGATCCTTTCCATTATAATTTCACAGCAACTAGACATTCCATGTTCAATAGTGAGGGCCATTGGGACTTGATAAAATAGTGGGAGACTTAATAAAAATTTATTATTACTCATAAAATGTAATCAGTAAAGTACTAATGATATAATCTTATAATTGTTGAATAAAAATGACAAACTCATCAACCACACTATCCCTATGATCAATTCTGTATAAAGACAACATTCTCAGCGGTAGTAACTTCCAATAATGGTTTAGATGTGTTCTGGTTATCCAACACCATGAACTAAATTCTTATGTGATGGAGTCTCCGTTACCAGATCTGCCTTCCAAAGAGGCGAGTGATGAGTATTTCATGGTCTATGAGAAAAATGTAAACGACAAGGTTTATGTTCAATGTTTTATTCTATCATTAATGTCTAGTGAGGTCATTAAGTATCATGAAAACATGGTTTCTTATATAATTCTTGAGCACCTCCGTGGTCTTTACCTAGACAGAGAAATACCAAAAACATTTGGGATATCTAAGGCCCTATTTCATAGTAATCCTAGTGAAGGTGCCATAGCTGGGCCTCATGTATTCAAGATCATTAGATACATTGAGAAACTAGAGGTTCTTGGCTTTAAACTCCCTGTATAACTAGGCACCGATCCCATTCTTGCATCACTCTCCCAGAGATTCTCTAACTTTGTTGTCTATTTCTATATGAACAACATTCAAAAGTCCATATCCGATCTTCTTATCTTCCTTATCCATGTGTACAAAGAAATGAAGCAGGAAAAGCCTTATATCCTTATGGTGAATAATAGGAAAGGAAAGGCAGAGATATTTAATCCCAAAGATTCTTCACAAACTTCCAAGAAAAGGAATATCAAAGGGGAGAAAAGGGAATATGAGGTAGTTTGTTTCGCACATGGCATGAAGGTCCACTAGAAAAAGAACTACACCTATCCTAAGAAGCAAGGGGAAGCTTCATGTGCATTTTTTATCAAATGAAATAAATTTGATTCTACAAATTAGGTATTAGATATAGCTCTCGGTGCTCACATATGTATCCAAATACATTAACTAAGTAGATTCAAGAAGATTGAATGAGGGGAGGTCGATCTATGAGTAGCCAATTGTGCAAGACTTGTTGTTGTAGCTGTCAGGCACTACAACCTCATGTTACCAACTAAGATGATCTTGTTGTTAAAGGGTGGTTATTTTGTGTCGTCTGTTTCTAAAAACATTATTTCTGTATCCATATTATATACATATATATTTGTTTTCAATTTAGGAAATTAATTTTGTTTATTATATTAAGATAGAATTTGTTATGGTTGAGAACATTTATACAACAATCTTTACATGTTAAATTTCACTATCTAGGTAATGGAAATCGATAAAAAAGATACTTCACTTGACTCATACCACATCCACCTATGGCATCATGGACTAGTTCATGTAAAGGAGAAATGCATAACAAAGTTATATAATGATGGATATTTAGATTCTATCGAACTAAAACCACATGGTGTATGTCATGCATATTTACAAGGAAAAATGACCAAAGCCCCATTTAGTGGGAAAAGATAAAGGGCTAAGGAACATCTTGAATTGGATCATACTGATGTGTGTTGACCATTTCTAGTTGAAGAATGGGGATGTTACTCATACCTTATAACTTTTACTCATGATTTTAGTAGATACAGATATATCTACATGACGAGGTATAAGTAGGATTATTTTAATAAGTACAGTGAATAAAAGAATGAAGTCGAGAACCATATTGGTAAGAAGATTAAGAAACTCCACTCAGACTGATGGGGGGAATATCTTAATCAAGAATTCATTGATTACTTATAGGATTTTCAGATCCTATTTTAACTCAATCATCCATACACACCCCTGTGGAATGGTGTGAGCGAAAGGAGGAACCACACTCTTTTAGACATGGTGAGATCGATGATGAGTCATGCGAGCCATCCATTATCATTTTGTGGATATGTGTTAAAAACAATGGCACACATACTAAACCATGTACCAATTAAATCGATAAATGGTATTCAATATGAGTTATTTAGTGTAATGAATGACATATTATCGAATTTACATGTGTGGGCAAGCGATGCATTTGTTAAGGCCTCTTCATGTAACAAACATTCACCCCAAGGTACAATGTGTACCTCTATAGGATACCATAAAGAAACAAGTGGATATTAAGTAAACAACCCCTCATACAAAAAATGATTAAGTAGAAAGACACACCATATTGCTTGAGAGGGAGCACATCATAAAAAGAGATAGTGGGAGAGAGATAGAATTCACTGAATTTGGGGCTCAATGTACACAAGAGTTGGTATAGGAACAAATTCCCTAAAGCCCCATGGAAGAAAGAACTATTCCAAAGACACAAGATCTAAATAGGAGTACAAGAGAGGTTAGAGAACCAAAATGATATAGTTTTATATTTACCAAGTATGGTGACCTATTATTAGTTGATAATAATGATCCTCTAAACTACAAGGAAGTAGTATGTGGCACATATGTTTCCAAATGGAAAAAATCCATGAATTATGAATTGGATTCCACGTACCAAAACCAATTCTGGATTTTGGTAGATCCTCCAGTTGATGTAAATACTATTGGTTGAAAAATAGTATTTAAGATGAAACTGGACATGGAAGGACTAGTCAGTACCTATAAGGCACAACTGGTTGCAAAATGGTTCAATCACAGTCAAGGAATTGACTATGATGAAACCCTTCACTAGTTGCAATGAAAAAATCCATTAGAATTATATTGGACATTACTGCTTACGATGACTATGAGATTGGTAAAATGGATATCAAAATATCCTTCTTAATGGGAACCTTTAATAAGATGTCTACATGACACAACCTGAAGGTTTTATGTCCCCAAAGGATTCCAAAATGGTTTAAAAGTTGCAGAAATCTATTTATGGACTAATGAAAGATGCTAGGTCATAGAACATTCGTTTTTATGAAGACATAACAAAATTTGGTTTTATCAAGAATAAATTTGATCATTGTGTATACAAATGGTTTAGTGAGTGTGTAGTTGTATTCATAATAGTATATGTTGATGAAATATTACTTATTGGAAAGGAGATACCCGTATTATAATCTGTTAAGGCATGGTTGAATCAATTATTATCCATGAAGGACTTGGGTGAGGCATTATATATTATTGGGATCAAGATCCATCATGATAAATCCTATAGATTGTTGGGCCTATGTCAAAGTATATACATTGATATGATACTGAAGAGATTTAGTGTGTAACAATCCAAGAGGGGATTGTTTCCATCATCAAATGGCATTCATCGTTCCAAGAAAATGTGTCCTCAGACACATGAGGAAAGATAAATAACGGAAATGAATCCATACGCATCAACGATTGTGTATGTCATATATTCTATGCTATGTACTAGGCTAGATGTCGCCTACACATTGAGTATGGTATCCATATATCAAGCTGACCCAGGTGAATTCCATTGGATGGAATTGAAGACTATCTTAAGGTATCGAATGCATACTAAAGATATGTTCCTATTTTTTGGAGGAGATGAAGAACTAGTCATTATAAGATATGAAGATGCTAGTTTTTAGACTGATCAAGATGACATGTAGTCACAAATAGGATACATCTTAACATTGAATGAAGGTGTAGTGAGCTGGAAGACCTCAAAGAAGAGTGTGATGGAAGATTTTATAGTAGAGTCCAAGTATATCGCAACTTCTGAGGTAGGTAAAGACTTAGTTTGGATACAAATCTTCATGTGGGAGCTGGATGTGATACCTTGTAGTAAAGATCCCATCACATTGTACTGTGATTATACTGCAGCCGTGGTGCTCGCAAAAGAGCCAAGGTCACATCAGCCGACGAAGCAAATTCTTCAGAAGTATCATCTCTTGAGGGATTTTTCTCAGAGAATAAAAGTGGTAGTGAGAAGTATTTCCATGGAAGAAAATGTGGCATGCCCCTTGACTAAAGCCCTAACTCAAAAGAAACATGATCACCATGTGTGGTCTAGCGGATTGAAAGTCATAGGAAGCTGGCTCTAGTCCAAGTGGGATTTTGTAAGAGTTGGTGTCCTAGAAACAACTAGTTGTACTATGATTACATGTATATTTAATGTATTTAAATATTAAACATCTTGTTACATATTGTTCATTATTTTTCATTACAATGATGTAATTATGTCGTAGAGTATTTGTTTCATTGATAAGATCATGTAAATTCCCCACTACGATGAGAACCACAAAATCCAATAACAATATTCTTAAATATGGTTCTACTATTGGTTGAAATACGATGATGAGACACATAGTAAGTAAACAGTCTGGTGTGAGTACTTATAAAAAGATGAGACTTCCTCTCAGGAATTTATCACTTGGTAATCTCTAAGACAAGAGATTATGATAACAGACCCACCAGTAGTAATTCCACATGTTTGGTGTCATTAGATATATCTATCTTTGAGCATGTGTAATGATACACAGACATTAAGATTATCATTAATACATGTCCTAACTGACACGCTTTTATTTACTGACGAAAACCATCACACAGATAGTTGTTAGGAAGTAAGGTACGTTAGGTGTATCACGTGTGACATGTTATTAATAGATAAGTTTCGGAAGGATTTGTCCCTATAGTTTATGGAAGTTTATATCTCATACCTTTGATTTAAATAGAACTTTTGGGCAAAATTATAGGGCCATGGTGTAAAGATGAGTTTATTTTAAGTATTCAAAGAACAACATATTAATCATTAATGTTGATGACACTATCATGAAACCTGTTTGATGAGATATTGTGACAAAGCGATTAAATTACATAGTGGGCATTCATATGTGGATATTGTTGTTGTGACTTTTTGTTATTTATATTGGATGCCTTGATCTGTTGGAAGATAGTACTCTTGGACTATAGGCAAGCCTTCCTAATTCCAATAACAAAGAATCACAGAGGGTAACACTCTAAGTGTTTCGGTTTGTGTCAATTAAATTATATTTGAATTTAATTAATAAATATTATTCTCAATACAAAGGTATAATTTTATTATATTTAAAATTATTGTATAAATTAAATAAATATTTATTCACCGGATTGTGGGTAAAATATATTTATTTACTTTATTAAACATTTAATAAATATTTATTTACTAGTTTGTAAAAAAAACTTATTTGTAGAGAATAAATTATTTATTTATTTATTTCGGTGTTCAATAAATGGAAGTGGAGTTCGAGTGGATCAAGGCTGGTCCGATAGTAAAACAATTATATTCAAGATGATAAATAATTAAAAAACTTGCTGGAACAAATTAAAATAACTCTTCTATTATTTTGTGATGCATAATTTTCATTATAATTCTATTTTGGGCATGTTGGCGAACCATAAATAATGAAGCAGTATTATTACTAACATCATGGGTTTTCTCTAAGGTTGTGAATGTATTTAATTGTTGTTACACAACTAAATATTGTAACTGAAGCCCCATGTCAATAAATAGGCACATACATATGTTGTTCCATGTACCAAACCACACTCTCGGTGAATTGAGAATTTTTGAGCTAAATAATTTCTCTCTAGAATCCTCGTCCTGCCCCTCTCAAGAATGAGAGACGTTCTTCAGGTATGAAGATCAAATGATCAAGAAAGACCTACAGAAGACACTCACTTCATAGCGCTAGCACCTAGAGAATGATCTGTGTCGATCAGAGGTAATCAGAACATGTGTGGGTCACTGCTAGAGGGATTCTTTGGATCTTCGCAAGTAGAATGAGATAATCAGAAAGGTTCATTCAATAAAATCAACATCATAAACAAAGAAAATACCGAAGATCCATGTATTATTTTCTTTATGAAATTAATTAAATTAATTTTAAACATGACGTGTAAGATCATCTCTAATGGTTTTGGGCCTCTTCCTTCATTACCTAAATCATTGATTATATTTCATGGAGACTGGATTTAATCATCGTATTAATATGAGAATAATCATTGACCATTATAAAAATCAATGTTGGGTTCCGTCCCAACTATGCTTCTATCCATCCAATGGCTCGAAGGCTATTAATTTTTTTTGATTTTTGATAATCCAGCTTTCAAGGGGTGAGGTGGAACCCTTACAAGGCCTATAGGCATAAGTATTACATGACCTATAGGTCTTAGAGGAATTAATTGCCCGTAGGCTTCAAACATTACATAGAACCCAAACTAACTACTTAGAAGCGCTCCTCCCCAGCATCTTCATCATGAATCAGATCTCCACCTTCACATGGATATTCATCTAGGCTATCCCATGCAGGAATAGGCTTGTCTCGATGGAAGGTGCCATACCCTCTCATTCTTGCAATCCGTGTAGATTCTACTGTGGTGAATGCTCCTTGCACATCTTTCCTTATAGATATTGTTCCTTGTATGTGGTCTAGTTTTCATCTATAATTAAGGTGGCCTAAAGGTCTTGAGGTGGCCCAAAGACCTTACTTGCTCGAAGGCTTGGGTGGCCCGGAGGCCTTAATGGACTCTGGGACCAAATCAGTGGCCCGTAGGCCCAAATGGGGAAAAATATATGGCTTCTACAGTTCCAAATAGTGCCTGCTACAGTTCTTGCTACAATACCTACTATAGTGCCTGCTACAATAGTACTATAGTACCCGAAAATTATGCCTCTTCCTGGATTTGATCCAAGGTCGCCTGGATGCACTTAAGAGTCCTCACTAACTAGGGTGAGGCTCATGTGCACGTCCCAAACATCCTTCCACTGTGCTCAAAACCTTTACCGTGGGCATACGGGGTCACAACGAGCTAGTTCCCACCTTGGAAGAACGGAGCTACTACTCCTACCGAGTACTATGGGTCTACCAGGTCACATTGAGCGATCCCCACCATGGGCCTGCTGGGTCACATAGACCTGCTTACCACTAGGCTGTTGTTGTGCAGTGTTAAGGTCTTAGCCAACCACAGGGTTCTGTACATTGTGTGCTTTAGATAACTGCTTCTCAATCCATTCTTCAAATATTTAAATCCATGAAATTCAGTACAAAGCATACCAAAAGTTCTGTCACATCAAGATGGTTCCAACACCACAAATGACTCATCAATCAGGCACATGGTTTTCAAGATAAGAGCATTGTAGTGAATAGATGGCCAATTGTGATGAGGACCTGTATGACTTGGTCAGACCGACCCAACCGACCTGGCATGAGGATCCGATATACCTTTATTTAATTAGATGTACTCGACCTAACCTGGTTCGGGACAGGGTTGGTTCATTCCAGCCTAGCCAGTGGAAATGTCTGAGCATGCCTCACTGATCCCAGCCTAGTTTGGCTGAGGGTCCAGCCAGCTGGGTCACCTGATGACCTTGTATTGTATAGACCAGCCTACCGGTGTGGTTCTAACCCACTGGTGTGGGTATGGACCACCGATGTAGGTTAAGACCTCCAAGGAGGGTTCGGACCTCCGGTGCGAGTCTGTCCTTCCAGTACGGATCCATCCCGTTGGGCTGGGGGTGCGACCCGCTAGGCTCGGGGTGCAGCCCAACAATCTTATCCCTATCTTCCAGAGGGGTATAACAGTGGTATTATTCCTGGCTAGGATACAGTAGCCGAGCCATATCGAGCTCCAGTTGGCCCCGCAGACGCGAGCCCCCACCCCACCCACGGTCGTCGGACCATGGACCATCGCCGCTCAGATGGCCCAAATGCGGCCACCCCCACCTCATGGCCCCCAGCACTGCATCACCCCACCACCACAGTTGGCTGGCCATAGTGCACCAGCGGGTATGCCCACTCCACTGCCTGAGGCCACTGCCGTGTGCCACCTCCTACACCGACGGTTCCATCCGCAGGCTACCAGAGTTGCTCTGATGGTCAGTTCTCCAACCAATTTGCAGAAAAGGCTCCCTTGGGTCACCACCATCCCTACCCAAGCCTAGAAATAAAAATTCTACCAATTTGAGAATGCGACCAACAATAATTTAAGAGATAAGGTTCTCAGTCCTTGTTCTTGTTGACCATAGCCCTCCGCGTTAGAGGTCAAAATCTAGGGGGAGGATTGGGGAATGGAGTTCAATAATTTAATTCCAATATTGAATCCTGGATAAAAAATCCCAAATAAAAGTAACCCTCCCACATAAACACATGAATCCCATATCAACTTGTTGTGGGTTGATCCACATTCATCATTTCTAGGAAAAAAAGAATTGGGAAGAAATTTGAAATTAAAATCAATCCCCTACCTCTTTGGCGTTCGATGTCGAAGCCATCATCCTCATGATTTCAAGGAGTCGATGTCATCACCTCCAGATCCATTCGTCGAGGTTTTTTCATAGATGATGTAATCATATTGAATTTCATTGTTGTTATTTATTGGAGAATAATTCAGTCAGATATTTTTCAGAGAGTCACCATAGTTTAATTCTGTCATCTCGAACGTGCCAAATAATTAAATGAATCATGTTGTAGCATTTCAGTTATGCTAATTCATTTATGAAATTTAATCATGGTTACTATCCATTTATTTCATCCATACACTATGTGATTTGGGACATTAATGAGCCTTATTAATGGGCCATGTCGTTGCTTTGTCATCGCACCGCAGCGTCACCATCTGCCGATCAATGGATGAGAAAGAATATACAAAACTTTTTAATTTATTTTATTATTTTTCCTGAAATGTATAAAAATAAAATTTTCATTTCAGCGCTTTCTGGCCAATTCAATGTCCATTCAATGATAACTTATCATAATAAAGTGGGTGATCTAGATAAAGTTAAGAATTAATAATCCAAAAAACAAATATACCTTAAAGTGGTCCTTGATATCATAGAAATGATGATAATAGAAACAAAATTCACTTCAAGAACCATTTTCCCAAAATTAATGAATTTTGAGGATAACTTATACTTACCTCATTTCATTCCATTTAATAAGAAAAGTCTCACCATTGTATTTTTACCTTTACCAATTTTCACTTCATATCTTTCTCTAAGAAATGAACATGGATTTGTTATACCTGAATAAATTATAGATCATGAGATATATAAAATGGACTATAAGTCATTTCACATGTCCTTAGTTATCATCGCAACAAAATAGATACAACATGTTATCCAATAGGCATAAATCCTCATATTTAAAAATAATACTTTAAATTATTAAATCTCATCAGAATATTAACATAAAAAATTCCATAAATGGTTGACCTTGTAACCCTTTAGATGGATGAAAGTCTAAAATATTCGAGTGAAGGTCCCTAAATTTGTAAAACTATTCATAACATTGATCCTCTATATATTATAATTTATCTCTTCGTTTTTACATACCAAACATGGGAATACCTTTATCATGCTTTCACTTCAAACATGGTAATAACTGGAATTACCATAAATCCTTTTTGAAAATAAGAATTCATTCTTATTCCAATGAATTTTGGATATATTCCATCAATCCAAAAGAATTTGTAAACTTCATCCATGGTAACATAGACCACTTTTTTACAAATTAATAATTAATTTCATGGTAATCATTACTATCCAATTTTATTTATCCATATCAATCTTCTCTTTATCTAAGCTGAACACAATTTTACCAATAGATGAAAAAAAATTAAGGGTTACCTTCCCTTAGAAAAACATCAACCTTCCATTAAAAAAAAATTATATTTAATTAGAAAGATTCAATATATCTATTTAAATACTTAATGAAAATAATATACTTAATGATTGATATAAATTAATTCTTGAATTTCAATATCTAGACACTTTAATCGTACAACTTTATTCTTAAACCATTACTTTTTATTCATCATATTATTACTTACAAACCCTTTCCTTGAATATGAAATATGAACCATGTATTAAGGTTCCTCAACCTCAATTTAATCATGTTTCTTAAATTTAATGTAAGAAATACCATTAAAAAATATCATACATTTCACATTTCATTCATAGTCTCTTTATGTTTAATAGTATAACCAATACTTGTGACACCTTCCTGATTCTCATCATGAGATCTCCACTTAGGACATCTATCTGCATAATGTCCATAATATCCACATCTAAAAAATTCAAAGTTATCCCAATTCCTTATACATCCCACTATTGAATATGACTATAAATCATAGTGTGAGAAACACTTATCATAGTAGAAAACCAAATAATCATGAATCATTACTTATAGGATATCTAAATCATGACTCTTTTTAATCCTATGACACCATAGGCTTATCCTTAGATATATCCCTAGAAATAAAATTAAAAATCTCCCAAGGGATGTCAGTAAATATTTCTCATCCAAGTTTCATATAGTTGACAAACCATTTACTTTGATACCAACTATAGCAACCCAAGATTACTATACACAGATATTACATCATTTTAGATGAGTATTAATTACTTTAAAAATGATGATTCTCATGGGACACAATAGTTTAGTGTATTTGGAATCTTGAGAACATAATATTCTAAATTGGTGAATGATTTTCTATATGTACCTTAAATATATTCCCCTTAATACTCCTACTAAAAACATTTTTTCATAACCTGGGGAATGGAAAAATAAAAAATGGTGATCTTTGCTTCTCAATAAGGGTAACTAAAATTGAAATGTATGAATAACAAATAAATAAGGGTATGAGAACATACACATAACATTTTAATATCATACTCTACTTATCAAATATAAAAATCAAGAGACATGGATTAAAGATTGGATGTTCATAAGACATGAATCTTAAGGAAATCATGACAATAATCCAAGAAGGCATAACATTTGAATAAAACATAGAATTGTTCTAGACACATAATCATATCATTTCATATAAGTAAAGGTCCATTTACAAAACATATCAGGGCACTTCATGGGGGATACACCTACTGGGAGGGATTCACTATTATCTCTATTTCACATACTTTTTTATAGTGGGTTGAGTTCACTCTCCAATCCGTTTTAGTAGTCCAGGTTCATTCCCAAGGCCATATTAGTAGTCAAGGTACACTCCAAAAATTATATTTGTTGCCAAGGTTTTCACTCAATATCATATTAGTGGATAAATTCCATTGCTGAACTAAGTTCACCCCCCATTAAAATCATTTATATCTCATTAGATATAAATCCTTACCCAATTAACTGTAAGGAGATATTGGTTACACCCATCCTGTAATGTAATCATACATTCACATGACACAAGATGATTAAAAATTAATCATATTAACCATAAAAGAGAGATTTATTATAAGAATCATATCATAACACATGATATAAAATGAGTGTCATAAATTGTTCATCATATTATAATATATGGAAAAGAGATATGTTACATAATCCTAGAATAACCTCTGAAAGGAATCTGGTTTCATAAGTGTTTTATAATGGTATAACCCATGGATGATAAAGGGGTTTCATAAAAAACATTCCATTTTAATCATAAACCATTTAAAGAAAGAATAAGAATAGTGTCCATAGATCATATCACTAGTAAAGCATAAACTATTTAAAAACATATCATCCTATATGGAGAAGTATTTTTCAATATCCATTAGAGTACTACATAAGATAAATAACCTTTATTTTAAAATAAAATGTCAATACATAAAACATTTCCAAAATACTTTTCATTTAAAACCACATTAAAAACATATGAATTAAGATTTAAAAATTATTTAAAACATTTCTTGAGGAGAACATCATTTTCTATTTAAAAAAACACTTTTAAGAACAAAAGAATTTGATAAAATTTTTCTTTTAAAATATATTTAAATACTGATAAAAGATGATTTGAAATCATTAAAATAATTTTCCTATAATATATCATTTGAAAAAAATATAAAATATTCTTTCAAAATCATTTATAAAAATTTAAGAATAAATTTTTTGTAAACCTTTTTATTTTAAAAAAATTTTAAAATATTGAATATCTAGAATATTAGTGAAATGTTTTTTATTGAAAAATAAATATTGTAAACATGAAAAGTAATATTCAAATAAATGATAGTCATAAATGTCGATAAATCCATACATTCAGAATATTAATTTTGCAAAGTAAAATGTAAATACAAGTGTATTAATGAAAAAGGACAAGAAGATTCCTTTTTAAAAACTATTTTGATAAAAAGGAAAAATAGAGTAAAAATTTATTATAAATATAATATGATTATATTTTAATTTTTTTTATTTTTTTAGAAAAAATAGTTTTGGGCAAACAAAAATTTCCGACTGATAATAGAAATAGAACTTGATGTTCTTAAATATTTTAATTACTAAAGAGTGGAAAAATGGTATCATTACATGGATATAACATGAATAACCATAGCAGAATAGAATTCATGATATTTATTAATAGATGGATCATAATATTTTATCAATGTAAGAATAATAATAAGAAATCAAGATAAATAATGAGATTATAGAAATAAACACTTACCACTTTGGTAACATTAAATCAAAATTCCCATGAGTGAATAAAATTTCATGAATCTTAAAATATCATGAAAATAAGGATATTAATTATATAACGTGTCGAAGGGTAGTATATACACCTCATAAAATAATGTAGGTGTATAAACATACATGTATCTCAATGAAGTATGATTGAGACAAAATGTAACACCTAAAGATTTTTGGGTTTGTCTCTATTAAATTTAACATCTTAGATATCTTATGTTGCTCGAAACACCATGATGAAAAGAATGATATACTATAATATATAAACATGAACATTGGTATAGTATTGTGACCATTAGGTATAATAATTAGGATAATAAAATATTATCCTCAGCTATGAAAGTATAAATCAATTTCATGTTTATTATGAATGAAAATATAATATATTTATGTCATTGAATAAGTAAATAAATGTTTTAAAAATTATAAATTAAGTATTGGTTTTTATGTTATTTTTTTAACTAATATAATGACTGAAAATAAAATATATTTTCATAAAATCTAATAATAAATAAATATTTTATTGTATTATTATTATGAGATAATTTGATGCAATAGTAATTAATTTTTCACCGTGTTATAAAATTAGTTATAATTATAAAATTGTTCTTTATTGAGTAATTGATGATTTAGATTTATCATTTGAATAAAAATTATTTAATAAAATGGATTTTATTTTTTTAATTCTATATTTTGAGAAGTGTTTAGGGTAAATGTTTAGGATTTTTAGGAAATAGTTGAATTTTTTGTGAATAGTGAAATCTGATAATTTATGAAATAAGATAAATAAATGAATTCTTGTGTCATTTTTTTATGTATTAATGATTTAAGAACCATTATCTCAAACCATAATTTTCTTGTTAATATATTCATTTATGGGAATGAGCACTATTGATAATCTTGAGCCAAAATAATAAAATAATGAATTAATTAAAAAACCCTCTCTCCTCCACTATAAATTCCACGCTTCTGCCAACACATTTTAAGACTTGGATATTTTTTTATTTTTTTTCCAAATTCCTTTACCAAAACTCTTCCCCATGTTCTGGTTTTTTAGGTATCACCAAAAGACCATTTCCTATTCCCTTAATGAGGTTCTCGTGGAGAAGACACTCAAGAGGTAAAACCTTCCCTCTCCCTCTTTCAATTTATTTCCTTTTTCTTATCATTACATGAACCAGATTATAAAAAGTAACATGATAAAACTTGTATCATATATATAGTATAATAATATTTTTTATGATATATCAACCATCAATTGTATTCTCTTCCTCCATTGTTCTCAAAATGAAAGCATCATCTGCCAGGCGTCGATTAACCACCTTCTTGGATAATGATTTTAGTATTCCAATAACACCATCAAGTCTGATCATAAAACCATTATAATTATTAAATATGATTATAAAATCTATATTAAATCTGATTTAGTGTTTTGGATTTTTTATATATATATAATATTGACAAATAAAACAAAACTTGTGCATGGAGATTGAAAAAATGACAAAATAATCTAAATGTTAATCATTAATGTTTTATATAATTAATCATCATCATATACGATAAAATTATATTTAAGACCTATTAATCTTCATATAGTTTATTAATAACATATAATTTCATTTTTGGATAACTATTTCACTTTTACATGATTTTTCATACATGTATACAAGTGAACCCATCATGAAAACCAAGGAAATGTATACTCCGAAACTAGAAAATTGAATTTTATAACTCATCAAAAATACCATAAATAAAATTAATAAAATTATAATAAATAAAATATAAGTTAAATAAGTTATGAATTAATCTATTAATGATTTTAATTTCATTATCTAGGATATTAAGTGCATGTGCATAACTCTTTCAGATATAAGGTAAGGGTTTCATCATGAACCTCCATTTCCCGTTGGGTTACACTTTGTCTCTATTTACCATAACATATTTGTTAATTATTCGTATTTACTCATCCTAAATTATATATTTATATTCCAAAAATATATACGTAGCTTAGTTAGTTATTCGTTGGTGGGGAATACATGTTTTATAAGGTTTTCTGTTAAATTCCTACTCATAAGAAATTTTAATTAAAGGGGACTTCCTAATTTCTTAAAAATTCTCAATAAAATACATAATCTTTTTTAATAAAACAATATTTTTCTAAAATAAATTTTTTTTATCATAAAATACTATTTTTGTTCATTTTCAGTTTTATGAAAACTTATATGCATTTTCCTCTTTAAAGACTCTTGTCTTTTCGCTAAAACTACACTAAAGATGGTCATTTATAAAGTTTCTTAAAAGATAATTTTACATGTATTCATTTAATTTGAATATAAATTATCCTATAATATTCTTATTTTCCCATATAAATATCAATGTAGGATTTAAATCCATTTATTTTCATGGACACCATTATGATACACTGCTTTTTTATGCCTTAGGACATGACTATGATACCCATTTCTTTCTATGGGTAAACCTTATGTTAATTTATTATGATTAAATTATGTTTAACTCATATGATAACATCTACCATATATTATTAAATATGAACATTTTGACTATTGATGTACTATCTTGATACTATTATCCACATTACATTGGATAGTTCATGATTATGTTTACTAATTGGGGAAATTATTTAAATTTCATATTCATATTTAAATATGAATTTAAATATTGATTATATTTCATCCCTTTAAAACGAGTAATGAATTATAATTATTATGTGTTAGGATAGGTCCTTTATTTCCCTGCAATCCATTAGATGGTCTCATGAGACAAACTAGATTGGGTATTGGCAGATGTCTTACCCGATTATGTATGATGTCTTGGCTGAAGCCATGATGATATGTTTATGATGCCTTGTGTTATGAATTCCTTCATTGTGAAATTATTTATTGATAATACAAGTTATTGTTCAAGTATTTGAATATCCATGGTTAAGTTTCATTCAAATTTGATTATTTTTATGACATTATTTGAGTAGTTTTCATTCTTTCCATATTATTCTCTAGATTATGATTTAATGGAATGAATTTTAAGGTTTTCACATTTCCATGTGAATTATTTTTCCACTATTTTATCACCCTTACTATTTAATCCCTCATTTTTATTACATATCTATTCATTAAATTCTACAAACAACGGATTTTTAAAGTCAGTGGCTTAGAAATCACGAACAATAAAAAAATAAAACACAGAACACTCTTTTAAATCCCCTTAAAAATCTTCTTTAAAATTTAATACTGTGTTCAATTACATAATCTTATAACCTGGAGACATACATCAAAGGAAAATGTGAGCTCAAGGCCCAGTAATGGTATACATGGGAATCCATTTATTTGTGACATCAATATGCACTTGATAAAAAAACAGAAAGGCATAAGAAATAGAAAAAGAGGAATATCATAAAAAAAGAACATATAAAATAACCTGAATATGTGGAAACAACATTTCATTTATACATTCATGAAAATATCACCAAGGATCATCCCCATGGTGTTATAAAAATTTACCAAGGTTATTCCCCAAGGTATCGTGAAAGATGTCATCTATAGAGATTAATTATTTACCAAATTCATTGGAGATATATCTGGGAGAAACCTTAATATTTATTTATATTTTTGTGATCAAAATATAATCTAATAAAACTATTCATTAATAACCCATATATAAGAAAATAAATGGGTTTCATTTCATAATCATGAAGTTTTAAATGTTCTTAAAAATTTGATCATTATGTAATTTATAACCCATGGAAAGGGAGTGAGGGTTATATGTATGTCAACACCATAATAAAATAGAACAATTTTTTGTATTTATTAATACCCCTAGATATTAAAATAGATTTGTTTATTCACATAAATAATACAAGAGAATTTCATGATAAAAAGAGAGAGATTTTGATGCAAAAATTCAGTAGCATAACGACTATATAACATGGTTTTATGAAACAATAAAAAGGGAGGGGACAAGGGTAACCCATCCATAAATGAATAATTTAATAGTATAGGGACAAAATAAAATAGAAATAATATCATGGTGTGGAATAACATACTATATGAAAAGGAATCTTTAGAGAAAAGAGAAAATGCGATTTCTTTTACAAAAATTCGGTAACCTAACGACGTCACTTAATGATTCAGAAAATAAATTTATGAGAGTGGAAAGGATATATCATCATTTGGAAATGAAGAGGAAAGTAATAAGAACATATAATAACTTACCCCTTCATATCAATATGGTAACTAGAATACATAACATAATGGAAGTCATGACTTAAAAGAGCAGGGTGAATGGTTAACTTACCATGAAGAGTGACTTGAAAAGCTCGAAGGTTGGGACCTTGGGGGATTGAAAGAACCTTGGGAAGACTAATTGGGAAGTAAAATACTATAAATTAGTTGAATAGTAATTTTTAATGAAATTAATGAAGTAATGTGTTGGTATTTACTGCAAAAGTGAGGGAATATTTATTTATTTTCTAAGGGACACCTCAGGAGTGTATTAGTAAAACCGTGTGTCTTGCCCATGGTATTTTCTAATGGCATTGGCCACTTGGGAAAAATCATAAAATATCATACTATTCACAATTCAACCATATTTTTTACATCATTATTAGATAATTGATGATGTCATTAAACACAACGAAGCCTAAAACTGTATTTTTACTATTTACCAAAAATTCAACCGTGTCTGAAAAATCCCAAATATTTACCCTAAACTAATATCAATTATATGAATTAAAAAATGATCTACGTTATATGAAATTCATGTTATACAATTTTTTTAATTTAATTTTTAAATAAAATCATTATTTATTCCAAATAAACAACTTTAAATCTATAACGTGTTTTGTGACACCTTGAAAAAGTAACCAAGGCCCCATACAATTATTGTATAACCATAGGAAAATAAAGTAACAATTTATGATTAAATTTTATGGAAATACATTTCCATTTTAAATTTTTAAATTAATTATAAAATTGTATGTAAAATATTTATGACATACAAAAATACCAAAACTTATACTATGATCATTTTTCACTTTTAAGACATATAAATTGTATTTATACATTCATGGTTGAATTTTCTATTTTTTCCAATTTACTATTAATTATTATTCATTACTATTCATAATGGTATGTTACATTTCATACTTTAAAATTCACTAAAAAATAAGTTGATCTTATTAGACTTTAATTTATTTTACTGGTCACAACTGTAGAAGACAATTTTATGAAAATAATTTTACATTATTAATTATTTAAAGATTACATAAATAAATCAAAATACCATTTTTTGAAAAATTCATTAGTAATATGGTACTATATGTAATGTCCCGGTTCCAGAAGCCACCCAGAGGCGCCCCGTACCCAGTTGGTCACATGGCCTCAAGGGCATTTCCTCAAATGCCAGAGGCTGCCAACTAGCAGCGAGGGCCTTGGGTGTGATAGTGGAGAAACTATGCCCTCATTAGAAGAGTACATAGCGGAAGAAAATAAACAAGCAAGAGCGAAAGCAGTAAATAACCAACAATAATAAACAGTGGAAAACTAAATCATAAAAAAACTGGACTACATATGTATATATATGAAATTATGCAGGATACATATCTAGGAAAGAAGCCAAAAAAGTCTCAATAATGAAAAATACAGAAGTACCAGAACAAGTACAAAAGAAGTAAACACCTCCTTAGGATCACAAGCCAAAGATTAGTCCCATGCTATCATACTCCAAGCAATCAAGTACCAGAAGTCGAAGGGAGCTTTCCCTTGTCTATAACTGCAAAAACAATAGTCTGCTTTGGCCCAAAAGCATGGCCCAAGCAGGGTGTGATAGTAAAATCCCAGTAGATAACCACCCAAAGATGTGTGCCAAACAGTCACTGAGCATATGGTAGGTAATAGTACATTAAGCAACGAAAAATAATAGAAAATAGCAGATAGTACACATTAAGTAGTAACAAGATGATATACAATGGTAATCAATCCACAGAACAATAAGTAGTAGTGTAACAAACAACTAAACACAATAGTAATCCCTGTGGGAAGTACTCGCAGCCAACCCCTTTGGTCCTATCCAATAAGTAACACAACCCTCTAGGCAGTACACTCAGCCTAACCCCTCTGGTTTGGTCATACAAAATTATAAGACTCTCTGGGGAGGCTCACTCTGTCAATTCACCTTATAGTCTAGGGTAGTCAGGGACTCACTGAGGGAGATCACGTGGTCTAACCCTCTTGGCCCCATGGTCTAGAGACTCTCTGAGGAAGATCACTCGGTCAATCCTCTTATAGCCTCAGGTATACCACAAAATCACTAAGGAAGCTCACTCGGTCAATTTCTACTCTAGCCTAGGAAGGGTTTAAGGACATTCAAACAAGGTAAAGACCTTCTGAGGAAGCTCACTCAATCTACCCTCCTGTAGTCTATAATAACTGAGACTCTATGGGAAGCTCACTCAGTCTATCCCCTATAGTCTATAATGTCCAAGACTCTCTAAGTAATCGCACTCGGTCAATCCCCATATAGTCTATAATGTCTAAGACTCTCTGGGAATCTCTCTCGGTCTATCCCATATAGTCTATAGCACCGGGTTCTCATGGTCCCATGCCTGTCAGTGCATATTAATACTATAAGGATAGAGTAAACCTATAAAGCTACTTGGATAACCAATATACACCTATAGAGATACTTGGCTAAACAGTCTACAGAGCAACAAGCATGTTAACAACATCATTCCTTCCTATGATCACGAGGCATGGAAACAGGTACAACGACAAAATGCTAACTGGACTCAAAGGTCATAACAAGAACCAAAGCATGGGCAACACATCCAAGCATGAAAATTATCCATAACCAAGATCAATTTACCTCTGCAAAAGCATCCAATAAAGGCAGGAATAACCATAAGGGAAAAAAGGTAAACACGCAATACCCCGTTCATGGGTATTGATGGAATTTTCACAGAAAACTCGATGAAATTGAAAGGTAAGGTATAAAAAACCTATCGAGAACCTAGGAGATCGATATACTTGAATAACAAGGCATGATTCTCCTCATAACATCGTAGGTCTATGAAAACGCACAAAACACTCAACCCACGATAACATAGGAAAGAGGAGGAATTGGAAAACGAGGCTCTAGAAGAAGGAAGAACTAACCGCTGCGGTCCCAACGCAATCGACGACGGTCGATTCGGAGAACGGTTGAAGGCTCGGGAATTTGGATATGTTCTATGGCCGTACAACATCTCTCGGTCGAAGAGGACCTAGAAGAGGACTGTCTTGTTGATTAGGCATAAACCCGGTCCGTTTAATGAAAAATAAATGAAAATACATGGCATGTACTTCTTGAGTACATGAAATGTACTCTACTTTTCCATACTCCACTTTAAGAGGCCACCACTTCACCCCTACAAACCGTGTGTGTGGCACGGACACGGCCAGCACATGGCCTGGCGTGGCAAGGGAGTACACGGCGTGTACTCATAAAGTACACGACGTGATCTTCAAAAATTTCCAGAAATTATTATTTTCTAAAAACTCCAGGAAAATGAAATTCATACCTGAAAAAAATATCAGGGTTCTTACAAACTTCATCCCATAAAGAAATTCGTCCCCAAATTTCCCTAGAGAGGCACATAAGAAGAAATCCTGAACAACTTCGGCCACTGCGATCGTACATCGGCATCCCTCTCCCAAGTCTCATCCTGCACTCGCCCGTGTTGCCATAACACCCATACTAGAGGAACAAACCAACCACATAGAACCTTCATACTACGATCGCCAATACAGATGGTATTCTCCTCAAATGATGCATCCATTTCAAGCTCAACTTCTCATGTTGAAATACATGAGATGGGTCTGATAAGTAACATCGTAGCTGAGAAACGTGGAAGACGTCATGCATATCCTGGTACCTCTATGGTAACCGCAACCGATAGGCAACCGGCCCAACTCTCTACAACACCACAAATGGCCCGACGTAACGTGGTGAAATATTACCCTATTTATGAATCCTCTTGTGTCCCAACCTCGGTGCAACACACAGAAAAACCTGATCCCTGACCTCGAACTGTAGAGGTCATCTCCACTGATCCGCATAAGACATCTGCCAACACTGTGATTTCGCCATCCTCTTCTGAATCACCTCTTTCTCCTCTGAGGCATCCTGAACTAGATGAGGTCCTAGCAAAGTTGCCTCTCCTATCTCGAGCCAACATAAGGGTGATCGGAATAGCCTATTGTACAAAGCCTCGTAAGGTGCCATATGAATAGTTGCATGGAAACAGTTGTTATAGGCAAACTCCACTAGAGGAATATTCTTCTCCCAAGAACCTCCAAAGTCTATAATGCAAGCTCAGAGCATATCCTGAAGCACTTGGATCATATGCTCGGACTGGACATCAGTTTGGGGGTGATATGTAGTAGTCAAATGTACATGTGTACCCAAATCCTTCTGAAGTCTGTTCCAGAACCGATAAGTAAAGTGGGCATCACTCTCTGAAACTATGGAGTGTGGAACTCCATGTAGACGTACAATCTCTCGGATGTACAACCGTCCTAGATCATCAACATTGAAGGTCTCCTTTATCATCAAGAAGTGAGAAACCTTCATAAGCCTATCGACGACAACCCAAACTGCATCACTTCCTCAAGGTGACCTCGGTAAGCCGATCACAAAGTCCATCACGACATCATTCCACTTCCACATGGGAATGGGAAACTGTAGTAAAAGTCCTGATAGTCACTGATGATCTACTTTCACCTCCTGAAAAGTAGAATAACTCATGAAAAAACTAGCATCATATCTTTCCATACCTGGCCACCAGTACAGGTAGTGTAGATCACGATACATATTGGTGATGCCAGGATGAACTGCCCAAACCGAGGAATGAAAATCCCGCATCAGCTCCTCGCGTATGTCTTCTGTAACCCATACACTTCCCTAGAAATTCAAGATCTCATCTTCACCCACTTTCCATCCAAGAGGAGGGTCCTCTCCTAACACACTCTCCCACAGGACTAAGAATTCTAAGTCTGATAGCTGACTTATCCTTACCCGATCAAGAAGAGAAGAGGTAGCAGCTACAAAGGATAGGAAAATCTGTCCCTGTCTGTTATGCCCCTCCAAGTGAATCTCAGAGAACAGATCCATAATTTTACACTCACTGATGGCCTCCTGAACTACCTGACTATGAGTTCTTCTTCTCAACACATCAGCCATTGCGTTTCCCTTTCCCGGCGTATAGGCGGGCTCGAAGTCTAAAGACTGAAGATATTCGACCCACCAGCGCTGTCTCAGATTCAGATCACGCTGAGTAAATATATACTTGAGTATCTTGTGGTCGGTGAAAACCACAAAGTGCTCTCCCAGAAGGTAGTTCCTCCAACAGCATAAGGCATGAACAACAACTGCCAACTCCAGATCCTACATCGGGTAGTTCCTCTCGTGTGGCCTCAACTGCCGAGACCAATAAGCAACAACTCCATCTCCCTGCATAAGCACAGCTCACATCTTGATACCTAAAGCATCACAGTAAACTGTATAGCCCTTTCCTATCTCTGGAAAGACCAATATCAGTGCTGACGTCAACCTCCCCTTCAGCTCCTAAAAGGATGACTGACATGAATTTTAACACCAAAACTTCGCCCCCTTCTTGGTCAGACCTGTCAGTGGTGCTTCTAGGCATGAAAAGTCCTGTATAAAATGCATGTAGTATCCCTCCAACCCTATAAAACTACGCACCTCAAAGAAATTCTTTGGATACTCCCAGGAAACTACAACTCTCACTTTCTCTAGGTCCACCGATACTCCTATCTCCGAGATAACGTGACCCATGAAGTGAATTTGATCCATCCAAAAGTGGCATTACGAGAGCTTAGAATATAACTGATCCTCTCTCAGTGTACTCAGAAAGATCTCAAGATATGTGGCATGGTCGTGTCGAGTGTGAGAGTACACCACGATGTTTTCCATGAAAACCACCAAAAAGGAATCTAAGTACGGATGGAACACTCGGTTCATCAGTTCCATAAAAAATGATGTCACGTTCGTGAAACCGAACAACATAACTATATAATCGTATAGAACATACCTTCTCTTGAAGGATGTAAGAGGTATATCTAATGGTCTAACTTGCAACTGATGATAACCGAACCTTAAATAGATCTTCGAGAACACTCGGGATCCTCAAAGCTGATTAAAGAGGTCATTGATCTTCAGCAAGGGATATTGGTTCTTGACCGTCAACTGGTTCAGTTTCTGAAAATCGACATAGAGGGGAAGGGTTCCGTCTACCTTCTTTGAAAACAGGACTGGTGAACCCCAAGGATAATTACTTGGTCGGATGGAAACCTTTTCTTGCAACTCTTCCAACTGCTTCTTGAGCTCCTACAACTCAGGTGTAGCCATCCTTTAAGGAGGAATGAACACCGATTCCGCTCCTGTAATGAGCTCAATAGAGAAGTATACCTCACGCTCTGGAGACAAACCTAAAAATTCCTCTGGAAAGACATCCCTAAAATGATCCACCACTGGAGTAAATCTATCTGTGAAGTCCCCAGGTCATCCAGATAAAGTCTTTCAATCTAGGATGTAACTCCACCTAGCCCATGATGCTCTGGTCCAGCTCTACCCACATTGACATCCCACTCACCTCTATGATGGAAAGATCTTCCCTCTGGTGATATGAAACTCACCCTGCAGATATAGCAATCAAAGAATTTCTGGAAGGGAACCAACCAGTCCATCCTGAGAATGACGTCATAGCACGTCATCTCTAGGACATAGAGGTCCCATAAGAAATGACACCCTGGAACCTCAATAGGACACTCTCTGCACTGACATACGGTATATGTCCTCATTCCCAATGGCGTTTCAAGGGTCAACATGTCGGCAGAAGAAAATATACAGAGCCAAAGGCTCTCCACAATATCAATAGAGATAAAACTATGCAAAGCACCAGTATCAAAAAGGGTTGAAGATAAAACTGAGACTACAAGGATCGTACCTAAAACTTTTGAAGGGCCAGGATCCTTCTCTTGGTAGGTCTTCTCTATGGTGAATTTATGGCATGTACCACAGCCTTGTGCCCCTGGCTGACCACTCTGAGCTGATCCAATCTGTTGTCACTGGTAACCTGGTGACTGACCACCATGACCGTGACCTCCACCTCAGCTCGAACGGCTGTAAGAACTCCAGTTCCTAGATTGGTGAGAAACTGTAGAAACATCTCCTGAATGTGGTGTCATAGAAGAACCCCTACCACTAGCCGAAGGTGTGAGGATCTTACACAAGCAATGAAGATAGAACATCTTGCCGCAAGATTGACACTTTATCGGGTCCCTCTAGAACAGAGTCCTTATATACCTGATCCTACCGCACTAGTAGCATATGACCTGGCTGCCCAAAGATACATTCTGCCTGCTCTGATCTCCTCGAGAAGACTCTCTACGGTGCTTCTTACTATCTATAGGAGGGGCACCCACTCTAGATGTCGAACCGACCTGGATAACTATTCCAAAATCCCTTAGGATGCGCTTAGTGATCAGCACCAGGTTGACCATAGAGGATATCACAGTCAACCTGAAGATATTCACCTTGGAACGGATCTCCTGCCTGAGATATTCCTCGAACATCCTAGGAAGGAATAACTCATCACCTACTGGGATCGGTGTGAAGCACTGCAGCTCGGTAAGGAGATTCGAGTACTCAATAACAGAAAGAGTACCCTTCTGCAGACTCATAAACTCTCGGGCTCGGTCATACCTCAAGGTCTCTGGGTAAAAGTAGTCATAGAAGGTGAGGAGGAACTCGTCCCAAGACTTACTCTTCTGGCTCCCCGACTACGAGACCACCTCCTACCACCTCTTGGAGGTTTCTTGGAGCATATAAGTACCCAACTTTCCCCTTTTCTCTTGGGGTATCTCCAGATGTTCAATGATTATCAGCATGGACTCTAACCATGACTCTACAGCCTGGGGTCCTCCATCCCCTGAGAAAGTTGGAGGGTGCTGCTGCTGAAAGATCCGCGTCAATTTAGCCATCGACGGGGTAGGAGGCGGCACCCCCTGAAAGGTCTGTATCATCCTTAGGAAGCCCTCCCTGAACTGTGCATCGGCACCTATAAAAAGTATAATTGCTGGTGCAAGGCTGGAACAATAGGAAGATCTGTAAGAGGTCCTTGGTCGACGGTATGCGGTGTCTGATCACCGTCTGGAAGCTGACGTACAACTGGAGGATGTTTAGGATACATAGCTCCGAAAAGATCAAAATCACACCTCAGATTAGGATTATCAAAGACATAGAACAAAAGTGTACAAAACGTGAACTATAGAAGGAAACATTTGAGTTTACAAAATGCGACGACATGGCATGTATAAAAACCACAAATCATATTCACATAAACCAAAGACATGGGTGTGTACTCCTACCACCTCTGGTCTTGTAACACCAAAAAATACACAGTGTGTTGTGTCCACACACGACATGTACTTGAACTCTTACCCCTGCCCGAGTCTCTTTAAACGGCTAACCCACATGGTCTTATGAAACTGAGACTACATGGCGTGTTCCCTATGGACACAGCATGTAGTGGACAAGGTTTCGGTGACCCGTGTTGTTAGTCACACGGCCGGCTACACGGATGACCCTTACACGACATGTTACGAACAAACATAGTGTGTATAGGAGAAGATAACACCGACCCGTGTTGTTCGTGACATGGTGGGGTACCTATAACAAAACTACACATTGTGTTCTTGACCAACCCAGCGTGTTCTGCACGAGTTTCCCCAGCCCGTGTTGTTAGTGACATGACCAGGTACATGTCTCTATACTACACGAAGAGTATAAAAACTACATGGTGTGTTCCTAAAGACATTTCATCAACCCCGTGTTCCTACTCACACTGTCAGTGACAAGGTCTGAAACTACACGACATGTAGTCCTAATGTACAAGCCGTGTATTCTGGGTTTTTTCGGGCAGTAGCTCAGAAACTGCACTGAAGCCCCGAAACATAAAAAAACAAGGCATGAGGGTGCCAAATTACGATCTGTGAGGGCCCATACTCACCAAAAATCAAAGATTGGAAACCAATACAATCATATATAAGGGAAAAATATAGGTTAATGATTCACCAATCTCCGATTCAAGAGGGCCGATAACACCTCAAGAACCAAAATTTGGTGGTCATTTAAGCAAGGTATAATACAACCAATCCTCTATCAAACAACATTGATTCTATCAAATCATCTATCACAACATCATGAATAATATACACAAAGTCTATCACAATAGCATGCAATCGCTAATGCATCCTAGATGGCATGGAAAGAATGCATGGAATGTGATTTCTAACAAGTGCCTATATGATGCATGAGATAGGGTAACCTCATCTCATCAGTTTGTGACAGAAATAGAACTATAATAGCAACAACAATAACAACACAAGTCATGTGAATCACCCTAGGTGAAATCATTTCAACTGTAAAATCTCAAAACTAGAAAACTGCAATAAATGAGGTAATATGGCTTTTCTGTGTACCCAAGTTAGCTACTTCCAGGCACAACTTATTACCAGGTACTGAATCCATCCTATCCCTGAAAAATACTCCAAATAGTAAATTAAGAGAAAATAATTCCTCTGATACCACTTTGTAACGTCCCGGTTCCAGAAGACACCCAGAGGCGCCCCGTACCCGGTTGGTCACATGACCTCAAGTGTATTTCCCCAAATGCCAGGCGATTCCGACTAGCATCGAGGGCCTTGGGTGTGACAGTGGGGAAACTAAGCCCTCATTGGAAGAGTACACAGTGGAAGAAAATAAACATATAAGAGAGGAAGCAGAAAATAACCAACAATAATAAATAGCAGAAAACTAAATCAGAAAACAACTGGAGTACATATATATATATATATGTATTGATACATGATACATATCTAGGAAAGCAGAAAAAAAAGTCACAATACTAAAAAATACAATAGTATCAGAAAAAGTACAAAAGAAGTAAATAGCTCCTTAGCATTGCAAGTTAAAGCTTGGTCCCATGCTCTCCGGCTCCAAGCAATCAATTACTAGAAGTTGAAGTTTGCTTGACCTTGCCTACAACTACAACAACATAGTCTACTTGGGCCCAAAAGCTTATCTGAAATAGGGTGTGAGACTAAAATCCCAGTAGTCACCACCCAAAGATCTGTGCCTAATAGGCAGTGAGCATATGGCAGGTAATAGTACAGTAAGTAGCAAATAGTAACAGTAAACAACAGACAGTACACAGTAAGCAGTAACAAGATGATATACAACGACAATCAATCCACAGAACAACAAGAAGCAGTGAAACAAACAGCTAAACACAACAGGAACCCCTCTGGGATGTACTTGCTGCCAACCCCTCTAGTCCTATCCAAGAAGTATCACAACCATCTGGGTAGTACACTCAGCCTAACCCATATGGATTGGTCATACGAAATTATAAGACTCTCTAGGGAAGCTCGCTCATTCAACTGCCCTTATAGTCTAGGGTAGTCAGGGACTCTCTGGGGGAGATCACCCAGTCTAACCCTCTTTGCCGCATGTTCTAGAGACTCTCTGAGGAAGCTCACTCGGTCAATCCTCCTATAGCCTCAGGTATACCACATACTCTTTGAGGAAGCTCACTCGGTCAATTCCCCTGCTAGACTGGGAGTGTTTTAAAGACATTCAAACAAGATAAAGACTCTCTGAGGAAGCTCAATCAGTCTACCCTCCTATAGTCTATAATAACTAAGACTTTATGGGAAGCTCACTCGGTCTATCACCTATAGTCTATAATGTACAAGCTCTCTGAGGAAGCTCACTCGGTCTATCCCCATATAGTTTATAATGTCCAACATAATCTAAGAAGCTCTCTCTGTCTTTCCCTTATAGTCTATAGCACCGGGTTCTCACAGTCCCATCCCGGTCAGTGCATATTAATGCTATAAGGCTAAAGTACACCTATAGAGAAACTTGGTTAACCAAAGTACACCTATAGAGCTACTTGGATAAACAGTCTACAGAGCAACAAGCATGCTAACAACATCATTCCGTCCGATGATCACAAGGCCTGTAAACAGGTACAATGACCAAAGGCTAACAAGACCCAAAGGTCTTAACAAGAACCAAAGCATGGGAAACAAATCCAAGAACGAAAAGTATCCACAAGAAAGATCAATTTACCTCTACACAAGTGTGAAAGCAAGGCATGAATAACCATATGGAAAAAAAGGTAAACACGCAATACCCCATTCATGGGTACTGGTGGAATTTGCACATAAAACTCAAAGATATCAAAAGGTAAGGCACAAACCACCTACCTCGATCCTAGGATATTGATATACTTGAACCAAAATGCTTGATTCTCATCAGAATGGTATAGATCTTTGAAAACACAGAAAACTCTCAACCCATGATATCATAAGAAAGAGGGGGAATTGGAAAAAGAGGCTCTAGGAGAAGGAAGAAATCACCGCTGCGGTCCCAATGAAATTGACGGTGGTCGATTCGGAGAATGGATGAAGGCTCAGGGATTCGAAGAAGTTCTATAGTCGTACGACATCTCTTGGTCGAACAGGACCAAGAAGAAGATGGTTCTGTCGATTAGGCACAACCCCGACCCGTTTAATGAAAAAAAAAAGAAAATACACAACATGGAATTATTGAGTACACGACATGTACTCTAATTTTATGTACTCCACTTTAAGTGGCCTCCACTTCACCCATACACACCGTGTGTGTGGCCCGGACATAGCCAGCACACGGCCTAGCGAGGAAATGGAGTACACGACATGAAATCATAAAGTAAATGACATGTACTTCAAAAATTTCCAGAAATTATTCTTTTCTCAAAACTCCAGGAAAAAGAAATTCATACCTGAAAATGAAGATCAATGTTCTTACACTATAAATTCATCCTATATTTATCCAAATATTTGAAATTCACCAGCTTTTTCATAATAACAAATAACAATTTTATTGATACAAAAGGTTTACACAAGTAACTAAGGTCATGTTACATAGCCCCTTATAACACCTGCATATGACCTAATTGTAAAATGTGCTAGGGTGATAGAATCTTGGGGCAGCTCAGACAATATTGCCCATGTGGTGATTTCTATTAGCTTGAACATCTCTCATATGCAATTTTGTTCAAGCTTCACATGTTGGAGTTCAGCTTGGGCTTGGTCCAGATCAAATCCCAATGATAAAACCTCATTCCTTGGCTGTGATATATGGGTTTCATATTTCTTGAGTCTATCAGATGATGACATCAACTCCCCTTTCTGTATTAATTAACCTTGATCACTTGTATTTATAAACAATAATCATAATGTTAAGAATTTAGTTTCCAATGGTAATATTGACTAGTGGTCATATAAAATTCAAAACATAGTGGTATTATTTTAATTATACCCACTTCATTAATTAAAGGATATAGTTTTTTTAGTATAAAATAAAAATAATACAAAAAATTGTGAAACAAATACTATTCAAAATTTCGGTTTGTTAAATTCTTCCCACCTTAAAAAATTTCATCCCTGAAATTTTATCTTGTACCCTCATTAGAGAAAAGGTGTGTGTACTTATGCCTTAAATATACTTCTAGTTCCCACGTGGCTTCTTTACATTTTTGGATCCTCCACAAAACCTTAACATGGTGGGTATTCTTGTTGTGTAGAACCTTGTCTCTATGATCCATGATCGACACCAACTGCTCTTCATAAGGGTGGTTATATTCTTGTTGTACCACCTCTAGATTTAGTACATGTGAAGGGCCATGTATGTTTTTCCTTAAGAGGGATACATGGAAAACATCATGAAGATGTGCTAGATTTGGAGCATATGCAAGCCGATATGCCACTACTCCTATGCGATCAAGGATTTCATAGGGGCCAATGTACCTAGGGATGAGCTTACCTTTCTTCCCAAGCCACATGACTCTCTTCCAAGTTGAAATTAGAAGAAATAATTTTCCACCAACCGCAATCTTAGAGTCCCTTTGATGGTTTTTGACATAGATATTTTTCCGACTCTGAGGAGCCCTAATGTGTTGCTGGATGGCATGGACTATTTATATCATCTCTTGCATAAGATCAGGCCCAAAAATATTTCCCTCACTAGCTTCATCCCAACAAGTAAGATTTATACATCGCTTCCAATATAGAACTTCATAGGGTTCTATTTCAATACTCGAGTGGAAGTTGTTGTTGTAAGAGAACTCAACTAAAGGGAGATATTGATCCCATCCACCATTAAATTCCATTGATCATGTTCTCAGAATATCTTCAAGTGTTTGAATAGTCCTTTCAGATTGGCTATCAGTTTGGGGTTGAAAGGCTATAATAAAATTCAATTTAGTGCTTAGAGCATGTTGAAGACTTCTCCAGAATTTTTATGTGAACCTTGGATCACAATCACATTCTATTGAAAGTTTAACTGAATTCTATCTTACCACTTTCTACACGTAAATCCTAGAATGTTTAACAAGAGAGAAATCTTCCCAAATAGAGATAAAATGGTAAGTCTTGGTGTAATGGCCCACAATAACCCATATCACATTGTTTCCTTAGATGTTCTCGATAGACCAGTGAAAAAGTCCGTAGTGATATTGTCCCACTTCCATGGAGGCATGGGTAGTGGTTGTAATACCCCTTTAGGAAGTTGTCACTCTGCCTTCAATTACTCACATACCACACACCTTGAATTGTAGTGAACAATCTCCCCTTTCCTATTATCCCATCAATAATGATCACAAAGGTATCTATACATTTTCGTGTTTCCTGGATGTATAGAGAAATTAGTGCTATGAGCTTCATCCATTATCTCCTTCTTTACTTCCAGAATAAATAGAACACATAGTGTTGAATGAAATTTCAGTAAACCTTCTTCATTATTATTGAACTCAAGAAACTTCCCTTCCTTCATAGCCTCAAACATCTTCTGTAAAAAATGATCTTCTTTCTAAGCTTTCATGAGATTTCATTATCTTCTCTAGTAATTATGGTTGAGAAATCATTTGGGATAGGGTTGATAATGTCCGTTCGCTTATAATTCCCATGTCCATCTTCACAAGGTCATTAATGAAAAGATATCTTTGAATTCTCATCATTGAAAAAAACGGGTCTTTCCTACTTAATGCATTGAGATATTGTTTTCTCTTCCACAATGATAATGTATTTATCAATCATAATCATTAAGATTTTCCAACCATCTCCATTGTCTCTTGTTCAAATCATTTTGCGTGAAAATATACATCAAACTTTGATGGTATGTGTATATATCACATTTCTCCCCCAAAATATAGTGCCTCCATATCTTTAGAGAAAAAAACAACTACATGTATCTCTAGATAATGTGTAGGATAGTATTTCACATGAGTCTTCAAATATCGTGATACATAAGCAATGACATTATCATTTTTCATGAGGATGCACCCAATCCATTTCAGAGATGCATCACTAAAAATCAAGAATACTTCTCCAATTGAAGGAAGAGTTATCATGGGTACAGTTACCAATATCTTCTTCCGCTCTTGGAAACATTCTCTACACTTTTTTGTCCTGATGTACCTGACCACCTTTCGAGTTAACATGGTTTATGGATTAGAGAGTAATGAAAATTTCTTCACAGACCTCCTATAATATCCCGCTAATTCAAGGAAAATATGAATCTTAGTAATTATTTTTGGATGAGACCACTCCTCTACAACTTTTGTCATTGTAGGGTCAATTATGATTCCTTCATTGGTAACAATGTGCCCCATGAAAGAAACTTGTTGTAACCAAAATTCACTTTTTCTGAAATTTCCATAAAGCCTATCCTTTAGAAGAGTTTGAAAAATAATCCTTAGATGATCTGTGTGAATCTCATGACTTTTGGAATATATCAGAATATAATCAATAAAAGCTACCATAAAGTTATCAAGGTAGTCCTTAAAGACTCTATTCCTCAAATCCATAAAAAAAGAAGGTGCATTAGTTAGTACGAAGGGCATAACAACAAACTCATAATTCGCATATCTTGAACAGAAGGTAGTTTTTGGAATATCTTATTTCTTCACCTTCAATTGATGATAAACTAATCGAAGATCAATATTAGATAAGAATTGAGCCCCACGAAGTTGGTCAAATAAGTCATCAATTCTTGGAAGAGGGAATTTTCTCTTCACTGTGATCCCACTCGGTTCTCAATAATCAATGCATAGCCACCTCAATCCATCCTTCATCCTCAAAAAGAGAACTGGTTCTCCCCATAGAGACATACTCGGTTGAAAAAACCCCCTCTCCAAATGATCTTGGAGTGGTTTCTTTAACTCATCTAGCTCCAAATTTTCGATCCTATAGGGGGTCCTTGATAACATATGATATATAGGTACACGTTCAATGGAGAACTCTACCTCTCTTTCAAGGGGAGGTTCAGGTAACTCCTCAGGATATATGTCAACATATTCTAGGACAATGGGGAAATTTTATATCCTTATACTCTCATTTCCTTCTTTCTCTTCACCAATCAACAACCTAAAGAAAAATATATGAGGTCCTTCTAGGCAAATATTAGGTTGATATATCTCTCTTTTAAATATCACTATAGGTTTTTGATTCAAGACTGCTGAGATTTATTAGCTTATACATTTGATATAAGTATTATACATTGAGATCCAGTCCATATATAGTATAATGTTGTATTATAACATGGTAATGACTACAATATTTGAGATAATATAGTGCCCACTAAAGTAAATACTGGAGTTTCTAAACACTAATTATGCTTGGATAATCCCACCAGGAGTCTTGACTGATAACTCTACTCTTAGAAAATCATGGTTTGATTCCAAATTCTTCGAAAACTTGGAGAAAAAAAGGAATTCATAGAACTAGAATCAAACAAAGTACTTGAAATCATTGAGAGAACAATAAGAGTTCCTGCCACCACATCATTGGGTGCGTCAACTTCAGCTGTAGTGATAGTAAAATCACAACCTTGTTCCCCAGGAATTTTCTAATGCTGATGGTGATTCCTCTCCACTGCCCTCGGATTTGGATAGTGATTGGAAAAGTGCCCATGTTTTCCACAATTATAGAATTGGACATTAGGTAGGTCCTACATCATCTTCCCTTTGTCATTACTGTTGTGAATTTGTGGCTCCACCTCACTATGAAAATTCCATGTGATATGGTCATCTCCTCTACACTTATAGCACTTCCCACTCCCTAGAAGAATGTTCCTTGAATGCTTCTTGCCACATTTATTACATGTGGGACATTGTAATTTTTTTCCTCCTCTTCCCTAATTGAATCTTCTCCCCAAGCATGAATCCATAGATCTCTTCTTGTCATTGGATTTATGAGACTATTGGATCTCACCGAACTCCAGTTTGACATACATTGCATTCCACATGATTTCATCGTAGCTATCATAGTACCGGTTAGCTATATTATTTCGTATATGAGGTCTTAGTCTACTGAAGAATCTATCAACATTACCATTTGGATCCATGACAAAGATAGAGGTGTAACGTGAAATCCTTGAGAATTTCATCCCGTAACTTCCCACAGATTCATTATCCATATGCTTTAGCTCAAGAAACTCCACCTCCATTCTTGTTATCATGGAATGAGGGAAATACTTACTGAAGAAGACATATCTAAATTCTTTCCACTCCATAGCTTCAACCTAAACTCTTGTCCTTGTGTTTTTAATTAGTTCCCAGCACTGATCATCTTCTTCCTCAAACCGGTAGACATGCAGGGTGACCTTCTATTTCTTCGAATAGTGAAGCCTAGAAAATAACATCTCTCTAGAGATGATCCACTGTTTAGAAATCAATGGGTCAGTCAATCCACTAAAGGTTGGTGGACATTGCTGCATAAGGGACCCAACAAAATGTTGTTCCCTTCATGGTGATATCAGTCACTTAGATTGATTCACGTTATTTCACATAACTTGAGTCAGCCAGTTCATCAATCGCATGAATGTTTCCATTCCGACATCCATCAGAGGGTTGTCAGTGCATGGTCCTTTGTGGAACCTTTTTTATGGTTCCTCAAATTTCCCACCATTTTAAAAAAGAATAAAACCATAGTGAGAGACTTATTTTATTTACAAATATTTTAACTATAAGTGATTTTTTTGTTAAAACATCGTGTTTTAAACAATTACATTTCTATGTAAATCCTTTATAATGATTCATGAAAAGATTATGATTAACCAAGCATATATTATAGAAGTTTTTTAACCAAGAGTGAAGCAAGTATAGTTTTTTTATACTAGTATACCCCATTTCAAGTTTGAAACTCCTTATCGTAGTTTTCACTCCTAGGTAAATCTGTTCCAACGCCACGTCTACCTACTCGTATCCAGATAGGGATGTATTTTCTTGATAAACCACTTACTCAATACTCACCAAAATAACAGGTAGTTTTCCAATACTTAAATTTTTCTATAGGATTCTTCCTAAAAATTTTGTAGACTAATTTCCATAAATAACTAAACTATCCTTTCATACCAACTATGGCATCCCGCCTTTTTATTACATAACTTTTAATTACATTTTACAACCATATGATCTTTAAAGTATAATGTCTTAAAAATCAAGAACAATAAAACATGGAAACATAAAATACTATTTTAAATCCTCTTGAAAAAATTATTGAAATGTTAATCCTACGTAAAATTAATACATCTCCTAACTTGGAGACATACATCAATGGAAAGGGTGAGATGGAGGCCTAGTAAGGGTAAACAAGGGAATCAATTTATTTGTGATATCAATAAGAACTTGATAAAAAACAAAAAAGTCATGAGAAATGGAAAAAGTTGCATATCATAATAAAAATAACATGAATAATAACTATAATATGTGGCTACAAAATTTCATTTATACATTCATGAACATATCCCCAAGGTTCATCCCTAAGTTGTAATAAAAATTAACAAGGTTATTCCCCAAGGTATCGTGAAACTTGTCATCTATAGAGATTAATTCTTTACCCAATGCATTGGAGCGCTATCAGGGTGCACGCTTATTTTTTTTTATTTTAATGTGATCCACATATATCATAACCAAATATTTAATAAATAACCCAAATAGAATAAAAGAAATGTGTTTCATTTCAAAATCGTGACATTTTAAAAGTCCTTAAAAACAAGATTGTTATGTCATTTATAACCCATAGAAAGGTAGTGAGGGTTATATATATATCAATTATAGAATATAATAGATCAATTTTAGGTATTTATTAATACAACTATAGATTAAAATAAATTTGGGTATATAAATAAATAATACAAGACAATATCTTGAGAAAAAGAGAGATTTTGAGACTAAAATTCTACAGCATAACAACTATATAAAAATGTTTTAAAAAACAATATAAAGAGAGGGAAAAAGGGTACACCATACATAAATGAATAATTTCATAGTATAGGGACAAAATATAATATAAATAATATCACGGTGTGGAATGAAATACCACATTAAAAAAAACTTGAGAGAAAAGAGAAAATGTGATATATTTTACGAAAATTCGGCAACCTAACTGTGTCACATAAAGATTCAGTAAATAAATTAATGAAACAAGAAAGGGTATATCATAATATGAAAATTAAGTGGACTGTAATAATAACAAATAAGTACATACCCCCTCATAAGAAGAAGGAAACTAGAATACATAACATAAAGGAAGTCATGACTGAAAAGAGGTGGGTGAAAGGTTCCCTTACCTTGAAGAGTGACTTAGAAAGCTTGAAGGTTGGTACCTTGGGGGATTAATGGAACCTTGGAGGGACTCCTAGGGAGTTAAAAAGTCTAGAACTTATTTTGGGAGGAATTTGGAATGATATTAATGATGGAATGGGTTGGTATTTATAGAAAAAGTGAGGGAATATTTAATTAATTTCCAAGGGACGCCTCATCATTGGTATTTGCAAAACCATGGAATTTCCCATGGAATTTTCTCACGGTATTAGCCTATCGGGACACCTTATAATATATATTTTTTATTTAAAAGTATACCATATTTATTAAATCATGATTACATATTTAATGATGTCATTAAACACACCGAAACCTAAAACCGTATTTTGACTATTCACTGAAAATTCAACTATTTCAGAAAAATCCCAAAGATTTACCCTAACCTAATATCAATGCTATAAATTAAAAAATGAACTCCATTATGTGAAAATAATATTCTAAATATTTTCAATTTAATTTTTAAATAAAATCATTATTTATTCCAAATAAACAACATTAAATCTATAACTCATTTTATAACACCTCGAAAAAGTGATCAAGATCCCCTAAAATTATAGTATAGCCATAAGAGAAAAAAGTAATAATTTATTATTAAATTTTATCAAAATATATTTCCATTTTAAATTATTAAATTAATTAAAAAACTGAATATGAAATATTTATGACGTACAAAAATATCAAAACTTATATTATGATCTGTTTTTCACATTTAATATGTATAAATTGTATTTATACAATCATGGGTGAAGTTTCTATTTTTTTTGTTAATTTACTATTCACTACTATTCCTCACTATTCATATGGGTATATTACTAATCATACATTACTATTCACTAAAATTTATGTTTTACTTTTTTAGACTCTAAATTTTTTCACCGATCACAACAGTAGAAGAGCATTTTTTGTAAATAATTTTAAATTATTAATTATTTAATGATTAATTAAATATTTCAAAATACCTTTTTTCCAAAATTCATTAGTAATATGGAACTGTAAATTCATCCTACAATTATCGGGATATTTGAAATTCACCAAATATTCCATAATAAGAAATACCAATTTTATTTATACAAAATGTTTACACAAGTAACAATGGTTGCATTACATAGCCCCTTATAACACCTACATAAGACATAAGTGTAAGGTGTGCTATGATGATATAATATTGGCCCAACTCCGATAACATTACCCGAGTGGTGATTTCTATCAGCTTAAACTTCTCCTGTAAGAGATTCTATTCAAGCTTCACATTTTGGAGTTTTTCTTGGGCTTGGTCCAGAGCAAAGCCCAATGATGTGACCTCCTTCTTGAGCTCTAATAGATGGGATTTGTATGTCTTCAGTCTACTAGATGAGGCCACTGACTCCTCTTTATATATTTATTACCAATGATCACTTGTATCTATAAACAATAATCATAACGTTAAGAATTTATCTTCCAACAGTCATATTGTCCAACAGACATATAACAGTCAAAACTCAGTCATATTATTTTAATTATACCCTCATAATTAATTAAAGGATATAGTTTTATTGAGTATAAAGTAATATAATACAAAAAACTGTGAAACAAATATTATTCAAAAGTCTGGGTCGTTACATTTATTGAGCATCTGAGCTCAACCCTTTTTATGTTTTATTTTCCCCCAAGATGACAAGATGTTTACAATGACTGAAATTCAAGGATAATCTAGGAAAATAGGTATTCTTCCAAAAGAGTTTCTATGTTGTGTTTCATTACAAGTTTTAATGTTAAAAAAGTATGATTGTATTCAGTTTTCCAAATCTATAAAACAATTTAGTCTTTTAGGATGGGAAATACTTGTTTATTATGCAATGCAATAAATTAAGGAATATAAATCTGGGATACTGAGGTGGGATTCATCATAGTTCATATTAGTATATTGATTATAGAAAATTTGGAAAATAGATTTAGGAAAAAAATGATTAGCGAAACCTAACTCTATAACATACATTGATAATATTCTAAAGGTCATAGAGTTTATGATTTGGAGATTATTTATTCTTTAAGTGTTTCAATATTCTTAAAAGATCATCATCTAATCTTGTGTATGTCATTGTAGAGAAATTAAACCATGTGGAAGAAAAGGATAATGTATCAACACATATATTCCATATAATTATTTCCCTCCTATGCAAGGTAATGATGGTGGAGATAGACCTACAACTAGATATGTGAAATTAAAAAATATATTGGGATAGTTGACTTAGGTTATGAGTAAGAACCATACTCACATGGAGTATCCAGATCCACAATCTGGTGTAACAATTTTATACCAATTCATGAAACCAAAACCTCTACCATTCAAGTAATCTACAAACCCATCAATAGATGTGTAATGGATATGTTCTTTATAGAAGATATTTATTACTCTAGGATGTAATGAAAGAGGGAATGTTATCATGGAATTTTGTCATCTCTCAAGAGATACATATTAGTGGTGGTCATTAATTTAGAAGAAAATGAGGAATATGAAATAGACGATATGGTATGGAAGGATTTTAATGAAATTTTATTTTAAAAATATTTCCCTCATGAACATTGAGAAAACATTGAGATACATTTCTTATGTCTTAGATATAAAGAGGATGGGAACATTTCTATGTATGAATCTAACTTTACATGGTTAGAAAGGCATGTTGTGGAAAACACACAAAATCAAATGGTAAATATTGACCATTTACTTGATGTTATTAAACCAATTCTAGGTAGGATACTAGTCCGCAAAACATTGTCAACGTAAGAGGATATAGTATCATGAACCATCAAGATAGAGAATTAATTTTCCATGCGACATGGTTTCAATGGAAATAAAGATAATAATAGAGAAGTTTCATATTAAATAAAATTAAATAAATAAAAAGTTAAAATAGGAAGAATAGGATTTACAAATTGCAATAAATGTTGAAATAAAAATCATGGAACATAACTATTGGGAGTGAGAAATTGTATCACGTGTGGAGAAAAATGCCACTACACATGTGATTTCATTGCCAAGGAAGATTTCATCAATGTGAAATGCCTTAGCTTTAAAATGTTGGAACACTAGGAACATGTATTTTTTAGATGTTAAGTGAATTTTCCCAAAAAACTGCCAAGGGAACAAGGCCATGCTTATGAAAACACAATAATTGAGGTTTATGTTCCTATTGATGTGGTGGTAGGTACACGAATCATCTCCTGAAATTTAGGTAAATATTTATTTGATTTTTCATCAACTAATTATTTTATATCATTCCAATTTTCTATAAGAATTTGATATTTCGTATTCACCCTTTTAATGTATTTTTCAATCATAAATCATAGTGAAAAACATATTTCAGTAAATATGTATCAATAAGTTAACATTATGAAATATAAATGTGCTCTAATTGCTTATTTTATTATCATACCAATGGTTTGTTTAGATATCATTATTTTCTTGTGAAGAAGATATATATTCCAAAGATAGCATTTGTAACAAAAGTGTGAACATTATGAGTTTATAGTATTTCCATTTGGAATGACTAGTGAACCCTCTATTTTTATAGATATAAAAAATAGATTATTTACTGAATTTATTTATAACTTTTTCATGAAAATTATTTATGATATCTTAGTGTACTCCAAAATCTATTATGACCAAGAGAACCAATTTCATATTGTTCTGGAGGCTCTTAAAAAAAATAGTTACATGATAAGTTTTGTAAGTTTAAATTCTAGCCTCAAATAGTCTTATTCCTTGTCCATATTTTCTCTATGTAGAGAAACTTAATTGATCATGTGAAGAAAAATGTATTCTAGGAATAGAAAGCACCAAAAAACATAACCATGTTTTGTAGTTTTATTGGTTTAGTAGGTTACACTCGGCGTTTCATTCATGATTTTTTCCTGTTAGATAACTCGCTAACCAAGAATACAGATAAAGGTGTTAAGATTAAATGGACAAATGAATCTGAATAATTAATTGAAAAATATATGAATATATTAGTGAATTATTCTATATTAAATCTACCATCGGGAAATTTGGATTTTTGATTTATAGTGATTCATCAACAAAAGGACATAATTTTATACTTATAAATAATGATAGAGTAATTTCATATGCATCAAGGAAGTTAAAAACTCAAGAACCAAATTATCCACCTTAGGATCTTGTGCTAGAATCTTTAATATTTGGTCTGATGATATGAAGACACTATCTATTTTTTAAAAGTTTTGAGATATGTACGAACCAAAAGAGTTTGAAATATATCTTTACAGATAAACACCTCAACATGAGGAAAATTTTATGGCTTGAGATACTCAAGGATTATGATTATTCAGTACACTACCACCAAGGGATTTAAAATAAGATAGCTTATGCATTGAGCAGGAAGGATCATGGAGTTTTGAAAAAATTGGGGATTGATAAAGACCCTTTGTACATGGATCGAGTAAATATGGATAAAAAATATATCAAATAAGATGATACATTAATAAATTTTCAAAGGGTTTCCAGACTACATCTATTAGAAAGGGTAAAAATATCGAAGTCTAATGATGTGAATTTTCTAAAGAAAATTAACTTTTTGAATGCGGACAAAATGTTATACTTTGTAAATAAATATGTCATTTTGAAATTTTGGAAGAGGGTTTGTGTTCCTTATATACATGAGATAAAAAGGGAATTATTTAATGATACTCATAGCAAAAAATATATCTATACTTCCTGGTATCACTAATATTTTTAGATATTCAAAGGATTATTTTTGGTGGGATTATATGAAACATGAAATTACTAATTATGTATCAATATGTTTAGATTTTCAATAAGTAAAGGCTAAAATAAAACATCCTAGAGGTTTCATGAAACCTCTACATAATACTTCATGTAAATGGGATGTTATTACTATGGATTGTTTCACTGGATTACCAAATACTCTAAGAAATAATGATTTAATATGAGTAATTATTGATCGAATTACCAAAATTGCATATTTACTTAATATAAGGGAGGATTTTTCATTAGAGCACCTTGAAATAAAATATAATAAAGATGTTATAAAACATCATGGAACAACACATTCAATTATTTCTGATCATGATCCTTTATTTACATTGAAATTTTGGAAAATTATTTTGAAATCATTGGATACAAAGATTTATTTGAGTACTACTTATCACCATCAAAATGATGGACAATTTGAAAGGACAATCCAAAAATTAAAAGAAATGTTGAGATCATGCTTATTTGACTTTCAAGGTATGTGGTATAAGTATCCACCTTTTTTATATATTTTAGAAATAATAGTTTCCATTCTTGTATTCAAATGGCACTACATGAAGCATTATATGGCAAGAAATGTCAAACACCAATATGTTGGGATGATATTGGTGAAAGGAAGCTTATAGGCCTCAAACTTAATAAAGATACAATGAGAAAGGTGAATTATAATCATTACCATATCAAAGATTCCCAGAGTAGAAAAAAGGGCCATGCTAATAACCATAGGAAATATTTGGAGTTTCACATGAGAGATCATGTCTTCTTGAAAGTATTTCCCTGGAAGGGTGTTATAAGATTTATAATGAAAGGGAAACTATGAATCAAGTACATCATATCTTTTGAAATCTATATATAATTGGAGATATAGAGTATCATTTGGTGATGCCACCCATCCTTTATAAAGTACATGATGTGTTCCACATCTCATTGTTATGTAAGTATATTCCATACCGAACGCATGTACTCACCTATGAAGAAATAGATATGGAACCCGATTTGTCTTACTATGAAGTCCCTTTAATGATTCTAGAAATTAGAGAATAGGTGTTGAGTAATCATATGACTTGGAGTTTAAAAGTAATTTAGAAAAATCCCTAAATTGATGAGGTGACATGGGAACCAAAGTGAATTATGATGAATAACTACCCAAAATGTTTTATGAGGTGAAATTTTGGAAACATTGATGAGGATTTTTTAGGATGGGAGAATGTAACACACTAATATTTGATGGTACGTTTCATTTAAACCTAAAATCTTTGATAACTTATGTGGCAGACAACACCATGTCTATAACCATGATATACTATCAAATATTAACATGTCTATTGGAATAGTAATATGACCATTATGAAGAGTAATTTAGCTAATATAATAGTAACCTCACCTATGATAGTATAAATAAAATTTAGGTATCTTATGAAGGAAAATATAATATATTTATATAATAGAATAAGTAAATAAATATTTTAAAAATAGTAAATGATGTATTGTGTTTTTCGTGAAACGTAAATGTTTATTTAAAATTTTATAATTAAAATGATGGTTTAAAATAAAATTTATTTTCATTAAGTATAATAATAAATTTATAATTTGTTTTATTTGGATTTTAAAATATTTTTTCGAGAGTTTAATTAATTCTTCAATGTTTCAAAAAATCTGTTATAATTTTAAAATCAATATTTTTTCAAATAAATGATGATTGTAATTAAAAATTAAAATTATCACTTTTATAAAACTGTATTCATAAAATGGTGCCTGTTTTTGGATATGGCATATCAAAAAATGGTTTGGGTGAATTTTATGATTTTTCAGAAACAGTTGAATTATAGGTGAATAGAGAAATATGACAATTTACCAAATAAGCTAAATACATTAATTTTTGAGTAATTGATCATGTATGTATGATTTAATAATTTTTATCATGAACTATACTTCTATATTTACCATATTTAGTCATTTAAATCACCACTATTGGTAGTTTTTTGCCAAAATAATAGACTAATGAAATAAATAATAAAAAAAACACCCTTCTTCTCCACCATAAATATCACCCCTCACCACCCCTTTTTACTCACAAATTTTATAACATGGAGAATTATTATATTCTAACAAATTACTCTCCCAAAAAAATTTCTCACATTCTGGTATTTCTTGCCTCACAAAAAGACCATTTCCAAATCCCTTAAGGAGGTTCTCGTTGAAATTCCACTCAAGAGGTAAAACCTTCCCTCCCTATCTTTCGATTTCTTTGCTTTTATTTTCCTTCCATCACCCATTCTATCAAAAATAAAATGAGAACTCTATTATCATATATATAGTATAATTTTATTATTTTAATGTTATATCCAACATCAATTATCTTCTCCTACACTTTTTTTTTCTAAAAATGAAAACATTATCTATGAGGTGTCGATTCACCACCTTCATGGAAAATATTATTTTGTTTTTTAATAATGCCTTCAAGACTAGTCATAAATCTAGTATAATGGTTGAAAATATTTTAATATGTGTATGAAAACTTATTTAGTGTTCTGGAACCCTTATATATACATTACATTGATAAATAAAACAAAACTAGAGCGTGCTGATCGAAAAAATACCAAAATGTTTTAAACATTTATCATTAACATTTTATCTAATAAATAAACATCGTATCTAAAAAATGATATAAAATAACATTTAATTTTATATATTTTCATTAATAACATATTATTTTAATTCTAGATAACCCCTCACATTTTCAATGATTTTCATACATTTATACAAGTGAACCAATCAAAAAAACCAAGGAAATGATCACTACCAAATGAAAAAATTAAATCATATAACTCATCAAAAGGAAATAAATTGACAAAATAAAATTATAATAAATAAAATATATGTTTAATAGGTTATTAGTTAAATAATTAATAAATTTAATTTCATTACCTTGGAATTTAAGTGCAAGTGAAAAACACATTCAGACATAAGGAAAAGGTTTCTTCTTGAACATCAATTTTCCGTTGGTTTACAATTTATCTCCATATATCCTAATTTAATTATAAATTATTTTTATGTAATATACCTAAATTATTTTTTATGTTATGAAAATATATACCTAGCCCAATTTTTCTATCATTGTCAAGATAATACATGTTTTATAAGGATGTCTTTTCAATACCCCTCTATAAGAAAAACTGATTAAAGGGAGCTTCCCAATTTCTTACCTATTTTCAAGAACAGTAAATAATTTATTTTAATCCAAAAATATTTTTATAAAATACCTATTTTTTATCCAAAAAAATTTCTTGGTTCACTTATAGTTTCATGAAAAAAATATTCCTTTGACCTCTTTAAAGACTATTTGATATTTTCCCTTAAACCATATTGATGTGGATCATTTCTAATGTTTCTTAAACACTATTTTGAAATGATATAATTTTTACTGGACACTATGATGAAGAATATTCATGCACACTGTAATAAATATTTATAACTAAGTGAATCATATGAGCAGGCCGAGGTTGTTCTCTTGAGGAGATATTGTAGTTAGTCACTAACTAATTTTTATTAAATGTTTTATTAATTTTTTTTATTTATGAAATAAAATGAATATAATTTTATATTGAGAAATAATAATTCAATACTGAAATTAATCATTTATATGCAGTCAAAATATAATGATGTTAAAAAGAGAGGAGATACGCCTTTGAGAATCCCACAAATTAAACATTCATCATCTTATTATTAGTTTCATATTTAGCTAATTTACATGATGCTTCTTATGAATAAACATCAAATTCCTCCCATGTTATGAATATATAGTACAATAAGATACCAAACATCCAAATCCTCAATCAATGTATAATATTGTACAAAGTATAATCTAAGCCTTATGTAGAAAGTGGAGACACAAAGGCACCTTTTCCACTAAGACCCTCTCATCATAACTCTAAGAAAATATGAAAAACTAAAAATGATATCTAAAAAAAGTGGGTTAATCACTGTATTACTACCCTAGTAACTTCTTTAGGTTAACTACTCATGATCATGAGCATAAGAGGTCACAATGAAGAAGTAGACGTGATGTAAAACCAATAGATGAAAATATGAGAATGAGAAGAATAAAAAGACTAAAATCTACTAAAAATTAAAAATAATATTAAAAACTAAATTATAATACAAAACTAAATTAAATGGACAATAAAGGATACCCCTATGTTTCTAACAATGTTAAACGAATAACGGACACTCTTTTGTATGGAAATGAGGTGAAATTGTTTTCTCTAAAATATCTCTCAATGTGTCTTCATGTTAGCCATAATAAATGGAAGAATTTGGGAATGAGTTCTTATTAAAAGTTGTTAATTAATCTCTATTATATCTACATAAAATATTTTAGATTCATTGGCCTTACATGGTGAGATATATACAGACAAATTATTCAAATATTTATTCATCCTAGATTGATTGTTCATATTACAATTCATAATGTTCTGAAAAATTAATGGCCTTGATAATGAATGAATCAGCCAAGAAAATATTAATTAATGATGTTATTATATATCTTCTCCACATACAAGTATAATTTCAGATCCTTTTGACAATCCATTTAAGAGATATGGGACCAAAATCAAATATCTCTAGATCAGTATAAAGTTTTTGTGTACAGTCTTGTGGGATGATTTTGGGCCTTCAAATGATAGATTGATGTATGGGTCAAGAAGTATAAAATGAAACCCACTATATATTTAATCCTATAAAATAATAATTTTCCAATTTTTATTATTTTGGAAAATGTAACATTAGATGTATGAAAATAAATTAAAACAAATTAAATCCATAATAGGCAATTTTTCTAATTAATATGAAAATGGATTCTGAACAATAAAATATAATAATCGTGCATAAAATAACCATTTGGTGGGATACAATTTTTAAATTATAAATAAAAAAATTGAAAATATCTTTTCTATCAATTTCTCCACACAGTCATTGCACTTTTGGGTAATCGTCTTATACAAAGTTCAAAAAAATATTCCTAATGAAAAAAATACAACAGAGCATAATTATAATATAAAATGAAAATATTATCCATCCTATATGGATAAAATTTCACTAAATCATAAAAAATCATAATAATACATTCAATTACATGTTAATCTTCACATGCATGTTGTACCTACCTACCTAGAAAAATATTATTATTTTCACTCAAGGATATTGTGTGTGTATTTTTTCTAATTCTTAAGAACCTTTTTTATTTACATAAACCTTCTATCCACTTAGTGTCTACACTTAGAATGTTATAAAAAGTGTCAATATTGAGGTCCTTTTCTTGGGTTATTTTTAAGGATGAGGGTTGGTTGGTTTTAAATGTTAAAACATATGAGAAAAAATGAAGAGGGTTAAGCTCTAAAGTGAAATAAATGCATGAAAACAATTTTTCTCAAGAATGTATTTCTCCCCAATCAGCTCTAAAATGATTCACCACCAAACACCTATTTATTTTGGTTGTTAAAAATTGAAATTTTAGTGTCAATTATTAATTTAATCATTCTTTTCCCCAATTTCTTTCACAGTTTCATCTTAAATTCATATCTTTTTTTTCTTTTTAGAATCATTTTTTTCTTCTGGAAAATAGAGGTATATTTTGATCTTAAAAAAATGGTGATCACCCAGAAATTTTTTTTAATTATATTTTGGGCCACCCATACATATTCTTGTCATGATGCTTATTTCTCTACAGTATTAATAAATATTGAAATACATTCAATTAAACTCAAAAAATTCATAATGACATAAAAATATAGATCATCTTATCCCTCCCCACAGTTGAGTTCAACAATAATAATGTATTTAACATATATATTTGGTTAAAAAGGGATATATGTTTTGTAAGGTTTCTACATAACAAGATATTTTATGGATAACATGGGATTAATAAAGGTCAAATTAAATGGAAGGCTAATATTATAGTTGTATGAAAAATGGCTTTCAAGGTGGTGCCTCAATCATACTTAACACATTCCATGAACTCTAATAGAATTGGAAAAGATAAACCAACAAGTTTTGTAAAAAAACATGTCTCAAGACTCTCAATAAAAATTGAAATTTATGTCAAAAAGGTTCTGAAAACTCTTGGGTTGGGTTAGATTTTCAATTTGGATAGTACTAGTGTATATAAGATTCACAATAAATCAATCTTCTTCAAATTAAATGATTGGAAATAAAAAAAAATCCAACATTCATTTAAATCCAAAAAAATTAAAATCATGAAACTTTTCAAAAAACAGTAAGATGGTTTGAATTTTCTAAAGAATTCGATTCAACTCAATAATTCTAAAATCATAAAAATTAAAGAAAAAAAACCTGAAAAATATAGAAATAGAAAATGAAAATAAAATGTAACAACAATAAAAATTAATAAGAAAATATTGAAATCCTTACATAAAAATTATTCCATTTTATACACTCTTTATTTATGTCAGATAATAATAAAAAAATTACACAGATAGTTTATTTTCGGTAGTAATGAAAATAATGAAAATTAAAGAAATTATTTGAGATATTTTTTAGTGGTAGTCTGGAGTAATGATCCATGATACTACCACATAAAAACTACATGAAATAAATAAAATATCATAAAAAATAAATAAAAATAAAGACAAAGGGGAAGGAAAATTGATAATTCTTAGTTGACCCACAAATGGGTTCTAGGTTTTTACTTTTCCTACTTCGACAATTGCAGTTGGTAATCCCCAACCAGAGAGTGGGTGTGGTTTCATTAAGAAAAACCACCACATTTTAATTTTCAAGGTTTCCATGAGAAAAAAAATATTGGAGAACAAAAAATAAGACAATAAAATTCAAAACCCCAGATAAACAATAAGGATATATTTTTAAGTGAATAGTTGGAGGGAACACCAAATAGGGATGATCCCTATTAAATTTTATGGTGTCCTCCTCCATATAGAATGGAATTTGTTGTAGAGGTAACAATCACACCACCAAAAACCGTTCTAGATCTATATCTTCATTCACCAACACATGGGTGGTATCTTACTTAACATTTCTTGCCTCTTAAATTTGTGTTGTATCATAAATTTTAGAAAAAAACAATTCAATAAGTAATTCATCCTGAATATGTTTAAAACATGATAAATATATAAAGATGTATTACCTTTCAAGCAAGTCAGATTAGAAATTGATCTCTTCTTGTAGGACTTTTATAAACTCAATCTCAGTAGGTGAATCTTTATCTTTTTCATCCAAAAAATGAGAGATGTTGAAAGGTACTAATTCTTCATAATTAATGATGAGAATATCTAGATCTAGGTTATGTTCAACAAAGTGATTCTAGGATTCTTTAAAAAAATATTGATCTCCTATATGTTTATCAGAAGTCAAGTTTTCATCATGGACCTCCTCAAATAGTTGTTGAGTTTGGGACGATGTGATCAATACCAATAGTATATCTTTATTTTCATCCTCATGTTATTTAAAATAAAAATTATCGGTGAATTTTCTTCCACCACTTGTTTTGATTAAGGTTCTTGTTCTGGTTAGAGTTGATGCACTAGTGAAAGAATATATTCTTTAACAATTTTAGCTTTGATCTTCAGTTCTTATACGTATTATTTATATTCCTTAAACTGACTATTTTACCATTATTATTTTGGTTTCCCATGAGAATATTTGGTCCACTCATAATATTCACAATCTGCATATATCATAAAAAAGAGTTTTTTTTTGTTTTTGAAATTTCAAAATTTTTGTGTATTTTTTTAATAAAAGTAAAGACATTTTCTTAAAAACGTGAATAAAGATAGTGAGTGTAGTACACTTGGATCCCTATAAATGGTTCTTAATTGATGAATAATTATTGTGTGTACCCTAAAAAATATTTGTAACTAAGGGCAACAAAGTGGTTTTCCTAGGTAGTTCTTTTGAGAAGATTTTTTTTGTCAGTGACTCGCTAATTTTAAATTTTTTTTTATAAATATTATTTATTTTTGAAATAAAATGAATAGAAATGGATATATGAAGTATAAGAATGCATTACTAAAATTAAACATGCATATGTAATGAAATCACAATGAATAAAAGTATAATGATGTTTGAAAGACGAAATATATTCCCGAGATAATCACTAAGATTAATCCATCATAATATTATTATTACCTTAAAATATACTTAATGAACATGGTCCATCATATGAATGAACATAAAATTATCACCGTGTTATGACTATATGGTACACTCAATGATCAATCAGAAACCACACATCCACATCGTCGATTGAGGGAGAATACTACAAAAAGAAGAAGTTATGCCTCAGGTGGAAAGTGGAGACCCAAAGGCTTCTTTCCCACTAAGACCCACCTCAGCCAAACACTATGAAAATAAGAAGCATTAAAAATTATAGCACAAGAAATCTGGTTCATCACTATATTTCTAACCGAGGAACTTCTTTGAGTTAGACAGTCATGATAATATACATAAGGGTTTATAGTGAATAAAAAATGAGATGGAAACACAAAAGATGAAAAAAATGAGAATGAGATTTAAGAAAATGAATTATTTATACTAAAAATAAATAATAGTATTACATAATAAATTATAGTACAAAACAATATAAAATGGCCAATAAAGGATTCCCCTATACTGCCAAAAACATTAAAAGAATAAGGGAAACTCTTTTATAGGCAAAATGGGTGTAATGTTTTCCACTAAAATGATCCTTCGAATTTTTTTAGGTGTTATCCACAATAAATGGTAGAATTTAAAAATGGGTTCTTATTAAAATTTTTGATTCTATCCCTCCTATGTTAGCAAAACAAATTTATCTTAATTATCCAAATTTGAAGAAGTATGTAGATTAATTAATCTAGATATTTTTTCTTACCTGGATAACTGTTTGCATTCCAATTCACCATATTCCAACATAATAATTTCCTTCCAAATGAATCAATCAGGAGTGGACTACTTAATTAATTCAATTAATTTATATATTTTTCATATCATTTTATTATTTAATATTCTTTGGAAAAAACCATTAAGATATATGGAACCAACAAAAAAAATCAATAGACCTATACATAGTTTTTGAGGGATGTCTTGTGAGCTGATATTTAGGCTTCAAATGATGGATTGAGCTCAGAAATCTAAAATATTACATTTTTATATTTAAGCTCTAAAATGATTCCAAACCATAAAATGTGGTAATTTCCCATTAAATTACCATTTGGTGGTATAAAAAACATTGAAATTAAAAATAAAATAATTGAAAATATCTTCTTTGTCACATTAATTATCTTGATATATACCTCTTTTACCTTATGAAAGTCCATGTATGATTTAAATATATTCTTTCTAGGACACCATTAGGATATGCTGATTTGTTATTCCTTACGACCTGATTATGGTACCCAGTTATTTCAATGGTTACCCCTTATATTAATTTATTATTCTTATTTGAGGATGATCTCTTATGATACCATCTACTCTATATTATTGAATATGATCATTTTTACTGGGATGTACTATCTTGATACTATTTTCTATATTACATTGGATAGTTTATGATTATGTATACTGATGGGAAAATTATTTTCATTTCATATAATAGATTTAATATGTATGTATATGTTGATTATTTTTCACACATTTCAAAGGATGAATGTATTAAACTTAGTAAGTGTAGGAGATGCTTGCTATATCCCCATGATGCATTAGTATGTATAATGAAACAAAATAGTTTGTGTATTGGATCATGTATAACTGATTATATAGGGTGTCTTGGAAGAATACATGATGATATGTTTATGATGTCCTGTATTATGAATTCCCTCATTATTAAATTAGTTATGGATAATACATGTAATTATTAGAAAAGTAGAATATCCATGGTTAAGTTTCATTCTCATTTTGTTATTTATATGAAATTATTTGTTCAAATTTAACTCCTACCATATTATCCTCAAGATATGTAATTATTGGAATGTAGTTTTATTTTTTCATGTTTCTTTGTTATTTTTTTACTTCTTATATTTTATCACCCGTACAAAGTATCTGATATCACCAATTTCTTATGTTTTATTTTCCCCAAAAAACTAAAATATTTGGTTTATCCAGTGCTAGGGATTTAACAACAGAAGATAAAAACACTGTTAAATACCCCTGTTGTGAGTTCTAAAAAAAGCGTTGTTTAAGGGGGTATTTAACATTGTTTTTTAGTGATGTTAAATGGGATCTTTAACAATGCTAAAAATGTGCTGTTAAAGGGGGGCATTTTTTGTGCATTTTTTGAGGTTCTAATAAATGCATATATAAAAAAAATCAATAAAAATAAAATAAAATATTTAAATATATTTATATTGATATAAATAAAATATATATTTTTGGAAGTATTTTTTAGATAATGTAAATAGAAATTTACATTTCAAATATAAGATATTTAGTGAAAATGGATTATAAAATAACTAAAAAATTATTTCTAATTAATAACTTTCTTTATGTTTCAGAGTAATAGTAATTTAATATCAATTTTAAGATAAAAAATCATGGAAATAATTAATGATCTCAATTATGTTGAAAAAATAACTAAAACATCAAACAACAATATGTTTTTATCCAGGTGTCTAATTGGACTCTAACTCATATCAAATCAAATCCTATGATGATCTCTAATCCATCAGGACCGGGGGCACAAAAATCACAATTCTTTTATGGAAAAAATGGTCCATAATGCCTCCAAAATTGAGTTTTTAGTTGGGGTACCCTAATTTTTTATCTTTCGAGGGATTTTAACCCTCATTTATGGGGTCTTTTTACCCATTTTCAATGGGAAATTAATTTATCCCTAGGAATTACATTCATGTTGATATTATGGATTTTAAATATTATCATTTTTCAAAACATAATTTTATTTTCAATCAAATATATAATAATATATAAATATTTTTTAAATATCCACATATAAAAAATTAATTTTATAAATAAATGAAGTAAATATATTTAAATATAAAATATATTTACTTATATATATATATGGATAAAAAATGTGATGATATATATATATAAATATATATATATATCATATAATGTAAAAAAAGGTATTAGGTGGTGGTAATGGCGCTGTATTTATAAGTGGTAGGTCTTTTGTTAGAAACTCATTAGAGGTAGGGGCACGTGTAGGAGTCTAGGATTATATAAAGCGCTGATAAAGGGGTGATGGGTGGGAAGCGCAGATAAAACGGGGTGGGTGGGTTATGGGATTTTTTATATACCCTTTATTAGCAATTTATTAGTGTTGTTAAAGGCCCCCTTTAACAGGGATAAAAAAGTACTTAAAAAGGGGGCCGTTTACAGTGCTAAAAAGGGATCTAAAAGGACTCGTTTAACAGTGATTTTTTTGCACTCTTAAAAGGGGCCTTTAACAACTCCTTTTTAGTGATGATAAACGTTTCTAGATTTTAAACGTGCTTTGATAATAATTTATTTTTTAGTGATGATAATCGTATTATCAAGAATTGTTAAAGGTTGAATTTATAGTAGTTCTAGGATGCTTTTATGTATATAAGGATTGACATGGAGGGATAATCTAGGTGAATAAGGATGTATCCAAAGTAGTTTATTTGTTGTATTTTATTTATACTTATAATTTAACAATTTTTTATCTATATGATTTTCCAAATCTACTAAACTATTTGGCCATTTGGGTTGTGAGTTCCTTGTTTATTATCCCAATGTAATAAAGTAAGACACCAACTCCTGGATACTGTGGTATGTGTCTTTACGAAAAATTACCCTATAGATTTGGTAATTTTTGAACCATAATACCAATGAATTAGGGATAATAAATTGTATATTTAAAAAACCATAAAATTGAAGATAATAAATTTTAAATACATTCATGTGCATTATATAAACCACAAAAAAGAAACGAGTGGTGAATATTTCATAAGTCTCTCAAAAATACAATTGAGGCTAAATTACCCTTTCTACTGGAGTTACTATAATTCCTGAGATCCATGAAATAATAACTTAAATTGAAAACTGTAATATCATGAAATAAATAAATATCATGATATAAAATTTAATAATGCAAAATATACACAACAAAATGAATAAGGGGTGATTATAGAATGTATCTCATAAAAATAAAAGTGAGAAGGGGAAACCCCTACCTTAAGTCTTGGATTTCTTCATACACATTAAAACCTCCTGAATAATAAATATAGTTTTATTATAAATATAACATAGAACCATATTTTTATATATCCTACCATATATTATTATAATATTAATTTATATTACTATTTATTAAAAATTTCATGTTAATATTACGATTCATGAAATATAAGCTTTGTTTTTCATATATGTTTTGTGTTGTTATTTTTAACCCTATTACATAAATTATGATTTAATTTTTTCCAGAAAAAAAATTGTTATAATTATAATATAAACTTTTTATATATAAATTTATAATAATATTTAATATATACAAACAGAAAATGAGATACATCATTCATGGAGACAGTAGGTCGTACGTACACATAAATATTGTTTCCATTTTATTAGTGTATTGAAAGAATGAAGGAAAGTAAATGATATGGATATTTATATATTATATTTTGAGTATAATTATTACTTAGTTTATATCACATTTTTTTCAAACAATTCCTAAATATATTCTGTGTAACGCATGAATGAATCATATCACTTTGATGAGGCAAGAGTCTACATGTTCACAAACGATGTTATCATATTCCAACTAAATGGAAATCATGAAGGAATGTGTTATATAAATATTAAATAAGCATAAAGTCATAATAAGTATCCTAAATATATAATAAAATGTTATTTCCATCATTATTCATAACTTCTAGAGGTGGTAATGGAAGAATTAACGACATCAGTTCGTGAGGTGGTAGTCCACCGTACACCCGAATGATGATTTTATATCACATTTGATGGATTTGTGTGTGAGTTTAGGAAGTAAACATAACATAATAACATATTAATATATTGAGGATACATATTATATTATATAATAATGGATTAAAAAAAATTATGTGGAGGATAACGAAATAAACCAAAAGTACTTCTTGATTATGTTTCCTCTTCTTTTCATAACACCTTTTGGTATTCACAAAAGGGATTACATGGATGGATTTATTCAAAGATGAAGGAATCTAGGATGAAGGGAAATAATTTTTTATTTTATCTAGGTAGGTTTTGGATTAGAAAATATTATTTATAGCTGTGAATAAGTAAGGGGGGTGAGTTCCCTTTTATAAGTCGGGGAAAATACACACTATGCATTTTTGAAAATAATTTGTGTGTCTCCAAGTTTTTATCCAACAAGAGGCTTTAATAAAACAAAAAATTATAAAAATTAAGTTTTAAGGTAAAACTAGGGTCATTAAATGTGTTTTAGAAATGTTCAGGGTCATTTTACACCTTATATTCTAAGATTAGTCATTAAGTAAACTCGTTTTTACCTTAACAACTATAATTAAAATTTTCATCTTTCACTAATCTCATTGATAAAAATTTAATTTGGGATTATTATAAATTATAAATTATTCTGATTAATTTTTTGGAATCCATTTTTCAAAATTCTAATCATATATGTGGTAGTAATTAATTTAAAATTAATTCAGTAGACATGACGATACAATGAGTTTTTATAGTCAAAATGTTCAAAAGTTGTAAATGTTTTCATATATATTTTAAATGATAAATTGATTCCAATGAAATAAAATTTATTAAAAGATTAATAAGTTATATAAATATAATTTTAAATTAAATTAATATATAATTTAACAATATAAATATATTATTAGAATATTTAGTTTTAAATTAATATTCGGTATTTTCCCTATTCATAAAAAAATGAAATATCTCTAAGAAATACCATAAAATTACCAAAAATAATTTTTAATATTATTAATCAAAATATAAAGTTTATTGTTTAAAATAAAAATTATAAAAGTGTCAAAATGTAGTTTTAAAATACGCCTTCCCTTAAAAATAGATAAAACAAGCTTTTAGAAAAATATATCCTTTTATGCTTAAAATTGGATTTTTCCTTTTTATTATGTCTATAAAACAAATTTTATGAATTTAAAAACATTTAGTTGAATTTATAATATATAAATTTCATTAATATCTACCACATATAGTGATCAATTTAGTTTATTAATATAAAAAACCATTCTGGTTATAAAAATAGTATCATCATAAAATCACATACTTTATATTAAATTGGGTTTTATTTTCATTTCTAATTAATTTATAATTAGAGAATTTATTTTATACTCATTTATATTGAATATGTTCCCAATTTATATAATCTTATTTGTAATTTCCAATCCAATGGCTAGGTGATAACTATAATAATATTTTATTAATAATATTAATAGTATATTATAGTTCATTAAAACTCAATATTGTGTGTAAAATAAGAAATTGAAGGAAATCATTATTATATGTAACATAAATCAAACATAATGTTACATATATTGAATGATAATATTAGTGTTTCATATAGTGAAAGAATAACTTGTTGTTACTTAAAAAGCAAGAATAACTTAATATTTCTTGCAATGAAAGTCGTCAAATAAATTTAATTTATTCAAATAAATAAAATTCATAAAAACTCAGGGTGTTATACCAAAGGGGTTTCTTTAACTATAAAACAATAATAAAACCTATTGAAATTTTTTTAAAAAACTCTAAGATACTCCTAGATATATCTTATTTTAATGTAACTAGCTAGACATGAACCCCCAAATATACCAAATTCCAACTTTTAGCATCACATGGAATATAATTTCCACCACTTATAATATAATTAGATTGATTAATTTTTTTAGAATTTGTTTCATTTAAAAACCCTTGTTATAAAACGATATTGAAAATCAAGGGAACATCATAAATGGTTGATCCAGTTTCCAGTGTAATATTTCCTATGAAATCAAGGATCATTCCTCCATTGTAGGGTTTCAAGAAAAGAATGAATGAAAATATCAAGACGTGGTTATAAGATATAAAGGGATAATTGAGTATGTAACTAATTACTATAATGTTGAGTTTGGGTATATTTAAATTTCATAAATAAGATTATAAATTTGAATAAAAATCTCTTTCTTATACAACTTTTTTAGTAATAATTAGTTCCTCATGAAAATATGTTTGAACCCTAAAATTTTCATTTTTAGTTCTAAGGGTTTTTAGAGACTCTAATTTCAAGATTATTTTAAATGGTTTAATTATTTTTTGTCATGAAAAAATCACTAATTGAGTAATATTCGAGACACTCATTCCATGATGTCGAATTTACATCATGTGAATGCATAAATTCAATTTCATGTTGTTTTAAATAAACATAAAAATTACATTATCCCCTTCAGTTATCCAATATCAAATTGTTAATTATTTATTAAATTCATCAGAGGTTTTGGGGAAAATAGACACTCCACATAAGGTTATGGAAGGGAAAATCAGTGTAGGGATGAGTTCTTCAAAAGTTTTAATGATTTTTTGTTGTAATCTAAAAGTTGAAACATCAGAATCCATTATATTTTTTAAATTATACAATTTTTAATCAATATATAAGGAAAAAATAGGTATGTTGTTTAACATCACAGAATTCACGAAAATTGATCTCTCATCCATCCTTGAGGGGGATCAAAATTTACACTTTTAACAGTCATTATCCTAATGATTTTACATCACATTAGGTGTGGTATAATCATTCATGGTTTGATCAAAAGAGTTTTTTATCTTATGGTCATCCAAATATGGATTTTTTAATTTACTATAGTATGGGTTTATTATGGGGTAATTTTGATGATACTCAATAATATTATAATAAAATTAGGATTTGTTATTCTAAGAACACAAAAAAATATAAAGGAGAAAAGATAAGCTAAATTAAGGTTAAAATAGAGGGTGAGTTTACCCAGGTCCTAAAAAACAATGAAAAAATTTGGCGTCTTCCCAATTTACCCTAAAAGTAGAAGTGGCTATTATAGTACTTGTAAGGGTAAAATCTATAGAGACCTAAGAAGAAACCTACAGACGCATACATTCTTCCAACTATTTGGAATGATTTTATTTGAAGTACAAATGAGTTAATTTAAATATCAAACAAAAAAACACACAATTACTTAATCTAAAACAATTAGTGACGATTTTTTGGTCCTAGGTTTTTGTTACGGATTGAATGTATGTAGTTGATTTCCTCTGATTTTTTAGTTAAATTGAACAAGAAGTATCCAATCCATAAGATATATCCCCAACACAATTCACCAAGTTAATAAATAAAAAACTCCAAGGATAATCCCCAATGTAATTATAGGATCATATTCATAATCACTCCATTGTGTAGGATTGTATTAACACTCAAAATGTGTAGTATTTGTAGTAGGTGAAGATGAATATGAAAATAAGTCAAAAAATGAACTCCGAATCCATAAAAGTAATTTATTATTTTAATGACATCAAATAACATCCAATCCAGACCCATGAATCTCTCTAGAATTGACCTACTAAAGGGTTTTCCTTTTATTGATTCTAGGATCCCAATGGAATTAATATGTTTACATATATATGTATAATTGAAAAAAAAAGAGAAATAATGAAATAATTATCAATCCAATGTTCCATGAGGAATATCAAAATTGATGGTGTAACTAAATTCACACCTATATTTGACTATATCCATATGGTATTCAAAATATTATAATTATAGAATAATAAGACCATTTTTTAGTTAATGACGGCGACATAAACAAATTACAAGAGAAAAAAATGAATATGAAAATACAAAACGATTGTATAAAATTAAAATTAAAAGAAGAAAACATTAACCACTAATTATTTCACCTAAAGATCCTAAAACTTGGGTCTATCAACAATTATTCAATGGAATCCAAACTAATTTGGGTGGTAAAGGTCATTGAGAATTTGTTGATGTGTATTTTCGTTGATGACCCAAATAATTGTATTTTCATTCTTCCCCCATAATGACATGGAAATTTGACATTGAACATGGAATAATTTTGTAATGAAATAGAATTTGAATATGTTTTCACATATTTTCTTATATTCTATGTTGAAATTTCAGTGAAATTGTATATGTCATTTATATGTAATGATTAAATTAGATGGTTGACTTTACATGTCTTGAAATCCAGACCATAATTTAGCTTCAACTTGTGTTTCACATATATCCTTGAAAATTAAATACTAGATTCATAAATAGTTTAATGAAATGTTCCACATAACTTTATTTATATCCATGTAAAATTTTATCATTTTGGGGTTTGAATTTTTGGCTCTATGTTTATATGATGAGCCTAAGGTCCATTCTAATTTGTTCAGAAATTTCTTCATCCATGTCCAAAATCATCCATATCCCCTTATGAAACATGAATTAGTCCTAAAAATAATAATGATAAAAAAGTGACCAGTAATATCGTGAATCAAATTAAAATAATTAAAATAATTTATTTTACAAGTTGTTGATTAATTGGGCCTAAATTAATACACTTTAAACATGAATAGAAATATGATGTTCAATGAAGGTCAAATAATAAAATTATCTTAATCCCATGTTTATAAAAATTAAAGAAAATGAATATTAAAATATTAAAAATGAATATCAGTATATTTAATTGGATAATCATACCCCCAAATTTAGTGTTACCAGTCATAAGAAAAAAATAATAACAAAATATGAAAATTGAATTCCCTTTTCTAAATAAAATTTTAACAAACTATTATCACCAAAATAAATCATTCCATAAAATCATGAAACCCATAAAAACCCTTGTACAAAATACAGGTACAAAAGAATATCAGAATCCCAAGCTGCTAATTTGTTAAAATTCATCAACACTTTTCACCCAATTCTATTTAATCATGATGATGTGTTGTGGACCAAAATAGAAATAGAGACTATTTTCTTGTTGAATGTGTATAGTGGAAGTATTAGGTGGGAATCACATTTGACCATAAGATATGTATCCATTTTGTAAATTTTTTAATTATTTTGTTTCTAGTTTTTTTTGAACCACAATAGAGATGAAAATAAAAAATATGGGGTAGAAAAATATGGATTCATTATCCCTAGGTTCGAAGAACCACAAAAGTTTCAATTCATTACTCTAAAATTGATATTTTAAGCTTATCACTTTTCAGGAAAACAATATAATCAGGATTCCAATCTTCTAGATGCAATTCATTTGGAAAAAAAATTTGAGGCATAATATTTTCATTTTTTATACATTAATTAAACCAAATATCTTCCGAAACCCTATTATTTAATTAAAGGGACCCATGAACTCAAAGTTACACACAAAATACAATGGACATTCATTGTTTCATTTTTATTTTAATGTGGAAAATGTTAGCTGGGAAAAATCACATCATGCTATATAAATTAAAAAAAACAATTCTCATGAACATAAATATGAATTAAAATCTTAATCAAGGAATTAAAATATATTTAATATTCAGTTTAATGAATGAAAATTTTATTATTATGTTCAAGGTTAATGAAATTTCTTTCCTATTTATGAATACAATTTGTTTTTATCATGGATGTACATACAACAATCTTTCTTCAAAAGATGAATTTTTTCATTCCTTTATAAAACCCCTAACATTGAATTTCACCATACCTTGTGTTCAAAGATATGTAAATTTAAAATTATGAATAAGTGGTAGAGAGGATATAAAACCTATTTTAAATTTTTAATAATTTAACGTGGTATCTCAATGAATAATTCCATGTTGAAATAATTATTCCTTTGACCACTATAGAACTTGTAGCTGCATCATCAATGATGGTAGACATCGTTTCAATTATTGGGAGAAATATTATTTTACATAAAATAAATAAACCACATAATCCACTATATCGTATAAAATAGAGCAACTATATAACCATGAAAACCCCAAGGGGTTCATTTTACTAGAAATCAATATAAAAACCTAAAAATAAAAATTATAGAAAAATCAGGTTTGTATCCCAGAAGGTGAATAGTTTAAAGTTACTAGCACAACATGTACCCCCAACATATCCAATTCCATTTTTTAGAATCTTAAGGATTATATTTTTCACCACATCTACTTTATTTAGATTGATTCCTTTTAGTAATTTTTTCCATGTAAAAACATATGTCATATAATGACAGGGAAAATCCAAGGAATATCATAAATGATTGATTTGTTCGCTTATATAATTCTACCTAAGAAATAAAGTATCATTCCACCTTTTTGGGTTTAATATAATAAAGGATGATTATTGAATGGTCATAGTTTTACACAATAAAGATATACTTTAGTGGGGGATGAATACTAAAATTTTGAGTTGGTGATGATTGAATTTTTTTAAATAAGGTTTCCAAATTGAATCAAAATCATTTTCTACAACATTTTTGGTAGAAAGAGATAGTTCCTTATGAAAATATGTTTCAACAATAAAATATTACATTTAAATTTTAGGATTTTGTATAGACTCTGAGTTCATGATTATTTAAATGGTTCCGTGTTGTTTGGTTAGGGAAAATCACCAATGGGGAAATATTGTGGACACTTAATTAATGATGTCAAATTAACCTCTTGTGAATACATAGAATAAATTTACTATTGACAGAAAGACCCTTTCTCAATTAATTTATCATATTTATCTATCAAAAATCCATATTTTGGTTAGTCAGTAAATTCATGATAGTTTAGTGGAAAACTAGACACTAACCATATGGTTATGGGCGATACAGTCAGTGTATGGATGAGTTCCCCACCAATGTTAATTATTTCCCATTTCTAATATCAAAATATACAATATTGAAATTAATTCTCCATATTTGATTATTAAAATTGTCAATAATTATCTTAGAAATATAGTAACTAAGAGTCTGAACATCATGGAATTCCCTAATATTTATCTCTTCTACTATCTTTGATAGTGATATTAATTTTTCCTTTACAAATTCATCATCCCAATAATTTTACATATCACCAGGTGTGGGTTGACCATTAAAAGATTATAAAAAATAAACTTCCCATGTTACAATTGTCCCAAAATTAAGTTACCATTTGATTCCATCACATGTATTTATGGGGTAATGTTGAAGATACTCCATTGAAGTTGATTAAAATAATGATTTGAGATTAATAGGGCATACACAGATATAAATAGGAAAATATAAGGGAAATTTGGTTGAAAATAGAGTAGGATTGTTTAAGACGACTTACTTCAGTCCCCAAAAATAGTTAAAGAATTTTGTGTCTGGAAAATTTACCATACAGGTAAAAGTGGTTATTGTTGTACAAAAATGGGTTGAATCTATAGATACCTATAAAGAAACCTAAAAAACATACATTCAATGAAGTTTCCTACTATTTGGAATGATTTTATTTAATGAATCAATTCGATAATTTAATTAAAAAAATCTCACAATGACTTGAACTAAAACAAATTATGATTATGGGTCTATCCTATGTTGTTGTTTGGTATTGAATGTATGTAATTATTTTAATATTAAATTTCAATGCACTTGTTCAATAATTATCCAATGAATAAGATATGTCCTGAACATCATTTACCATTTTAATCAGTACGAAATTCCACGTCTAATAAAAAAATAACATATAGGATGAATTTCAAGATCACTATATATAATAGGAACGTACTAGCACTCAAAATGTGTAGTACTTAATGTCAGTGAAGACACAGAAGAAAATAAGTCAAAGAAAGGAACTCTTAAACCATAGAAATAATATATAAATTTATGAAAATAGAATAACATCCAGTAAATCATAAATAACATCCATATAATAATACAAAAAATGTTTTAACCTTTCATTGATTTAAGTTTCTTAATAGAAGGAAGATTCAACTTATAGAAGAAGAATTGAAGAGGTGAAAACAATTAAATAATGGCTACTCTTCCATTGTGTGAGTAATTTTAAAATATATGAGGTAACTAAATGAACACATTGATTCAAAGGTATAAATGTGATATTTAATATAATATAAATAAATAATAATAAGAAAATCAATTAGTAAATGAAGGTGATTCGAATAACTTACATAAGAAAAAAATAAGCGATTACAAAATGACAATGAAACATTACTATTCAATGAATAGAAGTCACCCCTAATTACTCTTCTAATACCACTTAAAAATAAGAATTTTTGGGTCCTATGGTTTATTCCACAATATTAAATTGAATCCTAATTAATAAGGATTGTCAAAGTCGGTTGAAAATATTGGAAACTGTACTTTTCAATGATGACTAGAGAAATCGAATCATGATTCTTCCCCCATGTTAAACTGAATATTATACATTGAATATTATAGTATTTTGTATGGTAGTAGAAAAGAAATATTTTATTACAAATTATATATATATATATATAGTTTTTGAAATTTAATCCTAATTTTATGTGTTATTAGTACTTAATGTTGAAATTGGTCGGTTGAATTTACGGACCTTGAAATATGGCCAATAATTTTCCTTCAACATTGGATCCATGGATATCCTTAAAAATTTGAAATTATCTCTTGAAACAATTGAATGAAATTTTTACCAAGATTTTATCTTTAATATTTAATATTTGAGATTATTTGGTATTGAATTGTTGATCCACTTTTAATTAATGGGCTTGAGGCCCATTCTTCTTCGTTCAGAAATTTCTGCATCAATGTCAAAAAAATTCTTTCTATGCTTATGAATCACAAATTAGTATTAAAAGAAGAAACGTTTCACAAAAAGTGATAGATAATTTAAGTAATTATAAATTTCAAATAATTCAAATAATTTATTTTACAATGTGATGATTAATTGGGCCTAAAGTGATCCACTTTAAACATAACATTCACAATGATGTGAAATGAGGTTCAAATAATAAAATAAACTTAAAATTATGTTTATGAAAATTGAAACACATGAATTTTAAAATATATACAATTATTATTTGGATATTTTATTTTATGATCAACACGTATAGAATAATATCCTAATGTTTTTGTATAGAAGAGATTATGTAATTTTTCATAGAAATACATCCCTATCTGGATACTACAAGTGGGTGTGGTTTTAGAATATATATACATAGGTGTAATAAATAGGAAAAGGAATCATTGGGGTTTACCTGAACATAAATTGTTTCACGATAATAGTTCTTAATTAGAACTTGGTTTGAAAATCATGGGGAATATGAATATGATAATTGACATTTTATTTACAAAATATTATGATGGATTTAAATAGATGATGACATTGAATGGCCTAGGCTAAATCGAAGATTCCATAGATTTCAAAGATGGTGTCTCATTGGATTGGGAAAGTTATTTATGTTTAGAAATGATATGAATAAATTAATTAATTTCCAAGGAAAAATGAAGAGTAATATGAAAGGAAATAAATGTCATCATAGAGATCCATTTATAATTCATTTTATAAATGTAAAGAACATGTGAATTATCCTAGTCAATGACATATTATAATGGTGAAATCATATTACAATGAAGAACCTATATATAAATAAAATTGATAAAATATTCATTTATTTGGATTCAAAATGTAAATGTTTTAATTTTTTTAACATTGATATTTCGGTTATAAGAGTTATGAATCATCTAAGGATTCTGTAAAATGTTAAAGTAGCATATTTCTTTATTAACATAAGAGTAATGGATTCCATTACAGGTTTATTATTTAATGTTTGATCATAAGTCAAAAGTCTTAAAACCTCATTTTGAAATAATTTTTGGTTGCAATATTAAATGATTATGGAAGTTTTGGGTAAAATTTATGGAAATTATATGTTTTAGTGGAAAATTTATTGAAGGAATAATTCCATTAAATTTTCTAAAAATAGTTTTAATGGAATGGATTAAGTTTAGGGATAATATAATCATTTATTACTCTATAATAATATTTTAATAATATTATTTTACTTTGTGGGAAAAAATATTATATTTAAAAAGTTAGTAAAAATGTTGTTGAATAATGAATTTTTATTTCAAGGTTATACATTTCCTTTTTGAATACTAAATGAATTATATTGATATATTTCTAGAAATATATTCTGGGTTACAACGCATTAGGTTTAGAAAGATCATGGGTCTTAAACCCACAACCAAATGATGATACGAGTCTAAGGCCTACCAGTAGCCCATGTGATATCCTGGTTAAAATTCTACTCATTAAATGACTTGAAAAATAAATATTAATAATGAACCAATGGGGAAAGTATTGTGGTTTACATATTAATGTTTTATAATAAAAACATGTGATATCTTTATTGGTTTTGAAAAATAATTAAAGACAAATTAATATATATTTCACTCTTTTATGCATAATATGATCCATTAAAAGGGAATATTATTGATTCATTCATAAAAAAATAATTTTATAATATTCGTTTCATAGAGTAAGTGATGAATTGGAATTTTATCAAAGAAAAAACCAAATGTTGAAATTGTTATTATGATATAGATATGCATCATGTAAGTATATTTACTTATATTATTAGAGAGTAAAATAATTCTTGAACTTTATGAAAAGGATCTTGAATTATTTTCCCTATTGTCCTCGTTTTTGATGATATCCATTCCTATTATCACATATCATTCGTTTATTCTATTATGGTCAATAAATTTTTTTTGGATCACACACTTTCTTGTTATCAATGACTAATATCAATCTCCCTTAATCATTGGGAGTTACTATTATATTTAATTTCTATGATTTCATTTCCCACATATTTTATCATACTTGGATACCTAGTTATTTGATTATTTCATATAAATTTTTTAATTACAATCCTGTCATGTTAAGTGAATTTTTTATTAACACTTGTTATGATGTGGGTTCTCAATAAAAGAATTTCTAAATTTCAAACCCTAGATTTCCAAGATCAAATTTAAATTGGGAGGATGAAATTTATTTATGGTGGGGATAATGTAACACCCTAAAATTATAAAATAAGAATATTTTATTCAATAATGTATGGGGCATAAAACACCAAGATTAAACAACCCATTGAATACATTTCATTAAATGTGGTATCTTCTACTGCTTGTGGAACTCTCAACTACAAGTCCATGTGAAAAATATTACAACATACTAATATAACATGACCATTTAATTGGAATTTTTGAATAGTAATATATCAATTATGAAAATTATGGTCATCTCACTAGTGAATATAGTTTTGTTAACATTAGATAACTGACGTCCATTTTTTTTAAACTGGTGTAAAAATTATGTGTGGGAGATTATCAGTGTCAGTTTTTAGTAAAATCAATCCCAAAAATAAAAAAAAATACCTTTCTGGTTAGTTTTGTAAAAAACTAACGCAAGGAAAACCACCTCGATTTTTTCAAAAACTGACACGAAGTATATTTTTTGTACTCTTCAGTGTTAGTTTTGTTATAACTGATGCAAAAAATATTAAAAAATATTTCGGGATTAAGAAACCCACATGTTTTCTAATCCATAAATCCCTACCACTTGCAATGAATCCCCCTCATATCATGACGAATTCAAAGGTGACCAGGTGATCTCCAACACCATTTTTGTTGACTTTATTCGAATTAAATGTTCTTCAGTATCCATTCTACATATATATTAATTAATTAAAAATATTATCATTATTTTCAAATAAAAAACATATTTATGACCCAAACCCTGGTTTGATTTTAGTTCATTGTTCAAATTTAACATTTGTTTTTACAATAAATTTATCTTAGATCATGAAGGTAGTGTTTATTCTTACAACATATTCAAGGGAAAAAGTTCGGATTAAGGATCAATGAATACTTGAACTCTGATTTTTGTATGTTGTTTTATTAATTTGGATGATAAATTATTTATACTTTAAAACCTTTTTACTATCTAAATCATGGTTTTATTTTAGTATTTTTTCATATTTAATTTTCGTTTTATCAATCAATTTCTTATAGATCATACAGGTAGTGTTTATTATTTCCACAATTATAAGAGAAAACATTAATATTAAGGATAAAATAAATGTTTAACTCTAAATTGTTTAAGTTATTTTTTTAATTTCAAACCCTTAAAATTTGTGAATAATTTATAAACTGTAAAAATAAAATCGATTTTTTTTAATTTTTTAATTTTCTTCTTTACTTTAATTTTTGATAGAAGGTGGGGGATTATTAATATTATTCCAATATAGTAATAATATAATCCATATATAAATATTAGTTTTTTATTATTAGTTTAAGAAAATATATTCATATTTGAGTAACCAATATATAACGGAATCTATCATACAAAGGCTTAAACCATACATATAGAGTAACACATAAATAGATGAATATACCATGTAGTAGGAAAAAAATAAATATGGAAAATATTATATATATATATATATGAAAATATATTATAAATGGGCCTACTATAATTGATGATATAAAATATATATCCAATATTATTCAAGAAAATATATTTTTGTGCAAATAAAGATTTAGTCATAGCCAATGATATCAGAAATATCTTAGAATATGGAAAAGAATAATACTATTATATTACATTTACCTAACTATATGATAACTATATGTCATACCCTATGACTACAAACACAAAATATGTTATGAAAGAACATAATTCCAGGTGGAGTGAACTGATGACATTATTATTGTAATAAAATTCTACTGCAATGACCTCTAGTTAAACACATAAATGATATGTGTGAGTATGAAACATCCTATGTTGATATTGATCTTTTTGTTATAGTATTACATCATCCTGATTAGTAGCTATGTGAGAGTATGAATTATGTTTTTCAATATATTAGAGGTGTAGTGCTGAGATGTTAGAATTCCAAATCTATTATGAATAGTGAATTTCACTTGTAAAATACCCCAGTCTTTTGTAACAACTTTGTAAAATGAACTAATAAATTAATGTAATATTCAAAACCGTTGACACATGCAATACCGAAATAATGTAACAACTACATAATATGAAATAATAAATATTAGATTATTAAAAATAATTAAATTGTAATATCAACAAAACACATGTATACAATATGAAAATAAATTTTTTACTATTTTTAATTGTGTTTCATATCTGATTTTTTCTATTTGATTATCAACATTTTTTTAAATTTTTTTTAATTTTTACATTTTATTTGTTTATATATATTTATTTATTTAAATGTTTATATATTTTGATATATTCACCAATCATATTGTGATATCAGGATTTTAAGGGATCACAATTGGATAAATTTACAAAGAACCCTTGATGAATTTGAAAAAGGAATTGAGGAATTATCTGAACTTGATAAACAAAATATTTAAAACATTGATTTGATTTTCTATCCATGTGTGAAGTTCTTGAATTTGAGAATGTTAAACTCCTAAGAAATAACGACTTATCTAATTTGTTATGGTTTCACCTTTAATTATACCTGTTGGATATAGAATGGTGAAAGAACTGTAAACTCAACAGATAATGTGGATGAAAATATTCATAATGTTATAGAGGATCTTACTGAAGATTTAATTCATGATTTAGGTGTTGAAAGAGTTAAAAGAACAATAAGTATTGAATGATTTTTTGGAGGTTATGAGAAACCATTATTCCCTAGTTGTAGTAAATATATAGTGTTGTCAACAGTTTTGAGATTGGTTGTCTTGAAATGAAATAATGGTTGGAGTGATAAAAGTTTCTATAACATACATGTGATCTTAAATGAGTTACTTACATAAGGAAATTAGCTTTTAGATTCCAATTATTAGGTGAAGAAAATATTATTCCCAATGGCATTGGGGTATAAAAAGATACATACTTTCCCTAATGATTTTTTGTTGTATAGGAATGATTATGATTTTTTATCAAACTAACCTTCATGAGGAATATCACACTATAATATGGATAGAATGGTCAATTCAGATTCATTCTCAGGTACTAACATGTAACCTAATGATAAATAAAATAATTTATTCTAATAACCCCTTCATATAATTTCAATAAATTAACTTTGATTAGTTTTCCGATACATAAAGCAAATATCCTTCTAAATCAATTTGGTCCCTTCCAATAATACCTCATTTGGAGCATCTATTTTGAAATTCAATTGATTCAAAAAGGTTAAGATTCCATTTGGATGATCATATATCTAATTTTACATTACATCACCATACAAAATCATCATAAGAGAAGATATTTGAAAATAAATTTCTTGATTTTGTAAGTGAAGTTAGAAATCTCAGAATTGGTGTGTGTACAGATGGAATGAATCTAAATTGTAGCTTAAGTTTCCAACACAATTGTGGCCTATTTTTTGGTAGTTTACAACTTATCCACAGATATATGTATTGTAAAAATATACATTATAATGATCTTGATGATTTCTAGACCAAAACATCCAGAAAAGGATATTTGTGTGTATCTTTCACCATTTATTGATGATTTGAAGAAGCTATAGGAGGTAGGTGTTAGTGTTTTTGTTGCATATTAGAAAGATTATTTTCTTTTACATGCTATGATAATGTTCGATAAAATTGAATTTTCGACATATATAATCTTATTTGGATACAGTGTTAAGGGACATAAATTTTGTCTAATTATTGAAGAGGATGCTTTATATTATCAATTGCAGAATAGAAGAAAGAAAGTGTAAATGGAACATCAAAGATTTTTTTTTCAATTGAGCATCCTTATAATATATTGAAAAGGGTATTTAACGATTTACAAGAATACAATATTCCCCAAAACCATTTTTAGTTAAATAATAATAGAACAGGGTGAAAAATATTGAGTTGACATTTGGATAGGAAATTAGTTCTATTGTTTAAAAAAATTTCTATAAGAAACAGACTATTTTTTGAACTGCATTAATGGATATTTTTAGAGATAAAACACAATATTGATGTTATGCATTTTGAGAAAAATATATGTGACAGTTTGATTGGAAATTATTATAAATAATAGGAAAAAATGATGGATTGAATTCAATATTGTAGTTGATATAAATGGGAGTATATTTGGAGTCTGCAACCACTATGAAAAGAAACATAACATATTTACATCTGGCTTGTCACACATTAAGAAAGAGTGTGAAGTTGATTTTTTGTTAGTGTCTATATGGTATGAAATTACCAAATGGATATTATTCAACTATAAATAATTTCTTGTTAGTGATTTATTTAGAATTAATAGGTATGGAATCTCTTGACTATCATGTATTGATGGAACAACTACTACCGGTAGCACTTAATGGTATATTGCCTTTAACTATTGGAAAGACTATTATCTGTTTTTTTAATTTTTTCAAATCCATTTGTATCAATGTTACTGAGCCCAACATGTTATATGAGTTGGAGAATTAAGCTTCTATTATAATTTTTCAACTAGAAATGTATTTTCCACCTACATTTTTTAATATAATAGTCCATCTAGTGATTTATCTGGTGCATGAGATATGAATATTCTGGCCTATTTATTTATGTTGGATGTATCCTTTGGAATGTTATATGAAAATTTTAAAGGTATATTTTCAAAATCCTTATTGACTGAAGGCATATATTGTTCAAAACTATGTTTCAAAAGTGGTGATTGAGTTCTGTAATGAATGTTTGTATGAAGTAGAGAAATTTGGTCTCCTTATATCTCAAAATTTGACAGTTGATTGTGAAGGTAGAGGGATTCAAGACTAAAATGTAAATTTCATTCTATATGATGAAGTGATGCATTCATATTTATATATTTTAAAGAAAACAGATTTTGTTCAATAATATATATCATTAACTATTTCTGAATTTGAGAGACAATATCCAAAAAGAAATGAAAAGTGGTTGATGATTGAAAATAAAAAGACATTTTTTCATGTTTTAAAGTGAAAGTGAGAACATATATATCTACCTAAGAAAAATTGAAATGGTTTTAAGGGTGACCATATCTTAATGTGATAACATGGGATGATTTTTATATTTATGGGTACACATTTTACACATAAATCTAGATGATAAGAGTATCATTCAAAATAGTGGTGAAATGGTTATTACAGGGACATTTCATTTTTCATGTGAAAATGATAAAAAACCATTTTTTATTTGTTGGAATACTTTGGAGTTCTTGATGATATATGGTAAATCGATTATAATTTTTTTTGAGTCACTATGTTTATGTGTAATTAGGTTGATATAAATATTGGTGTGAAACATGATGATTGTGGATTTACACTTGTCGATTTGAATAGATTTAATTAAAATGAGAAACCAAGTATCAGGGAGACATAGGCAAATATAATACTTTATGTAATTGATTTATTGATTTATCTTGTTTTTAAAATTTAGAATTAAAAAATATACCTTTTTTGTGATGAGAATGATGCTGATGATGTTATTGATTTACATGAGTCATAATCATATATTATGTGATTTCTAGAAGATTACAATGATTATAAGGTAGACATAGTTCATGGAGTATGTAATGATCATGAAGAATTCATACGGGATAACACTATATTAGTATCCTAATTTTTTGAGAATTATTTATATTTGTTTTTATTTTTTTGAAACATACAAATGTGTGACTCTTTTTTTACATATTTTTGTTATTCTTGTTCCTAAATATTCAGTTTTATAAAAATACGTTAGTATAAAAAATTTCATTACACTTTATTTTTCTAATGTCAGATATAGAGAGAGAGGAAAAATTACCAAGGTATGTCTATTTTCTCATATTATTAAATATTCTGTGATATACTTATTTAATGAAATACAACTATTAATTTTAATTTTTTGGCTGGACTACTAATGCATCCTCAGTAAAGGAGACTTCTCCTATTACATTTGGGAAATCTACTTCTCATCTTGGTTAACATGGTATTACACATTTACCAAAAATATCACTTTCTCATGGAGATGATATAATAGATATTCATTTTGATGACTATAATAAGGAAACTGGAACAAATATAGTTCAATTTATTAGTTATATATCAATGCAGATCCATTGTAAGATTAGTATTTTATATCTGGATTGGACGTATATAGATAATACTGTAAAACAACCATTTTGGAAGGCTATGATGGTGAAATATCTCATTTTATTTATTTAATCTCTTGTTTTGAATATTAAATATTTTAAATGAAATATTTCATTTATTTAATTACATATGGAATTCAATTTTTATGAAACAATAGAAATGAAGAAAATAAATCTCTCTTTAGTGGGGGTTTGATGGAGACATTTTAAAACAAAACTGATACCAAATTATCTTTTTGGAAAGAGAATGTGGGAAAACCCATGCCTTATGTAATTTTTTATCACTGTAGATACATGGGAAAAAAGTTTTGACACCCATCATAATGAAACATTTATGGTATGATAATTATTTTATATCATAAATTTTTTTATATATTTACCAAATAACTTATTAGTTTATTTTAATGTAATAATATTCTAGGAGATCTCATAAAGTGATCCAGTGGAAAAATGTATACCCTCAAACTTTATCACGTTGAGGGAATCCATATTTTGACCAGAAAACGTTTGAATAAAATATTGAAGCATTAATAGCTCAATGTAGTAGTGGTTTAGAAGTGGTCTAGATTGGTCCTCCATCTCCTCCCAATCACTATGAAAATGGGAATGATTGAGAAGGAAAAATGTAAAGTATCTTATAGGGGAATATCAACAAGTAGCTGTAAAGTTTTTTAGAAAATAATATTGGGCTTGGTAGTAGTTTCATCTTAGATGAGACCGTAAGGGGAGCTGCGGGTTTAGGGCTTCCTCATCGTCGTCTCCCCCTTCATCTCTGGTGGTCCACAACGTATTGATTCATGGTTCTTTCCTGACATTTTGCGGAGTGGTGGTGTCGTTCGACTGTAGGATCTGGCGGCGTGAGGACCTTCTGCGGATCTGGTGGCGCACGACCCTTCTGCGGTGCTGCACTTCTTTCTACGACGTCTTGTTCTCAGATCTGGTGGTGTGGGGATCTTCTCCTCCACATCAAGGTGCGTTATTATGTAGAGAGTTCTTGGGAGACGACGAGGCTCATCTGTGTAGTGGCACGGAAAGGTTTGTCCTTCTGTGGAAATGATTCAGGGTGGCATCGTGTCTCGGTGTTTCTCGGATCTACTGTCGCGGCGGGTTTCAGACTTCCGCAGGGTTGTCTCCGGGAAATGGCAGCTTGTCTGTGGCTTTGATCTGACGTTGCAGGGTTTTTCTCTTCGAGGAGAAGGGTGGTTCGACATCCACATGGTTGGGTGGTCCATTCTACTATGGTGAAGGGATATGTCCTCCTCGGCGGTTCATTCTTCCATGGCGTAGGCGTGGATCTTCCACGTTGCGGGTGGTCTTATGATCTTCTGCACAGTGTTCCGTTAGGGTGAGAGCTCGGATGGTCAGTGTGGACTCTGTGAGTGACTTCGGTGGCAGCAACGAGTTTTGTGTTCTTTGGTAGTGGATGCCGACGAGGTGCTGTGGATGTTATTTTGTCATTTATTTTTGTGGTAATTGTATGTTGGAATGGTGATTCTCCTGGACTCGATTACACAAAACAGGTCCCAATGGAGGATACCGAGCTAGGCATTCATCCTTGTACTGCTTTTCGGATTTGGATATTTGAAAGGGTATGGCGATAGACATCAGATCGGGCCTGTGATTTGAAACAGGACACTTGCTTACAGGAAAGTCATGCAATGGTGGAGAGCCTTATCACGTTTAAATGCTGGGGAGGGGTAGCTTCATGTGATCAGTTTGTTTTTTCTCTCTTAGACCCACGGGTCATGATATGTTTTATGTCTTGAAGTCTGTTTGCGTTCCCCATTCATCCCTTAAATGGGGGTTTATCAAAATAAAAAAAATTGAAGGCCTTCAGTCCATTGGAGTAGTAAATATTATTTATTTTTCATGAATGTTTCTATTTTATAAATTATAAAAACTAATATAACTTTTACATTTTTCATTTCATGAAGAACATCAAGAGAAAGTAACACATGGATATTTTATCACAAGGGTTAGGATATACATCCTATACTCTACTTTAATAAATACAGAACACCCTTGTAGTGTAGAGGATATTAGGTGGGTTTTAGTATTCCGAACATTTTTCTCAGAGTAATCAATAAAAAGACCAAAAAATAGAATCCTTAAAAGACATCCTTCCTAGCCAGCCCATCCTTCTTACTTTGAACCTTCAAATCCGACCTAGTAAAACTACCCTACCCAGCCTACCCAACCTACTTACTTTGATCCTCTACCTCCATCCTAGTAGGAGTACCCTACCCAACCTACCCACTTTGATCATCCACCTCATCACACAGACTAAACCATATAATATTGGTTGTTTACTTGAGATCCACATATAAATAATGTTGTGTTAGGACCCATATAATTTTTGGGGATTCTATACATCCACAGCCTATTCAGATGGTTTAGTTTAGAGTATCAGTACTTGATATTATTGAACTTAATGATCTACTACAATTCCATACTATAGATATTACCTGATTTGGGGAATTTTTAGGTCATTTTTTAGTTGTTCAAACTAGTCTCGTTCATTATATCTCATATGAGGTATTCATTTTTTAAATATTAATTATATATGAATGAAAGTTACTTATAATATTTTATAACATTTAACCTATATAAGACTATCTAAAAGAAAATGAAATTGTATAATTGAAACAACATGTTCAAGAACAATTGACTGTAGATACATATTATATTTCTTATGGGATACAAATATTATCTCAGACTTCTTATTCCATGAATAATATATTGTAGTTTTAGATGATGTCTGATATATGTAGAAGATATTATCTGTTGGGATTACTTAAAGTAGTTATCACGAGTCTAGTTGAATTTGAAGAGCTCATCATGAATGTGTTGCAGTTTATTTTCTATGTAAGTAAATTGATGTTTGATTATTATTTTTAAATAAAAATATGGTTTTATTTAACTAAATATATTTATTTTTTAATTTAGATATCTATACAAACTTATTGTACCAAATAACATCACATCCATTTATTGTTTTATAGTTCTAGAATAAATTTCCATGGTAGTGCATAATGTGAAGAATCCTTGTAGGGTTGCATATATATGTGAGAGATCATCACATAAAAAGATTGGATGTTGGCTTTTGAAATTTCATTATAAGTAAGAACAAAAATAAAACTATGAAATAATGATCATTATAATGTCATTAATTGGGATTTTTTTATTTTATGGGTAATTGTATATTATGTGTATTTCTCCCAAGTGAATTCACATTATATTGGATTTCTCTTTATTAGGGAATGTTCGTAAATGTTTTCCCACCTTATTCGATATGTATGTTTTTTTTTATTTTTCATAAGCTCATTTTTTTAGTTCTCATATTTTGTACATATATTATTATTTCATATATTTGAAAATTCATTTCATGGAAAAAATTTACAATGAACACATGTCGATAAAGAAACCAGATGCAATCAATTATGTGAAATTAATGGAAATTTTTTTTAATGGTTGGTATAATTCTAATTTTCTGATATATATATATATTATCAAGTGGATGTTTGATAACCACATTGTCATTATCAATAAGGACATGATCAATGTGGTTATTACATTCTAAAATTCATGTATGTGATTATCAGAATTGGGGTAACTATTGAATTTCATTAGGTTAGTTATATTAATTTTTTAATATTCTATATCATGGTATTCTATTTTTTATCTAAAATCATTCAATGTTATTGTAAACATTCAATTATACAAAGTTTTATACCCAAACTAAACTTACCAAGATTTAATATTAGTTTGAGAAATATTTATTGAGTCTAATTATGATTTGAGGTATATATATTCTAATGTTTAGGAATAATATGTTACATTTTCCTACTAAGATATGTTGAAAAAAATAACAACATAGTTATAGTAGGTGTTTTAACATAACGATATCAAATGAATGCTACAAAATAATAAAAAATGAAGAGGATATAAATTTCATCTATATATATTTGAAATCTACTTTATAATAAAATTTGTAGATAATTATATTTTAACTAGATAAATGGATATAAGATTTTTTTTAGTTATGGAGTAACTCATTTTTATTTATTTATGATGTGTTTTTATTACATGGATTATACTTATTTGGGATGTGTAATATTTTTAATTTTATATATTTTTTTTAAATTTGGGCATGGGTTTTCATAAAAACCAATGCCGAAACATTAAAAGAATACCATTTGGGTTTTTTTGTCGGTTTTCATAAAAACTGACACTGAAGATCGAGCACTGACTGGTGTTTGACATTGGTTTTTATGAATAACTGACACAAAAAACCAACCTCCATGTGGGTTTCTTCATCGTTTTCAAAAAGACCGATGCTGAAGCTCGATTTTGGAAATAATTTTCATTTAAATTGATGTTGACAATCAAGTGCTATCTCATTTTTTCATTGGTTTTTAAAAAATCGACACTGAAAAGTTATTTTTAACATTGCCATTAAAGACATCGGTTAAAACCCTATGTCAAAAATTTAAAAAGAACTTAATTTTAAATCCAGTTTTTGAACTAGTGACTATTTACTAAAAAAATTAATAATCATTTAAAATAAAAATAAATATTTTTTATGAAAAAATTTATTTCCACTAAATGATGGTTCAGTCTTGCTCTTCACACATAATTTAAAATTAATCCTTTCCACATTTGGAAAATATATTTGATAAAATTAAGTCAAATTTTAAAATAAAATTATAAAATAAATCTTTGGGTGAATTATTGATATTTTATAGAGAAGTTTCATTGTTTTCATGTATAGTGAAAAATACTGAATTTTAATTGAAAGCTTATTTTTTTAAATTATTTATTAATTTAATTCTATTAAAAATTGGTTCTAAAGTAAAATAAGTTAAATAATATATCATTTAATATAATTTTTGTGATTGGAATCATTTTTAAATTAATTTTGATATAAAAATTTTGTAAAAATTTTAATTTTTCTCTTTGGAAACTCGTTTTCACGTCGCACCCACAGGAGAAATTTTAAATTAAATTTTATAACTTCTCTAAATCAAATTTGGAAAAATAGATTCCATATTTTAAATAATAATAATATATATTATTTAATAATTTCATCTTATTATTTGACCAAATTGAATAGTTAGATTAATTAATATTATTTACAATGATTAAGGTTAAAATGGAATTTTTAGCGGTTAAACTAAAATGCTAAGGGTTTAAATAACCTAAAAAATGTATAAAATCGGTTTTATGGCCATATTTTGTTTATATAAGGTATAATTATCTAAAAAAAATATTTTGACCCTTTTTATTTGAAAAAAGTGCGTACATGTTTTCTTTTCAAAAATGACAAGTATGCCACTCACCACACTTATAAAAGGCATCTCCCTCTCCTATATTCTTCACACCTTCAAACTAGTTTGGATCACCCAATAAATGAAAAAATCCCTTCAAAACCTCCATAAAATCAGAATAGATAACTTATTGTTGGCATAAATCCAACCTATAATAGATTTTGGTTCAAATCTAATGCATTTACCTAAAGAAGAGGTGACGTTATACAATGAGGGTTTTTATATTATTTATTCTCCACCTCTCTAATTTATTATAAAATAATGATAATATAATAAAATAAGTATCTTCTTTATAATTAGTTATTTTTATGATAACTTAGTGTTCTAAAATATTCCCCAATTCTATTAAATGGGCTGAAAATCATCATTCATGTGGATGATGGGCTACCACCTCACGAACTGATAGTATTCATTTTTTCCATTAACACCTCTAACGGTTGGGTATGATAGTGGACACACGCACACACACACACACCCACCCACCCACCCACACACACACACACATATATATGTTTTCTATAAAATAATTAAATACATGGATTATTTTTATAATATATACATTTTTACTTCCATTTTGTTGGGGATGCAATATCATCACAAGTGTGTACAGTAGACTATCACCTCACGAAGAGATGTGATTCTTGTTTAAAAAATTCTTTATATGGGATGTAATAAGGATAAATATAATGAATATATGTTATATAAATGTAAAATTATTATATTTATGACATATTAATTATTATGAAAATATAATATATCATTTTCTTTTTCCACACTGAGAAATGATAACATAGTTCCTATACATGTGGACTACCACCCTCACAATGTGATGTGACTCTATTTAAATCATCACATTACATGTATTATATATATAAGTATATTTAATGAAATAATATGGTATATATAAATATTTTATATTTTTATAATTTTATAAATTTAAAATATTACTCACTCCTTTTCCATAATGATCATTGAAAAATGGAATCGTTACTCAAGAGTACATATGACCTACCATATATGTGATTGTAGCATTTTTCATTTTTCACATCCATATTTAATGATTGTTTTTAAATGTATAATGTATAAAAAAATATGGTAATTATATAAATATTATTATTTTTTATTTGATATAACAATATAATATTCCAAAGAACCAGATCTTTCATGATAAAATAGTCATGAGAAATCAAGGAAATTAACACACAAAACAATGAAAACAATGAAACATTATTATCATATGGATGATAATATGTCATAAAAGGATCATATATTATATTAAAAATATTAATATGGTGATTCTATATGTTTATCACATGTTTAAATCCATGATACATGAGCTTAGAGAACGTTGTACCAAAAAGAGGTGTGACTTAACAGACATTATCTCAGTTTCCCTTCATTGAGGCACACTGTAATGTTAAGAAAATAATTAATTTTATATGTTTTATATACTTCCCCGATAATTGTATTATATTGATTAATTAATAAATCTATATATTTTAATTTTAAATTAGAATTATTTCATCTAATGGGATTTTAAATAAGAGTTACGAAGAGGTAAATAATTTAATAATTCAACTTCTTTTAATTGGGTTACATAACATATTCATCATGATTGATATAAAAATATTATGTTGCTAATGAATTTTATTTATCTTATTTTGTATTTAGACATGTTTTATGTGGATTTAATTTTGATAAACTTAATCATTTCATGGACTAATTCTTACTTCAACTTTATGATCGTTGTAAGGGTTTATTTCACAATCACAATCTTATTCAGAATTTTAATTCTTGAATATTAGTTGAAGTAAATTATTTGATAATTTTATAATAAACCCATATTATTCTATCCTCCTAGGGATATTCCGGATATTTTCATGTAATAATTAATTTTTACACTTTTTTGTGATTAAAATAATTGAGAAATGGTTTTTAAGAAAATCTGATATCATTTCACTCTCTGGTTGGAAATCAATTTCCTTCAAAAACCATGATTTAAATAAAAATAAAAAATGTTTTAAACAAAATTAAAAAAGTATTTATTAAATATAATTTATTATACCATTTTTTACTTTTTAAAAAAAGTTTTGAAAGGAATCTTCAATGTCATTTTTGAAATAATGCCTATTTGGATTTTACTGAAAAAGTGAAAGGAATATTTGTTTTGAAATATATGTCATGAATGTAATTTCCGTAGATCATGAACAATAAAATTTTTTAAAACACAATTAGTAATTTTCAATGATTATTTTTTTATATAATTATTTTCAAAATGTATTTTGAACTTTTTGTTTTAAAAATATAAATTCCAAATGAAAAGGATATTTTCCTCAATATTATTTTATAGTTATTTTTATGGTATTTCTATTCATCAATGATAAAACCCTTCATTATTTGTACAATGGGTATATATTTTATTGATAAAATAATTATTCTTCCTTTGAATGGTTTATGATAATTTTAATCATGTAAATTATTTAAATTAACTTCTTTTATTCATTTTTTAGTCATTAACTTTCACATGAAATATTGAATTTCATAAGGAAATTAAATTTACTATAAATATCCATATTATTAATCATATATATTTTTATTCCTTAAAACATATATCATTAATGTATATAGTGTTCTAAGTTGAAATATATTTTTTATCTAGTAAACAATTGATATATCCCATTTCCTTAAACAATATAGATATTTGATGATAAGAAACATTTTTCATAAATTAAATCATTTATTTGATATGTGAGGCATGATTTGGACTTGCAAACATGGGTGGGGATCAATTCTAGATATACCCTTGATTAATTGTTATTATCGAGAGGTGAATTAATAATCTAGAAAAAATTAGTTTTCTAGACCATATGTTATTGTACCACATACATTTTGGATGTCTTACATATGGTCTTGCTGGTAGAGGTATCATGATCCATAGTTTATGATGTCCAATAATTATTTATTTAATTCATTGGAAATTAAATTACTAATACTTTCCGTGATATTATTTCTTTGATATTATATCAGAATTCATTTCATTCTGAGTTTATTGATTAGATGGCAAGTGTTTTCAGTTATTTTCATTTCTATCTTGACTATGAATTGTCTTATTATCCTTGAATTTTTTTTAAGGAATTTATATCTGGATTCATTTAGTCTTAGTTTGTTGAATAAATTATTTTTTTGTCATTTACCTTTATATATTGATTTTTCATATCTAATTTTGATCTCCATGTAGTTGATTAAATGGAATGTGTGTTTAGTTATTTTCCTTTCCATTTGGAATACTCTTTATTGATTCATGATAGCTTCCATTGTACTTAAATCTTACTCAGCATTTGAGAAATCCCTTTTTGTTTCATTTCCCTTAGATTTTAGTTAGTGTACTAAGAATGATATGAAAAGTTATGATAGTGGGAATAATTAAATTCTTAAAAAAATAGTAATTTTTGTGTTCAAATGTAATATTGGAATCAAATATATATCAATTTTACTAATACTACTAAACAATTATGTATTTTAAGAAGTAATTCCTTGTATCTTATTCCAATGTAATAAATCATACAATGAATCTAGGGAACTAGGTTTAGTGTCTCTAAAAAAGTATAATGGAAACCCTTATAAGGATTTATGGATCAGGGAATCCACTCAATGAATCAAGGATCCAAAAAACCACATTTAGAAATGAATTTCATTCATAAATACCATTGCTTAATTGAATAAACCCAGAAATTGGTTTTGAAAATGGGTATATTGATTCTTTCTCCTAGAATGTCTTATCAATTAGGAATTCTTATTCAAATGATGAAGACTTTTTACACTAAATAAAATTGTTGGAGACTTAAAAAAAATAAAATTTAATACATATAACTTAAATTAAAATCAAGTTAAGTAATAATTATCTTCACATTTATAATTAAAGAATAATGGAATGTTTATTAATGGAATTATCCATATGATCAATTTTAGATAAATTACATATTTCAACTGGAAGTAACTTCTAGGAATGTTTTAGATATCTATTTTATGTGTTGTGACCTGAATGGAAATATTACATAGTAGAATAATCAATTATTAATCCACCTAAGAAGGAGGAACATGATAAAGATTTCATTTTCTATGATGAACACTTGTGTGAAACAGTTGAAATTTAGTTTTTATTTCCTTCATACATGTCAAATGTACTCATGAAGTCACATTAATGCATGAATTATTATTGTATGATTAAAAATAAATTTGGTTTATATCCCAAGATAGATATAAAATAACATTTGGAGATATCCAAGTTTCTAATTTAGAGAAAACATGTAGAATGTGTTCCATCTATGCCTCATGTAGTAGAACTTGTTTGCTTCATTGGGAATAACGATGTTCTAGGGTTTTAACTACCCAAGGAAAGACACAATGATATAATTCATTCATCAATAACTATGAGATTATCTATAATTGTTTTTAATTTAAATTTAAAAAACATTGAGAATTATCTCCTAAATCTTATTACCCTACTTTCCCATGATAACATGGATTTGAAGAGAAAAACCCCATCTATAATTATAGTTATTAAAAGTAAAGGATAGGAAAAAATATCTCTGTCTAAAGACACTAGAAAATTCCTTTGTAATAAGATAATATCAATGGGAATGTAAGGGAACACGGGGCTCCCTATTTCACATGTGGCAAGAAGGGTCACTAGATTAAAAATTACACCTAGACAAAAAGCAATGGGAATCTGCAATTGCCTTTGTTATGACCTAAAATTTATGTTTTATATAAATATGTTATTAGAGAAAAAATGTGGCTCTCGAACATATATTCAAATAAATAAACCATGTATATTAAAATATATTTAGTAAGGGGAGGGATAATTATAAATATACAACAAATCAACTCATGCTGCTATAACTATCAGGGGATACCACATCACGTTGCCGAAAGAAATGGGCTTGGTTTTAAAATATTCTATTATGTTCCACATATTACCAAAAATATTATTTTTATATCCATACATTATACATATGTAATTATTTTCAAACTTTGTTATAAATATTTCTAATTTAATAAGGATGAAATGTTTTATATTAAGACATATTTAAATAATTGTCTTTATGTGATGGGTTACACATAGACAGCAATGAAAATTGATATCAAAACTATATCACATGACTCATACCACATCCAACCATGGTAATATTGGATAGTTCATGTAAATTAAATTTTTTTCTCAATTACACCACGATTGATATTTGGATTCATTTAAACTAAAACCACTTGGTGCATGTGAGACATGTTTACAAGGAAAGAGAACCAAAACCTTATTTCTTAGAGAAACTGAATGGTCAAAAGAGAATCTTGAATTATTTCATACCTATATGTTTTGACCATTTTTAGTTGAGGTAATGGGTGGGTACTCATACATCATTACTTTTACAGATGATTCTATTAGATATTGATATGTCTACATGATGAGGTATAAGTCATATTCATTTTAAAAATTCCAGGAATAGAATAATGAAGTTGAGAACCATCTTGGTAAAAATATTAAGAAAATATACTCTTTCTATGGTAGATAATATATTAATCAAGACTTTATTGATTATTTATGGTGTTTATGATTCTATAAAAACTCACCCCTCCTCATACAACAAAATAGAACATGGAAAGTGAAAGGATGAACCAAAACCAATTGGGTATGGTTAGATCAAAGATGAGTCATGTGAGTATTCCATTATTATTTTGTGGATATATATTATATTTAGAAGCACACATACTGAATCATGTTTTGAGTAATTCTACAGATGGTATTCCAGAAAAAATTTTGTCTTAGAAAGAAACTTGTATTGACATATAAATAGATAAAGGGATGTGAAGTGTTTGTCAAGACCTCTTTAGGTAACAACATTGCAGCTCAAGGAACAAATCATACCATTACTAGATACCCCATAAAAATAATTAGATATTACCAAAACAAAAAATTATAAGAAAAGTTAATAATGGAAATACTGGTAGTTTTAATTAAGAGGGAGAACATATCTAAAAGTGATTACGACAACGAGATAGAATTTGACAATGTCTGGGATTAGAAAATAAAAGAGTTGGAACATGAATAGTTTAAAAAATCACCATGAAATTGAATGTTCTAGATACATACGTACTACATATGAGTTAAAGATAGGATATTGATTCAGAACTATATAGTTTTATGGTCACCAAGGATGTCGACTCATTATTTGTTGATAATAATTATATTGTAACATACCAGGAAGAAGTCATTGGAATACATTTTTCCAAGTGGCATGAAGTTATGATATCTGAAATAGATCCCATAAAATAAATCCAGGAATTTATTTTAATAAATCCTATAGTGGTTGTAAATACCCAACATGGGTGGAGATGTCTATAATTATAAGGGAAAAATAGTTGAAAAAGTGTTCAAATATCATCACAAAATAGACTGAAAAAATCTTTTCACTAGTTTATATGTTAAAATAAATAATAATTACAATTTACATTGAGGATTACCATGAAAATGATATTTGAAAATGGATATGAGAAGAACCATCCTTAATGGGAAACTTTAAGAAGATTTCAATTTGACACAACCTAAAGGGATTTTGATTCCAAAGGCTACGAATATGGTATGAAAATAAAAAGGTTCCATTTATGGATTAAAGAAAGAATTCATGTCCCAGGACATTCAATTTGATAAATACATACTTGAATATGGTTTCATGAAGAATGAATATTAGATTTTTTAAAATATTTTTAGTATGAGTGCAATCATTTTCTAAATTGTTTTTTTGATGAAATGGTAAATATTGGAAATGAGCTGCCAATATTATAGTATTTTAAATCCTGGTTAAACATATAATTATTAATGAAGTAAATAAATAAAGAAACATATATTTTTGGTATCAAGTTTCATCATGATAGATCTAATAGGCTACTTGGTCAAATTCAAGGAACATATATTGGAAATATGGTAATGATATTCAATATAAACTAATCTAAGAGGTTATTATCTCTAATGATACCTAGAATTAATCCTAATAAGAAAATGTATCCTAAGAAAGTAGAGAATATACAAAGGATAGAAAGGATTTCAAATTCATCAGTGATTGGATCATTAATGTATTGTATTCTACATATTATGATAGATATTTCCTACGTATTATGTTTGGTTGGAAGATATCAAGATAATCCAAGTGACCTCCATTATATGGCAGTCAAGATAATTATTATGCATCTATGAAATAAAAAGGATGTGTTCCCATTTTATGGAGTAGGTGAGGAACTAGTCATAATTGAATATTTAGATGATAGTTTTCAAAAAAATAAATATAATCTGAAATCACTAATGGAACACATCTTCACTCTCACTAGAGGTGTTATGAGCTGGAAGAACACAAAAAAAGTTATGGTCATAGATTCTTAAACATAGTTTTTGTATACTATAGATTCTAAGGTAGATAAAGAAATATATTGGAAATGAAACTTCATCAGTGATCTTGATGTGTTACATAGTAGTAAAAATCCCACTACACACTATTGTGATAATAATGCATCGTTGACCCCTACAAAGAAGCTAATGTTATGCAGGTAGACACAGAACATACATCAGAAGTATCACCTATGGAGGGATTTTTCTCTAATTTTTGATGTTTTAGTGAGAATAATTTTCATTTCATACATCATGTAACTCCTAAATATTTTAAAAGAACACTATATTTGACAATGTATATGATATGTAACACTGAGCTATATTGACCACAAAATATTATTATTTAAATATGACCATTATAACCTAGATGTAGAATTTATGAGTATTAATTTTAATAAGAATATAATTAAAATTATATAAGGGGTATACGTTATAAAAATTCATTGATTAATTCAATGAAAATAGGCATTCAATTTTTAGTAATGTTATATTATACATAAAAAAATTGTTTCCATCAAAAAATGATTTCATTTCATTTCTTGAAATTATATTATATTTATTTTCTCCTCATATAGAAATTTATTTTATAAAATTACCTTTTTTTAAATCATCATTCAAAAATTAACTTATCAGTATTTTTTTATGATTTTTCTAAAATGATGGATTTTCCAATGAATATTGGAAAATACTAATATTTATTGAGTACAATACTTTGTTTTAGGAATGTAAAATTAAAATATTGTTTTAAAATGGTATTAAATTAAAATTAGCTCTACTATATTATTAATAATCCAATTAATTTCATTGGAATCCGTTTTATGGTTTAATTTGGTATAAAAACATTGTTTACATAAAGGGCATTTAATCTGTTTTTAATTTTGTCTTGTATTTTTATCTTTAATTAATTTATTCCAATTATATAGATTGAATATTAAAATATAGGTACCATATTTTTAATTAAGAGGATCTAAAATTGTTTACAGGTGCATTTTATTTTTGACCCTTATGAATAGTTACCTTAGTAAATTTTTATCACCTAGGAAAGGGTAAAATATGTAAAATATGAGTAATTTGTTTTGGATAAAGCTATAAAATTGTTGTAAAACATAACTTTATCTTATTTTGTGAGTATATTTTAGAAATTTACATCAATATATACCAAATATGGAAACTTGGTTCCATTTTTATTTGATATTGACCTTTATATTATTTTATGTAAAGAAAAAAAACAAAATTTCAATCTCTTGAATTTAAACATTTATTTTATGTTAAATTACTGATAATGTTTTTTTGAATGATTATGAATTTTAATTTTTTTTAATAATGAGTTTATTTTTATGATTAAAATTATTTTTTAATTTTTAGTGGCTATATAATTGCCTTAAATTATTATACAACACTTATAAAATATTTATTCAATGATTGGAAAAGTGAAATAAATAATAATAGAAATATTAAAAGTAAAAAAAATTAGAATAAATACCTTGTTACATGAATTTTATCAATTAATATATCAAACTATTAATTTTTAAAATGATTATATTATAATTTAAACTTTTTCTTGATGTTTCTAAACTCAAATTAAATGAATAATTTAAAAAAATTAAAATAATGAAAACGTATGAAGGAAGTATTTTATTAAAATATTTAAAAATGATAAGAAACATGAAAAATTGAAACAGGGTCAAAATATGATTTAAAAATTTATCTATTTCCTATTTATGATCCACTTTTTAACATATAATAGAAATTATAACCCTTTATTATTTAAAAAGTTGTTACTATAGTTAAGTTTTAATTTGGTTAACCAAGGTTATAAACCGGTAGACAATATTAGAATTTTTACGAAAACATATATAAATTTTATTGGATGAATATATTTAATCCATGAACTCTTTTTTTTCAAATATCTATCCATTTGAAATCCTGTTTTAAAATGAGATAATTATATTTCAACATATATTGTAATTCAAATCATATCATTTACCTCCGATATAAAAGGAACCTCATCCTTCTCTTTGATAGAGAAAATTGGGAAAACTAGGTTGAATAAGACGTATCAATTTTGTTTCAAAACCGGTTTATAAATGTTTATATTTTTTTGGGTTGTATTGTAATGTATATACAGAAGAAAAAATAAAATAGGTTGGGGGTGAATTGTAAGTTTAAAAACATTTATTTCCATCACTAAAGAAATTTAGTTTAAAAGGATTTAAATATATTTAACTAAAAAACCCCTTATAATGAAAAAACTACTAGTACTAGCCCTTAGTTCTGGTTAAAAAATTATTATTATATAAAAATGATCATAATCATGTCAATTTTGATAAGTATTCCACCATTAGCAATTAATCGTATTCACAGTAAGGAAAAAATAAATTAGAGTAAGTGTAATATGGATTGGAATCCTAATGGTTACGATAAAATGAGGGAAATAATTAATGATTCTATAATAAGGCATATAGAATCATATTGAGTAAAGTATGTGATTGTAATAATATAAATCATAATTACAACGATAATAATCACATAATAGTGTATAGAAAAATGAATATATAAAATGACTCACTTTATATTACAATGAAGAAGAAATGTAAACCATGTAAATGAATATAATTCTTTTCTTCCGAATAGAAGGGTATCTAATAACTTGGATATAGGTCTTTTGATTTATACATTCACGCAAGTCTATCTTACCTGCACTACGGTCTTTTGAAAAAATTTAATAGCACATAAATTTTTGTGAGTATAGAAATTTTTGTTTTGAAAAGAAAAGAGATATTTTTTTTTCAATAATATTTAACCCCCTTTGAAATGAGTAACTTAATGTAAGGAGATGGTTTAAACAAGAATTAGATATTGATGACTACATTACAGTGATCATTCTTGGATTATGTTTAATGTATTCAAATTTATCGAAAGGCAATGTTTTTGGAAAAGTATCAAAAAGTTGTTATTGAATTCATATAAATTGAAAATTGATATATCCATTATGTGTGTGATCCCTAAGAATTCGATTCCTAATATCGATGTTTTTTTCACCAGAGTGATGTGTATTGTTTTTTCATAAATCTGTTTAACTCGTGTTATCACACAGTATATGAGTTTTAGTAAAACTCATTCCATAATCAGTGAGTTTTTGTTGCATCCTCAATACTCAAGAACAAAAAATTCATGTTTCCATATATCTAACTTCAGGAGTGGAAAGTGCCAATGAGTCTTATTTCTAACAAGACCAAGAATCTAATGAATAACCTAATAAATATAAAGTTCCAGATGTACTTTGTTTCTATTTATTCTATAACCTCCAATGTAAACATCAGATGAAATTTTAGTTTTCTATATCTAGAATATTGCACTGTAAGAAAAGGAAAACCTAATGTAATTTCATGACAAGTTCCTGATTTGGGTTTTATAAAACCTATTCATAATCATAATGTAGAAACTATTCTAGAGTTAATACTTTAGAAAACATTTCTTGAGTATTCCTATGTTAATATTCATAATTTGAAAGAAAATCAGAAGGTGTAGGATGGTATTGATAAAAACCAAAGGATCTGTTTCATCAAATTTAACATGTATAGTTTCTTCAACAGAACAATAATTATTATTAAAAATTCTATTAACTCTAGAACTAGTGGAATAGCCTAAAAATACACATTCATTAGATATAATTTTGACTTTATGTAAATTATATTTTTTATTACAAATAAATAATTTTCATCCAAATACAATGGGGTATGCAATTTTTATTTTTCAGCCTATCTAATACTTATAAGGTGTAATATTAAAAAATGGTATAATTACACTTGATTTATACTATAGAAACCAGTACTCATAGCTTCTAGACAAAAAGGTTTTACAATATAATATTCCCTCAATATGGTTCCTAGTATATCTTGAATAGTATGATTTCTTCTTTCAATAACACCATTTTTAGGTGTTCTAGGAGCATATAAGCTATGTGTAATGTCTTTATTACTGAGAAATGATTGAAAATAAAAATTTTAAATTCTCCACTATGACCACTAATAATAGTAATCAATTATTGGTTGCTCTCATTTTTGACATTGGATAAAAAATATTTAAATTAAAAATAGGCTTCAGATTTCATTTCAAGAAAATAGACACACATTTATACTATGTAATTGTCAAGTAAAATAAACACACAACACTTTCCACCAATACATATAGTTTGTGTCGGGGTGAATATGTTCATGTGAACTAACTATAAAGTATTAGTAGTTGAGACTTCACTACTATATTTAAGGACTAATTTTTGTTTCATGTCATATTTACAAGGGTCACAGACATTGGAAGAATTAAATATATATTCTAAAAGTTCCTTTTCCAGCCTTTTATTAGAAAATTTATAACAGTTCCTATAGTTATAATTTCTTAACCTTTTATTTCAAAACCATTATTGATGTTCCATTTCTCTAAGGCAAGGCAATTTTTCGATCGTAAGGTCTTATATATTTAGTGTATAAAAATTATCATGATGATTCATAGAAAGAATTATTTCATCTTTCCAATTGTGTACTATATATTTATAATTCCTAAAATTCACAAGGTAATATTCATCACATAATTTACATATTCATAGAATGTTATTTTTTATACATTTTACAAATAAAACATTTGAAATCCAATATTTTCCGAGAGGAAAAATATTACATATACTCACAATTGTTCCTTGAGAATTGTCTTCGAAGGTAACTTTTCCACATTTCATTCCAAAAATATTTTCAAAGAATTATTTGTTACCAGTCATATTCTAGGAACATAAAATATCTATGTACTATATAATCTTGTGAATGGTACTTTCATTATTTTACTAAATAAAAAATAACTAGACATTTTCAATATAATGTTTCAATGATCCATAAATGTTAGAAATTATGATCATTGAAATCCACAATTTTATTTGAAAAATGGAAATTATGGATCCCCAAGGATTGAATTTTATTTAAGGAACAATTTATTTTATAATGACGTCTACATTGAAATTTAGTGAAAATGGTTCATTTTCATGAACGAAATAATTGTTCCTAAAAAATAATTTTGAATGAGTATATATCATTCATGAACTATTAGCATGTTGATGAAGTTGTTTATAGATTTTATCAGAACCACCATTACCAGTGGTAAAGTATGTCAAACATTTCTTTATATATAAAATTTTAGACATTAGTTTTAAATCGAAACTCCTATCCATATTAGTATTAGTTTCAGAACTGAGTTTTTATAACATTTTTATCATAAATGACTTTTTCAAAATATTTTGTAAGATTTTAATTCTCAAAATTAGCTTCCTCAATTTTATTAGAAATAGAATCAAAATAAAACCTTTTCTAATCAATATCTTTTGATAAATCTTATAATTATTTTTACAAAACATTTATTCTTGAATATTATTTCTCAAGTTTTTTACTAACATTACAATTTTAATTCTCAATAAATTTGGAAAATTGAGATACGTCTTCATATGAAGGTAAATTATTATACCCTACTAAGAAATTTTCTTCATCAAAAGAAATATAAAATTCCTCATTGGTATAGTTTTCATTTAAATACATTGTTATAAAATAATCAGATGTGAGTACCTTAGATATAAGACATTGACTTTTAAAAGGTATTTTGTAAAAGATAACAATATTATTATATCCAAAATTTTCACTGTTGAAAGAATCATCTAATGATTCTCCTCCATTAGTACTCCATGATTCATTAGCATTAATGAATTTATTTCTATTAGGGTTGTAATACCTTTTCATATTTATATCATAATGTCTTTTTGTTCTATCATTTCATTTGAGTTTGGGAAAATCAGATCTTATGTGTCCATCCATTTTACATTCATAATCATATCTTCATGATAATTCTTATCATTCCTTCTCCTTGTTACTTTTATTATATCGATAATGAAAATCATTTTTACCAACAATCTGGTTCATTCTTTGAGAATGATTGGCCAACCCATTCCTAAAATATTTTGAGTCACTATGTCTGATTGAATAATCATTTTTTTTGTTGATGACTTAACTATATTTTTAGTAGTTTGATATATAAATTGTTTTGAAGTAGAATTAAAGGAAACTCCAATATTCTTCTTTTTTGAATTTTCATCACATCTTTTAAATATGTTTTCATATTGAAAAAGAGTTCCAAAAAACACATGAAGAGTTACATTTTTTAACTTCCACGACTCATCAAAAACTGTTCTTTTTCATTCAAATTCATTTGGAATAATATCTATATTCATTTCTACTAAGATATAATCATAAAATCCATTCTCTTCCATATATTTTAAACTATTCATTGTTGTCATGATCCTTTTTTGGGATTTATCAATAGGTTCTCCTAAAGGGAATTTAAAATCATGATATTATGCACAAAATATTGCTCTACTTGTTTCAATAACTTTTGATGTACCAAAATGATTAATCACTAGCTTATCCAAAATATTTTTATTTGCTTGAAAAGATGAAATATGTATATATATATTTCTTTTCACAAAAAATGTAAACTGTTTCATAATTATTAAAATTAAGCAGATGATTGAACCGTGATCAATGTTCAACGAAAAAAGCTCATGAACCAAAACATATCTGAAAAATGAAGCATTTTTTACCAGAAATAGAAATTTTAAGAAATAATTGTTAATAAAATTTAGATAAAAGTTTAATTTTTTTTTATTTTTATATAATTTTTAGCACCCTGTGAATTTTACCATATTTTGAATTTTTAAATTTAACTTTTGTGATATCATGAAATGCACACAACACTATGCATAATCAAAACACTAGTTAGTATTATTTTCAAATGTAAATTTATTTTTAACAATTTTAGAGAGTTTATATAGAGAATTTATAAGTTAAATATCAAATAAAATGTTTTTATGTCCATTAAATATATTTAAAAGGTATTAAATAAGAACAAACCCAAAAATACACATAAAAACATATATTTTCATAAAAATATTTTTACCACCTTTTAATCGATATCATATTTATTATCCAAATGTTGAAACATTTATAATTTATTTTTGATAAAATAAGTTTCTTCTTGGGAATAGGGACATAAAAGTTTTATTTGGTAGTTTTTTCGGTATTTTTTGATAAATTTTATTTTTTATGAATAATGAAATATATTGCATTTTAATTAAAAACTACATTTTAATATAATTTATTTATAGGGTTATATTGTCCTAATAAATGGCTTTAAATTTTAATTAGATTATTTGTTTATCAGTTAATTCATTTTAGGTCATTAGAATCAACTTCACTATGAAATTGGGTCTAAAACTATGTGAACGTTTTACTTAAAAAACATGTTTTTTTATTTCACCATGAGGATTAACTTTTAATTAACTTTTCCACTTCACGCCCTAAAAATAGGTTTTTTTATTTTTAATTATATGTAAATGTGGAATCTTTGATTGATGTGCACATTCGAGTCCCAACATAACATTTTTGAGGTTTGATGTTTTTGGTTGGTGTCGAAGCAGTGCGTGGGCACTGCATGATTGTCGGTAACCCTGTGGTTATCCCATGTGCCCCTATAGTTACCCAATACATAAAATAATAAAATTTTATAAGAATAAATTAAGGTAATTGTTTAAAATATAATAATAATAATAATAATAATAATAATAATAATAATTAGATATTATTTTTATTATTATTAAGAATTGTTAATAATATTATTATCATATATAATTATTATAAATATTATTTTGATTAAATTTGTATTATTATAATTATGGTTTAAAATAAATCACATAAAATCATAATCATCATTATTACTTTTATTATTAAATATAGTCGTTAGATTTTATTATTATTAAATGGTTGTTAAAAGAGTTTTTAAAATTTTAAATGATTAAATTACTAATGATATTTTTATAATTAAAAATGGAATGGATTATTATTGTGATTATAAAAATAACAAAAAAAATTTATTCATGTTTATAATTACTAAAAATAAAAATCATTTATTAATAAGAATTTATAATAATGTATTATTATGTATTATTATTCATATTATTATTATTTTTAAGGAAATTTATTATAATATTTATTATAATATTTATTTGTACGTTATTGGATTCATTATTACTGTTATTATCATGTTATCATTATAGTTATTTTTATTATTGTATTATTATTATTATTGTAATAATAATTATTAATATAAGAAAATAAATAAAAAAGAAGAAGAAGAAGAACCCTAGGGGGATTCATCCCCACCCCCCTTCTCTAATACGAAGCACAGTGCGCCTTACACCTCCCCCTCATGGTTTTCTTCCTTCTCCAATGTGGCAAGGATGCACACCCCCTCTCCTGGATCTGAAAACCCTGGCTCTTCCTTCCCTATCGCATAGTGTCCCCAGCTCCATCCCCCACTCTGGTTGGCTACAAATTACTCCAGTGAACCCGACTCCCCATTCCACCACGTCTCTAGAGAGCATGACTCTGCATCATGGAATGCCCCCAACGAACCCTGCTCCGACCTATGCACACAATGCCTACCCTCCCAATGTTCTCCCTATACACACAACAGTTTCCCCTTCTAATGTGTTCTTCCTTTGAGATGGGGTTTTACTTGGCCTTTTTCATAACCTTAATGGATGTGGTATGATTTTGGCATTTCCCTCATTTTTAAGGTTGTGCAGCTGGCATGTGAGGCCTCGATCTCCCTCCCCTTGAAGTTTTACTCCCTTCGTACTTGGTTTGAGGCAGATGAATCTGGGTTATCTTTTCTGATGAATTACATTGATACTTGAAATCTAAAAATTATTTATTTTATTTTATTCTCACCTTTATTACACTTTTAATGGGCCCGATATAGTGTTTTTAATTTTCTATGAGTTGTTAAGAAAACAGTTTTAGTGTTCATCCTTGAGTAGTATTACCTATGCAAATGAAAAAAAAAGTTTGATTAATGACCAATGTTATTTCAATAAATTTTTTATTTGGTGGTCTCTTTGAGAATTATTATGGCCATTTAATTGTTTTTTTATGGTAGTATATTTTAAAACTGTTGTAATTTGTAAATAGTGTTAAAATGGTTTGGAAAAATATGTTTTATAGATTTAATGGGTATTGTTTTGTGCTATTTAAATAATTTTGATGGATGGATTTAGTTTTAAATCAAATGGTTTTTCTGGAAATGGTACTTTTGACTTTTATCTTGGATATTTGATGTTATCTCAAATAAATATGTTTCATTTCATATGTATTTTTTGCAAAACCTAGTTTCTTTTTGGGAGATTTTGTCCTCCAAATTGTTTTGAACTCTAAAAGTCATTCTTAAAAGTTTTTGAAAAGAAATATTTGAGCATATTCCCATTTTTATATGAAACATGTTTTGTTGTGAGTTTGAAGAACATAAAGTCTCATTTTTCATCGTAATATCCTAAGTTGTGTTTGTGTGATATTTTGGAAATGCTTTTGGACATGTCGACTTGATGTCCCAATAGTTGCTTTCATATGCTTGTGTGTTTTAACTTTTCTTAAAAATGAACTGGGGAAATTTATGGAAAATCCTTGTTTTAAAGGACAATTCCACCATGTTTTTATAAAATTTGTAATTTTTTTGGAAAAGGTTTCAAAGTGTTTATAGTAAATAATTGATAGTTGTAATGAGTAAAGGCCCATTTAGTGGATTTTACAAGTGACTCATTTTTCGGAAAAGGGGAATTGAAAATGTTCTTGGTAAATCTATTTGGGAGGTGTGAAGGTTTAATACCCATATAACACTTGTCACTCCAGTATAATATTTGGAACATCTCATTGAAATGATTGTGCTTTGGATGTTGTGTGACAATCTGAATACATTGTGGTTTTGTGAAATGTTTTAAATGGTTATATGTTTTAGTGGCCTGATTGGAACCTTCGATAATATGATATGTATATGTGATATAATTATGTATGTATATATTTATGGGGAACCTATATCGGAGGTATATCACTTTATGGGTTATCATATATGGTGAATGTGTTTGGGGTAGGAAAGTGCAGTGATGGGAAGTAAGGGGAGTCACACTTGTGAGGGCCTCTTACTTACATAACATTACTACTACCACTATGGGTTCATGTGTGTATTTTAGAGGGGTGAGTGACGGATGGTGATCAACCCCGATTATACGGGTTTCTACCCCCTGTATTTGTTTTTTTTCTAGGTGGGTTATTTCACTAGTGAGGCTAGGTTAGGGAAGCTAGAAGGTTATTGACTTAGGGGATTCACCATATTCCAATAGGTGGTTCCAAACTGAGTATGTCCCTGGGTCTTCTAGGGATTTTTAGGATAAACCATTATTATATAACTATTTACATTGCTTATATTCTGTTGAGCCTTTTTATTTCCATCATGCACTATTTAACTATTTTATTTTAGCATATATTTTGTATCACATGTCATGGTTTTAATTTTTAAAGGGGTAGATAGTTTTGGAAATAATTTTTCATTGTGTTGTAATTTTAAAAGGGTAAAATATGTTGTTTTATCAAAATTTAAAAAAATAATAATTTATCGTATTATTTCAAACATGTTCTTATAGAAATATTTGGAAAAGGGAAAAATTGGATTATGAGGGTCACTTTTGGAATCCCTATTAATAAATTTATAGTTCATTCCTATTAGATCATTGTAGATGAAGGTCTGACTATTGATTCAGGTTCTTGTTAAAATTAATCAGTGTTGGAGTAGGTCTGATTTTGTGGTTGGAGGTGACCAAGAGGTCACATGGAGATTGTGATAGTACATTTGGTTTTATTTTTTTTATTTTTGGTCTTCTAGTTGTAACATGTAAGTAAATAAATTTATTTATATTCATTTAATATTCAGTTACCATTTTTTTCATTATTTATTTGTTTATTTAGTTTATTTGGTCATTTTTAGGGATGAAATTGTTCCCATTTATTGTATGTTTTATCCTTGGAACAATTTTTCATCTTGACGGGATCTAGATGCCCCTTGGGAAGTGTTGTGGACCAAATTGGGTGACCGATTCAGGGCTGACCTAATCTGGTTCATGAAAATATGGAATCGAAGGTGGCCCTGGTTTTTTGGGTTCCTGGTAGAAGGTTATTAGGGTTTAGGGGCATAGGATATAGTATATGGGTTGGTTCCAGATCACCACCACTCATTATGAGACCTATGTTACAAGGGGTAGTTTGATTTTTTAGTTTTAGTGTTTTTCTTGGATCGAGGGAAGACAATATTGGTGACTAGAACTCACGATGTGACCCCACCTAGAGTAGTGACCCATAAAGAGTCCAGGTTCCTGGTTCAAGGTGCTCTTAGTGTTACCCATACTTGGTTCATGGGTCACTACCATGTTTCCATGTTAATCATAACTACCCTTTCCTCACTCTGACAGTTTGTGCTAGTTATGTTATGTTTTATTCTGATTGGTGTGTGTGCCTTCTAAAAATTGAAGTGTTTTTCAAATGAAAATGTTTTATTTCAAATGGTTTAAAATTTTTAATATGGGGTTTGGTATTTTGGAAATTTTCCTTAAGAAGATATTAGTTTTAAAATAAAATTAATGTAATTATTTTTCAATAAATGATTTGACTTTGTTTATATTTGTTTGGTTATTTCTGGATTTAGGTTCTCTTTTTGATTTTTCATTGGTTTGATATCGGTTTTGGTCTCATGTTTTATATTCTGTTTAGAAAATTCCACCTTGAAATGTCCACTAGTTTTTAAAAAATTCTTTCCCATTTTTTGGTCCTTCTCATCTGTTTCATATCCTTCATGGTGATCGGGGTCTATTAGAGTTAGAAATGTGGATTGAAGAGTTTAAGCGTGTGTTCAGGGTATTAGGAACCCCAGAAGCTGCAAGATTGTGTGCCATTTTGGATTTGTTCGAAGGACCATATTTGGATGAATGGGATTTGATCACCTTTCCATCTGTTTTATATGGGATAAAATGGGATATCATTATATTCGTCACCATTGGATAGTTCATACCGGAAGATGTAAAGATGAAGAAAAGGGAAGAACTCATGTGTATTCCACAAGGCCAATTGATGATCAAGACATATGTTGACCATTTCCAGGAACATGTGTCCTTTTCTATATAAGTTGTGTCACAGGGTTTTATGAAGACTTATCTCTTCATTTTGGGTATTCTTCCAGAGATCTTGTAGTGGGTACTCCCTTTTAAGGACCATCATTTCATGAAGCTGGTGGATGAGGCGTTCCAAGTTGAGTTGGTATCTAGAGCATAGTTTGTTGGAAGAATAGCTTATCTTGATTCTCGTGAAGGTTCCCCACCTGGTGAATAGGGAGTTTCATAAGGAAATATTTTTTAGAAATATCCATCATATATTATGGGTTCCATTTCATCGATTCATCCTCATGTATACTAGTAGTGTGGATGGGTTGGGCACTCGTAGCTATAATGTTGCATCACTCAGAAGACCTGATATCATGGTGGATTTCTAGATCATTTGGAGAAGTTTTTTAGGAATAATTGATGGAATAAGGCCTTATAATATGGGGATTCTAATACAAGACTATGAGGTATATGATTTTTTTCCATTAGATCCTCACCCTCAGGTATCGGGGTGAATCTCGCACACAGTCCTGAGTTACCAGGGGTGTGAAACCTCGATTCGGATTGTGAGTTATGTGTTTGTATTGGAACATATAATGCCATTTCATTCTTTTCTTTAAGCTATTAATGTTTTACATTTATTGTGAGTTCATCATTTAATTATAAGAGTGTGATTGGATTGGTCCATTATAATCAAACCAGTTGTACTATTTTCGAAGTTTCCCTTTTAAATTATTTGATTCGATTGAGTATTTATGTTTTGATCATTTGAAGATATTTATGTTTTGTATAATTTTTGGATAATGTACCAGCTCATCATTTGGTTTGAGTTTATTTTTAGGTGTTACCCCTAGTGTTTGGGGGTTTTTGGATATCATGGAAGGTTTTTAGTTTCAACAATGGTGTTGTTCCATTTGTGCTATAGAATTTGGTTTATATTGGTTTGGAATTCCACCATTATCCCATCCTGGAGTTAGTGTGTTCGAATTAGAAAATTTTTATGTTTGTGGAATTATTATGGTGAGGGGAACCACCTTCTGTTCTCCCCTTGTTATGGGATGTGGTTTCATCTTGATTGGTAGTGTGTGATCTGAGGGAATAAATAGTCCCCCTGAGATTCATTATTTCTTTCATTGATGTTCAGGCATAGACTAAATTCCTTACTAACTTCCGCCTTTTGTCTTTATGGGGGAATAAATGGTCTATGGTTGGGATATTTTTCACACCCCGACAATGAGTTTCTTTTATTTTAAATTTTTATCAATGTTTAATATTTGATTGATGTTTTGGTTCGGGACCTGATATAAAATTTTTGTGGTTTGTTTTTTTAGTGGGTTTCAGACCAGTGCATGGGTACCACATGGTTGGTGGTAACCATGCAGTCGGCCAGGGTTCCCCTATGGTTTCCCACTATTTAAAATAATAAAAATTTATATAAATAAAACACGACAATTATTTAAAATATAACAATAATAATATTTACTAGGTAATAATAATAATATAATTATTAATAGTCTTTAATAATATTATCATTTAAATATTTATTAATACTATTATGAGATAATTATTAATAATATTATCATGGTTTAATGTGATGTGCATAAAATTAATATTATTATTAATTTTATTATAAAATATTTTCATTAATATTTTCATTATTAAATAAATGATAAAATCATTTTAAATATTTTCAATGATTAAATTATGACTAATCTTGTTATAATTAAAATTGAAATGAATAATTAATGTGACTATAAAAATAATAAGAATGTTTTATTGGTGATTTATAATTACTAAAAATAGGAATGATTTATTAATAAGAATGTTTCACAATGTATTATTATTATTATTATTGTTAATGTTTCTAAGAAAAATGATCACAATATTTATTGGAATTTTTGTTGTTATATTATGTGTTTTATTATTACTATTATTATCATGTTATTATTATTATTACTATTATAATTTTATTAATATTATTATTGGAATAAAAATTATTATTATTATAAGTAAATGAAAATGAAGAAGAAGAAGAAGAATCTTAGTGGGGCGTTGCCCCACCTGTTCTTCTCTCATGTAAGGTGCAGCTTGCCTTACCCCCTTACCCTCCTATTTTTCATCATTTTATTTCATGGAGAGGCCGTGAAATCCATCTCTTGGTTTGGAGAACATCCCCGATCCTCCTACCCTCTCGCACAGTGTCCCCTACTCCCTCTCCCACTCCGTTCGGTTGTATCTTTCTTCAAAAAACCCGACTCCCCAGCCCTTAATGTCTCCAGCAAACCCAACTCCCCATCCAGGCCTTCCTTCAGCGAACCCTGCTCTAACCTATGTGCGCAACGCCTCCCCAATCAGTCCACTCTATGTACGGATAACATTTTACCCTTTTAGTGTGTTCTTACATTGTGATTGTGTTTTCCAAAATATTTGACTTAACCCTAATGTTCACGGTAAAATTTGGGTGTTTACCTTATGGTTTAGGTTGTGAGGTTGGCCTGTGAGGACTCGATCTCCCTCCCCTTGATGTTTTACTCTATCCGCACATGGTTGGAGGAAGGTGAATCCCACATATCCTTTCTAAGGTATTCCATTGACACTTGAAATATTCAAATAATTTCTTTTATTAGAATCTTAGGTTTCTTATACTCTTCATTATAATGTTATAATGTTCTTAAATTTTTAAGAGATTATAATACATTATTTATAGTGTGCTTCCTTGAATTGGCTTACCTGGGCCAATGTGAAAGGAGTTTGATTAATGCCCAATTTTCTTTGAATAATGTTTGGAATGTGATTCAAATTTTGATAATTCTTGTGTCTATTAATTTGGGTGTTTTCATTATGGTATTATAGTTTGAAAATTCTGTAATTTCGAAATTATGTTAGAAATGATTTGGAAAATTGGTTTTATAGATTTATGGGGGACTGTATTGTGCTTTCTAAATAATGTGGATCGATAGATTCAGTTTTAAATCAAATGATGATTGTTAAAATGGGCCTTTTGAGTGTCCTCTTGGATAGTTGAAATTCCATTTGATGTTTTCACATCAATGAGTGTACTATATACATAGATGAATGTGTCCTCAAATAAAGATGGTGCTGTGAATTCTTATTTTTCTCAAAACATAGTTTCTTTTTGAGAGGTTCTTTCTTCCAAATACTATCAGTCTCATCATGTGATTCTTAAAATCCATTGAAATTAAATCATTTAGAAGACTTCCATTTGGATTTTGGACATGTTTTGGTGTGTTTTTGGAAAACATAAAGGCCAATTTTGCTTTTTAAAAGAAAAAGTGGTGTTTTTGTTATATTTTGGAAATGTTTTTGGACAAGTTGACTCGAAGGACCATTTGGCCCCTTCATTTTCTTGGGTGTTTTAACATGGCTTAAAATGGAACTTAGGAACATTCTTAAAAATCATGGTTTAATGCCCTATTCAGCTATGTTTATATAAAAGTGGTATTTTTTTGTTTTGGAAATGGTTGCAAAACATTTTTGTTAAATGATGGAATTTAGTAAAGAGTAAAGGCCCATTATGTAGGATTTGATATTTCCTTTTTTTTGAAAATTGGAATTTAAAAGGATCTAGGTAAATTTATTTGGTAGTTTTGAAGGTTAAAGGCCCATATAGAACTTCAAACTCTACGGTAATATTTGGATCGACTCTTTGAAAAGATATGCTTGGTAAACTGTATGCCTGTTTGGAAACCTTATGTGTTCATGAAATGTTTTAAATGGTTATATGTTGTAGAAATATAGTTATAATGTTCGATAATATGATGTGAATATGTGATATAAGTATATAAGTATATATTTATGGTTCACCTCTATTTGAGGGATATCCCTTTATGTTTTATCGTATAGGGTGACTGTGTTTGGGGTAGGCAAGTGCGGTGACAACAAGTAAGTATTATCAAGTGTGTAAGAGAATCCTACTTACACAACATTACTATTACCATGATGAGTTCCTGGGCATCTTTTAGAGGTTCGAGTGATGGTTTCTGATCAACCCGGATTAAATGGGTTGGTACCCCTTGGATATTATATTAGGCCAGGCGGGCTGTGCCACTAGTGAGGCCACGTTAGGGAAGCTAGTTGGTTATTGACTTAGGAGAGTCACCATACATAGGAACATACTTCCAAAATGAGTACATATAGGGGTATTCTATAGATTTTTAGGATCACATATAGTTACTTAACTGTTTACATTTATTACTTTTTATTGTACTAGATTATTTCCAGCTTTCATTGTTTACGTATTTTATTTTAGCATAGCTTCAGAATAATTTATCTTGGTATTAATTTTTAAAAGGGAATTTGGTTTTTTAAATTATTTTTTTGTGTTGGAATTTAAAATAGGGAAATGATTTTGTTTTCTAAAAATGTAAAAAACCTATTTAATAGTTGTATTTCTAACTTGTGCTTATGGACTTCTTTGGGGAAGGAAACACTATAATTCTATGGTTCACTTTTGGTATCCCTACTATCAAATTTAATAATAACACCTATCGTATCATTCTAGATGCAATTTAAAATATTTTTTTAGGTTATTGGCCCAACTGCTCAGTGTTGTAGCAGGTCCGATTTAGTGGTTGGAGGTGAAAAAGAGGTCACATGGAGGTTGTGATAGTGGGATTTGATTTTCTTGTTTTCAGTTTGCGATCAGTTGGTTGTACCTTATAACTGAATCTATTTATTTATATTCATTTAATATTCATTTTTCAATTTGTTACATGCTCTATTTTTTATTTAGTTTATTTGATCCAAGTTTTGTGCCGAAATCATTTTTATTGGGTGTATTTTTGATGCTCGGCACTAGTTTTCATCCCAGGGGGATCGAGAATGCCCCTAAGGACACTGCGGACCGGCTCAGGTGACTAATTTAGGGCTGACCCAGGATAGATCGTGAAATTCCAATAAGGTGTTTTGAATTTAGAAAAATGGATTCCATTTTGGTAATTATAAGGTCTAAATTTCATAAATAGGTCCCTTTATTTTTGGAAATCACGATTAATAAGATTTGTAATTATTTTTATTACCACGATTAAAATGTATATAAATGTCGAAATAATATAATTACTAAATAAAAATACCCTAATACTTGCCCTAAACTAATTGGATGGTGCAAGGACGACCAAGAATGTAATTTATTTCAAATTTTTGATTTTGGAAGCCACTGGGGTGTGACTATAACAATTATAACATTAAATTTTATATAAAGGAAAAAATATTCAAAACATGTCTATTATTACTAAATCAATTTTTCAAGAGGTTATATAAGTTATATGTTAAAAAATAAATATTCATTAGAAATCTAGAAATATTACCTACCTCATGTTAATTTATTTATAATTTTTTGGCATATAATAATTAAATATATTTATGAAATAATGATGATGCAATAATAAATTTATTAATGAAAGAATAAAATAAATGATATTATAAATATTAAAATAAGGAATATTTTAGATATTTTATGCCATCCAATAATTTTATAGATGACAAAGACATGTTTTTATTGAGTTAAATTTTTTAAGGAGTCGTGTTTTTAAGAATTTTTGCAATATTTCAAGTATGAATAGTGTCAAAATTGTCAAAATTCCGAACATAAAATATAATATAGTTTATTAAATGTTATAAAATAACTACAAATACAATATTCAACAAAATTGTTAGTACATGTCGAGTTATTTCATAAATGACACTTTTTATGGAATTTTTAAATTTTATGGTAATTACATTTACAAAGTGTAAAAAACATGATATCATGGTAAGATTAAAAAGGGTAAAGTAAGGGTTAAACAAAAAAGGTAAGGATTATAAAAAATATTAAAAAATTATATAATTTTAATTTGATGATTGTTATTAGGCCGAAAATCATCTTATATTCTAAATTAATGAGTTATATACCTTTTGGAACAGAAATTATAATTATAGTTATTTAATATTTTTAGAGTTTCCAAGGGTTCCCCTCCCTTCTCCTATAAAAAGTTACACACTCTTATCTAATTATCACACATAAAAACCATTTGGATCATCAAATATATGACCAAGAAACATCCTATATTCCCTCCCCTCATCCTAGAATCCTCTTATAAGGCAGAAATCCTCCCAAGGAAGCATTTCGGTATAAACCAAAAGAAGTTACCCAATGAAGAGGTAACACCTTCTCTCATGAATTTTAGTTTCATTACCATTAACCACACCCAATATTCTTTTTATTATATGATTAAATAATAAAAAAGTATCCTCAATATACTAGGATTTTTTTAGGAAGAGGTTTTTACCTACACTTACACACACCTTCATTAATTGGGTAACAAAAATATTACTTCTGTGTACAATGAACTACTTCCTCACAGAACAACGGTTGTTAAATTTTCCCCAACAACTTATCAAGGTGACCATTATGATGGAATTTTTTTTATATATGATATATATGTTATTTATAATTTGTTATTCTTCTTTAATTTTTTATACTTTAAACTTACCTTTATACTTTTCTAGTAGTTTAAATAGGATAATTTTGTTTGAGGAAGTGTGGACTACCACCCCCTCAAACATATATAGCTTGTTCACACTATACATGGAACATATAAAGTATGGTTTTATTAAATATATGATACAAATATGAAAATAATATAATACTATAATTTTAATGTACAATTATATCATTTAATTATTATACGTTAAATAAATCTCACTCATGTGTACGTACGGCCTACCATCTGGATGAATAGTTCATTTCATTTCTTGTATCCAAATATTATGTATTATTATAAATACATATATAATGGATTTATAAAAAATATTAACAACATGTTTTATATTTTTTAAATAATGAAACTATGATCTAATTAATGCAGACAAAAAATAATATATCAAAACTTATTTAAGAAACTAAGTGATTAATACCAAAAATAGTGAAAATAATGAATAATTTCTAACAAACATGTAATAAGATATTATAAAGATCATATATGAACTTATAAATATGACTATGGTTCTGGAATAAGTTACTAACATTATTAAAACCATTATACAAGAGGTTAAAGGATATTCACCTAAATGGAAACTCATGGTAAATGATTTCATCTCAATTTGATTTTATTGGGGCATATTGTAATGTTATCCACCTAGTTCATTTTATATAGTGTATATTATACCTTTTGACATAATATATCGTAAATATAAATATTTTCATGATATAATTTAACATTATTTTTCCATGGAAATTATTGATAAAATATGTACTATTCATTCAATATGGAAATTTATAAGGAAAAATAATAAATATATCTGATTATGTGGAATTATTTGAACTATAAATGAAGTATGGGTCCCATAAATTATATAGATTTTAAGTGCATTGATAGTTTCTCATGAGATAATTAATTTTTCCAAATTAAAAGGGTTTTTATCTGTAGTTTTAATCCTTTCTGTGAAAGGTCATTACGGTAACTGGTTTTCATGTGCCTTAGGCATGAATTCCATAAAGAAATAATTTATATCATATAGTTTAACTTATTATTTATCCATCATATTTTTCTTCTACAATTTTATGGATATAATACATTTTCAGTTTGATGTATATATGGAATGTGTTTCGTTTTCTTAACATTCCATATTAATTTAGGCTTATCTAGTTAATTAAATGGAATGTGTTACCATTAAATTACCTTTCCATGTTAATTATTTTCATTTATTAATTTTTTATTCTATTTTAATTACCCTTAATGAGAATTTGAGCTCACCCATATTATGTTTCCTTTCTCTTGGTAATGAAAAAGAAATATTTGAATATGACTTCAAAAAAGTTGTGTATTTTACTTATTATGTTTTATGTTTTCTTTTTATTTTCCCAAAGTATTATGGGTATCGTGTATTTAATTTGGATTTCCAAAACTACAAAACTATATGGAAAATAAAAAATTAATTGCTTGTAATAAGGAAAGTATAATGTAATATTGTAATGGATCTGGGCATCTGGGGTTGAGGCACTAGAGTTGGTATCATAGGATCTTTAGTAGAAACCATGGAAACTGGATTTTGAAAACATAGATTTGGGAGCATGACCCTATGATAGACTTTGGGGATAAACTAAAGATAATTCACATTATAAATACACCCAACATAACCAATGTTTATGATTTATAATGTATAAACATAAAATTTATGTTTATTGTTATACCATATTTGAAATTAATAATTTTTATAAGATAATTTGATATGTTTCATTATTTTAAATTGGCACCAAGAAGGAAAAACAGTATCAATACACAAGGAAATTATTGGGGTTTATTTGATGAGGGAACCAATCTAGATTTTAATGTAACAAAGAAAATTTTGGAGATACTAGGGAAATAGAATTAGGTTATGGTAAATAACCTTGCACGAATGGAACAACATATTTTATAGAGAGAATCTCTTATGTTGGATTTCATTATATGACAAAATTTCCCATCATTTAGTGGGACTACTAATCCAATTTTAGTTGAATAGTAGATTATGTCTCTAGAATAGATATTTATAGCCTTGAGATATTGTGTAATGGAGAATTTTACACTTTCAGTCTATTATCTCAAAGGTAATGCTGATCAATGGTGGAACATGATCCAAAAAATTAGGGAAGAATAAGAAATAGAAATTATGGAATGGAGAACTTTTCATGAAATTTTTTTCAATAAATACTTCCATAGTGATCAATGAATTGAGATGAATAGAATGTTACATAGCTTGTAGAAAAAAATTAGAAGATATTGTTGAGGATTTTGAAGCAAATTTTATAAGGTTATCCCTGGCTTCAACGGATTAGATATGAAAAAAAGTGTGCAAGATCGATCACTTATTTGAAGATCATAGGACAAATCTACGAAGGGAACTGGTTTCTTATAAATTTCTCTACTTATGATGAAATTTTTTTATGTTCCATCAAGATAGAGAATAAGTTTTATAGGATAAATATATTCAAATGAAACCAATATAAGAGGAGGTTATCTGATCTCCATGAAAATGGGATTACATCAAAGGAGAAGTTTGAAGTATTTGTATCCAGTAAATACTATGGAGAAAATAACCCAAGGAAATATTTGAAGGGACTATGTGTTTTTTATAAGTGTAGATATATGAGACAATAGGCTCATGAATTCCTCGGGAAGAAACAAATATTTGATATCCAGTCCAACAATTGTAATGAGATGGGACAATATAGAAATGAATTCTTCAAATGTTAAGGGAATATACCACAGAAGATGCTGAGGGTATATGGACAAGCTTATGTGATCAAAACTTCTAAGGTTGAAGTTCCCAATAATGTGGTGGCATATACATTAATAATTTCCTAAAATTTATCCAAAGGTTTATTTTATTCTATATCATCACATTCCTCTATATCTTTCCGGTTTTCATTAAAATTTAGATATATTTAATTCATATTAAATAGGGAGTTGTTAGTAAAAAACTATATTGTATGTCTTATTTCAATAAATATGTTCCATGTAGTTCCCATTATGGCATATAAACATGATTTATCTATTGAATTTATCATCAGTCCTATTATTGAAATTTATATAATCTTCAGTGTGGATTGGATATCATAAGATGATGCCAAAATTTATTGCAAGAAGAAGGACGTTTTGATTTATAAGGAAGATATAGAATCTGTTATCTTTATAGTAGAAACTTAATCACCTGATTCATATCAAAATCCACCCCCAATAGCTTTAATGAATGGGATTCTTGGGGAGGAAGATGAAATAACACCTTGGGATGAAGAAATAAATATTCAAATTGAGGATGTACCTATTTTATGTTAATATATTGATGTATTTTCATAGGATTAACATATACATCCTCCAGATAAGGGAGATGATTTTACTATTGATTTAATCTTGGATACAAGTAAAATATCAAAAAATCCCTATAGAATGGATACAGTGGAATTCGTAGAGTTGAAGAAACAACTATAGGATTCATTTAATAAGGGATTTATTCAACCAGGTGATTCTACATGGGGATAACCAATTCTTTTTGTTAATAATAAAGATGGATCAATGAGACTATGCATTGATTATAGAGAAATCAATGCTATTACAGTAAATAAAAGGTATCAGCTACCTGCCGTTGTTGACCTTTTGATCAACATTACAAAACCCAATACTTTTCAATGATTTTTCTTCATTGAGGGTGTCACTAATTATGATGGAAGAAATAAGATATTATGAAGAAATATGTTTAGAAAAGGTTTGGATATTATGAGTTTCGAATAATTTATTTTGGATTGAATAATGAACCCATTAATTTTATGGACCTAAGGAACATAGTATTAAAAGAATATCTTGATGATTTTTTGTTATCCATTGATGATATTCTGGTTTATTCTAAATGATATAAGGACAATGATAATCACCTTAGAATCATTCTTAAGACTCTTTGAAGTGAAATGTTATATTGGAAATATAGTAAGTGTGACTTTGTCTTCAAGATGTTCCTTTTCTTGGACATATTTAGCTCAAGGATAGAATATCAATTGAACATGCAATGATGAAGATTGTGAAAGAATGGACTATTCCAACAAAAATAATAAATGTAAGTAGTTTAATTGGGTTGGAAGGTTACTAATGGGAATTCAATCAAAATTTTTCCAAATTAGACTCCCTATTAACCAAGATTATACATAATGGGTTCAAATTTGTCTGGATAAGGGAATGTGAATAATTCATTGATTAACTAAAGAGAATCATAGTCAATGATCTGATTTTGGCTCTACCATCTATGAGTGATGGGTTTTCCATATATAGGAATTCATCGAAGAGGCGACCTAGTTGTGTCCTAATGAAAAATGATATTGTTATTGAATATTAATGAAGGAAATTGAAGACTTAGGAACAGAACTATCCAACACATGATCTTGAGTTGGCAGTTTTAATATTTTCATTCAAAATATACAGGCACCATCTCTATGGTGAAAGATGTTAAATATAAATATATTATAAGATCCTACAATTCATATTTTCACAAAAATAACTCAATATGAGACAAATTTTATGGATCGAGCTAAATAAATATTATAATTTCTTAATACAAACCTACCTAGGAAAAGTGAATAAGGTAGAAGAGGCTTTGAGTAGGATGGGTCATTGAGTTCTAACCAAAATGTGGATTGAGAATGATACAATGATCATGGATCTAGTAAAAATGGATATGGTAATTTTGAAGTAAGAGGATACATAAATCATTATTAAAATAATTTCAAAAGAAAATGTGTTATAAATAATAAAAAATTATCAATATAATGATGAAGACTTCTAGAATAAAATTAAATGTGTGAATGAAAGAAAATTACAAGATTTTGTTTGTGAATATGGTGTTCTTAAGTATGAAAAGATACTATGTTTACCCTCTATAACTAATCTCAAAAGGGAGTTATTGGATGATGCACATAGTTCAAATCTATCTATACATCTTGGTAGATCTAAGATGTAAAGGGACCTAAAAGAACATTTTTGTTGGGATAACATGAACTGAGAAATTTATGATTATTGGTCCAGATGTTTGGTTTTCCAACAAGAGAAGGCAATGAGGAAACATCCTAAAGTAGTCTAAAACCTCCCCTATTCCTGTGTGGAAATTGGATGAAATAACTATAATCATTTTCATAGGACGAGAAAAGACTTCTTGGAAGAAGGATTCTATATGGGTTATTGTTGATCAAATAATAAAATAAACACATTTCATTTATATAAAACAATACCTTACCCTCAAGGGTATTTAAAGGCTCTGTATTAATGATTTTTAGGACTTCATGGTGAACCTCCATTTGTTTTTTATAATTGAGATCACCTCTTCTGATCAAAATTTTGGAAATGTATTTAGAAGGATCTTGAAACTAATATTAATTTGATAACATTCTACCATTCTCAAACTGATGTAATGTCAGAAAGGAATAGTCAAACCATGGAAGACATGTTTATATCAATCTCCTTTAACTTTATAGGTATTTTAGATCATTAATCACTTTCATTAGAGTTTTCCTATTATAATAGTTTATGTTTATGTATTCAAATGGAATCATATGAGGCACTATATGAAAACGGATGTCATAATCCAACATTTTGGGATGAAGTGGGTGAAATGAAACTCATAGAAAAATAACTAGTTTCTGAAACAACATCTAAGGTAAATGATATTTTGGTCTATATTAAACCAACAGAATGTTGGAAAAAGAGTTATGCCAACAATTAGAGAAATGATTTAGAGTTCTAAGTGGTATATCATGATATATTGAATGTATCTCCCTAGAAGGGTGTTATAAGGTTTTGTATGAATGGGAAACTGAGTCCTAGGTATATTTGACAATTAGATATTCTTGAAAGGGTCGTATTTTTTTCTTATCCTTTAGAAACACCTTAAAATCTCTCAAAAGTACACAATGTGTTTCATATATCTCTTCTTAGAATGTACCTGCCTGACCCAACAAATGTGACAAAATATGATGAGATAGAGTTGGAATATGATCTTTTATACTCTTAAGAACCCATTAAACACTTGATATCAGATAAAAGGTACTGAGGAATCAGACAACACGTCTGGTAAATTTACAATGGAAAAATCATAATATGGAAGAAGCAACATGGGAACTAGTGGATTCTATGAAGAATATCTAACCACAGATTTTCAAAGGTAATACCACTAAAATATAAAATATTTTTTAGGAGGGAATATTGTATCACTCCATAGCTTTTATGATATTTTACATTTTTAAATTTAACTTTTGTGACAGCTTACAATGCACACCACACCAGGTTTAAACAAATCATTACTTAGTAACATTTTACATTTTCAATTAAATTATAACACTTATAGAGAGTTTATGTAGTGTATTTATATGTTATATATCCTATCAAATATATTGACATTAATCTAATATATTTAATAGGTATAAGATAAGAAAAAACCTCATATTACACCTAAAAACATAGATTTTCATAAAAATAGTTTTACCACCATTTAATAGAGAATGTATTTTAATTCACAATTTTTACCCAATTATAAGTTAATTTTGATAAATTAAACTTCTACTTGGGAATAGGTACATAAAAATTTACATTTTTGGAACTTTTTTATTTTTCCGATAAATTTTATATTTTGCGGAATAATAAAAAATACAGCATTTTAATTCAGAACTTTTTTTTCAAATAATTTATTTATATAATTATATAATCCTTTTAGTTTTTTTAAGGAATAATTATATAATTTTTTCATTAGTTAATTTATTTTAGGACATTAGAATCAACATCACATTGAAATTGTATATAAAAAGTATGATAACTTTTGATCGTTTTACATAAAAACCATGTTTTCTTATTTCATCAACAGGATTAATTTTTAATTAATTTCTACCAACAATATGTTTTGAATTTAGAAAAATAGATTGAATATTTGGAATCATATGATCCAAATTGTGTAAATAGGTTCCTTTAATTTTTGTACATTATGAATAGTAACTTTGGTGATTTTTTTATTAACATGGTTAAAAGGTAAATTAGGTAAATAAAGGTAAAAATAATATTATAATAATATATAAATACCATAACACTAGTATTAACCTTATTGGATGAGTCATGGATGACCCATAAAATCCTTGGTCCGAACTATTGGCCTATGAATGCCACTTGTGTGTGATTAAGACATTTATAACATTTAATTTTATGTAATGGCAAAAATATCATATACATGTCTATTATAACTAAAACAATTTTTATATAGGAACATATAAAATATATATTAGACTATAAATTTTAATTAGAAATATAAAAATATATCCTACATCATTGTATTTTGTTTATAAATTTTATACATTAAATAATTAAATTTATATATGACATAATGATGATACAATAATATATTTATTAATGAATGAATCAATAAATGATATTATAAATATTAAAATAAATATTATCTTTGAAATTTTATTTCATAAATTTTATTTATGTATGACTATAATGTGTTTTTATTGAGTTAATTTATTTATTTAAAGGAATAATGTTGTTATGAGTTATTTAAAAAAGAAAACTACGAATAGTGTCAAAATTGACTTAATTCATAACAAAAATTATAAAATAGTTAATTAAAAGTAAAAAATACCTAGAAATCTCAGATTCTACCAAAATGTTAGTATATATCCGAATATTTAATAAATGACACTTTTTATGAACTTTTTACATGATATGGTAATTACATTAACACACAATGTATATATAACATGATATCACAGTAATATTCAAAATGTTATAATAAGGTTTAAACCAAAAAAATTAGGATTAATAAAAAATATTCATAACATGAATAATTTTTGTTGGATTATGGTGAATCGACTCAAAATAATATTATCTTTTAAATTAATTTTTTTGACCATTTATAATCTAAATTGAATGTATATTATTTTAATAATTTAAAATTTTCCAAGGGTGCCCCTCCCCACTTCTATAAAACGTTACACACTCTTCTATAAAACTCACACCTCAAGAACAGTTTGATTAATCTAAAATCTGACCAAAACTATTTCTAAAACCCCTTAACTAATCCTAGAATCCCCCCTTATGGATTAAATCCTCCCAAGGAAGCCTTTTGGTATAAAAGAAAGGAATGTACCCAATTAAGAGGTAACACCTTCTCTCATGATTTTTAGGTCCATTTTCATTCTCCACTCCCTATATTCGACTTATAATATGATTACATAACAAAATAAATTATCATCAATATACTAGGGTGTTTTTATTCTTTGATTTATACCTAAAATTACACACACCTCCATTTAATGGGTAATAAACACACTGTTTCTGGGTAAGGTGAACTACAGCCTCACCAAATAATGATTGTTCTCTTTCCACTACCACCTCTCATGGTGGAAATTATGGTAGAAACATTGTTTAAATAGGATATATATTTTGATTATAATTTCACTATTCTTATATAAGTTTTATTTTAAACATACCTTTATGCTTTCCATGTTGTGTAAATATGAGAATTTCGTTAGAGGATATGTGGACTACTGCCCCCTCAAAGCAATATGACTCTTTCACACAATACATGGAACATATAAAGGGTTTTTTTATTAAACCTATGAGACATATATAAAATTAATATAATAAAAAAATTATAATAAAAATATATATCATTAAATTCCTATATGATAAAGAAATAGAGTGCATGCATACGTATGGTATACAGTCTCCATGTACGGTGCATTTCATTTATTATCTTGAAGTATTATGGGTTATTCAATATATATATATACTGGATATATATATATGTGATATTTACATCATGTTTTATATTTTTTAAATGATTTAAATGTGATCTAATTAATGATAACAACAAATAATAAGTCAAAACATACTCAAGACACTAAGAGATTAAAACCCGAAATAGTGAAAATATTGAATGATTGCTAACAAAAGTTTCATAAGATTTTATAAGAAGATCATTTATGACATAATGAATATCAATATAGTTATTTAATAATTTAGTAACATTATTAAACCCATTATACATGATGTTAATGGATTTTCACCTAAAAAGAAATTCAAGCTAAGGGATTTCAACTCAATTGGATTTCATTGGGGCATATTGTTATGTTATTCACCTAGTTCCTTTTATATGGTGTATATTATAAATTTCGAATTATTAAATCATGAATATAATTATTTTCATGATATTTTATAATATTATTACTTTATGGTATTTATTTATAAAATTTTTATTCTCAATTAAATATGGTTATTTGATAAAGAGTAATGTTTATTGTGATTATTCATTATGTGGAATGATTTGGAATAGAGATGATAGGTGGTTCCCAAAACTTATATAGATCCTAAATGCATAGACAAGTTCTCATGATAAATTTAATTTGACCAAATTATTTGGGTTTCTATCGATAGTTTTGAACCATTTTGTGAAAGATCTTGATGGTGAGATGATTTCATGAGCCATAGACATGATGTCCATTATAAAAGCATTTCCCAAATCTAGTTTCAGTTATTTTTTAACCATTATATTTTTCTTCATCAATTTTATTGATATAGTTCATTTTTAGTAAGATGATTATATTTCATGTGTTTCAGTTTCTTACATTTCCATATTAATTTTCCCTTGTCAAGTTAATTGAATTGAATATGTTGAAATTATTTTTCTTTCCATTTTAATTATTCTCATTTATTCATTATTACATCTATTTTTCTTACCCATACATAGAATTTGATATCACAGTTATTATGTTTTCATTACCCAAGTAATTAATAATAAACATTTGAATAATTTTTCAATGAAGCAGTGTGTTTTACATATTATGTTTTACGGTTTCTTTTCTGTTTCCAATGTATTATGGTTATCATGTATGTAATATAGATTTCTGAAACTACAAAACTATACATTCCTTTGGGATTTCATTCTTGTAATAATGATAATATAATGTATTATTACAATGGGTCTGGGAATCTGGGGTTGTGGCACTACATAATAGATGAATAATATATATATTTATTATTTATTATTTTCAAACACATATGAAGGAATTCATGCATGAGGTTATAGTTCTTCATCTTTATTTTGTTTCATTGAGAAATATTTGAAATATTGCACCTATTTAGGTTCATGAGGTTGGGATACTAATCCATTGACATGTTATATCATAAATGTACTTATGTTGATGATATTTAAATTTTAATTTGATGTTGTTATTTTATGGAACATATGATTCCAAAATTACAAAATTGGTAAGGGATTATTTCTCAATATCATCTTTATTCTAGATTTTTTATGTTTAAAACATTGAAGAAGGAATTATTTGATCTTTATGTGTTAATAAAAATATATGTTATTATAATATGGGTATTTTTGAATATTAAAAGTTTTCCATTAATTTTCCACTCATTGAATAATCAACATATCCAAATATTTTTTATGGAGACCGAATTTCTTTTTATATTCAATCCAAAATATTTTTCTTGTATTTGACTATTTTCCATAAAATATAACGAATAAATGATTTAATACAATCCATATACTTATTAATTGAATTAGTAACCATGTTTTAACTTTTATTCTTTCTAAATTAATCTTCTTGTAGTTTTATAAATGATGTACTATGAAATATTTACTAAATATTTGAATGAAATCATTGTTTTAACATACATGGAATGAAAAAAATTTATTACAGTGATGTCCAATAATTTTGTTGAATATTAATTTATATTTTTCCATATTTATTTTCAATGAAAATATTTTTTACTAATATTTTGTATGTTTTTAAATATCAAAAAATATTCAAGGTAAATAGGTAATTTCCATCAAGAATGTTTTAGTGATATTTTTATGGTAAATATATTCAACGACTTTAAATTATTATCCTCAATTATATTATGAAATCTCTTCGAATGTGAACCCACCTTGTGACTGAGTAGAGTGTTTTAATGGGACCTCAAGAACACCTCCCAATATTATAGAGGATACTAACTATAAGTGAGGTTTAAAGAATATAGTGGAGAGACTATAATAACATGTAATGAGTATAAGTACATCAGAAAATAATATTAGAGTAGTGGAAATAGTGGAAAAATATATATTTAATAAAAATGAATCCATTGATGAAAAAATAATAACTATAAAAACACCATAATAATAGAATATTGAAATTATAGGATGAAATGTAACTAAATGAAATCTTTTATATCAGACAAATAAAAGACTAAAAATCAAATAAATACTATAAGAGGCCCCGATACTAAATTCCATGTCTGTCTCATCTCCAAGATCCAAACTATCTAGTAAAAAAATCCACAAATGTTCTCTTACCCTAGTGTATACTTGCATCCATGAAATCTACCTATGTACGTAATGAAAACCCAAATTTTGATGAGTAAAACACAACATATTGACAACACCATGTATAAAAAATATAGTTTTAATAACAAGTACATGAAATAAATTGATATAATAGGGGTGTTAATTATTCCATTAATACTAAACATTAAATAAATCCACTAACCATACAGCTCAGGGTTGAAACCTAGGGTCATCCCCTACATTATTTGTTACCAAGAAGGAAATACTTGAGGATTTCGGTGAAACATGACAACCATTTCCATTATAACCATGGTATATCACATAATTCATCACAAGAGAACCATAATTAGCCCTATAAGCTTACAACATCACTAGGGAAACCCCTATAGGAATTAAAACATAATCAATCCAAGCCTTATGTGAATTAGAACATATCCATGCCATGAAATCTATGAATTATAGTATAATAGAACCAATCCCTATAAGAATTGCAAAATAACTGGTCCAAGGCCTAAAAGCATTATATAATAAGAAAACCAAGCCCTATAAGAATTATATCGTACTCAAACCGAGATAAAGAAAAAAAAATAAAGATAAGCACCATAAATATAATCATAAGGTTTGATGGTTAATTTATCTAATTACCATTAATAATATCCAAATATATTTTATTTGTCAATTTTTCCCAAATACATTAACTTCACATTTATTCCAATTTATTATAAGTTATTTAATCATAAGAAAATACCCAAATTCCATAATATAGAAATCCATAATATCAATAAATTACAAAAATTTACATTGTTAATCCAAACCTCAAATCACAACTATTAGGTTTATTAATAATTTAAACAGTAAGATCACACTATGAGTCACTGTAATCCTAGTATCAATGTCAATGGACCCAGCAAGATATAATGGGAGGTTTAATAATTAGTTTATCATCCAATAATAAATTATCCAATTAGTCAGGTTACATGCATGGAATTATAGAATGAATTATATCTATTACGCATACTAATATTATTGGAAAATTCCATAGTGATTCATTCTAGACCACCAAACTCAAAACCATAGAAGGTAATGACATGACCTAACATCAACTGTAGTGATTAGACATGAGAATAAAAAATTCTACCAATAATGGATTGAGAAGAAGAAGAAGAACCAAAAGCTATAACATAAAAATATATCACTATAACCCTTGGATCTAATGTGGTATTGATTCTGGATTGATCCAGATTTTCAGAAATCAATGTTGGCATAGATAAATTTGAGAAAGTTTACATTATTGTTGGGTCACATGGTGTTGGATGGTTTAAAATAGGTTTGGACATAGATATTCTGTAAATAGGATATTCACACTGTGTAAGTATTGATTCCATTATAAAGTAAAAAATACATAATACATGATTTAAAAATTCAAAATTATATATTTCATGTTGTGAAATAGATTCATGGATTGAATTCCCTTATCATGACGTCCATCCAGGGGATGAATTTCATTAAGGGTAGTAAACAAATTATCTGTGTATGTTCATTGGGTGAATTTATTTTATGGGGTTTATTCAAGATGTCAATTTTTTCCGGGGTGTATTAAATTCATAGGGTGTGTTCATGGGGTGATTTAAATTTATGAAATTTTTCAAGAAAAATTCACATTATGAATTGTGTATTCATAGTGTGAATTTGTTTTGTTGCTCGAGCTCACCTCTTCTCCCTAAAACACCACCACAACACTTGACCGAAGAAATAACAAGGAAATAAATACATGTTTTAAATGGAATATAACCTAACTCGAAGAGATATAAAAACTCAAAGAAGGATATACCTAAAAAAAGATGTAATCTTTCTGCCTCCCCAAAATTTATTAGCTCATCCCTGAGACACTCCAACAATTACTAGGGGGTATTGGGGTATAAGCCTAGAAAATGTACTCATATATGAGATCTCGTCTCCTAGGTCCCCCTAGCACACACCCTTACTTCCAATATAGTTGTAACTGTGTAATGGTTTCTTCCAGATTAATTATGTCACCACGGTCCATGATACATATAAAATTCTCCTTGAATGATAAATCAACATCCAACACAAGATCATCAATGTCCATCACATTATAAGGGACAATATCATATATCCGAATATGTGACATGAAAAAAACATCATGAAAAGTTCCATATCACTCTGGAGGGGCTGATAAATATTAAACATTACTGACCCTCTCCACTAGATAGAATGTTCTAAGATATCTGGATACTCTCATTACATTATTCTTGATATGACATTTCCTGAGGCTAGGATACACCCAATGAAATACTCAATTACCAACCTAAATCACCAGGGGTAGTCTGTGATGATCAATTAATGATTTTTTTCATTCTCTTTGTGACCGTAAATAAATTTTTGTTCAACTAAACCTACTCAGATGTCCCGTACATGAGACTAAGTCAAATGAGCCCTGACTCACCTACCTCTAACCAAAAAAGAGGCAAAAAGGATAGACATACATACAAGGCCTCAAAAGGTTCAATTTTTATTAATTCATAGAATTAATTATTTTAAGAGAACTCCATGGGGGCTATATGATTCTATTAAGGACAAATGAATTCCAAAACATAGCCACACAACATATCCCACAGAATATGAACTATCCTTTCATACCAGCATTCAGTTAATGAGATATAGGTTATTCTTATAAAACATGAAATTTGAGTTCCTTATAAATACCCTTACCAAAAAAGGATGGGAAACAAGGATCCTGATTTGAAATTATACTCCTCAGAACACCATGATGTCTAAGTATCTCCAACATTTAGAGACTACCTATATCATCAATGGTGTAGGTATGCCTAATAAAGATTAAGTGGGATAACTTTTTCCCTTGATCCATGATCAAACATAAAACATAATTAATAAAGGGTGTCCTTGTTAATCATGTCAAAAAATATATAGTGATATCATCAAACTTTTTCCAGAAATAGAATAGGTTACAATATCCCAACATGTATCTAATGTTTGGTATTCACCTTTTGACAAGTGAAACATCTCACCAGAAAACCGGCCATTTCATTCTCATTTACTGGCCACTAATACAATCTATATAAATATAGAAACATAATCATTAGATCAGGATTTACAACCTATTTAGAAGAACACAACTCTATGATCATCTCCTCATGCATACCCTTATGAGACCATGCACAACTATTGAAAATAAGAATATAACAAATGAAAATCCACCATCCTTTTTGTGGATCCCCACCATATAAAAATTACCTAATTTCTATTAACTAGGGATCAAATATACTATTTTTCTTGATATATTATATGATAATTGGTATAGTAGGTTTTAATCTTAGATCTACTCATCCATGGGGCTCCTAACCATCATGATGCATATCTTCAAAGAGTTACATGTGTCATCACTCATCACATGACTCCCATATTTCTTCTGTTTGTGACATTAAACTATAGGAATCAGTAAAGAAATTTATATTTACAAGAGTGTATGAATGAGAAATATTGAAATACTACAGATAATCGACCCACATACTCTACTGAAGGATCATGTATTAGTGAGAAAATATGTAACTGAGGTTATTTATTTCCTTGTATACCACAAACATATAACATATTATATATTTTATATAAAATCTATTGGAATTTACTACAACTTATTACACTATATCATGAGAACGGTAAGTCCACTCATCCAGACTTTGTTGACTAAGGCCATAACCAACAACCCCATCCTCCTGTATTAGGACTGATCTGAGTCCAACTCTAGATGTATCACTATACACTATATATGTATAACCTATTATAGGTAATGTGAGGATATTTTATAATGGGAGCCTACTCTTAGGCTCCTAAAAATATATTTTGTATGCATATAAAAAAAATACCCTTTTTTGGTTATTGATGTCATCAATGATACTAGATGGGAGAAGTCCTATATGAAATGCTGATAATAATTTACAAGACTAAGAAAATGTTAAATCATAAATAAATTCTAGGGGAGATCCCAATTTACCATGGTTATAACATTATTGTTGTCAAATACCACTCTAGAATCTAAAGTAACATGACCTAATAAGAAATATCTATCAATCCAAAAACTACACTTAGATTTCATGGTGTTATGACGATTCTCTCTTAATATACTAAGGATGATTTCATGATGTTCGGAATGATCTTCTACTAACTACAATTACCCCAAGATGTAATAAAAAACTACCGCAAAATTATCCAAGAAGTTATGAAAGATACAATTCATCATGTTTTTGAATCTCATTAGTGTGTTCACTAAACCAAAAGGCATAACCACAAACTAATATAAGACATACATACTTCTAAAAGTAGTCCAAGTTATGTTAGAAGGTATCATCTCAGCTAATGGTTCCTTGATATCAAGTAAAAGATGGATATGATTCTCGATCCTCTTATCTAATTGAGGAGATCATAAATACATGGTATCAGATACCATTTGTTGAATGAAATATAGTTCAATGTGTTATAATCTACACATAAGAAAAAATTCCCATCATCCATTTTGGATAAAATATTGGAAGAACCCCACAGAGAAGTACTAGTTTGTATAAATCCATTTTCATCTAGATGATTCAACTAAAATTTCAACTCATGAAGCTTTTATGGATCCATTTTGTAGGGATTAATATGAACGAGATATAATGAAAGTTATAAATTCATAGTGAACTCAATCTACAACTCTGGTGTTATGTTAAGGAACTCTTCAGTAAATACATCCATAAAACAATACATTATAGAGAGAAAATTATATTTCCACATTCCACCATAATCTTGAAAAAATGTTTCAATATGATCCATTAGAAAATACAATATATACTAAATTTTTATTGCAAGCCCATCCTGGAAATTCATCTCACCGCATTGATAATAGATACCTCCATCTGAAAAATAAAAGGTAAATTTCCTATGGTAATATTAGATATGAGCCTAGAAAACAAGTATTTAATCCATAACAAGAACAAAATTGAAAATTTTAATTTCCAACATAATGATCTCCATATAGAAGAAGTATTCACCAATTTCTACTAAACATTACTTAAAATATTTGATACCCTTTGTCCACACATCAAACAATGTATCAATAGTTAGGACTCCATCTATGTGCTCCATAAAAAAACCAATCCATTTTCCAAAAAGATAAGATAGAAAAGAATTTGATGACCCTATTTCAATAAAAAGGAACATGAAGGTAGATAATATAACAATCATGCATCTAATGGTTGAAGTCCACATATCCAAAATGGTTTGAACAGACTGTATCACATGCAGTAAGATCCCCCCTCTACCCTAGGATCTAGTCTAAATCCCCTATGATAATCCCACAGAGTGTTTGTATTTCTCTTATACTAGGGTACCTCATCCCCTGCTTTATCCTAAAGATCTGGTGGAACTCAAGATACTAGTATCCTAAGGGGTAGCTGGGTCCCTCACTAACTCAGGTGGTCTACATTATCCACTGATACTAATTTTCTACTACAGGCCTTTACAAAAGCTCTAAAGTGAGCAAATTTTTCCATAGTAATGGAACTCTACTACATGGTGAGGACACTATAGGTTCTTAATTCCCAAACATCCATATTAAAAGGACTACACAGAAGGTTGGGCCAAAGGCAGAAGTCCACTTACTTTTTTGATCTTCTCATTACATCCTTAGTGATAACCATCATAGTGGTGCTTATAGGCTCCAGAAAATGATCTCCTAGACCACCCTAATGAAAATCCTTAACCACCTATTGGGGTATCTCTCACATTTCCCTTCATAAAGAGATCCCAATTCATCATGTTCAAAATAATACACAGGGGAAAGGCATTCACAGGGGACCTAATCTCATAATGAATCCCATCCTAAACATGTCTCACCATGGAATCATCATCTATATCCAAGAAAGGAGTAAAATATGAAAGGTTGATGAACCATATAGTTTATTCTATCACAAAAATGTCTTCCTTTATAAATTTAGTTAAATCACGATCCTTCTCATTCCTCAAATCGTCTAGATATAAGTGCCTTAAGAACTTTTCCTTGAATGCCTTACCTGATAACTCTTCCCACTAATTGGTTTTCTCCAATATATCCCACCAATGCTTGGATGGTCCCAAAAGAATTTAATCAGTAAGAATCATCCTCTAATATTCATGTTTCTTGAGATTCATGAATATTTCTGGAATAAATTGTTACATAACTCATATGATTTGGGTCCTCCCTCTCCAATGACCATAGGAGGATGTTGTAGCTAAAACATATCTTTAGTTTAAACGTTGAAGGTATGGTTTAAACAATCTTCCAATCCATAAATCACATGACGCACAGAAATCTATTACAAAGATAACCATCCATTTGGTTCTTTAGAGCCATATGAATTTCTGGCTCAATGGTGTTAGGAATATGTTTATTTTTAGTTTCATAGTTATTAATTGGAAGAAAATGAGGAGAAATTTTATCTAATAATATTAATGGATTCCTTAGAAGACAATAAAGAAACAAAGATCAGTCTCAAAAGGCGATGAAAAAAACTGAAAAATATGTTCATGGTCCATCTGTATTTTGATTCAAAGGTGAATTGTAATAAGATAATTGTTTCTTTAATTTATTATACAATATATATCAAGTTATTTCACTTCAATGTTTATATGGACATATATTTTAGATGAGATAAATATGACCCTAACGTGATATATTCATGTCAACATATATCCATACATTCCTATCATGATTCATTTATACTCATCTCATTCCACACCTTCCCATGAGTAAAATATAAATAATCCATAACATCACACAATAATTGAATCAACCATGGTGAAGTAACATCAAAACTATAATAAGTAAACAACACAAAAAACAATCCTATCACCGAAAACTATAATCCCCCCCCACAGACATAGATTAACTACTCCCACAGATGATCTTATTACCATCACCCAAAATACCCTAGTGTCATTTATAATATACATAAATATTAATGAAACAATAGTGAAAACTACCAATGATACCACTTAGTAATGTCCCTAACTTAGCACTCCCTCACAAAAATGAGTATGGTGGATTACGTGATCTCAGGTGTTCCTCCATATATAGTAGATTTTACTGACTAGTAACAAGGTTGTAAGGAAAATATATGGAGACTATACCCCATGGTAAAGAGTAGAAATAGTGTGTCAAATTGTCAAAGGGTTGTTGAAATAGTAGAAACAATTTAATCAACAAACATAAATCTATAAAAGAAAAAAGAACAACTCTAACAACTCAATAATAATAGAATATGTAGTGATAACATGAAATATTAGTTGGTGATGTTCTAAATATAAGACAAATAAATATTATATAAACTCAAGTAGATACGAAAAAATTCCTCAGTTCCGAAACCCATGTTGGTCCCCTCTCCAAAATCCAACACATCCAGTAAGTAATCAAAAACAAGATCCCTTTCCCTTTTCTAATCCTACATCCAAGAAATCTACCTGGGTACAAAATGACAATCTAGATAGGGTGTGAGTAAATTTTAGTAGGTTAACACAACTGAGTATAATCAAATATATTTTAAAAAATAAGTACATAAAATAATGCAATAAATTGGGGTATTAATTAAAAAATTAAAAATATTAATGAAATAAATTCAGTGACCATTGAGATCAGGGTTGGAACATGGGGTTATATATATTTGTTTTTTGGAACCAATATGGATATCTCTATGAATGTAGTGGAACCAGTCCAACCACTACCATAACCATTTCAAGGTACATCCCATAAATCACCACAAGTGAGGTAGTCAGAGCCATATAAGAAATAAAACATAACTGGGACTAACCCTATAAAAATTACATTATAATCGAGACATGACATATAAGCATTAGAACCTAACTATTAAAACCCTATAACCATTACAATATAACCGAGCCATGCCTTATATGCATTAAAACATAACCAGGCTATGCTTTGTAGGCATTACCTTAAAATCGGTCCATGATTTACAAGCATTACAACATAGTCAATCCAAGATATGGATAGAAAGAATAACACATTAATAAGAACCAATAATACTAACATTATCCATAATAGTTACTTTTTCCAATTACCATTAATTTTAGGAAGTTAATTTTCAACTGAAAATTTATCCAAAATCATTGAACATGATATTTTATCAATTTTATTCTAGGTGATTCCATATCAATAAAATGCCAAAATACAATACTATTCTAATTATTAATATTAATAAAATATAATCATTCACATTGTAATGAAAAATTCAAAATTAGAACTTATAGGATCAATAATAATATTAAGGGTAGGATCACCCCGTGTGTGGCCACAAGCTTGGTCATAATGATAATTAATGATACATGATCCAATGGGACCTATAGTAACTAGTTTATCATCTTGAAATAAATTATCTAATATTTCTGGATGCATGGATGACATTCTGGTTTGAATCACATCCATTAGATATACATAGATAACTGAAGCAGACCGTAGAGATTCATTCTAAACCACCAGCCTCAAAATTAGAGATAGTGATGAACAAACCTCGCATCAAAAGTTGTGATTAGCTTCCCCTTCCCATTAATAATAATCACAAATTCCATCAATAATAGATTAATAAGTGGATGAAAAACTAGGATGGTTACCTAAATAATATAGGTCCAAAAAACCTAGATCCAATATTTTCTTTCTTCTTGATCAATAAAGATTATCAGAAATAAATAATTGAAGAGATATAATAAATAAAGGGAATGAATTTAAATGATTTTATGATGTAATAGGGTTTAAAATAGGACATGTTTTTTAAAATTGAAGATATTAGTTGGCTATTCATGTTTTGAAATTTTATATTCCCTTATACGGTAAATTTTATTTCATCTTGGACTATAAAAACAAAATAATATATTTCACATTGTGAAATAGATTTCAGATGTGAATTACCTTTTCATGGGGTCCATTCAGGTAGTGAATTTAATTCATGAGTCTAATCAAATTTATAATGTCTCTTTTTTGGGGTGAATTTATTTCCTGGGGTCCATTCAAGATTTGAATTTATTCATGGGGTGTGTTCAGGGGTTTATGAAAATTCGCAGGGCCTGCCAAAAAAAATTTGGATTGTGAATTGGGAAATCATGGAAGGAATTAATTATAAATCCAAAAATAACCTCTTATTCTTCCCTAACCTATACAATATTTAACCAAACCCAGACCTGGGCATGAAAATGAAGGATTAAATGAAAGACAACCCAACTCAAAGAGATATTACCTAAATGATAGAGGGGTATACCTTGAGAAAAAAGATATCATAGTTAGTTAGTTAAAAAATAAAATTAATAAAAAACCTATAAAAATAGAAATTTTAAAATTTCATGGCATAAAAATTCTAATTTTATAGGATATATATATATCCATTTTGAACTTATTTAGTCAAATAATCCTAGAATGAGTTTTTGAACTGTTCCCATTAAAATAAGATATTATAGATAATTAAAAAGGTAGTATTCAAATATTAATCATATTAATTATAATATTTTTTTCTAATATCTAAAATTAGTAATTTTTTTTTATTAATTTAAAAATATAATTATAAGAACATTTGGAGGTAAAAAAAGCATAATTTTTAGAAAATTTAAAAAAAAGGCATAATGTCTATCCATTTTAATTAATTAAAAAAATCATTAATGATGAATGATTTAAATTGAATATATTTATTATATATCCAAATATATGTATTTAAATTGATATAAAGAATATTAATATTCATATAGTTAATATACTATCATCTTATGCCTGAAAAAAATAATTTATTGAAAAACCATTCTTCAACACGATTTTTAGGAATATTTATAATTAAAATTCTCCCAATTCAATGAAATGAATTTTATAAAATGGATTCCATATTTATAAAAATTATTATTAATATTAGGGAAAAATTTTACCTTATTTTTTTCATAATTAATAGTAAAAATAAAAAAATTATTTACCTTGGTTATGGCTAAAACAGGATTACTATGGGGGGAGGCATAAACCAAATGATAATGTTATGTTTTGAAATTAAAAATCTAAAAAAATAAATTATATGGACATATTTTTACCTTATGAAATTCTAAAATATAATATAATGAAATTAGGGTTTTTTTAATGGAAAACCCCTTATTAATTTGTATTTTTTTGGGAAACTTCCATATGTTTTCCAAGAAGGTCCCCTACTCCACTTAAAAAGGAAACATACTCCCCTTAATCCTTCAAAGATAATAATAAATCTAGTTCATTGAAAAATGATTAAAATCTCTTCCAAACATCCTTATCCACAATATGGATACATTATTCATCCCAAAATACATATCCCAAGGTCCTTAATAAGAGATCAAAAAAGGTTTCTCTAATCAAAGGTAATAGTCTTCACCAAGACCTTTCGTTATTTACTTATTATTTTATCACAATAAAATAAGTATTAAAAAATAAAATATTGTAAAATTATTATCTACCATAAAATAAAATATTATTATGTTTATTTAATTATTTTTATCCGTCTTCTTCTCCATCATTGGGAAATAAAGCCATCGTTTTTGTTTATGGTGAATTATAACCTCACGATCTAATGTGTTTTTTCCTTCAGTCACTTACGTGGATATTTATAATGACCGAAATAATGAATATATATAATGAATACTTAATTATATTAATTCTTTATAATTATTATAACAACTACTTCCTTACCCTTTCTCCCTTGAAGGGAATGTAATTGTTGGTCATGCGTACGCATGACATAATGACTCTACAAACCGATGCAATTCATTTTACATGTATAAAATTAAAGAATTATTATAAACAGTTATATAATAAAAAATATGTTATTTATAAAATTAAAATCAATTTTGAGATGAATTATATATACCATATGCACAAAAATATGATCTTTTGCATCAAAACATGCATTAGAAAATAAAGGAGTTAGCAGTCAATACAATGTTAATAATAAAATATTATTAACGAAATAGTGGTAAGATATTGTAAGATGATAATATATGATATTATAAATATTAATATGGTTTTGTTATAAACTAATATCATGTCTAAATACAATATACAAGATGTTAAATCATGTTTAACTATAGGTAAGCGTAAGGTAAGGGATTTCATAATAATTTGCATTCCCTTGAGACATATTTGATATTATAAACAAATTTAAAATATTACAATGTATATGCATTCAATATTATGTATTCAATATTAATAAATATTAATTAATTTTGATTAATTTTTAAATTCAAATATATTATTTCATGTTGTTATAATTTAAATTTTACTAATGAATGATGAATCTATTTTAAAATATCACATTCTTTTAGGGTGGATTTTATTTTCCTTGAATGTGTCATATTATTTATCCACAATAAGATCCACGAATTTTATTATACATTAGATATTTATGGATATTAAATATTTTCTTATAACATTACCTCTCATTGGTACTTCAATCATGAAAATGAATTTTTAAAATAAAAATTTATTTTACCTCTCCTTTAATATGTTATACTTTTCTTCCAGTCTATGTTATATATAATTGTTTTTTAAAAGTAGTTTAATTTACTCAAATGATTTATTAAGGATATTCTAGTTTATTGAAGAATTTTAAAATCATTTTAAAGTAATTTTATACTATTCCCTTAAAGAGTCATTTATTTATTTCTTTACAAAAATGTCAAAATGAATGTTTTAAATTTATATTGAAATAACACACTTCACTACCACAATAATTGTTTTAAAAAATATAGAATCCCTCACATATTTTCAATGGGTTTACAAATAATAATATTTGATGAATGATTATTTAAATATTTCACTTTAGTTCTAAAAGACAACATTTTATTACAAACCTATATTTTCAATGAACCAATGGGCTTCTTTTATCTCTTATAAATTTTGTGGTAGCTATATTTTCATGAAACATTCACATTATTAGGTTCAATAGACCTTAAATTTAAATTAAATATAAATATTATTTTCATGGATACACTATTTATTAAACCATATTTCATTTTCTACATATGGTGTTTTACTTTGAAAGTTATTTTATTAACTCAGTAAAATATTGATATTCAGTATTCTTTATTCAATAAAAAATCTATTGATAATGGATATTGATTATGAATTTAATTAATTATTAGATATAAGAGAAACACGTTGCATATGAATTGATAGGTGGGGCCAATAATTATATAGCCCCTCGATGCATTGATACTTATAATGAAACAAATTAGTTGGAAATATTAAATGGGGATTCACTTGTGGATTTAAAGTGTCTTGGTGCAAAGTATTCATTGTATTGATATCATGATGTCTGAGATAATCAAATACAATATTAAGAATTTAATTCATTGATAATTTATTTATTATTTTTCCTGAGATTAATGAATTGGTATTTTCCATGGATACATTTCATTCTCAAGTTATTGATTAAATAATTTTTTTTCATTTATTTAGCTTTACATTTTGATTAGGCCTTATTTACTCATGATTGATTCCACTGTATATACCCATTATTAATAATTTTAGATCAACTTTTTTTTCACTCCCCAGGACATGAAGATGGATTCATTGATTGAGTTTCAAGGGTTCTATGACTTTTATTTTTTTATGTGTTATATTCTATTCCAAATGTAAATGGGTATCATGTTTATATCTTGTTCTCTGAGACCACTAAACTGATCGGTCCTTCCAGATTAGAACGCATGTATCTATGAAAATGTAATAAATTAGAACAAAAATCTAGGTTACAAGAGTCAAGGTAGTTATAGATGGTCTTAGATCATGTTTAGATGAAATTTTTGGGAATGTATTTATGAATATATAGATTAAAGAACATAATCCTATGATAGAAATTGAGTATATTTAAATTTGTGGAATAATATCCTAAATTTTTGTTTAGATATAAATTATATTGGTTTTCCAAGTAATACATTCCTTTTAGGATACTAATATTTGATGTGGTTATAAAATAGTTGTTGGTCTCCTTTTGAGTTAATCATGTTTTAATGCTCACAAATTATGTTATCCTGGTTTAACCTATCACAATCCATGTATAGATATTATGGGTTTCGTTATTATTTAACTATTAAAACTCATTGTATAAAACTTTACAATATCCTGATTCAGAATCTCAAAAATCATGTTTTAATCTTATAAACTATGTTTGATCTTGTTGTATAATGCTTTATTAAATTAATGCTTAATTATAATTCATTCAGTGAATATTATATCTTATAAAAATTTATAGATACTTGTCTATGTCTGCAAAATAATATGTCTGACACTGATTCTAGATTTTAGAAAAGTCTCTAACACTGTAACCCTGACATCGTGACTCATACACCATAACCAGTTTCATATTTCATAAAGTCTATGACACTAATTACTGACTACCATCTAAAAACACCATTCTATGCTGTGGAATATGACTAGAAACTGTTACTAGAGAAACCATGACTCTGACACTTCATATGTTCTAACAGTTCATGATCTATACAGAACTATGGCACAATGACTGTCTAACCGCTCAAAGGAAGAGGATAAGACACCATTTTTAGGGACACCAATTCAAGACATTCTGTGACACTGTTCCTTCGCTTCTATATTATTCAATTTAATTCAAATATTGTTTTTAATGGTCACATTTGAGTCATTTAACATACTTAATGTTTCCTTGTAGATATTTCATTTTATATTATGAGGTATGAGGTGTAGAAATCATGATTCCCGTCAATTCCAACACATGCACCCAAAATAGAAAAATCACCAGACTCAAATAAGGAGACGTGAGTGAGAGTTTGTGAAGTGAACTACATGAGAGATAGAATAATATATACACTAAAGAAAACATGATGAAATTTCATTTTTTTAAAGGCTAAAATATTGTAGAACATAACATCAAACATACACATAGCAAGCAAACTAAGAATAACAAGAGATACAACTAACATCATATAGAACTAGAAACCAAAACCTGAGAATTGAAATACTATGTTTTTTCACAAGAGGAAAAGAAATTTTCATATTCTTCACCCTACAAGTCCAGAGATGCATAGAGAAACATTTTGAGAATTTATAATCATCTCTCAAAATCCTTTCTCTGTTGTGTACTATTTTCTATAGAGTTCGAGTAGTGTGTTTCTGTATAATATCACACATTGTCTCCCAGATTAAACTAGAGGATGCATGATATCCTCACTAGAATATCTTTTTACACTCTCTATACCCATGTATAATAGTCGATGAGGTTCTGTGTGTCCTGGTAGTTTGTTTTCCCAGGTAGTTTTGTGAAAGAGGTCTTCTGACATAGACAACCCTATGTACTATTGTTATCCCTGATTTGTGGTGTGGATAATGTTTATTAATATAATATTCTTGGTTCCATGTGGTCACTATGTGGTGTGGATGAGGTATTATCTTGAGACTGAACCACTTGTTTTATTTCTTTGTGTTTCTATATATTCCTTCCACATTTTAATTTATATTTCAGAAAACTTAATTTTACATTGATAGCTAGTCTTGGATAACAATTATTATGGTTTATCTGTATTAGAGTAGTTTTAAATGTTGTGTTTTATTCTCAAATTGATACTATTGAGAATTAAAATATCTTTTGAGAAGCTGTTTGAACATTAGAACTATTATAATCTTATTACCTTGATTAACTGGGTAGTTTTAATTTTAATTCAGTGAATATTTTATGTAAACCATTTAATAGAAATTTTTATCGAAACTCAATTTACCCCCTTCTTGAGTGTCCTACTCTGACAACAATTTGGTATCACAAAATGTATTTCAGATCCCTATATTCAAAATATTAAATTTTTAATATGTTTGAAGTCTTTTTTTGTTGTTCAACTACGTTATTAGTTGTGTTTTGAAGATCTCAAAAAAAAATTTGTTCGAATTTTTTGGCTCATTAAAAAAATAATTCAAATTATTCTATAATTATGGATAATATATTAGAAGGTTCTGCTACAAACCGAACTCCTTTATTTAATTAAACCAATTATTCATAATGGAAAATAAAAATTAAAATCAACTTATAATGTATGGGTTGTGAGATTTGGTCTTCAATTGTACATGAATATTAGATTCCTTATAATGATAGAACTACATTGAATGATTGAAATAAGATTTTTTATAACAATAATTGAAAATCCATGAATCCCTTATACTGTTCTTGAGGTGATGAAGAATTTTACAGAATTTCTGCATGTAAAACAACCCATGAAATTTGGGATACATTAACAATTTTTCAGGAAAAACCTCTAGTGTTTAGGAAATGAGCCTTAACACATATAGTATTAAATATAATATATTTAAAATGAATCCTGATGAGCCTATTTTTGACTTGTATATCAGGTTTAATGAAAATTTGATCACTATGATCTCTCTATGAATAGATGTTACTGCTAAAGAAAAAATCATGAGGATTAGCAGATGTTTTCTTGTTAGATAGAGATTAACATCTATCTCAAATAGGGAATCATGTGACATCTAAAAATTAGCTATAAATTAACTCATTGGAAAATTTATGATGTATAAGGAAGAGTATAAAGTCAACAAGGAAGAGGATGAACCTATGAAAAAATCTATAGCATTAAAGACTACTACCAATAAGAAAATAGAAAAAGAGGAGGTGATAGACTATGTTGGAATCTCTAGTAATGATGAGTCAACATCAAATAGTGATGAAGAGATGGATCATCTAGCAAGATGATTCATGAAATTCTACAAGAATATGTTCTTCAGGAAGAGCAATTATAATAGAAGATATGATAACAATGGAAACATGAAAAAAGACTAGAAAATAAATTACCACACATTGGATATTTTATACTATGAATGTAAGTGGATATGAAATGTCCAACTGACTACACAAAATTAGAATACAAAAATAATTATGAACACAAAGGAAATAAGTACAAGAAATTAATGAAATCCACTCAGATTGCCTCCGAGGATAGCTCCAGTGAATCTATGTAATCTCATGATGAGAAAGATAACATGTATAATATGTGTTTTGTGAAAAGCACATCTAAAGTTACCTTAGATTGTCTTGCACATAATTTTTACTATTCTAGAGATGAAAGTGATTATGAAAATATTAATAGTGAGAAATTAATTGATTATTTTAATATGCATGAAGATATTTTTAATTAACTAAATGATAAATATAAACCTTTAAAAAAACTACATGCCCTCACTATAAATATTAAGTATAAAATTACATCAAAAGAGGAAAATAATGCTCAAATGTTCAATGAAAACAATGAACTAAAAATTATCATTGAATAATTGAAAAAAGACATAGAAAATTTTACCAATGGGAAAAATACTCTTACTCAAATTCAAAAAAAATATATTACACTTATGTACACTTTTATTATTTGATATCATCCTGGACAGAGAAACCTATCTAAAACACATTTTGTAACCAACTCTAGAAAATATATTCTTCTACATAAAAATAAAAATACCTCTTCATGTTCCAATTTTGAAAAATATTTTTGCTACCTCTAGTTCATTCAAAAAAATAGAGTTTATAGTTAAAATATATTATACAATATTTATGGGAAACAATTGATGAAAAATTGGTTACCAAAATCAATCATTAATAATGTCATTGTACCCAAAAAAATATGGGTACCAGAATCTTGTTTTGTTTGCTTATTCTGAAGGAAAACATTCTAAAGAGATCCTGTAAAACCCTATAGTACATGGACAGTGGATGTTCAAGACACATTATAAAAGATTATTCAGGATTCAAGAACCTAATAAATATTGATAGTGGGCATGCCATATTTGGTGACAATGATAAAGGAAAAATAATATTCTTTGGCAAGATTGGTATCTCCAACCTAGTTTTAATTTCTAAAGTACTTTTTGTTAATGTACTAAAGTATAATATGCATAGTATTTCACAATGTTATGATGATGGATTTCATGTTAGATTTAAAAATTATGCATTCAATTTTTCCCACTATAAAAATGTAATAATATTTTCATCTTTTAGAAATAATAATTTTTATGCGGTCAAATTAGATTCAATAGTTTCCAAAGATGTTTCATGCTTTAGTGTATTTCACAAAGAGTCTTGGGATTCTCATAAAAGATTTAGACACAATAATATATAATCCCTTAGAAATCTTACTATAAAATTATATATCAAATATTTACCAAAAAATGAGTTTCCAAATGATAAAATCTCTAATCCTTGTAAAAATGGTAAACTGCACAAGATTTCTTCCAAATTGAAGGAAGGAGATTCAACTTCTCAACCTCTTGAGTTGGTTAACATTAATTTTTTTGGTCTGTCAAGAAATTATGGTTTATATGAGAATAAAAATGTTTATATTCTTCTATATGACTATTCTAGATATACTTGGACTTATTTATCAGCTCACAAAAGTGAAGCATGCACTTAAATCATCAAGTATGCTAAAGTAGTGGAAAATGTATGTGGAATTAGAATAAAATCTCTAAGAAGTCATCATGGATGTGAGTTTGAAAATCAATACATTCAATATTTTTTCTCAGAAAATGGCTATAATCCTAACTTACCTACCCTTAGGAAACCTCATAAAAATGGAGATGTGGAATGAATAAATAAAACCTTACAAGAGATATCATGAACAATACTCAATGAATATGAACTACCTGTTTACTTTTGGGATGAAGCTGTGAATATACCTTTCTTCATAATCAATAAAGTCTTAATTAGACCTATCCTAAAGAATAATCCTTATGAGTCGTGGATCAATCTAAATCCAAAAGTTTTTTACTTCAATGTTTTTGGTTGAAAAGAATATATCCTTAATACAATGTAAAATCAAGACCAATTTTCATCCTAGAGTGATGAAAGAATCTTCATAGGTAACTCGGTCTCTTGTAAAGCCTATATAATCTTTAATAAAAGAACCATGTGTGTGGAAGAATCGATGCATGTAAAATTTTATGAAACATATCCACATGATCCTAAGACCCCCTTAGACATCCTTAATGATGATCTAACAAATCTGGGCATAAATGATAAATCATCGAATCTTCTTCTCAAGAAATCTGTTAAATCATTAAATTTTTGATATTATTCAGAATCTATACATGATAAACTTGAACCTATAGATGAACCTAAAATTTCAGGGCCCTCCATTACTATACAAACTAGAACTCTCACTAACCATCATTTGGATACTATTGTTGGAGATTTAGAAAAGTTATGAAAACTAGAGCTTCTCTTCAAAATCAGGTGGAATATCAAGCTTTCTTGTCACCGAATATACCTAAAAACATCAATGATGCAATAAATGATGAATTTTTTGTGATTTATATGAAGGAGGATAGAAATCAATTTGAAAATAATATTGTTTGGAAACATTCAGATAGACCTAACGACATCTTGACCATGGGGACTAAATGGGCGTTCCTGAAAAAATTAGATGAAGCTGGTAATATAGTGTGGAACTAAGATAGATGGGTTGCACAAGGTAATAATCAAGAATAAGCAACTGATAATGAATAAAATTTTTCACAAGTAGCTAGACATGAAGCGATTAGAATATTTCTTGCTTATGAGGCACATGTAAATTTCAAACTATATCAAAAGAATGTTAATGGTGAATTCATAAATGGGTATATAGTTGAGGAAATTTTTTTGGAACAACCCCCCCCCCCCCCCAGTTTTATAAACCCTCACATTCCAAATCATGTGATTAAATTAACAAAAGCATTAAATGGTTTAAAATAGGATCTATGTGATTGGTATAATAGATTAAGTAGTTTTTTTTATTTACAAAATTTTTCGAAATAATTAAGCTGATCCTACTCTTTTTAAAAACATATTTTTAAAACTGTCTTAGTTGTTCAAATCTATGTCGATGATATTATTTTTATATCTTCAATAAATTCATTATGTATTGATTTTTTTAAGATGATCTGAAATTAATTTGAAATGTGTTTAATGGGTGAGCTTAAATTATATCTTGAATTACAAATATTTTAAAATATAAAATGTATTATATTAAAGAAATATAAATATACTATAGATATTATAAAACGTTTTGTATTCTAAAATACTAATAGTATTGATACTCCAATGTGTACTACCTTAAAGTTGGATCTTCATTAAAATGGTAAATATGTTGATCAAAACATTTATAGAGGAATGAATGGACGTTTAATCTACATAACTTCTAGTCACTATGATTTTATGTTTAGTGATTTCCTATGAGTAAATTTTCAATAAAACCCCGAAGAGACTCATTTAAATGATGTTAAAAGAATTTTAAAATAAATCAAACATACAGCCAATTTCGGGTTGTTCTGTTCTTGAGGACAATAAATTGGATTAGTTAGCTATCCAGATTGAGATTTTGGTGGTTGTATGTTAGACAAAAAAAATCACCTTAGGAACATGTCATCTTTTAGGGAAGTCTATAGTAGCATGGTGTGGTAAGAAACACAATTCTATTGCAATATCTACTAATGAGGCTGAATACATACCTGATGGTAGTTGTTGTGCACAAATGTTGTGGATGAAGAACACATTACTATACTATAGATATAAATTCAGACATGTACCTATAAATTGTGACAATAAAAGAGCTATTAACATTTCAAGGAATCATTTTTCATACTCCAAGAAAATGTATATTGATGTATGACATCACTTTTGGAGAGATCATTATAATAAATATGACATCACTTTGGAATTCAATGGAAATAAACATCATCTTGCTGATATATTCACTAATCCATTAAATTCTAAATGGATAAATTGCCTCAAACATGAATTAGGGATTATAGTTATTAAGTTAAAAGTTTATGAATTCATGTTTACTGTTTAAAAGATACCGTCATACAGTTACTATATCTCAAGGTGATAGTTTCATGATTCACGGTTTCACATGTTACTTTCTTGTAGTTAATATCTCACACATACGGGCTCATAGTTTCTATCTCAGTATTTGTCTCATGCATGCTGTATTAATAATACGATCACACCATTTGGAGTCACACCATAATGATGACACCTTAATGATCCGTTTTGGATTCACTATAATGACATAAAATTCTATTATTATAATTGTATTCCATGAATCACTGTATTGATTATTTTATTATTTTATTCCACATTTTTTAATTTGTGATGTTTGAAATACCTAAAAGATAAAAACTCAATATCATTCATTGCTCTCTCCACCCGGGCTCTCTTATCTTCAAATTGAAACCCCTATATATTAAATTATTAGTACTCTTTCATCATTTCACCCTTCTCAAACACACATTGGATGCCAAAAATGAAGTTCCCATCTTCATCAAATATGGAGAAACCGAAATCTCATAGGAAAGTGAAAAAGGAACTGAATGTAATTCCTGAAGGGACCGCTAAATCCAATTCTTACTGATAGAATTGCTGTACCAAAAATGGACGTCTATCTGAAGTTGTTTCTGACAATTAAGTCAGTCATGATAAAAGTACTGGAAGAGTAGGTATTTCTAAACTGGTTCGCAAAGGAAAAATATAGATTTATCTAAATCTCGTTTATTAGTTCTATCAGTAAGCCCATTTTTTATTCAATACTGAAGATACAATTGTAGTAAGAAGCTATATTAATGTTCAAAGGTGTATTTTTTCTTTGATTTTAGGGGATACCTTCCTAGGGATATCTCATTAAGGAATATATTAGTATTACCAAAGATTTCCTCCTCCTCTAATTGATTTTTTATCCTAGAAGAGTCCCGAGGAAGTTTGAATAGTAAAAATAAGAAAATAAGGGCAATTATTGTTGAGTTAGATAGTGATATAGGGCTACTATTTATGTTTATCCAAAATCTTATTTGTCCATGGAAATGTGATTTTTCTACTATTATGTATTAAAATGTATTCTTGATATATCTTATGAAAAATGGAACATGATTAATACAACTATGTATAATATACTTCTCAAGTGTGAAATGATCAAGACAACTTCAAAATCTTCCTCTATGTTTTATTCAAGATTAATCTCTAGAATAGTTGTTGGCCAGAGGATTATTTGGCCTGAATGAATATTTTATTGATGATTCTGACTTCTAAATTTCAAAGTATACAATCAGAAGGATAAAAATTTGATGGAATCCTTGGAAAAAGTCATGGGCAGTGGAAAATGAAATATTGTACAGAAAGTTCAATCCATTTGAGAATCCTTCAAGGTCTAAAAAAATATTACCCTAGTTTGGAACCAGATGAAGTTGTTTATTATTCAGATGAATATGTAGAAGATGCAATTATTGATCTTATGGAAGGAACTGTTTAGACAATGAATACCATGGCCTGCCTGTTCTATAAGATGTTGTTATAAAAGATGTAGCTGTTTCTAAATGACATATTGATTCAATTGAAGAACCTACTATTTATAAATAACCTACAATTGAAGAAGAGGCTACTATTGTGGAACAATCAACAGAACCAGATAATCCTTAAATAAACCAGTCTACCATGTAATGAATGGAACATGCCTTATAGCTAGATTTAAAAGAGATGGGTGAACCTGATAGAGATTAAAATTTGTAAATGGGTCAAGAGATTTAATCTCTTTTCCCAAGAAGTGATGCACCTCTTGAGGGGGATAATGAACCCTATTTAGAAAGTAATCATGTTCCCAATCCTATTTACCAAAGCACTCTGGATACCTGGTATATGTTTCCAAGATATTTTTATGTAGAAAATACCCAAGAGGCCTTGGTTAAAGGTATATCTCTTTCCAATGTGTTTCAATTGAATCCAATTTATTCTCTAGAAGTAACCTTCGCTTAGGAGCCTGAACCTATTTCAGCTCTTATTCTTGAACCTACCCTAGAGTCTTTTAATTCTATGAGTCACTGTTATTTGAATTCTTTTGAAGATACTTAGTTGGATTTGAAAAGATCATGAAATCACAACCTTTTCCTGTGAATAATCCCAGCAAAAGAGATTCTACCTTGTTTCCAGAGAAAATAATATGGAAAATTCAAATGAAAATGATTCCTGAAATACAAGAAGTTAAGAATGAGAATTAATAAAGGAGGGATGATGTGAATTCTATATAATCTATGTTTAAAGATAAAAAAGTGTTACAAACTAGAAAAGCTACAAGTGATCATCATTTTGAGGATGTCAGTTATAAAATCCAACAGAAAATTTTATCTTAGATTCCACCAAATTTGTCATCAATATATGAAAAAGTGGCTGAGATAAAAAACAAGATAGTAAATGAGATGTGTGAGATTTTTGGTGGCCTTACCAAAAATAACTGAAGTGTATATGTAATGATTACAGAAATTTATAAATCAACTTACGTCTCTACCATCAACCGTTATATATTCAAATTCTTATGGATAGTCATCTCAACCTATGTATTGTGATCTAATTAGAATTATTGTCAAAAAAACATTAGTCATTGCTAAGTGGTGTTGATAAGGACATTTCATTTACCATAATAAAAAATAGTGACATTTTGGGTTATTTAGTGAGGATTAATTCAAACATTTACAATGACTCTCTGGATGAAATTTCTTGGAATGTGTATTTCTACTATAATAGAATTTACTCTAAGAATGATCTGATCAATGATTTGAAGTACCTTGTAGAGAATTTTCAAATTCCTCCCATGTGTCAATCCTTCAAGACTCAAGTAAAAATGATGAAAGATTTCACTCCTCGGTAGGAAATGTTCCTAGAGAATAATGATGATTTTGGTAATGAAATTCAGTATGCTGGTGAAATCATTAGTGAGTTCATTAATTTGTTGAAGCCTTATCTTAATGTGAAAACAACTTCCATTTTAGCTCTTGCAGCTTCCACCTTGTGTCTAGGCTCAACCGCTTCCTCATCCACTACCTCTAATCCTATTAACATGTCTATATCTTAGTCTCTAATCCAGGTCAGTCCTATTATCATTGAGCAATCATTTCCTCAGTATTCAACAAAACTGACTCCGGAACCATTTGTTTGTGAAGGAGTACCTCTTACATTTCTCAAAATTGGATCAATCCCTTCCCTGACCTATACTTCTTCTCATGTGGTATCTTATGATGTTTCTTCCAGAATAAAAGTGATGACTGGTGGTGCTGATGAGAATTAAAGGATGTATTTTGATAGGGATGTTAGTTATTATTTTTCCTCATGCTTATAATAACCATTATATTTTTATCCAATACAATGTGCAGTAATATTGTTTCTTGTTACCTCTTTTCCATCATTCAACCTTTATCATCATTTTATTAAATTCTTTAAGATAATACCAAAGGGGGGAGAATGAGAATATAAATTTGAATCTCATTTAACTCCCATGAATTTCATTTAAATCTAATGATTTTTATCATAAAAAAGGGGGAGATTATTTTCATCCTCACGTGTTAATCATGATTTAATGATCTCAAATCATGGTAACCTTACATAGCCTATCAAAGTCCATGTGTAGAGATTGTTGGTTTCTTTATGATTAAATTCTTATAACTCATATTATAAACATTTACAATATCATAATTTAGAATCTCACACATAATGTTTTAATCATGAAAATGGTGTTTGATATTGTCCAAGAATGTTTTATTAAATTAATTATTAAGTCCAATTCATTCAATGGATATTATATGTTAAGAAAGTGTAAAGATAAATGGATATTTCGACAAAACTATAAGTATTACATCGGTTCCAGTTTTTGGAAAAGTCCATGAAACTGTAACCCTGACACAGTGACTTAAACATTGTGAATCAGACAATGTATCCAGTTTCAAATTTCATAATGTCTTTGACACCAGTTTCTTACTACCATCTCCAAGACACTTTTCCATGTTTGACATAGGACTAGACACCATCACCTGAAGAACCGTGATCCTGAAACTGCATGTGTGCTACCGGTTCATTATCTCAACACTACTGTGGCACCATGAATGTATCATTGCAAAATGGAAAAAGGGAAGACATCATTTACAGTGACAATGTTTCAAGACAACATGTGACACCGATCCTTATCTTATGTATTTTTTAATTAAATTTAAATATTATTTCTAATGGTCATATTTTATTAATTTAATGACAGAAACATAATTAATGTTTCATTGTAGATGTGTCCCCTGAAATTACGAGGTACAAGGTGTAGAAATCATGCTTCTTGTCATCTCTAACACATGAACCCGAAATAAAAACAAAAGACCGAGACTCATAGAAGGAGACTTGAGTGATAGTTTATTAAGATAAATTCATGCAAGATAGAAGCATACATACATCGAAGAAAACATAATGAACTCTCGAGTTTCTAAAGGCTGAACTGCTATAGATCGTAACCTCAAACATTCTCATAGAAGAAACCCTAAGACGAGAAGGATCTACTAAGAACATCACATCAATCTATAAAAATGAACAAGGGAATCACGGTACTCTATTTATCACAAGAGGACTAGAAATTTGCATCTGCTTCATCCTACCTATTCAGAGCTATATAGAGAAACACTCAGAGCATTTCTAATCCTCTGTATTCTTCTTTTCTCTATTGTGTACTATTTTTTTAGCTTTCGAGTAGTGTGTGTGTCTATTTTAAAACAAACGTTGTATCCTGAATTAAACTGGAGGATACAAGATATCGTCACTGGAATAACTTTTTACACTTTTTTTACCTACATATAACATTGGAAGAGGTCTGTTGTGACCTGGTTGTTTGTTTTCCCATGGGGAACAGTAGAAGATGTCTTTTGACTTGAACAATCCTGTGTACAGTTGTGATCCCTGATCCAGGGTGTGGATCATGTTTATGAATATTAACTTCTTTGTGGAAGGTGATCCCCAAGTGGAGTGGATTAGGTCTCACCTTGAGATTGAACCACTATTTTTATCGATATTGTGTTCCTATTTAATCTTTATCTGTTTTAATTTATATTTTAGAAAACTAAATTCTACATTGACAGTTAGTCTTGGATAGTATTTATAATTTTTTTTCTTATTAGAATATTTTCAAAAGTTGTGTTAATATCTTATATAGATAGTATTGATAATTAATCAATCTTTTGAGAATCTATTTGAACATTTACATTATTATAATCTTTTTACATTATTTAACTGGTCTGTTTTAATTTTAATTTAGTGAATATTTTATGTAAACCATTTAATAAAAATTTTATAGGATACTAAAAAATGATGTGTTTATAACATAGTTTTACTTAGGAGAAATAACTTATAAAGTGTTGCATCAAGTTTGGACACAATCACCACATGGTGCATGAAAACAGGCCATAATGCACAAATAGTTTGACACTCTAGTGGTATTTTATTAGTTTTATTTATTTTTTCATTACAAACCATTATAAATTATTTGAAAAATATTTTTGTGATTTTAAGGTATTTCAATAGAAACCTTGTTTATGATTTTATGATTAATAGTGTATAAATTTTTTATTTATGTTAACTACCATACCAAATTTAAAATTTTATGTTATGATTTAAAATTGATAATTTCATGACCCTATATAGTATATTACTTTTTTAGAAATGAATCATAGTAGAAATAATGGTGTAAATTTTTTTGGTGAATGTATAAATTTATCTACTAACGAATATAATAAATATGGTATTATAACTAAGCATATTATAGCAATATTACAGAGGTCCAATTAGATTATGAAAAATAACCCTTTCATAATAGTACAATATATTTTTATGCAACATGATTCTTTTATGATTGATCAATTAGTATGGAAAAATCCCCCATCATTTAGTGGTACTAATAATCCTATGGTAACTAAGTAGTGTATTAAGTCCCTTTAGAATATATTGCTTTCTTTGGGACATAATGAACAAGAAAATGTTATATTAGAAGTACACTATATCAATGGAAATGACGATCAATGGTGGTAATTGAACATTAAAAATTTTGGGGAAGAGGAAATAGAACTCATGGAATATATATTTTTTAAAGAAACATTCATTGAATCATGTTTCCATCATGAGAAATAAGATGGAATTAAGAGAATGTTCCTAATATTAAAGAAAAGTTGGAAAAAAGTTTTATGGAGTACGAGGATACCATTGCAAGACTCTCCATGTATTATGTAGATAATATATGTAATAAAAAAGGTAGAAAATTTATTTGAAGTTATTATTCCATGTATCTGAAGGGAACTATTTTCCAAGTATTTTTTCTCGTATGATTAAATAGTTTCATGAACCATCAATACAGAGAAAGAATTTTTTAAATCCTATATATTCAAGGGGAATAAATAGAAGAATAGGTTAATTTAACACCTTAAAAAATTGAACAGATAAATGAAGAAGAAGAAAATTAATCAATTTTCATCCGATGAAAATTGTGGGGAGAAACATCCTATAAGCTATTTAAAGAGTATTAGATTATGTTACACGTATGATGATAGTAGTAATCTGGATAATTAATTCTAGGAGAAGAAAACAATAAATGATTTCTACTGATTCCATTGTAGATAAATAGAGAGTTATTTTCTCAAATTCCCCAATAGTGAAGGGAATATAATATAGTAGAGGATGAGGGGAGAATCTTAAGATTATACTATCACTATAGCTAATGAGATAGTAACTAATTATGCGGTGGAAGGTACATTAATCAAAGAATAAAATTTATCCAATGATTTATTTTATTCCTGATCATTTAACTCTTTTATATCTTCCATATTTTCCAAATAAATTTGATATTTCCCATTCACTTTAAAAATAGAGTTGTCATTCAAAACTTCTTTTGGAAATATCACAATGATATAGATGTTACAAAAAGTTACATTTATGAAACATAAATCTACTCAATGTATTAATTAATTTTTTACTATAACAATGGTTGTATTATATGTAATTATTACTATGGGTTAGATTTAAAAATATTATGGAAAAATTTATTTGAAGGAGAAAAAAATTAAGATTCATGTTGAAGATGTGGAATTATTTATCTTTAAAGAAGAGAAATTATAATATGAGTCATTTCTAGATCGAACCAACATAGATTGTATGAATAATATTCTTGGGGAAGAAAAGAAAACAAAATATATGGATGGATAATGAAATATTCAAATTGAGTATGTACCTATTGTAATGGAATACTGAAATTCATTTCCTAAGGAATTACCTGGACGTACACTTGGGTATGACCATGAGTACTCTATAGGTTTATTAATCGATGAAAGTACTCTATTAAAGACTCCCTCTAGAATTTCAAATATAGAGCTACTATTGTTAAAAGAAAAACTAGAGGATTTATGCAATAAGGGAATTATATAGCATAGTGTTATAACTCAGGGAGACCCTATTACATTCATTTTGAAGAAAGATGGATCTAGGAGGTTGGGAATTGATTATAGGGAAACCAATGATATTATGATAAATAACATTTATCATCATCCTTGAATTGACGACTTATTCGATCAAATTAAGGATGTTCTATATTTTTAAAATATTTATCATCAATTTTTGTATCATCAATTGTGAGTAAAGAATGAATTAATTCTAATAATAGCATTCTAAACAAGGTATATAAATTATGAGTTTATAGTAATTTCATTAGGATTGACTAATGAACCCCCAATTTTTATTAATGAAATGAACAGAGTATCCAAGGAACATCTTGATAATTTCATTATGTATTAATTGATGATATAATGGTTAATTATAAGAGAAATGAGGACCTTGAAAATATATTACCTATCATTCTTCGGACTCTTTAAAAGAAAAATTCATATATGAAATTTATGAACTGTGAATAATTGCTTTAAGAAGTTTATTTTATTGGACATAGTATTAATATAAAAGGAATCTTAGTTGATACTTGGATGAAAAGGTTGTAAAATATTTTCTTACACCATCAAACATAAAAAAAATATATTGTTTGATTTTTTGGTAGGTTATTATTGGTGATTCATTCATATTTATTCCCAATTAAGTAACTAATTTAACAATCCCACTCATAATGGGGTTAAGTACATATAAAAAAATAAATTTCTTTTTTTTGAATAATTGAAGAAGATTTTGGTTAATAATCCAATTTTTACTATACCATTATGAAATGATATATTTTTTATATTTTGTGATGTGTTGAATAAGGGACATTGTTGTTTCCTTATGGAAAATAATATAGTTATTTTATAAGAATCAAGGTAGTAAAAGACTCAAATCAAAACTATCCAACCCATTGTCTAGAGTTGGAAGTCATTAAAATTACATTGAATATATGGAGAAATTGTCTCTATTGTGAATGATATGAGATTTAAATATACCATAAGATCCTTAAATATATATTTTCAAAAAAAGATCTCATTTTGAGACAAATGAAATGGATCGAGATACTCATGGATTTTTATAGCACAACACACTATCACCCACATAAGGATAATATGGTCGTAGATGAATTATGTCGAAAATATCATGGTGTTATGAACCAAATTAGGATTTATAGTGAACCCATTTTCAAGGATATAATGAGTAAAGATATGGAAATCATTAATAAAGGTGATATATTACTCATTTTTAAAATTATTGGTCAAACATATTTATTTTTAAAGTTAAAATTTTCCATATATATATGTAAATTCTAAAAAGAAAATGAAAGATGGTAATGATGGGTACATTTTAACTCATTTTTGAAGATAGACTTCCAAAATTTGGAAAGAGAGTATTTGATCCATATATACATAAAATTCAATGTGATTTCTTTGATGATTCTAATAGTTTGAATTTTTCTATACACCCTGGTAGAACCACGATGTTTTTAGATTTGAGGGAATATATTTTTTTGGGATAACAGAAAGCATGAAATTACTGATTATATATCAAGATGTGTTTTTTGTCAATAAATGAAGCATGATAAAAAATATCCCAGAGAAGTCATGAAAAACTATTCATATTCATTTATGGAAATGGGATGAAATTACTATAGAGGTTATCCCAATATTAGAAAAGACTCCTAAAAAATGATACAATATGGGTTATTGTTGATCAATTAAAAAGATCTACAAATTTCCTTTCTATAAGAGAATATTTACCTCTTGGGTTTCTATTATGAATATATTTTAATGATGTTTTACGAAATATTTGTGCACCTATTTCAATAATTTCTAACCACTATCCTCTTTTTACATCCTAATTTTTTAAAATCCTTCAGAAGGCTCTTGATATTTTACTCATTTGAGCACCACATACCATCCTCTGTCTAATGGAGAATATAAAAGAACCATTTTAACATTATAATACGTGTTAATAGTGCGATAAAATCAATTAAATGGCATGTGGGATTAGTATTTACCTTTGGTATAATTTTTCATCAAAAATAGCATCCGTTTGAGTATTCAAATGAATCGTTTGAAGTATTATATGGATTTATAATACATACTCCACCATTTTCAGATGAATATGGTGTAAGTTAACATATAAAAATAGATATTTTAGTGGATATAATAAAAAATATAAAAAATATTTAGAATAAAATTAATTAATTTCAAATAAGGTGAAAGCGTTATGCCGATAAATAGAAGAAGTATTTGGAATTTCAAGTGGGAGATCACATTTTCAAGAAGGTATCTCCATGGAAGGGTGTTAAATGGTTCTTTAAAAAGGGAAATATGAGACCTAGTTACATTGTAACCTTTGATAGTTTTGAATTGAATTGTGTTATTCTATAAATATATGAAATTAAAACTAGAATATCCCAAATAAATTATTTGTTCTATTAATCATTATTAATGAAGTACACACTAAACTCGACAAATTTTCTTATCTCTAATGAAATAAAATTGGAGCCTAATCTATCATACTATTAAGATACCATCCAAATTATTGATACCAGTGAGAAATAATTAAGGAATAAGATTACTAAAGTAGAAAATATACTTTGGGGAATTCATAAAATGAAGGAAGATGCATTAGAACAATTAGATGTTATGTAGAAGAAACACTGTCATTTTTAAAAAAAAGTAATATCCTTAAGTATTTCAGTGCCAAAACATTTGTTGGAGGAAATAATGTAACATGAGATCCTCCATAGTTGTAAGTGAAAATTATATTTTAATTTAACTAAAATAATTCATATTTTAAAAATTCATGGCACAAATTTTTTAATTTAATTAGATAGATATTGATTTTGAACATACATGGTCAAATAATCCTGGAAAATGTATTTGATCATTTCCCTTAGAAATAATATTTTTTGAATAAATAAATATATAAAATTCAACAATTACACATTTCATTTATAATATTGTGTTATAATATGTACTATTAATATTTAATTTACTATCAATTTTATATAAATAATGATAAGAACATTTAGAGGTATAAAAAGATATTTTTTAGAAAATTTTCTTCTTAAAAAAGGAACAATATCTATCCATTGAAATTACTTAAAATTATATTTAATTGTGAATGAATAAAATGAAATTATATATTATATATATATATATATATTAATTTAAATCCATATAATGATCATTACACTTTTTATATTTAATAAAATATCATATTATGCAAAAACAATTAATTTAATGAAAAACTATTTTTTGACATGATTTTCAGGTTTATTTTTATATTATGTTCTTCAACTTATATGAATTAAATTTTATAAATTTTATTATATATTTTTAATTATAATAATTAATATTAGGTAATATTATTGAATTTATATTTGGTCAAAATGAATATTTAAAATTATAGAAATTAATTACCCTAGTTAAGGTTAATACAAGTTTATTGGGTGGTGTGAAACAATAAGTTAATGGAAATTATGAAAATTTAAATTATAAAAATACTAATTTATGTCCATATTTAGATCTTATCCTATACCTCCTTCTATTGTGAAGTCTTTTGTAAGAATTCTTCATTGTAATGACTTTATCATTTTGAAATCTTTTGAGAAATTTCCAACTGGTTTCCAAGAAGGTCCCACCACTAATAAAAGGGAACCTCCTTTCCTCAATTATCCACACATATTAAAAAACTTAACTAATAAAAACCCATAAAACATTCCTCCCCAAAATCATTTTTGTAACATCTGAAGTAAGTAATTAATAATATATATTCTTATCTATGTCTATTTATGAATTATATAGTGTTTTAGAGGCTTAAAATGAGAATAAATCCAATCTTAAGAATAGAATTCTCTAATATTTTTAAAAGATTTTTTACAGCCATTTGATGGCTAACCATTTTTAAATATATCATTTGAAAATTTTATAAGCTATATTGATAAAAATAAACTTATTCTTTATGATTGGGACATTTAAATTTACTTTGGATAAATTTTTGGTATTTTTCTGACTATGTTCATTTTTTAATGAATAGTGAAAAATACTGCATTTTACATCAAAACTGCTTTTTCATATAATTTAATTTTATGATTAGATTATCTTTTAATTTGTTTTAAAGTGTAATTAGAATATATGTTTATCATTTAATCCAATGTTGTTCATTAGAATAAATTTCACTTTGGAATTGGGCATAAACAAGTGCCAAACTTTTCATAGATATTGTTTCAAAAAAACCCGCTATTTGTTTTGACAACGAGAATTATTTTTAAATTAATTATTGAAATTTCTATTCTTGGAATTTGGTAAAATGGATTCCATATTTTAATCAGAAGGTCCAAATTATGTAATTAATAATCTTTTGTTTTTGGACATTATGAATAGTAACGATGGTAATTATCTTTAATTATCTTGATTAATTAGTAATCAGGTAGTTAAGGATAATAAAATAATATCATAATAATAAAAAATGACCCCAAAATTTGTTCTAATGATACTAGTTATGTCATGGTCGACCATGGTATTCCTTGTGCGAAACATAGGGACCCCATGGGATCACTTTTGGGTGAATGTGACACTATCATTTTATTTTTAAAAGAAGGAGAATATCACTAATGAATGTATCACCCGAGTAAAACATGTTTAATTTTGTAAAAATAAATTATCCCTTGTACTATAAATAGAAATTGGAAATATAAAATGATTTCCTACATCATAGTAAATGTTTATAATTTTTAGACATTAAATAAATAAAATTATTTATGACATCATGATGATGCAGCGATTACCTCATTAATGAATGATTTAAATAAAATGAAAAGATAATGTAAAATATAAGACTTACACTTGTCAAATACCTATTGGATGAGTATATTTCTAAACCTTATCACCTTATCCTTTGAATATATCAATGTGGGACTTTTAAAATCCAAGACACATTTTAATATAAAGTAACATTTTATAACATTCCAAGAGTGCACCTCCTCTCCTCTTATAAAAGGCCCCTACCTCTACCTCTTTACACACGTCTCCCAAGCCATTGGCTCGGCCAAGATCTGATCATTTTTTCTATACACAACCCTATATTCATCCTAGAATCCTTACCTTAGGAAGGATGCTTTTCAACTATCCCTTTTGGTTCAATCCAAGGGGAGTTACCAGATTTATAGGTGAAGACATCTCTAATGTTCTTTTGTTTTATTTTTCTTCTCCAACCCACTAAACTCTTTTTATTTATTTCATTTTTAAAAACACAAGTATATTAAATATACTAGGATGTTTTCATTATAAAGATTCAAGCTACACTTATACACACCTTCATATAATGGTTAAATAGGTTAATGTTTCCGTGGATGGCGAATTTCTTCCTCACGAAACGATGATTGTTCAATATTACTATAACACCTTCAAATGTGGCCATTAAGAAGACACTATATTTATATATGATATATAATATGTTCATGTTTTCCTTAAGCTTATATATTTTTCATTTTTGGCATACCTTTATGGTTTCCATTATGGGTAAACACGATATCTTCCTTTTAGGAAGTGCAGACTACTACCCCCTCAAAGTAATTTGATTCGTTAATGCCATATATGGAATGTATAAAGGATGGAGTTAATGATATTATATATGATATTATACGGGAATTATAATATAAATTTATATCATTATGAATTCATTCCATTAAATATTAAATAGAAATGAAAGTAGCGTTCATTCGTACGTACGGCTTACCGTCTCAATGAATAGTGAATTTCATTTCATACCTCTAAATGTTATGTAATATTATAAATTCATGTATAAAATCGATATATATGATATATATGATATCTAAATCATGAATATAATTCTATATATAATGGATATTTTTCCGCATGAACAACTTGTAATTATAAGAATTTTATTTTTGACTCAAGTACCAATGATTGACAAAACGACCGTTATTAACTTAAATAATTACATAGTGTTCATAACATGGTAATAAGTGATATAAAAGGAATAATTAACTTGAAAAAGGTTATTAAAAAACTATAAATTAACTCAATTTTATTATTCAAGAGATTAAAGAACAATCAAGTCAAGTCGGACCCAAGGTATGGGACTTCGTCTCAATCTCCTTTCATTGAGGCATATTTTGTTTTAAACACAACTTTATTTTATACGGTGTATAAACCACTTTTACTTTTACATTTATTCAAAAGGAATCGTTTTTATATGAAGGCTTTTACTAAATGACAAAAGGGAATGTTTTTTTGTACATATGCGGCGACAACGACTTCTCCGTCTCCGTGACCATTTTTTGAGTTTCATATTCCTCTACAAGCCATAACCTTTTTTAAATGAAATATAAATACCATGTTTAACATTTATTTTATTTTGGTATTGAAAATGGTTTTTGATAATGTTTTTATTATATCAATGTGTTATTGATATCTTGTGATTCAAATGTGGAAATGTTATGTGTCCTTTATGCATGTTTTATGTGATACAATTATGTTATGGTTCTTGGGAATTTTTATGAAGACAGGTGGTTCCATGATAAACTAAGGGAAGGTGAGCCCGATATATATCTCCAATGCATTGGGTAACATGAAGGGGTTAAACGTTATGGTTTCTCTGAAGAGATTTCGGGAATATAATGTGATGGGTACTCCAAACGGAACTATAAGGGTTACTCCCTATGTAAGAATGTTATGAATGCCTAAAGGTACCATTATGTCTTATGATTTCTAGGATTTATTCATTATTTGATTAGGTATGTTAAAATTCTAATGTTTTATGAGTAAAGTATGATTTCATACATGGACTAATGTTTTCATTTCATACTTCTATATCCCTTGTTGAGCTTTTTATGCTCATCCCTAGTTTTTGAAATGTTTTTTATAGGTCAAGGGAAGGGTACATGATGTGATGATAGTGTCAAGGAAGTGTCAAGAAAGAATATATTTCAATTTTTAAATATGTTTCCGATGATGGAAAAAATGAGTACTATATTTTATGTAACCACTTGTCTTAAATGTGGAGTGTAATGCATGATTTATGATCTAATTCTCTAAAACTCTAAACCTGAAAATATCATCAACATGTATCATTGAAATAACTCAAGATTAATTAATGTTTAAGGTCGGGGCCTTATATTTGGTATCAGAGGTCGGTCAAGATAACATTAGGAGTTATAATTCTATTAAATGATTATCCAAAAATATTTTTTTATGGTCAAATGGAAATGATATAGATTTTGAATATTACCATGTTGCTTCATCTAATACAGGTTTGTTCAGAATGGTTTTCCACAGAGGAAACCGGGAAGCAGTGCTAGGAAAGCATACAAATGGAAAGGAACTTCCGAATCAGCATCCTGAAATTGTCGGAATTGGAACTGAATGGATTTTTGCAGTAATGGCGCAGTTTACTCAAGCGATAAATGGTGGTGGTATACATGCATGAGATTATCCAGATCAACCATAGAGGAACATGTCAGTGGTGGAACATTTCATGAGGCAACATCCCCCATCATTCAGAGGATCATCTGACCCTGTGCTAGCTGAAGGGTGGATTAAAGCACTGGGGAAGATTTTCGATGTCATGGGGTGTTCAGAAAATCAAAAGGTTAGTCTTACTATTTACTATTTGGAGGGTGAAGCAGGTCAGTGGTGGTCGATGGTTAAAAATATCAGGGAAGCTGATGAGATTGATGTTCTCAACTGGGGTGAATTCAAAGGTATGTTTTTTGAGAAGTATATTCCTAAGGATTTTCGACTTAGGATGGAAAAAAAATTCTTGGAATTGAGGCAACATGACGACTCAGTGGCTGCTTATGAAGAGAGGTTCACTAAATTGGAATGGTATGCTCCAAATTTTATCCGAGACCTTCATAGTAAAATCAATCATTTTTACTCAGGATTAAATCAAAAATATCAAAGGGAATTAGCTTCTCGTGAGTTCAAATGTTATGAAAAGCTTGTTCGATGTGATGAGAAGGTGGAAATGGAGTTCTCCGATGATCAAGTGTCCTATAACAACCAATAGAAGAAGAGACCGAGGTGGCAGGAGAAAGGGAAGAATTTTTCAAAAAGGTATGATGGTAAGAAAACTAAGTTTCTTGTTTGTGATAAATGTGGTAAAAGGCATTCTGGGGAATGTCTTATGAATTCTAGAAAGTGCTACTGATGTGGTAAGATGGGAGATAAGGCTCATGATTTCACTGAAAAAGAACATGGTTACGGTAAGACCAAATTTGATTTATAGTTAGTGAAATGTTTTAAGTGAAATGAGATGGGTCACTATGAAAATGAGTGTCCGAAAAAGAGCACGAGTAATGGGAATCAGTTATACTACAAGTAGAAATGGGTGGTGAAATCCATTGCAACTACTTCAGCAGATGTTGGGCCATCAAATGAAGTGGTATCAGGTAGTTTGTTTGTTTTTTTAGATTATGCCAGTGTGTTGTTTGATTCAGGGTCTACACATTCTTTCATCTCTGAAAACATTTCTAGTAAAATGGGAATAAAATCTCAAGAAATGACTCCTAAACTTGTGGTAAAAACACCTGGGGGAAATGTTGAGGCAAAAATAATTTATAAGAATATTTCTATCCTTATCCGTTGAAAGAACCTACTTGTAATCCTTATTTATTTTCCTCTAGTAGAGGTTGATGTTATCTTGGGTATGGATTGGCTCTCTGTTTACCATGGTAAGATTGATTGTAGAGCTAAAGAAGTTTCTTTTCATAAAGGCTTTCAGTTTGAGTACAAGGATGAACCCTTATTATTGATATTATATCAAGAGGCTGAGAAACTTATAAAAGACGGAAATGAATGTTACCTTGAACATATTGTTGAAAACAAAGGAACTGTTCAGATTGATGATGTGCCATTGGTAAATGAGTATCCTGATGTTTTTCCTGATGAGTTGCCTGGAATAATACCAGATTGGGATGTTGAATTTACTGTTGACTTAGTTCCCGATGCTAAGCCAATTTCAAAACCCCCTTATCGAATGGCTCAAATTGAACTTTTAGAGTTAAAGGAGAAATTGCAATATTTATTATAGAAAGGTTTCATTTGACCTATAACATCACCATGGGGTTCTCCAATATTATTTGTTAAAAGAAATATAGTTCATTGAGACTTTACATTGATTATAGATCCTTGAATAACATCACTATGAAGAACAAATATCCTTTTCCTCATATCAATGATTTTTTTGATCAGCTCCAGGGAGCTCAGTATTTTTCAAAGATTGACCTGAGATCGGGGTACCATCAATTAAAGGTAAAGGAAGTAGATATTCCTAAGACTATGTTTCATAAAATATATGGCCATTATGAATTTTTAGTTATGCCTTTTGGGCTAACCAATGAACCTTCTGTATTCGTGGACCTTAAGAATTGAATTTTCCATGAGTTTTTAGATAAGTTTGTAGTTGTTTTCATTGATGATATTTTGGTGTTTTATAAAAGTAAAGAGGAGCATGAAAGTCATTTAAGGGTTATTTTGAAAACCTTAAAAGAGAATAAACTGTATGGGAAATTCAGAAAGTGTGAGTTTTTCTTGCATCAAATTTCTTTCCTTGGTCATATTGTTTCTAAAGATGGAATAACTATTGATCCTGAAAAAACAAAGGTTGTTGAAGAAAAGCCAAGACCCACAAATGTAACTGAGATTCGTAGAATCCTTGGTTTGGCAGGATATTACTGAAGGTTTGTTATAAATTTTTCCCAGTTGTCTAGCCCAATAACTAAGCTAACTCGGAAGGGTGTTAAGTTTATCTTCAAAAAATAATGTGATGATTGTTTTCAGGAACTGAAAAGAAGATTGGTGAATGCTCTAGTTTTGGAAATACCTTCCAGGAATGGGGAGTTTGTTATCTACAGGGATGATTCATTGAAAGGACTTGGTTGTGTCCTAATGCAGAATGATTAGGTAATTTCTTATGCTTCATGTTAGTTGAAAACTCATGAGGTAAATTACCCTACACATGATTTGGGATTATCTGATGTTTTTTTCTATTTTAAAATTTCGAGGTATCATTTTTTATGGTGTAAAGTGTGAAATATATAATGATCACAAAAGTTTAAATTATATATTCACTCAGAAAGAATTGATCATGAGACAGAGGAGATGGATAGAATTAATCAAGGATTATGATTGTAAAATTCATTACCATCCGGGAAAAGAAAATAAAGTGGCTGATGATTTGAGTCGAAAAAGTAATGCTTCATTAACAATGTTGTGTTTGGAACATGATCCTTTGGTTAAGGATTTGTTGAACATTGGCATAGAATTAGAGGGTTCAGGATGTCCTTCTGATTTGTTTCAAGTATCAGTGAAATCTTCTATACCAGACAGAATTAAGCAAGCACTGAAGCAAGACTATGAGTTGCAGAAAAAGGTAGAGCTGGTTCAGAAGGGTATGTTGCCTGAATTCAACATTGATAATTATTTTGTTTTGATATTTGGGAAGAGATTGTGTGTTCCTTGTGATTCACAATTGAAGAGAGAGTTGTTACGTGAAGCTCATAGTTCTCCGTTTTCAGTTCATCCAGGCAGTACTAAGATGTATGGAGATGTTCGGGAGTATTACTGGTGGGACAAAATGAAAAGAGATATTGCTGATTTTACTGTGAAGTGTTTGACCTGTCAACAGGTTAAAGCAGAGCGGCAGTTACCGAAAAGGATGCTTCAGCCTTTACCAGTGCCAGAGTGGAAATGAGAGAATATATACATGATCTTCGTTATGGGATTGCCAAGGACACATCGAGGTAATAATTCAATCTGGGTTATTGTTGATCGCTTGACTAAATCTGCTCATTTCCTTGCTATACGAGAAACGTTTTCCCTACATCAACTTTCCCGTTTGTATCTTAATGATATAGTCAGGTTACATGGAGTTCCTCACTCCATTGTTTCTGACCGTGATCCCAGGTTCACTTCTAACTTTTGTAAAGGCCTTTAGAAGTCTTTGGGTACTAAATTAAATTTTAGTACAGCTTTTCAACCTCAATCAGATGGGCAGTCAGAATGAACGATTTAGACATTGGTGGATATGCTACGTGCTTTTTTTATGGATTATCAGGGATGTTGGGACCAACATATTTATTTGGTTGAGTTTTCCTATAATAATAGTTTTCATTCCAGTATACAGATGGCACCATTTGAGGCATTATATGGGAAGCGGTGTCAAACTCCGTATTTCTGGGATGAAGTGGGTGAAAGGAAGTCAATGGGAATGGAATTGGTAGAAGAGTTGGTAGAAGTTGTTCAACTGATACAGAGTAAAATGAGAATAGCTTAGAGTAGGCATAAAAGTTATGTGGACAACAGGAAGAATGATCTCTCTTTTGAGGAAGGTGATCATGTTTTTCTCAAAGGATCTCCATGGAAATGTGTGATGAAATTTGGTAAGAAAGGAAAGTTGAGTCCAAAGTTCATTGGACCATATGAAATTCTAAAGAGAGTTGGATCAGTTGTATATCAAGTGGATTTACCTCCATGTTTATCTCAGGTTCACAATGCTTTTCGTGAATCAATGTTATGGAAGTACATGCCAGATCCATCTCATGTTTTGAGTCCAAAGGTAGTTCAGTTGGAAGGGAACCTATCATATGAGCAACAACCTGTCCAAATTCGTAACCACATGGAGCATGTGTTATGGAATAAGTTGATTAATCGAGTCAAGGTTTTGTGAAAAAACTATATGATTGAAGTGGCAACATGGGAATCTGAAAATGCAATGAGGGATAATTGACCCAACTTATTCAACAAGTAAATAAATTACGGGGATGCAATTTTCAAAATGGGGGAAGCATGTAACATCCCAAGTAAGTAATGAATAATATAGATTCATATCTATTTCTATTTATGAATTAGATAGTGTTTTAGAGGCTTAAAATGAGAATAAATCCAATCTTAATCATTGAATTCTCTAATATTTTAAAAAGATTGTTTTACCGCCTTTGGATGGTGAACCATTTTAAAATCTATATTTGGACAATTTTATAAGATCTGTTCATCAAAATAAACATATTCATTATGATTGGAACATCGAAATTACTTTGGATAAATTTTTGGTATTTTTCTCACCATGTTCATTTTTTAATGAATAGTGAAAAATACGGCATTTTACATCAAAAATGCTTTTTCATCTAATTTAATTATATGGTGAGATTATATTTTAATTGGTTTTAAAGTGTAATTAAAATATATTTTTACCATTTAATACAATTTGGTTCATTATAATTAATTTCACTTTGGAATTGTGCATAAACAAGGGCCAAACTTTACATAGATATTGTTTAAAAAACCCGCTATCTGTTTTGACAACGCGAATTATTTTTCAATTCATTATTGAAATTTATATGATTGGAATTTGGTAAAATGGATTCTATATTTGGAATCATAAGGTCCAAATTATGTAATTAAGACTCTTTTGTTTTTGGAAATTTTGAATAGTAATGATGGTAATTATCTTTAATTATCTTGATTAATTAGTAATCGGGTAGTTAAGGATAATAAAATAATATCATAACAATAAAAAATGACCCCAACATGTGTCCTAATTCTACTGGTTGTGTCATGGACGACCATGTTATGCCTTTTTCCAAACTTAGGGACCCCATGGAATCACATTTGGGTGAAAGTGACACTTTATCATTTTATTTTTAAAAGAAGGAGAATATCACTACAGAATGTATCACCTGAGTAATTTTTTTTAATTTTGTCTTCATAATTTATATCCTGGACTATAAATAATAATTTTAATGCTAAAAATATTTCCTACATCATAGAATTTTTTAATAATTTTTAGACATTAAATAAATTAAATTATTTATGACATCATTATGATGTAGAGATGACCTCATTAATGAACGATTTAAATAAAATGAAAAGATAATGTAAAATCTAAGACTTACACTTATCAAAGACCTATTAAATGAGTATATTTCTAAGACTTATCACATTATCCTTTAAATATATCAATTTGGGTCCTGTAAAATTCCAAACTCATTTTAATATAAAGTAACATTTTATAACTTTCCAAGAGTGCCCCTCCTCTCCTCTTATAAAAGGTCCCAACTCTACCTCTTTACACACACCTCCCATGCCATTGGTTCGGCCAATCTCTGATCATTTTATCTCTCCAAATCCATATCTTCATCCTAGAATCCTTACCTTAGGCATTAAGCTCTTCAAGAAACCCTTTTGGTTCAATCCAAGGGGAGTTACCCGATTTAAAGGTAAAGACTTCTCTAATGTTATTTTGTTTTATTTTTCTTCTCCAACCCCATAAAATCATTTTATTCCTTTATTTTGTAACAAAACCAGTATATTAAATATACTAGGACGTTGTTATTAGAAGTATTAGAGCTACACTTACAAACACGTTCATTTAATGGTTAAAGAAAATACTGTTTCTGTGGATGGCAAGTTTCTGCCTCACGAAACGATGATTGCTCAATATTATTCTAACACCTTCAAAGGTGGACATTAAGATGACACTATATTTATATATGATATATGACATGTTTATGTTTTCCTTAAGAATTTTTTTTTTCATTTTGGAATACCTTTATGGTTTCCATTATGGGTAAATGCGATATTTTCATTTTAGGAAGTGTGGACTATCACCCCCTCAAATTGATTTGATTAGGTAATGCCATATGTGGAATGTATAAAGGATGGAGTTAATGATATTATATATGATATTATACTAGAATTATAATATACCTTTATATCATTATGAATTCATTCCATTATATATGAAATAGAAATGAAAGTAGCGTTCATGCGTACGTATGGCTTACCGTCTCCATGAACGGTGCATTTCATTTCTTACCTCTAAATGATATGTAATATTATAAATGCTTGTATATACTGGATGTATATGATATATATGATATATACATCATGAATATAATTCTGGATATAACAGATATTTTACCGCATGAACAACTTGTAATTGTAAGGATTTTATTTGTGACTCAAGTACCAATGATTGACAAAACGACCGTTATTAACATAAATAATTACATAGTGTTGATAACATGGTAATAAGTGATATAAAAGGAATAATGAACTTCAAAAAGGTTCTTAAGAAAGTATAAATTAACTCAAGTTTTTATTCAAGAGATTAGATAAAGATCAAGTCAAGTCGGACCCGAGGTATGGGACTTCGTCTCAATTTCCTTTCGTTGAGGCATATTTTGTTTTATACACAACATTATTTTATACAGTGTATAAACCCCTTTGACTTTAACATTTATTCAAAAGTAATCTTTTTTTAAATGAATCGTTTTACTAAATGACAAAAGGGAATGCTTTTTTTGTCATATGTATGTGGCGACAACGACTTCTATGCTGTCGTGACCATTATTTGAGTTTCGGCTTCCTCTACAAGCCATAACATTTTTTTAAATGAAAAATAAATACCATGTTTTAAATTTATTTTATTTTGGTATTGAAAATGGTTTTGATAATGTTTTTATTATATCCATGTGTTATTGATATCTTGTGATTGAAATATGTAAATGTTATGTATTCTTTATGATTGTTTTATGTGATACGATTATGTTATAGTTCTTGGGCATTGTTTACGAAGACGGGTGGTTTTTTGATAAACTAAGGGTGGTTGAGGCCGATATATCTCTCCAATTCATTGGGTAATGTAAAGGGGTTAAACGTTAAGGATTATCTGAAGAGATTTAGGGAATATACTGTGATGGGTATTCCAAACGTAACCATGAGGGTTACTCCCTACGTAAGAATGTTATGAATGCCTCAAGTTACCTTTATGTCTTATGATTTCTATGATTTATTCATTATTTGATGAGGCATGTTAAAATACTTCTGTTTTATGAGTAATGTATGATTTCATACATGGACTAATGTTTTCATTTAGTACTTTTATATACCTTTCTGAGCTTTTTATGCTCATCCCATGTTTTTGAAATGTTTTTCACAGGTCAAGGTAATGGTACATGATGTGATGATAGTGTCAAGGAAGTGTCAAGAAAGAATCTATGTCTTATTTTAAATATGTTTCCGATGATGGGAAAAATGAGTACTATCTTTTATATAACCACTTTGTTTAAATGTGGAGTGTAATGCATGATTTATGTTAGAATTCTCTAAAACTCTAAACCTGAAAAGATCCTCAACGTGTATTCGTGAAATAACTCAAGATTAAGTAATGTTTAAGGCCGGGGACTTATAATTATCAACATTCTAGAGGATTTTTTCAACCCAAAATTCCAATCCTAGAGTCCTTAATAAGTGATCCATAGGAGGCTTCTCTATCCAATGTTAATCATCTTCACTCATATCTTTATTTTTAGATTATTCATTTTTTATGCTCAATAATTTACTTAAAAAATTGAAATATAATAAAACCATTCAATTCCATATATTGAAATTTTATCATGCTTATAACATAATATTTATCCATCTCATTCTCCATCAAATGGGATACAAAGCCATCATTTGTGCGTACGCCAGACAATCGGTTCATAAACCACTGTAATATTTTTCCATCATTGGCTTAGATGTATAGACATAATTTTGTAAATAATTAATATATTATATATATAGGAAATGATATTATTTTATGAAAATTAATATATCATCCACTTCCTTACCCTATCAACAATTAAGGGAATGATATCATCACTCGAGCGTATGTTTGACCAGCCATCTCTCTAAAGTGATATTATTCATTATACATATAAAACATTAAATAATGATTTAAAAAAATATTATTAAAATTTATGATATTTATAATGTTAATATCATTCTGTAGATGATGGATCTATATTTTATGCACATTAAATGTAACTTCCATTAAAAAACATGAACTAGAAAATAATATTATAAGAGAATAATATATGATGTTATAAATACGAATACGGTTCTAGTATAAATTAATTTCATGTTTTAATCCATTATAAAAGTGGTTAAATCATGTTTAACTAAAGATATGTTTGAAGCTAGAGATTTCATCACAATTTACATGCATTTGAAACAAATTTGTTATTATGCACATATTAAAAGAAGAAGATGCCATATGAGAAGCATGAAAAATGGAACACATCAAATAATAAGTAAAAAATAAATCAATTTTTATAATTTGTGAGGAAATATCCTAGAAAATTCTTTTAGGTAATGAGTGTTTGTTACAAGTGTAGTGATAATGGTTATCTGGCCAATGAATTAATAGGGAAGAAAACAAATCAATGATGTTCAGTAATTAAATTATATAGAAATGAGAATTTATTCAAAAAAATTCCCAAATATCAAGGGAACATAGACAAAAGTATGTTAAGGGGATAATTCCTTGATTTTAATATCACTAAAACTTAAGAGGAAGTATCCAATGATGTCGTGACATGTACTTCAGTAATAGAATAGAATTTATCCAATGATCTATTTTATTTTGGATCTTATAAATCCTTTATATCATCCATGTTTCCCCAAATTTAAATCTCTCCCAAGAACCATATGAATTTATTTTTACATCAAAACTACTTGCAAAAACCTCACTATGAAAAAGATGTGTCATGTAGTTCCTCTTATGATAGATAAAAATGATTTATCTGCTGAATTTATTACCATACCTCTCATTGAATTTGTTAATATCTTTATTATGTACTGTATTTCAAAATATGATTATTTTTTTCAAGGAAAATTAAATTACGATTAGTGATGAAATTTTATAATTCCATATAATTATAGTGGAAAATGCATCATTTAAGTCCTATCTAAATTCACCCCTACAACTCTTCTAAATGAGATTATTGGAAAAAAATTAGAAACAAAATCTATTGGTGTAAAATGTTATCAATAAATTTTGGACATAAATAGTGTGATGTAATACATTAATGTATTTTATGAAGAATTTCCTGGACATTTACCAGATCATGAATTCAATTTCTCTATTTATTTAATCCCAAATTCAAGGCCTATATCAAAAACTCCATATAGAATGAACACTTCAAGTTAGTGTATTTGACGAAACCATTGGATGAGTAGTGCGATAAGGCATTTATACTACCAAGTGTCTCACCTTAGGGATCCCCTATTCTTTTCATTAATAAGAAATTATGATCCATGAGGCTATGAAATGATTATAAGGGAATCATTGATAATAGGATAAATGACATATATACTATGCCTCTTATTATTACCATATTTAAAAAATATTATAATGATTAATATTTTTCTAAGATTTAAATTAGTTTTAGATATCATCAATTATGTAAAAATAAGGAACACATTTATAAGAAAAAATTCTGAACAAGGAATGGACATTAGATGATCACAATTGCAACTTCCCTAGTTCTTGAAGATAGAATAAATCCCAAATCTGTTTGTGTTTTTGGAGTTTGGTGGTCAGAAAAATATGTCTCATTTTCATAAAAACATAATTCCAAGAGTTTCACTAACCTAAGGAATTATTATTATGTGGGTTTATATTTTTGGAAAGTGGATTAGGGTTTCGAGTGGGTTTCATGTGTGTGAGGGCCAAGAGCCCAACTTTTCTAGGTGTGTATATTGGGGAGCTTGATTTTTCCAAAAGACATAACTCCCAAGAGAAATTGTGTGGCCCTTTTCATATATCTTATTCTATCATGGATCATGTCCTTTGATTACCTTTTTACTCACATCTTATGAACATCCAATCTCTATTCCATGGGTCATGAATATGATCTTTCATATGTATGATATAGTTTAAAAATTTTATTCCCATGGTCTCATACCCTTATAGTCATGTTATGGTTACATATATCTTTTTTTACCATTACTGATATTCTTAGAAAACCATTTCTTATGTTTCCTTTCCCCATGTTATGAGGAAATTTTTTTTATTGGAGTACTAAATTGGATGATCTCTCTTGGAAACATTGAGGATCTTTCACAAGATTAGAATATTTGGTGTCAGGTTTCCAAAGATACTAAACTATTATGGTTTTCATGCATGTGTTTTTTTAATCTAATAAATATTCATAAAAAGGTATGCAATATATTTGTATAATAATCTTGAGTTTCAATAGTTGGTACAAAGGGAATTGTTTTGTGATCCTTTAGATACTAGGATAAAAAAACATTACTGGTTTGGCTAAGGATATTTATAAGGATATGTCTAGGGGTGAATTTAAGGATAATTCTAAGGCTATGTTAAAGCATATGGTAATGTATTGTAATTTTAGTAAGGGACATAGAATGTGGTTTTCTAGAAATATATCTATGTCTAGATACTATATGTGGATGTGGTTATAGGTAATGTATACCTAGGGGTAATAACCCTACAAGCACCATATTGAGATAGACTTGATTGTAAACTATCACATGAAAATGGGGCTTTATGTACAAGTGGTTTTACACTCCAAGGGAATATTCTTTATAAATTCAAAAACTCTTTTCAAAAAATCATGAAGAATTTAAATAGATGATGATCAGTGAAGATCTAGTTCAGGCCTAATGTTTCATATGTTTTAAAAAAGTTGTAATGATTTAGACATTATATAAGTGATTTTTTAATGATTATGTGTTTTTTCTCTAGGGTAAGTGTTTCTCAGAATATGATTTATTGTTTTTATCAATGGTGAGAACCATAAATAACCAGGTTAACATTAAATGCGACAAGATCATTTTTGATGAGCAGTAAAATGGGTTGATGACTAGAGTAAATGAAATTTTGATTATTCCTAATCAGTTTTTTTGGAAAATTATTAACAATGTGTACCTTAAATAACTCTCAGACTCACAAAATAAAATAATGAATGAGTTCATTGAGAGATCGTCTATTGGAAACTATAATAGAAATAACGTTCAATTTCCAATATGATAGGAATGTTATAAGAAAAACTGATGGGAATACCTAAAAAGAACAACAAGCTGTTTTATGTGTGGAGAAGAAGGGAACAAAGTATGTAATTACTATATAAAAATGAATATTTTAGTAAATTCAAAGGATGATAATATTCATCGTTCTAATTTATTATCAATAGATGAATGTTTTAAATGTGGAATGTATGATCATTTTGAAAATAAATTCCTAGAGGGAAAGATCAAGGAGAGGATTGAAAAAGTAGAAGATGTATAGGTTTTTTAAAATGATGATGAGACTAAAAATTACATATTAAATGAAAAAAGTATTATGTAATAATATGAAAAATCCTAGTTAATATTTCAAAAATTAAGTCTAAGGATTTATATGTTTAATTATTAGAAATCCTTAATTAATATATATATAATGATTTTTTTGTATATTTTTTTCACTAATTATATGAAATAATATGTTCAATGGGGACAATGAATTGGAAAATTTATTTAATGGAAATAATATATTTCATTAAAAACACATTATTAAGTAATGATAACCCTTAATATGTTCTTTTTGTTGAGAGAATGGTTTTTAGGTTTGATAATTATATGATTGGTATGGATATAGTATATTGGATAGAGTTTATTGTGTTGGAAATGATTACTCACTTTTTTAAAAAGTGGTATGTGTTATTATTAGAGGATTTTACAACCTTTATAGATATATGGAATATATAAAATAATATATAGCTTTATTTATAGAATGAGGAATAATATATGGTTTTAGTGAGGTTCAAATGAAATTCTAGTTGTTACCATGATTCAAGATAATATATGATCATGGTATTCCCATATTACAAATGTAACCATTAAAATATACTAAATGATATTTTATGGATTAATGTAAATTTGATTTTTTGGAAATTTAGTGATATTATTTATAAATTTTAAATTTTTAAGGGTCGTAATGTTTATTATATACAGAATGGTTTATTTTGATCATTGGATGAGTTATTGGAGATTAATTTATTACTTCACAAAATGATGATTTATGAATACTCGATAACTTGTGATATACATTTTGTTATGTTTATAACTAGTGACCTAATTAATGACTTATAATTATAATATGGATCTTGTGATCCATTAGTGCTTCCTGAATATCAAATTCAACATAATTTCTTGTATTATGAGAATAAATATAAATTTAATAATGACCAACTAATGGATGAAATTAATCTTATGATATAAAATAAAACTAATAATAAGGTATTTTGTTTCCATACAAATTCTTGATCATATCGTGATAGTGGAATATCAAATTGATCCTCCAAAAAACATCTATCACGTTCACAATGTTCTCTTAGAATGTCTCATGGGGACGTACATACATAATCCATCAGATTCAATAAACTCAGATGTCATACCCCTGGATCATGAGAATTGTTATGAGGAACAACTAATGATGATTCTAGATAATACAGAGAATGTAATATGAATAAATTACACTTAATAAATCAACATTTTGTAGTGAAACCACAAAATTGAAGAAGTTATATAGGAACAAAAGCTTGTAATGAGGCAAATGTATCCCTAGTTATTCGTACTAAAGTGATGAATTTTGACGGTGAAATTCAATTTATGGTGGATAAAATATAAAACAGTATGATTTTGAAAAATATATTATTTTAAAATAATTAAAACCTTTTGATATTTTTTATTACCCGAAACATGATGTTTATATTAGTTTTCATGCAATGCTATGTTTATGATTCATTACACACAACACCTAGTTTAAACAAAACAAGATATTCAATTTAAATATTATTATATAACATTATATTAATCACCTACAATTTAGAATTTTCGGTATGTATAATTTAAGAAAATATATATTTTACACCTGTATATATATGGAATTATTTATCGACCCATTAATTTGAAATGATATTAAAAGAAAAATTTGGAAATAAATGAAATATTTTTTCCGAGAAGCTATTTTTATGAGTAAAAATATGTTTTACCTCAATAAAATAAACAAATCACTTTTGGTGAATAATTTTAATAAATTTTATATATTAATTTTTTTATAAATTTTTTAATATTCATCTTTTTTATTTACAAGAGAATAGATAAGAACAAATACAATTTTTTTTAAAGAATATATATTTCAAAAAAGAATATTTTTCTCCTTTTTCAAAAATACATTAATATTAATTTTTTACATTATTAAAATATTTTTTTGAAAAAATTAACTTAAATTGGGAAATTATAATTTTAAAACTATCATGGAGTGAGTTTTTTATAATTTTGGTAGGACATAAATGCTCTAATGAATAATGAAAAATACATAATTTTATTAAAAATTGTTATATATTATAATGAATTTGAAAACCTAAATTTATTTATATGATTTTAAATGTAAAATTAGATCAATTATATTAATATTAACCTAATTTACATAATTGGAATTAATTTCATATTGAAATTTTATGTAAAACCCTTTCAAACATTTAAAACCATTCTCTTTGGAAAACAAATTTTTTATCACATATATGTGATTATTTTCAAATTAAAATTTTTTCATTATATGAAAGGACTATAAAAAATAGATTCAATATTTGTAATTATATTAAATTATAATATATAATTAGTTCAACATAATTATTTAACATTATATGAAAGGAATATAAAAGTAGAATATATTATTAATCAAAGGACATAAATTGAATATTGTTTTGGATTATGAGGGTCTCTTTACATCCTGTGATTGGATGGGTTTAGAGGAGGTATTTTGGATGCAGTTACGCTTGAGCACAACATTTCACCCACAAACTAATGGATAGAATGAGTGGGCCATGAAGGTTCTAGAGGACATGCATAAAGATTTCATATTATACTTTGTATTTAGTTAGTATGATCACCTACCACTGGTGAAGTTTTTATAGAAAAAAAAACTACCATTTTACCATCAGTATTAAACTATTCGAGGCTTTGTACGGGTGACCCAATAGGTCCACACTTTGCTGGACTGACCCTAGTGGGTCGACACTCATGGGGCCGATGTTCATGAGATCTACAATAGAGAAGGTGAAGATTATCTAGGAGCAAATAAAGACGACAAAAATTTGTCATAAGTCTTATTTTGATAGGATACATACGATTTTTTAATTCAATGAAGGAGAATAGATGTTCCTACAAGTTTCACATCGACATGGATTATGAATATTTGGCCGAGGTGGAAAACTATATCTGAGATTCATTGTCCCTTTCCAAATGCTATGTAGAGATGACGTGGTACTGTAATACATAGCACTAAATACATACATTGACTGGGTAGACACTTTATTCCATGTGTTATATCTAAGGAGGTATGTTCATGACCTATCACACATTATCGAATGGGGTGATTTAGACATCAGGTATGTAGAGACCTTTTTAGGGTACCCAGTAGCATTTGAGGACAGGAAGTAGATGAACATTCATAGGAAATCGATTCCTTTGGTACATGTCTAATTAGAGAACAAGAATATTTATGAGATCACAAGGGAGATGGAGGCATATAATCATGATCAACACCCACATATTTTTGAACTGTAATTTTTTGGTATTTTTAGGGATGCATTTCCATAAGGGTGTGAGAATATAATATCTCAGATTTTTGATGTATTATTTTTGGATATTTTATGGATTATTTTTGAGAATTGATGCTGATATGACATTGGATTATGAGGCCCATTGTGCATGAAATAAATATTTGAATTGAATCAAATATATTAAATAGCACAGTTGTATTATTTTCCTAAAAAAGTGGAATACATTCTGAACGGGTGGCCAAATATGATATTTGAGGGAATCATTGAGTTCAGAATAGCATTTTTACCAAGGTGTTACTTAATATTAGACAGCATTGGGAATTTGTGAAATCATTATAATGGAGGGTTAAATGAAAAAAATAATTTAATTAAATAATTTTTATATGTCTCATCAACATAGTGACTATTTTTTCTTCAAATAGAAGATAATGATGAAATCATAGGGTTAACTGCATAACCCTAGAGACGCTGAAAGACCACTAGAATAACCCTTGGAGAATAAAATTAGGAAATTCATGAGATATCATCAATCAATAAATCGACACAACCTCATATTCGACTAATATTTCCAATAAACACTAAGTAAACATATTTCGTCATCAGAAATTGAACATATCGAGGTAGGATGTTTTTATATTTAGATTTCTTCCCCATTCTGGATTCCTATGATTAGCACGTATCAATCAACCAACCGATTGATCTTGGGATAATGTTTATTTGTAGGATGGTATTATTAATGGGTGAATTGGGACAATTATTTTGATTTTATTCATTTTTTATTTTGTATAAATAAATCAAGATCGACATGGACATTGATCAAGATTTAGTGTTCTCATGTCTTCTGGTTATTTTTCCCCTAGTTCAGTGAATCACCATGGGAGGTCCTTGTTTGGCCTGGGGTTTGACTATTCCAGAATAATAAATCATTTCACACCCATTTCTTAGTGCACCAATCCTTTTTCATAGATCTAGGATCATAATGACATGAAGGATGTGTGAAGATGGAGTTGGAGTGATTCAAATGATAAATGACTCTCTATTTCACGTTCTTCTACATTCTTTGTAACACAATGAAAAATGATGACTTGATCCATATTTTGGTATGATATGAAGATGAGACACATTGTTCGACAACAGTGAGGTATTGAAGATATTGGATATCTGATTTAATGAAGAATCAATCACCGAGTTGATGGCTGATTATCTTCCAGGACGTGCGGAGGAAGAAAAAGCGATTATGGAAAATCATGATCCACACAGTGTGTAATCCAAGATTTCCCAACAAGTGGGGACCCATGGAAGTGGTGTTAGGGTTTGTCCAAAATTAAGGATAACATGATGTGAAACCCATGTCACTCGGTGTGTGACCCTCCTCTGTTGACTTTTTGTGTACTTTGGAAGTACATAGACTTTGGATGAAGTAAATGGGCATTAACACACCATGTTATCCAACACAAACCTGGCTTGGAATACACTGACCGGTACACAAACCCAACATCAATAAATAGACATGACCAGGTGACACGGGTAGGACACAATGTGTCTTTAAAGACCATGTACACATTCTAAATGTGATGTATATAGATACTACAAGCCATGAAATAATATTTCATACAGGAAGGAATCAGGATAAATGGACACACCATGTACCCCTTGGAACATGCAATGTAATCCCATCAAGAGTGCTTGAGTCTCATTATTTAATTTTTTTGGAAAACTATATGATGAGTAAATTCTCTTGGTCTTTTCCCTTGAGGATAAAATTTGACATTACATCCACATTATTGGATTCTGATCCCCTCTATAGGTCGAGTCTCAGATAGAGTTGTGGGGTCCCTCTGTAAGACAAGAGTGTTATCCTCTATCATCCTTAGTTACCCGCATAGAGTTTGTGGAATTAGTGTTACCTACCTAATTAGGTTCTTCATCCTCCATCTAGAAGGTTTCATTAGTATGTTTTATGGAATCATGGACTTATTATCCCCTATGTAGTGTTTTGATCAAGAATGGGTTCATAGTGTCATGTAGTGGTTCAAGGAATCATCCTATATCTATGTATCATAGTATACTAAGACTAGTTTAATTTTATTTTGGTGGGTACCAATGAGATATACCTCTTAATAAGGTGACTCTAATGATATAATGGCTCATGGGGGGACTTCTCCCCGAACAAAAATTGTTTAGAGAAATTTCATATGGCTGATAGTTGGTTTTAACTGCCTAATGGTGTGGTTTCATTGTAGAGTATATTAAGGGTTTTTATATTATAAATTAACTATTACATCTTGTATTGAGTAGAATATACTTGGTTCTTCAATTTTGTTGTTTTAGGGGGTTTCCTACTAAGTATTTTTTATACTCACCCCTTTATGGTCAATGCCCACACGTGTTGTGTCTTGTACATATGATGTGCCTTTTGATTGCATCCTCGGAGGATAGGGAGTAGGAGGAGTGTAGCTAGAGGTTGATAGAACATGGTGGTTTTCAAGACTATTGTTTTTTACTTAGTAATTTTCCTCATAAATGGTTAGACTCTTTGTAGATTTGGTTGGGCTTGTTTTTGGCAGCTTTTTTATTTGTAGTACTTTACTCTCATACTCATATGTGGGATCATAGATGTATGAATGCATTCTTTCAGTTGTTTTATATTTTATCAATGTGTGGTCTTGGAGTTGTGTGTATATGTACATATACTTTTCTCTAATTATTCCTATTTTTGGGATATTTCCACTTAGCACTAGTAATCATCCCCTGGCCTATAAAAAGTGTGCTTGGGGCTGTCTTTGCATGGGTCACTCTGGGATGGGTCATGAACAACAAAACTATTATGAAACATGTTCAAAATAACCAAAATTCATCACACTTGATATTGAAAATATATAATAAATAATGAATATATATAGAGAATAAATATAAATTAATTCTATAAAAGGTAATAGATATGATTAATGTTATAAAAGAGGAGATAAGGATAATAAATTATGTTTTATATTCGATTAAAGGGATTTAGTAGAAGCATGGGATTCAAATAAGTGTTTACTTATCTCAAATTTAATTTCATGTGGCATATTTTATATTATACACCATGATATATTTGGTATTGTGTTATTATTGAATAATGGGTGCATTTTACAAAATTCATGTAATTCATGAGGTTTTAATAGCCATATCAATTTAATTAATTATATGGGCTTTGAATCAATGGATTCCAAAGTTCTAAGTGTTATTTTTATCCCTTTTCCATTCTATAAGACCTGTTTGTTATTGGGAACCATCAGTTATTTCTATGGTGTTTTCAATACTCTAACTAGCTTCAAGTATAATGAAAAACATTCATGTCATTACAAATCTGTTTCCATTTCATGTTAACCATATTATGTTTTTCTATTCTTACATAGTCCTTACCATAGTGGTTATTAGTCTCTATTTTTGATTTCTTAGGGACGTGTTTCATAATGTGTATCGTGCTTCCTTTTATGGGGAAATGGATTCCTATTTGATGTATTATATCATTATTGTTTTCTATTTAATATATAAAATGATTACATTTATATTTCCAATTCCATGGGGTTCTAATTGAATAGTTATCAAAGTCATTAGGGGTTTATATAAAAATTCCCTTCATTGAGACATGTATTGAGTTATACACTTACATTATTTTATAAAGTGTTTACACTATATATTTAACACATTATATCTGAGTTTTCTCTTTGTTCATGGTATTGAGAATATTTCTAATGCTCCCTATTTAGAAGATATTTTTGATCAATGTCAAAATCCATTGAAATTACATGTGATAAACAAAGTAAATATTTTTTGAACTATCCACCTTATTTCTAATGATGTATTATCAATGATATCCCTTTTATTGACTGATAAATTAATGAATTTATGCAGTTTGTATATTAAAATGGATGTTTATAAATTCATAAGAAATTTTTATTATTCCTTGTATTTTAGTTCATTTCATTCATATGGTGAATGTACATAACTTTATAATGATACATGTAGGGGAAAATTATAAATAGACATATGATGCATTAGTTAGTCTCATTTGATGAAAGGTTCGGTGTTTGCTGTATTCCTACCGTTTTCAAGAATGAATTTTTAAATTTGATCTTGATTTATAGAATGATGTCAGGACTAGAAAATTGATAATAAGTCTTATTTCTTGAATGATACTTTATGGAAAAGGTTGAGATGGATAAAATTATTCATTCCATAATCATGAATTTAGAAATTTTTATCCATGTGATTATTTATATTTTTATTTCATTCATGATTATATTCTAAGATCACAAGAGACATTATATATCATTCATTGATTATCATTTATTTATTTCCATTTTATCAATTCCTGATTTATTCAATGATAGGTTATAGTATACACTTTCTCTTTCTGAGAATTTTCGTTCCCCATTTTTATATTTTCATTTCCCTATATATTTAGGGAAATATTTATATAAGATATTTCTAGATTAACAACATGTGAAAAATAAATTTTGGGATATTTTGAAGATTTATTATGTAATAATTATTTTCATATTTATTGGGGAAAATTTCTTTTGGAAGAGAAACAAATGGAATTTTTTAGTTAATCAGTTATCTATGTTCTATAAATATCTTAACCAAAATGGAAATTGGAATGTATATAATGAAAATTTTCCTTTGTTCCGTGTATTTAAGGTAGAATTATATTTTAGTTTGTATAGTTATGAACAAATTTTTAAATAGTAGTTATTTACTAAGAATGATTTGTTAAATAAAAAATCACTAAAATATGTAAAGGAGAAGGAGGAATACCAAAAATAAATGGATAAAAACTAATGGAAATATCTTGTTGAATAGATAATGTTCAAGAAAAAATATTAAACAATGAATAAAAACCATAACATGATTAAAAACTAAAATATTTTTCAGTAATTATTAGAATAATTGAATTTATACACACTCACAATCAAGATAGTTCCTTCATTATATTATGGAAAATAAGTGAGAAAAAAGAAATCAAGGAATAAACTATCATGAAAAAATGTGCATCTCTTCATATTCCTACTGCTCAACCTATCATTGAGTTTTATTGATAAAAGGATTTAAAAAATACTTTTAATGTGGTTTTAAACTATAATTAGAAAAGCAAGAACGAGACTCAAATGTGTAAAGGATAAGAAAAATAAGTTGTAACAGAGAAAAAAATAATCAAGATCATGAAAGTGATTAAAAAATGAAAAAGTTTAATTTACCCAAATAATTTTGGTATAGTGAATGTCAAAAAATGTAAGAGAATAACATGATTGATATGTTATAGAGATATATAATAAGAAAAGATAAAGAAGATATTGGGATTATTTTATATGGAGTCAATGTATTTATCTCCCCACTTCATCTTCCCCTCTAATTATTTGACTAATTCCTAGATTATTCCATTGAGGAAATACCCTTACATCCTCTACAAGTAATTTTTGATATTTTTTCAATCATTTTAGCTCAAAATCCCCATTTTATTATCCTATATTCAATAACTGGAAAATCATCACCTCATTTTATGGAAAATTCCAAATCTGACCCTATAAGTATTTATTTGACTTCACAATACTATCAGGTCTTCATTTTAGTTATCCATTAAACCCAATCATGCATGTCATATTTTTCATGTAGCTTCACCCCCTAAAGAACTCAAAATCACAAGAACCATTAATTTTTTCATGAAATCATGAACTAGATTTATCATTGACCTTGATAACCTCTAATTCAAGATCCTTTTACAAAAAACTCATTGATCATTCAATATAAAAATTCTGAACCAATTGAATATTTGATGAAAATTATTTTAGATCACTAGGTTAAAAAACACAGTTCATTAAATCTAGAAATTCAATCTCCTTTGGAAAAACTTTCTAGAATATTTGTCTTCTTTATTGACTAGTCTCACATCAAATGAGATCATAAACCTCTTATCCCTGATGAATATGGTGTTCTAATATTCAGTATCATTTTAAAAATTGAGAAAATCAAAATAATATTTATTAAATGATATTGGGCTTTCCTTGTGAAAAATAAAATGATCCCATTTCTATTTTCTATCAATAGGATTTGACATGATTTAATGTCAGTTTTCCAAATGTGACAAATAATTGGAATTTGGTTGAACATATCCGGTTAAATCATGATAAAACAAAAAACCAATGTATTGGTACAGACTGAAGCCGCTATTATCTTTCAAATTATCATCAATCATTCAAGAAATTTAAATAAGAGTGATCATTATCTTATTTAGTGACTCAACTTCACTCAAAATCAGAGATCTCCATCATAGAAATCATGGTTGATCTAAATGGTGTAAACCATCTTCATGATATTTTTTCAATAATATACTAAACTTGATCAGTTTTGGTGGAAATAGAAACTCTATCAGGTTTTATCGTTAATTCAAACTCATGGTTTTCTTTATCCAAAAACTCTTCTAATTTGGTCAAGCTCAAAAAGTAATAGTTCAAATATATTTTCATCTATCTCGATGATTCATTCTAGGTAAAAGGGACAATCTTTCTTTAGAAACATCATCCCTAGTATGATGTCAATTAAAATATAGAGAGATCATCATTTTTTATCTAGCATGATAGGTCTTTTATTGAAGCTACCAATGTTGTCTTAATCTGAGATTCTAATGGGTTCATGCTTCAGTTCCAATTTGTAATCCACTCTTAGTCAAAATATTTTCAGTTAATTTTGGACTCTTTAACATGAGTTCATCATTATCATGGATAATTTTAATGTATTACTTTTGAAGAAGAATTATTATTTTTATTGCAATGTTATATGATATTTTAAATGTTATATGAAAATAGATTATATAAAAGGTTAATTAAAATATTGAATGACTTAAAAAATAAGGAAATAGAATGAAAATTGAAAAATACTTATGGTGAGAAACAATGAATGATTTTCGATACATAGATTTTTTCAATTTTTAGTGAAATTTAAAAACATCGTAGAAAATTTATTCCATAGTAGATGTTTTAAATAAAACCATAAAACTTGAAAATTTAAATTTTAAACTCCCAAAACACTGAGAAAATGAATATTTCATTATAAAATTTAATGCAACACAATGTTTATTCTTAAATTATAGTAAAATTAATTCAAATAACTATTCAATTAATTAATCCCAAAATATCTTATTTTCCTAAAAATATTAAAATAGAAACAATTCTATTATAATCAAATAATATTTAATAAATCTATTTTTAAATAATATTATAGAAAAAACCTAATAAATTCCACAAATATACGTGAAAAAATTCATCAATTTAAGAACAAATACCAACTACAACTGGTTTTCAACCTATTGAAATAAGAGATCATATGACCTTAATTTAATAGAGAAATCATTAATTTTATGGATAAGAAATTATTTATATTCTTATGTGTCTTTTAGAGAATGTTTTTATCCTGGTGATGGGCCTACATAATTCCATAATGGTATGGGATATGTTAGATAGAAAATAATAGAGGAATTAAAAATTTAAATATAAAAACATTAAAATTCATCAAAATAGGTTTGAAGATATAAAGATGGATTATAATGAATCCATTTACGATTACTTCCATAGAGTTTGTTAAATAATGATTAAAAGATGAGGATTCAGTGAAATACAGTATAAACATGTAATTGTGAAGATACTCACTAATAATTTAACAGAAAAATTTCATCCCAAAAATATATGTTACACAAGAAAAGTAATAACTTTCAATTAATTAGATACAAAACATCTACATTTCCTATTATGATATAACAAAGACATCCTTAAATAAGAAATTTTTATATGATAAGAATTTAAAACCATTGATAAAACTACATATAAAGGTAGAAGAACCTGGACATTCATTGGAATTTGATGGTGAAGACGATACCAATGAATATGCAAAGAGAATAATTTATCTTATCTAAAATAAATATGAAAAAAGGTAAAGTAAATCCAAAGGGAATGATTCCCTTGAAGTTGTTTAAGTATATTGGTGTTGGGAATTTTATTGTAAATTATCTACAGAATAAGAATATTGAATAAAAGGTTTCTGATAAGGATGAAAATACCAAGAATATAAAATTGTGTAAGATATTTGAGTATAAAAAATAACTAGTGTGTTTAATAAAGAATTTATATGAATAGAAATAAATAATTTAAGAAAAATTAAGAAGCTTAATGAACATTATCATTCAACCAATCTAAGGATGAAGGTCATGAAATGTTTACAAAATTTATGGAATTTGTGGAGAAGGAAGAAAAATAATCAATAAGTGAAGATGAAGGTTCTAAAAAGATATATATTGATCAGATGATAATATATGTGTTAAAATCCTGACTTTAGAAAAACATCAAGCTAAATAAAGATGTTAAAAACCTTTTAAGAGATCATGAAAAAAGTCTATTGATAATAAGAACTGTGTAAGATAGCATTAAAATTTCCAGAAACTGAAAAGTAGATGAAAATGTAAAATAATACATCAATATATTTGTTTAATTAAATAATGAAAAATTTACCACATCCAATTCTTCCAACAGATAATTTTAGTTTAAATTAATATCTGATATATCAATAAAAAGTTTAATATGTTTTTTGTAATAGTGTAGGTTATAATTAAAAATATGGGAATGTTTAGGCTAGATAAGATTTTTATAAATTATATTATCCATATATTCTATAGATGAGTGTTTAAATAAAATCAATTCCCTTTATTAATAAGCAAGATGAGGGAGTATGTGGACAACAAACATAGATTTATACAATAGTGTTTTCAAAACATGCCTACAATTGTTATAGTATATTCATATCTAGGTCTGCTATTAGTGTTTAGGATCTAATGTTATAAGGATGAAACATTCTAGTAGACCATTACTCAATGTGTATGGAGGTATGAAAAACATGGATAAACAGTAATATGAATGTATATGAGTCCCTAATGAAGAGTACAATTGAAAAGTCACTTCAAATATATTTATATACAAAATATATGAAATTTTGAAGGAATTATTTTAAGGAAGGGAGTACCCAGATAATTTTGTAAAAAAATTTTAAAAAAATATATCTGGATATATCTCCAAATAAAAATGGGAAAATGATTTCAAAATATCAATAAAAATTATAAGTCATTCATTACTGAGGTGTATTTAAAAGTATTTATAAAACAAAGACCATGGATACTTGAAAATGGATTCTCTCCATGTACTTGAAGAGACACAAAATTTTTTAAATGCACTGAGCTACATGAAGGATGAGTATTTACACTTAGAAATGATTTCTTACTAATTATCAAATGTATTAGGACTTTTGAGATTAATTATAAAGGACTTAATTGAAAGGATTTATTTCCATTGGAATGGATGAAACATAGCATGCTAAGTGTTAAGAAACTATGGGATAAGGAAAATGAAGTTTCTTTTCAAAATATATCATGCATTATCCTAAACTCAAAATATTTAAGAGTTATTACATGAGTTAAACCAATAAGTTGGAACTTGTATCAAATTAGTAGTCTATAAAAATCATATCATATGAGTGCAAAAGATGAAATGATCAAGGTCATAGGGGAATTATACACATTATAAAATTGAATATATGAAGGTTCTCATAGCATGAAATTATGAGAAAACCTCTTAAATTCAATAGATATACTATTTGTTTCTGATATATTTCATAATACTAAGATGACTCAAAATACTCATAAGAAGACTCTACTTGACTATTAGAATCAATATATTCTAATATATGTGGTCCAATGGGGAATAATTCATCCATGGTTGATATATATTTCATTACATTCTTATACGAATACACTTATATTCTAAATTTACTTTTCAAGATGAAAAAACTAGAGGATATTAATAAGTTATAAAATTTCATAAGAATTTGGGAGAATTTGGTTAGTTTATACATAAAAAATTTGAGATAATTCAAGGTAAAATAATAAAAATTAAATGATTTTGAGATCTATTTAGTGATATATGGGATATAATATAAGTTTAAAACACTATAAACTCTTATAAGTGGTATTCCCTATAATAAGAATGCGTGTATTCTGCAAATGGAATGAACTATGATAGTTGATCACAAAATTCCCATTTTTTGGAGAGGAGAATTTTTCATCAATATTAATATCTAAAACAGGTTCTTGTAAAGGTCTAAAACTCACAAGACCCCATAGATGATATATAATAATAGAAAAAATATTTAAATTCTTTATAGTTTTTGGAAACCTATATTACATAATAATCATGAGTGAATATATGGGGAAATTTTATGAAAAGGGTGATGAATGTTCTTGTTGGGGTATCTTCAAAATATTTATGGATATTAATGTTGGTGTAATAACCAATATAAGATGTTATAATTTTAAATTGTGAAAATAAATTAATATCATCAAAAAAATATGTTCTTCCTGATCATGAAGTTTATTCGTTTAGGTCTAAAAATATTCAAAATTCCATGAAAAAGATTGTAGAGAAAGATATAACATTGTATGTTGTGGTTGATATTGATTTATAAGTACGTACTCTTGAAAAAGGGATAAATAATAAAGCAAAGAGTCATTATAAGATAATGGATAATGTTGATTTTGTGAATATAATTGGACAGTAGGGAAAACCTACACAAACACCAATATGGTTGATATTAAAAACCCAAATTGATCTTATTTCACAAATTGAACGTCATACTATTGATGATGCAACTACGAATGATGAGTTTAATTCAATAATTATTGAAAATATAAAAAAATAGAGAATAAATTCAATTTGTATTTAGTATATAGGCCTCAAAATAGTAATATCATTATCATTAAGGGGGTATTCAGAAATAATTGGTGTAAAAAAAGAAAGCAAAATGAAATAAATAAATACAATATTTAATGGGTTATTATAAGATAAATGGATTCTTATTTTAGGAAATAATTTAACTAATTGTAGGGATTTAGATCATCAAGAGGTTTTTTTTGTTTTAGTATCTCAAAAAACTATAAAATCTATAAAATATCTATAATGTATTCTTTCCTTACTATAAATTTTGATGAACTATTTTTCAATAAAAAACATTGTGATTTTTTCTTTAAAATGATGGAATCATGTTGTATAAAATTATGAAATATTTATATGGGTAAAAGTTGTCCCCAAAAACCTAGCATTGCAATATTTATGGATTCTTTCGAAAAATGTATATTTGAAGTGAAATGTTATTGTTAATCATTATGTGAATGAGCTATGCATAAGTACTCTTATATATTTAGTATATATTGATGAAAACATTTTTTATTGGTGAAAATGAAAATATATATGTGATGAATTTTCTTAAGAAATTAAAAAGAAACTTGAACTATCAATATTTGGTGAGATTTTATATAATATAGGGACAGAGATCCGAGAAGGGGTTGATCAAATATTTATACATAAAGAAAAATTCTATAAGTAGTTTTTGCTGAAGTTTAGAGTATATGAATTAAAATGGATATCTACTCATATGGTTGTTGTCAAATAATCAATAGTCTAAGAGACTAAATCTTCTTTGAATTGAAATGGATAAATAAAAATATTTTGAAGTTGACTTTATTTGAAAACCTCTCGATCAAACATTGTATTTTATATAACATAATGTGCTATATTTCAGAGTGATCCCATAAAATCACATATGTTGGTAGATAGAATTATCTTGAGGAATATTAAGAACATAGTGAATTTAATCCTTCAATACCAAATAAGTCTAGATATGACTTTACATGTGTTTAAATATATTGATTTTCCTGGAAATTATTTTTATAGGTAATCAACTGTAAGTTGAACATTATTTCTTATTGAATGTTATGTAGAGAAGAATAAGAAGAATAAATTTTTTATGATTGAGAATATCTAAATATGAGTATATACCATCCATACATGTATAAAATCAGATGATGTGGATTCAAGTATAACTTGATAACATGACAGTTGAGTTTCAGAAGACACTATGCATTTCCTATAACAATCAAACTGATAGAGATATTTTAACAAATATGGTTTAACTCACTAAATCAAAGTTAGTTGTTCATAGATATCATTTTATATAAGTGATGGTAGAAAATGGTGATTTGATACTTGAGATCATCGGTACTAATAAATAAATAAAATAAAATAATAATAATAAATTTCTATAAGATTGGTTTCATGAAAATAAAATGAATCTACATGTTCAATAATAACCCTCACATAATGGTATTCAGATATTTCCAGGATCTAAGAATTTGGATTGTTGTTTTCAAAGTAATTAAATAAAAAATTTAACAAATATTTATTTATTTTTTCAATGATGAGAGATATTTTCATGAGCTCTTTTTTGTTTATTAATTATTATTGTTATTGTAAAAATTAGGAGATTTTTTTGAGAATACTATTGTAGGAAAATAACTTTAATCACATAGGAAAAGGATTTATAGGATAAAGGATAGAAATTATCACAAGACACTACATTATCTTAGGATGTGGTGCCCTGATTCATCTCATTTGAGAGAGTTTATGATTTAATTAGTTATGAGAATGCTTAATGAAATCAATGATGAGGTTTAGGAGGTTTGAGAAACAATTAATATTTGGTGAAAAAAATAAAAATGGGAGAGTGAAGTGCCTCTAGGAATTTTGTAAGGATAAATTTTGACATATTTATAGTCAACCAAGTTGGTGAAGTATTATTGATGTGATTTTATGTTTTTGATAATTTGATGAAGTTATGTGAAATAGTTATGTGACTATTTTTTAAAGTCTCCAATTTTTTAAGATATGTATTTAAGAAAAAAAGTTTTCATATGATTTATTACATGTTTTCATATGTGTCATTCTAGGATCCATATGAGTAAATTGGTTCTGTATATATTTTATTTTCAATCATTGTATCTTTATTTATATAGTTTTATCAAGTCATTCTATCTTTATATGAGTGTTTCCAGTGTAGTGAATAAGTCAATGAAATCTATGTATGAGTAATTTTGATATATATACAAGTTATTTGGAAATTGTGCATGAGTCGTCCAAATGGTGTATAAGAATCAATACATTATGAAAATATAAAAATAAACTAAATAAATCATTTTTGAGAAAATTAGTTCTGTTTATTTCAAATTAGATATTTACTATAAAAAACATCATAAATTATTATTATTCAAGAAATTTAAATTTTCCCTGATACCCATATCATGAAGTTAATGATTTTTGGAAAGATAAACCAAATGGGGAATGTCAAAAAATGTGATTATTCTTATTTTAAAAAATAAATTAGATATTTAGTGTGAATATGTTTTTCTATTTTGAATTTCCTAAAATGACCTAAAAACCATATACTTATTCAATATGTGTTTTTTTATAGCCTGGGATATTTTTAAGATGTGTTTTTTGAGTTGTGGAACCATAAAATATTGTTCATTCCACATGAATAGTTTTTTAGATATTCTTGAATATGTAAATGGTGGATGATTCATATTTATTCTTTTGGTTTTTGATTGATTTGAAGACATTAGAATATTTTCTATGGGAATATGATAATTTTTAGGGTGGTTTTGGGAATATTTAAATTGTGAAGTAGACCCACATATTGGAGTTAGAAATATTTCCCCAAAAATTCATTGGGAACCAAAATATGGAAATTTTACAATTGTTCTTTAGCATGGTTGTTTAAAATTTCACTCATTATTTCATTTTTTTACATAAAAATGAATGGATCAATTTATTCATTTAAAAATATGCGATAGTGAGATGAATAATTTTTATTTCTACTATTATTAATAGTGAGAGTGAATAACTGAGAAAAAGAATAGTAGTACAGGAGTACCTAAAGGAATGGTTTCATTAATCTAATTATATGATCTATCTTGAGCTTGTAGTCTTGTGTCTAAAATAAGAATTATAATAAGAAGAAAATTCCTTGAAGTGTTTGAATTTGGTGAGATGGAAAAACTTTGAACCCTTATTATGATTATCATGATTTATATTTCATGATGTAAGTGAGATTATTATGTATTGTATATATAGTTGGAGTGAGAGAAGGATATTTATTATTTGTTGAATCAACCATGATTTCATGTGATCTTTCTCACTTATTATAACATATTTTAACTAGAAAAATGGTGAGTAAGACTAGTGAGAAGTTGTGTAATGGTAGAAATGGGATGTTATGAAACTATAAGTGAGTGGGGATTTAGGATTTCCTATTAAAATTTGGTGATTAAATTATAGTGAAATATATATATATATAGGATATTAATTATCTGAAATAAGAAGTAGAATTACAAATTTTGGCTAAAATTTCTATGAATTTCATTGTACTTGATCTATTTAATTTATATATTTTCATTATAGATTGAGAGTAAAGTATACATGTGAGGAAATCAGATTATAGCAAGTGACATGGATTAATTTATACATAAAAATTGAAATTTTAAAATTGATGGTTACAGTGATTCACCCAACTACCAATCCATACGTACCATCCATTTTCAATAATAGATGAGGATGAAATACTATATTTACATTATATAATTATTATATGTGCATGTGTTCAGAATTGAGGAATTACTGATAAAGAGAGTTATAGATTTAGGTTTTCTATAGAGATAAAGAGTTTTTTGTTTAAAGTAAGAGACATTTGTTTTATCTTTATTAATAAGTTCAGTTAACTAATATTCAATGTTATTTTACTACATTATCCCTTGTGTTCCAAGTGATAATGGAATGATGCAATAAAACATGAGTATATTTATATAATATAAAAGTTGGTTCGAAGGATATCGTTCATATTATTATCCAATACATAACATAATAAGAAAAGTAAGATATGGATTCTGGTATTAATGATTTTGATTGTCTAAAAACAAATTAACCTATATACATATTGAAATGTCAAAATTTTTCTTATTTTAAATATCTTCTTAAATTCTATCACTATATAAAATTTACAAATAATATCATTACATTATATGATATATATATTTAATATTTTTTAATGTATCATTAAATGAAATATAATTTTTAATATTATACATAAAAAAGTTATTGTATCAGGATTAATATATTTTAGAATGTATATTTTTTATATAAATTTTAGAGTTGATATTGTCTTTAGAGATGTTAAAATTTGATTAAACAAATGAATCTTCTAAAAAAATATTTATGTGATATCAATTTTTCCGTATGAAAATCTATAATAAATATATCATAATTACTTGCCAAAAATGTAGTATATATGTTAGAAAAAAAGTGATTAAAATATTTTTTTATGTTTTATTATTACCAATGATCTTATAGAATGTTTATATTTCAAAAAACTCTTAGAATAGTTCTAGTTGTAATCGATTTGTAAACAAAAATTAGTTTGAACACAACATAATATTGTATAGTATAAGGTAATCAAATTTGTAAAGAATGTTCAAGTATGATATATAAGATTGTGGATCATAATTTCACCATTATCCAAATACCATTTATGCAATTATTTAATGTCACTAAATGAAATAAATGGGAAGGTTGATTTTATAGATAACAAAATAGTAATATATCTGGTGTTATAAGGTGATAAAAAATGTATAGATGAAAATAAAAATTAATATAACATATTTTCATTTATATTCCCTATATATTAAGATGTGTTGGTATAGACACACACACACACATGCGGTTTTCCCATTTTTTCATTAAAACCATTTAAAAAATATAAATGAGTTATTTTATTCAAGGTAATTCACACATTATTATTCACTATTGTAGGCTATATATATATGGAATGTTTAATAATTGTTGGATCTAAGGGATAAATATATAAGATGTCCCCAGTTGATGATGGATAATGAAATACATGGGTTTTCATTATATTTTAACAGTGTTATTTATAGGGTCTCATATGGAGATATAGTTCACTCATGAAAAAAACAAGGGGCCTTGTTTTAGATTTACCTAATGATTATTCCACAATAAATGTCACATATTGTGTCATTGGTATCATTGGAATGAATGTTTCATTATAATCCCCTCTACATGGGGTAAATATTTTACCATATATGTGAACCTTCATACATAAATAACATTCTTATACCAATCTTAAATCTATGAAAAAATGGTGCTTGTTGGATATGTTGATGAATATGTGTTGGGATTTTCTTAACCAAATATTATTTTTCCTCCTATTTGATAGATACAATATTTTGAACCTCAATGATAAAAACACATGATGTGTATAACTATACCTAGGTGAGTGACTTGTAAATCACTTTTATACATTGATAAATAAAATAAAATGTATTCATATAAATAAATAAATGTTATTTATTCATCATACCCATTAAATATTTAATTATTTGAGAATGAATATATGAGTTTACCTATAAGATATTGACATGTTTTATGTCCATTTTCAGAAACAATGTTTACAAAATAAGACCAACCATAGATTCAATGTGGGTAACAATTCAATCTTGTGTCGGTTGGATTAGAAAAGTCATGTGGTCAAATATGTTTCCTTACTATATTATTTTTTGTAACAATATTACTATTTATCCAATATGTTTAATAATAATATAGTTTTACTGTCATAAATTTTTTTTAATGATATGAAATTAAATTTATTTTAAATATAAAAGAAACATGTTTTATTTTACACTATTTTGATTTTTTATTCTTGATTTAATTTTTCTCAATAAAATATTAGAATCTTGGTGTATTAAAGTAATGTGGAGTCTGATAATGATAATATATGTGTAACATCCCTGATCGGACACACTCACATGGCCAAAACATGTGGGTTGTGAGACCTCAAGTGTGCCTCCTCAAATGCGAGAGGCTACAAACTAGCATTGGGGGTGTGATATATATTGTGGGGAGATAATAACACCAAGTATATAGTATAATACATCATAAATATCAAATATAAAATATCATAGTAATGGAAACATAAAGTAAATAGCATATCATACAATTGTGAAAAAAAGAGTAACAAAAAACTCTATAATAACAAATCTTGTAATGACCTGATGAGATATTTCCAAATTTTAATAGAAAAAAATACAAATAAAAAACATAAATAAACATAAAAAACTCAAAAAAAATCTAGTCATGGACCCTCTATTAGTCCCATATCCAAACACAAACCCATTCAGTAAGGAAAAAAATAATCAGAAACAAGGTCCCTTGACATTTTCCAAACCTACATCTATGTAATCTACTCAGGTACCAAATGATGTCCATAATTAGGTGTGAGAAAAACATAGAAGGTCAACACCACCATGTCTAAATAGAACATTATGATAATAAGCGCACCAAAATAACTATTAAATATAGATATTAATTATTTAATTACAATAATACATCAAATCAACCAGCTTTGGCCCAATGCTATAATATCGCTGAGTAGGTAACACAACCTTTCCTACCAAAAAACACATATCCCAAGAAAAATCACAGAAATTTACGCCGATCCTTCTATATAATCATTTAATAATTGAAATGGGTAATGCCAACTCTATATATGAATTATAACATAGAAATGAAAATAACCCACTAAATATAATCATTACAATATGGGTCTATGTATATCCCATAGAAAACAAGTATTACAACTTGGGATTTTGTACAACACAATCAATATAAAAATTGTGACATGGGACTAGGAATACACCTCTCAATATAATCATTATAGCACGGTATGCAGGATAGCCAGTTCAATGTAAGCATTAGCTTGATAACAAAACAAGACATAATATAACAGATATCATAATTTGAAAAAATAATCCCTCAACAGTTAATTAGGAAAAATACCATTAATATTTCAATTAAATATTCATTTATATCACAAATTATCAATGATTATATCAATAAGTAATAATCCAATTCAAAGGAGTTCTCTATCATGAAATCACCTAAGGTCTCATTCCATGCCAAACACACATTAATCCATTTAAAAAAATTTAATTTTTGAAATCTTTTCTCACCCCATGGGTAGAAAAATTCAAGGTTACATTAACAATTTAATCCAAATAGATCCAAAAAATATTATTTTCCATGATATACAACTTATCAATTAATAATTTATTTACAGAGAACATTATTTTGGTGAAATAAAAATATTTCATATAGATAACAATTAAATAGACCATAGGGTTTGTTTAATACCTCTACCTTTATTGAAAAATAAATTCAAGTATTCCCATGAAAAAGAAAAAAAGGCCACAAAATATCTAAATATGAAATCAAGGATACCCTAGTTAAGTTCAAAACATAAAACAAACCCATAACCAAATTATTTACTCTATAATGAAAAATAATTTTTGTATAGAAGAGGAAAACCTATGAAAATAAAATCAATAAATATTTGGTGCATTATTGGGGTGTCCAGAAAATAGGAGAATACTCCAAATTTTCCAAGAGTTTTCCCACAGATTGAGAGGAGAGGGCTACACATAATGGATGAAAACTAATCACACATGCTTCCCACTTAAAGTAAATGGGTCTGAGGACACAATAGTTTTTATCCCATTCATGTCACGTATTTCAAAAATAAATATTTACACCAAAATAATTAATTACCTACGGATAATTTGTAACTGGACTAAAAAATACACAATTTAATTTAGGATCATGACATGTAATACCTAGAAATATGAAACTAGTTCATGAACTATGTCTGGTAGTAGTTACATATCACGAAACATTTACACCATGTGTAATCTTATAATGATTTGTTTTTTGGATTTCTTTTTTGAATGTTCCCAAACAACAATTAAATCCTTCAAAACTCATGATAAACTATCTTATGATATTTTAATACTTTTATAAACAAACTTCATTAATTCAAATAAACATAACAACATGAAATTTTGGTCAACTTACCCAATAAATTATCTCTAACTCTGAACAAGACTCAACAACCAAGGTTGAATGAAAAACTAAAATGGGGACATACCTATAAAAAGGCATCTTTCAAACTCCCCGATATATTACTTCTCATCTCTATGCTACTTGGAGAATAATTATGTGGTCTTGATGATCATATCTGACCATTGTGATGGAATATCAGATTCACTCTCCTAGGAATCCTAAAAAAGAAGCCAATTCTACCACTATAATAAATATAGAGGTATATTCCTTCTATAGTGTTAAATCTCAATATGTTACACAATAAATATTTTATGATCCTCAATGGAGGAATAAACAAAATACATGAGATACTCGATTTCTACCGCATTATAATGGTTTGGATAATATCACTATAGTTTCAAAACATAAAACACTTCTTTCATAGAATTGTAGAAATGTGGAGTGTATATTCAGTATTCATCTATTCTGACAATATACACTATCTCAAATTGGATGAAAAACCTAGGTGTTAGCTTTCCATATTTTTTGATATGGAATTTCCACAACCTATGTGACAATCGAATGAAATCATGATTTCCAACCACAAACTCTATAGGTCATCTCTGATGGTTAGTGTATTATTTATGCCATTGCTATGAGGACAATATCTAACTCCTTATCATATAAAACTTCTCATATGTCTTGTATATTATATTAAGTTCAATAATCACTACTCACCAATCTCTAACCAACAAATCAGTGAACAACATGACCCTCCATAAAAATCCTTAAAAGGTTCCTTCTAGATCGATTCATGAAAGTTATGGTTATACAAAAACCCCTTGAGTTCCATATAATTATTTCATGAATCACCAATATATAAAACAATATATTGTAATATATCCTCTAGAACCCGAATATTCTACTTATATTGATCATCATTCATTGGATGATAGATTATTCCCAAATAAACCTATGATCCTAGATCATTTTGAAGAACTAGACCAAAATGTGATGTGAAATGAGTATATCTCTCTGAAATGTTACATCTTGTAACATAGTGTAATTGAATTATCTCATGAATGTATATTCTACCAATATTATCAATTTTGATTCAATCCTAGATATGTAATAATTATGTTACCTTCTTCTATAATCCATAATCACCCATACTACATCATTTGTATGGGGTGTCCAAGGAAATATTATTTGAAAATACATAGTGATATCATTGAATTTTCACTCCAAAATGGATAGAGGATGCAATAACCTTGCTGACCTCTGATGTTCATATTTCATATTTTTAATGAAAAAACATCTCTCTAAAAATACTATTACCTTTTTCTTCATTCCTAAACACCAACACTATCAAGAGAGATAACAATATATATTTATCAAACACGGATGTACCTCCCATCTAGAAGTATGAATATATCACAACATACCCTCATTCAAGCCCATAAGATCACATAATCAGCCATGGAAAAGAAGATAATTTCTTATAAAAAGAGGCCATCCTGATGGTGTCTTTGAACAATATAAGGTTTCTCTCAGAACTAAGTACTCTAGATCAGATAGCTGCTTAGTTTTGATCTGTTCCAAAATAATCTGTACAATTGATTTTAATGCCATATTTGATCATCCCTACGAATCAAGAAAATCTATTTTCATGTTTTCAGAACATTATATCATCCCCCACCTATCACAATACTCCCGCACTACCTCTATCTATGTCATCTACCTCAATGAGTGGTAAATGATGTTTTACATTCATGGTGTATAATCAAACATGATGTCAAAAGAATATTGATTATTGACCCACCTCCTCTACCAATGTTCAAGTCCCACTGATAAAATATGTACATTATGTTCTTGTGGTTTGTGTATGCCACAAACATCAAACATAAATGACAGTGTCTCCAAAATCACAAGGCATATACCACTATAACCACCTCTAGATATTGAGTAGGGTAATTACTCTCATGAGGTATCAACTGTCCCGAGTAATATTAAACTACTTGTTACACCTTCCTCGTAACTACTCTGAATCTTAATCTAGATTCATCATAGTACATGGTATATTATTTACCTGGAATTGTTAAAGTGAGGATATGTGTTCTGTCCAGCCTTCCTTTAAGTCCCTAAAAATTTCCTTTGTAAGTATCTGATTAGACAAACTTCACTCCCTTATCTGTCATCCCAAACATCAGTGCTTCCAAAAGAGTGAAGTATTCAACAAAATAAAAACAATAACCAGTTAAATATAGAATTTTTAATGATAATATTGTAGCACATATAATTCCAGAAACTGAATTTTGTTAACTTGGAATAAATCCAATTCCCTTTTAATGTACATATGATGATTTCAAGAATTTTTTAATGAACTTATACTGACTAGGATCACAATAATATGGAAGTTCTAAACACCACCACAAACCTATCTAAAAATGATTAAAAATTGAATTCATCTAATCCATGAATACCACCTATGCATTGGTTAAACCAAATGGTATTTCTACAAATGCATACAATTGATACCTACTTCTAAAAGAAATTCAATGTGTATCCAATGGAATAACACTGAAATAGTTAAATAAAGTTCTCAAATTTATTATGGATAATATCGTAGCACATATTTGTAGATCGATAAGATCATTAATGTATGAAAGGGGATAACAGTTCTTGAACATCACTTGGTTCAACTTTTTATTTTCCATAGAAAATTTTAGAGTAGAATTATCTTTACTAAAAATAAGAATATGAGGACCCCATGGAGATATTCTTGGACCTGTGAAACCTTTTTCTTTCAAATATTCTAACTAAAAATTCTTTTAATGGAGCACAGTTGGTGCCATTCTATAAGGTGGCATAAAAATTGGATATACTCTTGATACCAAATTGATCATTAACTATTTCACCTAAACAATAGGTAAACCATAGATCAAAAAAAGATATACATCCATAAAATGGTCCACCACTACAGAAAACTAATCAAACTAAATTCCACCATCAACCATAAATGGGATTTCTATCGGAGCCTTGAGACTATCCATTTTTCACTGATTTTTTCCTCCATGATAATCCTAGAAAATACCACCCACCCAGTGGAGAATAACATTCTCTTTCTAGAGATAGAAAAGTAAATATCATTTTTTTATTTTTAAAATGATCCTGGTATAGGACTAACCAAGCCATACCAAGAATAATACAAAAACCATTCATTTCTAGAAGAAAAAACAGTTCTCATAACAAAGGGTAACTACAGATCACTTGTGAACTCACCATTAGAGGTTTGATATTCTCTAGCCGCACTACAAATATTGTATCTATGTTCAAAGAATGATATCATATTTCAACAAAAAAGACAAAACCATTAAAAAATGAGAATATAAAAAGGAATATGATGCTCTTTTATCATATAAAACACAAAAAGGGCACAAGATAAAAGAATATCACCTCTAACAGTTGATGTTCCTTCATCGAAAATAGTTAGAGTAGCCTACAGAGAATGAATATTAATTATTTGACTTCCATGGGATCCATGTTTAATCCCCTGAGCTATTCTCTCATCCAGGTACTATCATTCTTGCATTGAGGTACGTCACCCCTTTCCTTTAACTGGAAAACCTTTCAAACTCCATGTACCAGTCTACTGCGGATTAGATGATTTATTTATCGACTTTGGTAAATGTACTAATCCCATGAAACTACCCATCTACCACATAACCGTATAAAACCTCTATTTGTGGCCCATAAATTCCCAGGAATGAAATTAAAATTTGGGGTATGGAAACTAATACATCTTTAAGAAAATTTTGTCGCACTGAAAACACAATAATAGTGTATTGTTTTGAAATGGATTCCCACCGACCTAAATCCTCTATTGACTAATTACACAATGAAAACTATCATATATCTTTTTTTGAAAACAATGATAAGATCTCCTAGTTGACCATGCTAAAATATTTTTGGCAGCTACTTGGGGCACCTATCACATTTCATTATATGATGAGTTCCTAGTTTATCAAATCTAAAAAGATAGTCAGAAAAAAATCATAACATGTTACTAGATCCCATATCTAATTCCATCCTGGAAATATATATCCATAGGGATATCATATATATCTAATTATGATACAAATAATTTTAGGTCAATGAAAATTTCAATTTAGTTCATTGTTATCATGATTTTTTGTGTCTGATGCATGAACTATAATCGTTATCATCCCTTAATGTATATAGATAAAAGTGTCTCAATAAAATCAAATTGATTACCTTCAATGATAACTCATAATTCTTCCAATATTTCTTTATAATACCCCAAAAATATTTTAGTAGGTCCACAGAGCATATACGCTACACGATTCAAACTCCTATTTGTGGGTTCCTCATGCTTCTTAAAGATCATCTGGAAAAAACTCAATCTAAAACTCATCTAATTGTTTCCCTCACTCCCTAGTGATCGTATGTGGATTGTGTAGCTATAAAAATGTCATCGACTCAAAAATTTATTGTACATTGTGAAAATTATCTATTTTCATAGTTCACATAACCCTCATGAAACCATTGTGATGATGAAAATCCATATGATCCTTAGGAGTTACAGGAAGTCCCAGATCAGATTTTTTTGGAGTATGATGGTTTCCACTCTCATTATTCTATACTTAATATGGAGTGGAATAATTTTTTATATAAAATAAACACACTCCATAGAACACTAGATATAACAACAATGTAAACAAAAATATGTGACAATAATAGAGAACCACTACTACAGGAATTTCTAAACATGGATTCGAAGTGTTTTATAATTACATAATAATCCATTTAATTATACTTATGAGATATATCATGTACCTAATACCACAGTTCATCTAGGAGAATATAAAACACATGGAATGAATAAGTTCCTATCATTAACAATTAATGTTATTATAAATCCCTATGTTCTTATAATGATTTCAACATACTCATATCATTCCATACAAGTCCACAATTAAAAATATCATGAAATAATAACACCACACAACATTTGAATTAATGAAGGTGAAATGACATCAACTATAACCAATAAACATCATGAAAATCTATCCCATCCTAGGGAAGTCAAATTTACCATTATACATTGGTTATCTAATCCCATGATAATAAATTATTACTAAGTCTCAACACATCCTACCCTCCATTCTTCCATTCCTAAACGGTAAAATAACATAAAAGAAAAAATAACAAGATACCACTTTTTAATGTCTCTCGATTTGATACTCTCACATGGCCAGAACATGTTTTGTTACGAGACCTCATGTACACCTCCCTATACACCAGAGGCTCCCGAATAGTACAGAGGATGTGATATGTAGAGTGGGGCGATTATACCCTCTATTTTAGAGTTCAATATAATAATAATATAGAATAATAAATATTTGAGTAATGAAAACATAGAGGAAAAAACACATCATACAACTGGGAAAATAAAAGAGTCACCAAAAACAAAATACTAATAAATAATGTGATGAAAAGATTAGATGTATCTAAAGGTAAAACTGAAAAAAATGGAATCAGATGACATGATTAAAATTAAAGGACCCTAGTACCAAACTCACTATCCATCCCATATCAAAACTATAAGTCATCTATAAATAAATAAAAAAATTGAAACATGTTCCCTTATTCTTTTCTAAACCAAAATTCATATAATATACTCAAGTACCAACCAGTGGCCGGAATAAGGTGACAGAAAAACACTATTGGTCAACAACAACATGTCAATGAAAAATAGTATGATAATAACCATATGAAAATAAGTAATAAAAAGGTTTATTAATTAATAAAATAATATAATACATCAAATCAACCTACTTCAGCACCATGCCTGGATATCTATGACCATATATCATACCTATGCTAACCGAAAATAATTTATCCTTGGAAAAATCAATAAAATTTGGTCAAATCATACTTTCTAATCATTTAATCATAGGACTGGGTAGTTCATAATCAATATATACATTACATCATGTGACAGGGAATAACCCACCAAATTTAAGAATTATAACATGGGATTGGGAATATCCCACTCAATATAAGAAGGACATCATGGGACCAGGCATAGAACACTCAATATATTCATTATAGTATGAGATTGTGCATATTTTCAATATTAGAAATAGAACAATTTTATAGGAACAACCTCTTCAATAGAAAAATTAAAACATGATAAAACAATATGTTTTAATGTATAAATATTAAAATATCCCATCATAAGGCCTCAATGGTTAATTATAAAAATTACCATTTATCTTTTAATTACACATTCATTTATATCAACAATGACCGACCATTATATTAATAAGAAATAAAACAAGTCATAGTGATTATCTATAAAAAATAACCTAAAGTCTCTTGTCATTATAAACACACATTAAGAAAAAAAATTGAATTTGTTATTATTCAATGGTTTTCTCACCCCATGGGTAGCTATAATCCATGTCACATAAACAATTGAATCCAATGGGATCCAAAAAATATTCCATTCCCTGATTTACCATTTATATATGAGCTTGTACATTAATGTTCACGTTGCATTGGCTCAATAAAAATATTGCACATAAATCATAATTAAACACATCATAACATTAGGTTTAGAACCCTACCATTATATTGAAATATACAGAACACTTCCAACCAGAAACACCAACAGAGATCAAGGTGCATAAGATTGACAAAAGATCATAGATCATCAAAGGATATGTAAAAACCCCAAAACAATCCCCAAACCAAGATAATTACACCCTAATGACAAGGAAAGATGAGAGAGAAGAGGAATCCAATGAAAATAGACTCCCAAGGGATCGAATTCTTGATTGGGATGTCCAGAATAGAACAGGAGGTTCAAAAATCACCTACTGTTCACCATAGGACTAATAATAGATATATGAATATGATGGATGAAAAATAATCACACAAACTTCCCACTTCAATCCACTAGGCCTGAGGAATACATGATGTGCAACCCTTTCACATCATGTATTTATCAATTAAATAGTTCCTATGAAAAATGTGTCTCCTAAAGTTAATATTAAACATTACCAATCATTACATAGAGTGAATTATGTTCATGGGATGTAATCACTTCACATACTGAACATGTTCATGACCAATGTCTGGATGTAGTTACACATCATGTAATATGTACATAGTGTATAATTTTTTAGTGAATAGTTTTTATTCATGCTTTGAAAAAACTTCATAAAACCCAATTGAATCACTCCCAACTCATAGACAACCCTCATAATTTCATTTACCATGTTTATAATTAAACCCCATTAATTCACATAAATATAAATCCACTAAACTTATATCAGTTTCCTAAATAATGGCTCTCTATATCCAAAGAAGCCCTAGCCACTAAGGATAAACAAAAATCAACAAGAGGAATTTAACTGGTAAAATATGGGATGTTTTAATAACACTAAAAAAACTCTATCAAAACCTATAAAATTTTCATGAGAAAATATCCAATGTTGAATAATTTAAAAAAAATATTAATATCACTCCATTATAAATGTTATATTTGAGAGGTGTTTTTTAATTCACCAATGTTATGAAAATGTGGACAAATAAAATTAATATAATATATAAGATAAAATTAATATGAATATGGTAGGTGGTCTTTTTATATTAAAAAAACCTGTGAGTTTTTATGTTCAGGTATAAAAGTGGGTGTGTTTGTGTGAGGGTGGCCAAAAAGGAAACCAACAAGTTTACTAATTATGAGATAAATTTGGAATGTCCCTTTAAGATTGTAATAAATATTCCACAATAGTTATTTTATAATTACACAATTAATAATTCCCAATTGGTACCTCGATAGATTATAAAACGGTATTCAAGGTTGAGATTCAATAAAAATGGCCAAGGGTGGTATCTCATGTGTAAATTAGAAAATTATCTTATAGGTAGACCTTTAGTGATTGGTTTTGATGAATAATACACCTTTTTGTAGGCTAAAATTACATATTAAATGATAATTAATATTTTTTATATTTAATTAATAGTTATCTGCTTTTTGAGGAATGGTGTAACCAATGGAGGTTGTCTTCCTAGAAAAATGTAGATTATTAATTTTTAAAAATGATTCTATCTTATATTACCAATGAATGGTGAGTAATGGATTTAAATTAATTAGTTTTAAGTTCTACTTGAAAAAAGATATGATGGGTATTAATGTTTGTAACTATATAGAGATATCATTCATAACTCGGTGAGCATTGAAAATATATTATATCCAAATATAGTGTCATGAAGTGTCTTTGGTGATGGGATTTCCAATATTATTATTTCCTTTTTTATGGATTTTGAAAAATAAAATTTTCATAATAATGATTATAGAGGTGATTGTTTCCATGTAATAAACTCCAGAATGTGATCTATTTTGGATTCTAAGAGACCTATTGGAGTTATTATTTATAATTAGGATGGGAGAACCTTTTATTTTAACATAACTCTAATATTGATTTTGAGTATGGAAGGGACGAATATATTAGAAGGGGTTAGAAATGGTTTAATATTACTTATGTAATTTGGCCATGTCTAAGAAGAATAAATCATGGTAATATGGTTCATGATATATGAGTTACTTCAAGTACTAAATAGTATAAGGGATTTTGGATTGGAGTTATTATTGTTATTTTTTTTACCAAGTTGCGACACAATGTGATTTTATGGAATTACTCTCTCTTAATGGATGATCATATTCTAGGAGGGGATTGTGATTATGTGTACTCTACCAGGAATATTTTTTCAGTGTTTACTTGTATGCAAGGGAATAATCAATATGTTCTGTTACATGTAGTGTGGGTCTTTTAATTGATTCAGATGCAAGGGGTTTAGAGAGATAGTAACATGGTACTTTATGGTTTGGGTTTACACAAATTATCCTCAAATAAAAAAGCCACAACCACCATATCATTGTACCCAAAAATTTTTTTCCCAATTTATTTGGATGGTAGGAACCTACAGGCCATTCTAATGGTATTTTTATAGTATTACTCACAAGGTATAAAAACTTATCATCATATCCCATGATTTGAATTATAAAATAACTCTTGGTGGAAATACATAGAGATAAAAGTATATTATAGTATGTATTTCCTCATATGACTGGAATAAATTTCCAATACTAGATATGTAATGATGGGTAGGTTATCATCGTTCCTTGAATATAACATATAGATCCAACATGATTGTTTTCGTACTGGGTGTTACTAATTTTTTTACTTTATCATATACACACTGACATGATATATTATGGTATAACATATTTTCCCCCTGAGTGGTACCATACCATGTTTTATACTCACACCCTCAAATTGAACCTTTATATACTTTCATATCATTTTCCTAATATATGGGATAGAAAATAGTATTATATATTGGGGATTAGGTAGGTATAACATGGTAGGTTCGGGGAGATAATTGTAGAGTAATAATATCAAATTTTTTTAGTAGTTTCACCATTTTTTTAATTTTATTTAATAGTACATATGATTGGACTAATGGTTGAATCCTTTTTAGTGGTAATATATATTTATAAGAAGGTTTCATTTTACATAAAATGATGGTTCGTTTCATTATAATGGTTTGATAATCATTGTAATTCAATTTAAGTAGTATATTATTCCATTTATATTTGTATCTTTATTTATTATTTATTTATACATGTGATATCAAGGTTATAGTCTTCATAACAATGATTCTTGACCCTCACTGCTAGTTAGTATCTTTTGGCATATGAGTATGTTGGCTTGAGGTATCACAGTATTTAAGATGAAGCCTATATTTCATATATTGGATGCTAAAAATGATATTAGAGTAATTTTTTCCATTATATTATTATTTTGGGATATGGTAAATTGAGACATGATTGTACGTAACATGGAATATTAAAAAATATTTTTTATTGAAAACTCATCCATGATGGATAGTTTAAGTTACTAGGGTTGTGGCACAACAAAAATTATTTTACATTCTTATAGTTGAGTTATTATTAACATATGATGTAATGATTATTTATTTATTGTTTTATTATTGTTATGGATTGGAAAGATTCATGTGTATTGCATTACACTTATCATGTTGGTTTACCAACATGTTCATGATTGTCTCTGACTTGAAAATATTTTTTGAAATGATAGGTCTTAGTAGATATTTTTCAAAAAATTATATGTTTTTACAAATAATTTAAGATAATATAATTTGAGATAATTAAATCATTAATAATAAATTATTCAATGTCTTGCTGAATAAAAAATTTGGAGAGAGTTAATTATCTTAAATAATTGTGGGTGGTTTTTGACATGTTTAGCTCATTAATATAATTATATATTATAGTGCACATTTGGTACAATGACTACCATTTTGGGTGGGTATGTTCATTATATTTCCTGGTTATGGACTAGTATTGGTAATATATAACTACTATATGATTTAGTTTCTGAATATATATTTCTTTTGGATATTGAAATACAACTATTAATGGAATGATTTTGGTTAGTAAGAGGGTGAGGATAATGTATATGTCTATTGAAGTGGTTGGTTTTTAGTTTTTTATTATTGGAGTATAATGGTTATATTTTTCCATGTATTTAGGTAATTTTACATCATATGATTTGTGATATATATATAGGATAGTATGATTCATGTTTCTAATGGGAAACCATGTTAAATAGACCCTCTTTAGTGATTATTTTTATGTTTTTAGTGAATAGAAATTTTAATTTATTATGGATGTGTACATTTTTTGTCCTGGGGATGAGGAATTTTATTGATCAACAATAAAAAATTATATTAATAAATATTTTGAGAAGATTAAGTACCCGCTAATATGAGAAAAAATATGGATATTTTACTTTCTGTATACTATTTTGCGAATAAATTAACATTAAGGAGTAAAATTTGAGTTGTTGTTTGAATATGAATTTGAGACCCTTACTATTATTATGTTATTGGTGTATATTTAACTTACTAGAGATTAAAAATGTGGGCTAGAGTTACTTCAGGACTTTAAAAAAAAGAGAATGTGATATTGATCAGATTTATTAAACTCATAAATAAGGATATTCAATGTTTATCAGTTCCATGGAGTATAAGGATTTATAAAAACCATGTATCTATGAAGTAAATGGGATGTTGGTTGTGAATTTTATTGATTGGTCATTATTATGTTTGGGTCATGAAAAAAACTATATTATATATAAAATTCACTTGGATAATGGAATTTGAAAGAATTATGTTTAAGATGAATTGAGATATGTGTTTCATTGATTAATAAATAATGAGGGAACTATAAATATAATGAAAATGATATAGTTGAGGTAGTGAGAGACTATAGATACAGAAAATAGTTATTTAATTATTCAAGATCTTTGATAATAATTCATATATGAATAATTATTATGTAAAGATGTTATATATTTATGTGATTTTATTTGAGGTTTCTAAGAATAATTGAATAGGAGTTGATGAAATTTCCATCCTAACCTAAATATAGACTAATTTTCGGAGTTGAACAATGGAAAATGGAGTTAACATATGAGAATAAATATTTTTTTATGGAACAAAATATCCTTGAATCCAAACATCTAGTAATGAAAATACATTATATTAACTCTCATATATATAAGATATTATAAATTTAAATTTATAAAATTATTGAGATATGTAAGAATAAATATGAGTTCAGATTGTAATACTTAATAGTTAATCATAGAATACTTAATAATAATATTATGATTATACAAAAAAGTAACTATAATGTTTAACATATTTTGTATGACATATATTGATGATTTTTAAGAGAAACCATTCATTTCAAATTATATGTATGATCTTTTTTGAGGTCATATAATATCAAATATAGGATTCTTTCAAATTAAGTAACATTAAATTTATTGATTACATTTCACTCTTCACGATTAATATATCTAAGTTTTATATGATCAGGATATGACAACCCTGCTTTTTATTACAACTTAAACATGCTTTATTACATAAAACTTCACATGATACAACAAAGAAGATCGAGAGGTTTAGTGTCTTTGGGGCTTAAGATCATTACATAAAAACTTTAAACATGAAATACAACATCCTTATTGAAAACTTCCTTTACATGACCACTACATTCCTTCGTACTTAGCATTGCATGGGATAACCTGAGGACATGCATAAGAAAAGGGTGAGCTATAAAGCCCAGTAAGGGAGTACACAGTGAATAACATGAGGAGTACAATAAATGTTAGGCAATAGGCATATCAATAGAGCATAAGAGAGACATGAACATAAAGGTGTGATAAAGCATGATAATCATAACATGGAAATGTGGCAACAACACTTAACATTGAATTAGCATGAGCCAAGGCTCATTGCACATGGAGCATGAGTAAACCCTCATTGCACTTGAAGCACGAGTAAACCCTCGTTGCACTTGAATTAGCATGAGTCAACACTCATTGCACATGACGTATCATGATACTATACTTTACCCAATGCATTGGAGCGCTATCAGGGCGCACCCTTCTTAAACATTTCATTTCATGCATAAGTGTGCCACATGGATCATAAAACATGGATTCATAAAACATAATCATTTATTCCACGATAAAGGAATGTGGAATTCATACATGAAACTTTACAATCAATAAGTAAATGTGCACAAAGGTGAATACCCTTGATGGAGAAATGGGCATGGTATTCACTACACAATGATATTGGCTTAGAAAATCGGTGTGATTTCGGCAGCGTAACGGCGTGACATAAGAATTCATAAAAAAGGATGATGAGAGAGAAAGGGGTTCCTCATCATATTTACATGTAATGTACAGTAATAAGGTCATATATATACATGTCCCAACAATTGAAAAGGAATTTAGATTCATGATACAAAAGTATTGCTTGAATATAAAAGAGGAGAAAAAGGTTCCTTTCGAAATTTCGGCATAGTAACGGGTGTACATGGGAGGCATTTAATGAGAGAGAAAGGGGGTCTCCCATCATTCAAACAATAAGAGGGCAGTATGGGAGAGGTGAGAACCCATACCCCAACATTCATAAATTAAATTAAAAGGGCAATACAACTTAAAGAAAATTGACAAAAATGAGAAAGGAAGAAAAACCCTTACTTGGAAGTGTGCTTCCAAAGGCTAGAGAGAGGCTTGTGAGAGGCTTATTGGGAGCTTGGGGCACCTTGATAGGATTCTAGAGAGAGTAGGGCAGAGTTTGGACGAACTTCAAGGGCTTTGGGTGAGGAGGAAGTGGGAGCTTGGGTGGGTTTATATAGGAAGGGTGAGAGAATTCTTTATTATTTAGGTTTGGGACCCCTTATATTAAAATAATCCAAACCACAAACCATCCCATGGTATTTGCCCATGGTTTCTGGAAAAGGGAAGAGGAAACCAATATTTTACAAGGCCAAGGTCCGAACTTATTAAAAAATTAGGGTTGCTTATGTGGAGGTGAGTCACACTCCCATGGAAATTAATTTAAAAAGGCAAAGTGTTGAATAAGTCTTGAGGGCTCCATTAAGGCTTTGAAAAGTGAGTCAAACAAACCCAAAACCTCATTATTTTATTGATAAAACACATATTGGCCGAACATAAGGATTATGGTATTTTATTACATCACCATTGGGTCATTATGATGTCATAAAACACATTATATATTTAAATGGTATTTAATTTTTACCCAAAAATTTGACTGTCTCAGAAAATTATGAAAAATTCACCGTTGGATAATTTCGACGTACTGATTCCAAAAATAATATTTATTTTATCTAATTAATTTTATAAATATGTGAATTTTCACTTTTAAAATAAAAACCGACATTTATAAAAAATTCACGGGTTTTGACAGAAATGGCTTTCAAACCTTAATAAAAATTTTAATTGCATTCATAAAATTATAAGATCATTTATATTTAATAAAAATTAATTTAATATTAATAATAATATTTTATTAAAATATTATTTAATTCAAAAATCCTTTAATTTAATAAAATATAATTCTTAATTAAATAATAACTAAAAACATCATTTGTACTTTAAAAACTAATTACAATGCATCAAAAATGACTAGAAATTATATTCATTATTATATACAAAAATAATGTACATGAACATGGTGCTACTTATTTGTTACATAACCCCTTAAAATAGCCGCATAAGACCTAAGGGTAAGGTGTGCGATGGTGACAGACTCTTGGGGTTGTTCGGATAACATCGCTCGAGTGGTAATCTCTATCAACTTCCATTTTTCCCGTAGACGATCACGTTCGAGCTTGACTTGATGAAGCTCAGCTTGGGCTTGGTCAAGGGCAAAGCCCAAAGACGCCACCTCCTTTCCGAGCTCCGACAAATGGGCTTCGTAAGGGGAAATTCTACTGGATGAGGCCATCGCTTCCTTTGTCTGAGTAGAAAATTGGTTCGTTAAAGCCTTATATTTAAACTACCCAGACGATCACTGTTCAACGGCTATAAAAGTAACGGTCACAAATCTTAACGTAAAACTTAAAGAAGTTGACATCTTATAAAAACATAAAGAAACATTTAACTGGATCAAGAGGGATTTTCCATTAATGAAATTTTGGGTCGTTACAACATTCCCCCCTTAAGAAATTTCGCCCTCGAAATTTTCCTTTTCCCACACTAAAACAAATGTGGGTAACTTAGCTTCATCATATCCTTCGACTCCCAAGTTGCTTCTTCAAACTTGTGGTTTCTCCACAACATCTTGACGAGGGGCATTGTCTTATTTCGTAGAACTTTTTCTCTACGATCTAAGATCTTCACTGGTTGCTCCTCATAAGAAAGATCGTCTTCTAATTGTACCACCTCGGAAGAGAGTACATGTGAAGGGTCTGGTATGTACTTCCTTAAGAGGGATACATGGAAGACATCATGCACCTTGGCCATAGTAGGTGGAAGTGCTAGTCGATAGGCCACAGCCCCAACACGATCAAGAATCTCGAAGGGGCCGATGTACCTTGGACTTAACTTCCCTTTCTTTCCAAACCTCATGACCTTCTTCCACGGAGATATGCGTAAAAACACCATGTCTCCGACTTTAAACTCAAGGTCTTGTCGACGATTATCTGCATAACTCTTCTGTCGACTTTGGGCTGCCTTGATATGCTGCTGAATGGTTTTCACCTTCTCTACCATTTCTTCAACCATTTCTGGTCCAAGCAGCTTACGTTCACCGACCTCATCCCAACATGCCGGTGTTCTGCACCTTTTCCCATATAGGGCTTCATATGGTGCCATTTGGATGCTCGAGTGGAAACTATTATTATAAGAGAACTCAACTAGAGGAAGATGTTGATCCCATCCTCCTTTAAAGTCCATTGAGCACGCTCTCAACATATCCTCAAGTGTTTGGATAGTCCGCTCGGATTGGCCATCAGTTTGAGGATGATAGGCCATACAGAAGTTCAGTTCAGTATTCAGAGCATGTTGAAGACTCTTCCAAAACTTAGAGGTAAATCTTGGATCTCGGTCCGACACAATAGATAGTGGTACCCCATGCAACCGTACCACTTCCCTGATATATATCCGTGCCAGTTGATCCAAAGAGAAATCCTCTCGAATAGCAATGAAGTGTGCAGTCTTTGTAAGACGATCCACAATAACCCAGATTGCATTGTTGCTTTTGGATGTCCTTGGAAGTCCAGTGACGAAGTCCATGGTGATGTTCTCCCATTTCCATTCTGGTATGGGCAATGGTTGCATCATCCCCTTAGACTTCTGCCTCTCTGTCTTCACTTGCTGACACACCAGGCACTTTGATGTATATTCGGCGATCTCCTTCTTCATATTATCCCACCAAAAGTTTTCTCGGAGATCTCGATACATCTTTGTGCTCCCTGGGTGAATAGAGAAATTTGAACTATGTGCATCATCCAAAAGTTCCTTCTTCATCTCCGAACTTGATGGGACACATAGTCTTTTCCCAAACCACACAATTCCTTCTTCATTAACATTAAACTCTGAGGATTTTCCCTTTTTGATAGCTTCCACTTTTTCTTGGATTCTCGCATCATCCTTTTGAGCATCCTTTAACCTTTCCAAAAGAGATGGTTGAGCAATCATTTGTGAAAGGATTGATGATGTTCCCTTCTTTATGATTCCCACGTCCATCTTCATCAAGTCTAAGAAGATTGGATCCTTCTCAATTCTCATCATTGATAGAATTGCTGGATCCTTTCTACTTAGGGCATCCGCCACCTTGTTCGCCTTCCCAGGGTGATAATGTATTGAACAGTCATAATCCTTTATGAGCTCTATCCATCTTCTCTGGCGCATATTAAGCTCTTTCTGTGTGAATATATATTTAAGACTCTTGTGGTCAGTATATATCTCACATTTCTCTCCATAGAGATAATGCCGCCAGATTTTCAAGGCAAAGATCACCGCCGCCAACTCCAGATCATGCGTTGGATAGTTTCGCTCATGGATTTTCAACTGTCTTGAGGCATAGGATATCACTTTATCATTCTGCATCAGCACACATCCTAAGCCCTTCTTCGAAGCATCACTGAATACCACAAAAAGCTCCCCACTTGTGGGTAAAGTGAGCACAGGTGCAGTGATAAGCCTCCTTTTCAACTCCTTGAAGCTTTCTTCGCATTCATCACTCCAAGCAAACTTTACTCCCTTTCGAGTTAGCTTGGTAAGAGGGTTGGAAAATCGTGAGAAGTTTCTCACAAATCGTCGATAATATCCAGCTAACCCCAAGAAGCTACGGATATCAGTTAACGATGTTGGCCTCGGCCATCCCTCAATTGCATCTGTTTTGGAGGGGTCCACAGATATCCCATTGCTTGTGATGATATGGCCCAAGAATGAGACCTCCTTTAACCAGAACTCACACTTGCTGTACTTGGCATAGAGCTTCTCCTTGCGCAAAGTCTCCAGTACAGTTCTTAAATGCTCCTCATGGTCCTCCTTGGTTTTGGAGTATATTAGAATATCATCTATAAAGACTACCACAAATTTATCTAGGTAATCTCTAAAGAATCTATTCATCAAGTCCATGAATATTTCTGGAGCATTGGTGAGTCCAAAAGGCATTACTATGAATTCATAGTGCCCGTACCTTATACGAAAAGCAGTCTTGGGGATATCTTCCTTCTTCACCCTTGCTTGATAATATCCCGACCGCAAGTCGATCTTGGAGAAGTATTGTGCTCCACGCAGCTGATCAAACAAGTCATCGATTCTTGGGAGAGGATACTTGTTCTTTATCGTGATTTTGTTAAGTTCACGATAATCGATGCAAAGCCGCATTGACCCATCCTTCTTCTTGACGAAGAGGACTGGTGCACCCCATGGTGATGCACTTGGGCGTATAAACCCTTTATCCAGATTCTCCTGTAGTTGTTTCTTCAGTTCTTTAAGCTCAACCACAGCCATTCTATATGGAGTCTTGGATATTGGTAGCGCCCCAGGTATAAGTTCAATTGAGAACTCAACATCTCTTCTTGGAGGAAGACCAGGAAGTTCCTCGGGAAATACTTCAGCGAATTCCCTCACAATAGGCATTTCTTCAAGGGTGGTTTCTTCCTTGGACTCAATCATCTGAGCCAGATATGCGTGCTCATAAGGTAGTAATATCCATGCTTGAGATGATGGAGCTAAAGGAGATTCATCTTCCTCCTGACACTTGTAAAGAATCGGGGGTCGATTCTCCATATGGAGTGTGATTTCCCTCTCCCGACAATTTATGTTGGCTCTATATAAGGAAAGCCAATCCATGCCAAGAATTGCATCAAATTCCACCAAAGGGAGTATGACGAGGTTCACTGGGAAATTCAATCCACAGATTATAACAGGGGAGGACTTATACTCATGGGATGAAATGATTGCCCCATTTGCTGTACTCACCGACATATTTACTTCCAGGATTTGTGGTGGTGCAGGGATTATTCTACTAAACTTTTGAGATATAAAAGAATGCGTAGAACCTGAATCAAAAAGTACGTTCGCTATTCTTGAATGAATAACTAGTGTACCTGTCACCACTTCGTTGTTGGGGTTCACTTCGGCAGAAGTGATGGCAAAAGCTCTTCCTTGCTGTCTTGGAGGTTGTTGATTGCCTCCGATAACCCTTGGATTAGGGCACTGATTCGTAAAATGACCCGGTTCTTTGCATTTGAAGCATTGAACAACGCGTTGAGGTTCGAACGGAGCGTTCCTCCCCTCCGTCGCAGTCGCGGGTCCTTCTTGCTGACAGTTAACAGCTAGGTGCCCTTCTCTTCCACACTTGAAGCATTTTCTTGTCCCCCTAAGGCAATTTCCAGGGTGATTCTTTCCACACTTTTGGCAAGTGGGGTGCTGGAATTTCTTAGCGCCGTTGGATTTATCTATCGGACCACCAGCATTGAAGTCCACCTTCCGCTTCTTGTCCCCATGATACCCCTGTGATTCTACGATATCCATTTCAACCTTGAGGGCACATCGGACAATTTCCTCATAGCTGTCGAAGTCACGGATCGCTAATGCTTTCCGCAAGCTAGGCTTCAGCCCACCAAAGAAGCGGTCAACCTTGCATTCGGGGGTAACGACAAAGCCGGAAGCGTATCGTGCTAGCCTTTTGAAGTTTTCCTCGTACGCTCCCACAGATTCCTCATCTTTCTGCTTGAGGGAAAGGAAGTCCCTTTCCATCTTAAGACGGAGGGTGCGTGGAAAATATTTATCGAAAAACATCTTCCGGAATACCTTCCATTCCAAAGCCTCGATCTCCTCCTCAGGCTTTGTATTTTTGATCAACGTCCAGCATTGATCAGCTTCACCCTCCATACGATAAGCCGCCAGGAGAACCTTCTCTTTTTCAGAGCATTGGAGGATGGAGAATATCTTTTCAATGGAGTTGATCCATTGTTCAGCAATCGTGGGATCGGATGATCCACTAAAAGTAGGAGGCCTTTGTCTCATGAAGCTTTCAATAGCGACTTGTTCTTTCTTAGGGGGGGTTGAACGTTCCTCTTGACCAGTGTTTCTATTCAAAACTTGAGTTAGCTGAGAGAGAAGCGTGACAAAGTTCGCGATTCCCGCTCCCATTGGATTGGGCATCTCATAAGTACAATCATCACACTGATCTTCACAACGGTTGTTAGCCCGAGTTCTCCTATTACCGGCCATTGGCTGGAATAAAAGGAAAGTTAGGGGTAACACATAAAGGGTAATCCAAAGACAAAAGTTGATGACTTATAAATAAACTTTAATCTCTTCAACTCATGAGTCTATAGGATTCAATCCAGGCTTTTAATGATCTTCCTTCTAACATATATTCTTAGGGGCATTTTTCCCTTAATAAGGGTTCATACTAAGATTGTGAATTTATCAAAACATATCCCCCGGGAGTGTCGTAACCAAGAGTGCAGCAAGGCCCATTGTCGTGCACCAGTTCCCGTTCGAGTCTAGCTCAAAGCGGTGTTTTCGGGTTTTACCCCTAGGATACATCTGTGCCAGAGCCGCCTCTACCTGCTCGTATCCAGACAGGGATGTATTTGTTTGATAAAACACTTACTTAGTATTTACCAAAATTTAGGGATGTTTTTATTATGATTAGTCTTTTATATAAGGCTTTACTAGGGTTTCCTAATCCCAAAAATAACTAAACCTATCCTTTGATACCAACTATGACAACCCTGCTTTTTATTACAACTTAAACATGCTTTATTACATAAAACTTCACTTGATACAACAAAGAAGATCGAGAGGTTTAGTGTCTTTGGGGATTAGGATCATTACATAAAAACTTTAAACATGAAATACAACATCCTTATTGAAAACTTCCTTTACATGACCACTACATTCCTTCGTACTTAGCATTGCATGGGATAACCTGAGGACATGCATAAGAAAAGGGTGAGCTATAAAGCCCAGTAAGGGAGTACACAGTGAATAACATGAGGAGTACAATACATGTTAGGCAATAGGTATATCAATAGAGCATAAGAGAGACATGAACATAAAGGTGTGATAAAGCATGATAATCATAACAGGGAAATGTGGCAACAACACTTAACATTTAATTAGCATGAGCCAAGGCTCATTGCACATGGAGCATGAGTAAACCCTCATTGCACTTGAAGCACGAGTAAACCCTCGTTGCACTTGAATTAGCATGAGTCAACACTCATTGCACATGACGTATCATGATACTATACTTTACCCAATGCATTGGAGCGCTATCAGGGCGCACCCTTCTTAAACATTTCATTTCATGCATAAGTGTGCCACATGGATCATAAAACATGGATTCATAAAACATAATCATTTATTCCACGATAAAGGAATGTGGAATTCATACATGAAACTTTACAATCAATATGTAAATCTGCACAAAGGTGAATACCCTTGATGGAGAAATGGGCATGGTATTCACTACACAATGATATTGGCTTAGAAAATCGGTGTGATTTCGGCAGCGTAACGGCGTGACATAAGAATTCATAAAAAAGGATGATGAGAGAGAAAGGGGTTCCTCATCATATTTACATGTAATGGACAGTAATAAGGTCATATATATACATGTCCCAACAATTGAAAAGGAATTTAGATTCATGATACAAAAGTATTGCTTGAATATAAAAGAGGAGAAAAAGGTTCCTTTCGAAATTTCGGCATAGTAACGGGTGTACATGGGAGGCATTTAATGAGAGGGAAAGGGGGTCTCCCATCATTCAAACAATAAGAGGGCAGTATGGGAGAGGTGCGAAACCATACCCCAACATTCATAAATTAAATTAAAAGGGCAATACAACTTAAAGAAAATTGACAAAAATGAGAAAGGAAGAAAAACCCTTACTTGGAAGTGTGCTTCCAAAGGCTAGAGAGAGGCTTGTGAGAGGCTTCTTGGGAGCTTGGGGCACCTTGAGAGGATTCTAGAGAGAGTAGGTCAGAGTTTGGACGAACTTCAAGGGCTTTGGGTGAGGAGGAAGTGGGAGCTTGGGTGGGTTTATATAGGAAGGGTGAGAGAATTCTTTATTATTTAGGTTTGGGACCCCTTATATTAAAATAATCCAAACCACAAACCATCCCTTGGTATTTGACCATGGTTTCTGGAAAAGGGAAGAGGAAAACAATATTTTACAAGGCCAAGGTCCGAACTTATTAAAAAATTAGGGTTGCTTATGTGGAGGTGAGTCACACTCCCATGGAAATTAATTTAAAAATGCAAAGTGTTGAATAAGTCTTGAGGGCTCCATTAATGCTTTGAAAAGTGAGTCAAACAAACCCAAAACCTCATTATTTTATTGATAAAACACATATTGGCCGAACATAAGGATTATGGTATTTTATTACATCACCATTGGGTCATTATGATGTCATAAAACACATTATATATTTAAATGGTATTTAATTTTTACCCAAAAATTTGACTGTCTCAGAAAATTATGAAAAATTCACCGTTGGATAATTTCGACGTCCTGATTCCAAAAATAATATTTATTTTATCTAATTAATTTTATAAATATGTGAATTTTCACTTTTAAAATAAAATCCGACATTTATAAAAAATTCACGGGTTTTGAGAGAAATGGCTTTCAAACCTTAATAAAAATTTTAATTGCATTCATAAAATTATAAGATCATTTATATTTAATAAAAATTAATTTAATATTAATAATAATATTTTATTAAAATATTATTTAATTCAAAAATCCTTTAATTTAATAAAATATAATTCTTAATTAAATAATAACTAAAAACATCATTTGTACTTTAAAAACTAATTACAATGCATCAAAAATGACTAGAAATTATATTCATTATTATATACAAAAATAATGTACATGAACATGGTGCTACTTATTTGTTACATAACCCCTTAAAATAGCCTCATAAGACCTAAGGGTAAGGTGTGCGATGGTGACAGACTCTTGGGGTTGTTCGGATAACATCGCTCGAGTGGTAATCTCTATCAACTTCCATTTTTCCCGTAGACGATCACGTTCGAGCTTGACTTGATGAATCTCAGCTTGGGCTTGGTCAAGGGCAAAGACCAAAGACGCCACCTCCTTTCCGAGCTCCGACAAATGGGCTTCGTAAGGGACAATTCTACTGGATGAGGCCATCGCTTCCTTTGTCTGAGTAGAAAATTGGTTCGTTAAAGCCTTATATTTAAACTACCCAGACGATCACTGTTCAACGACTATAAAAGTAACGGTCACAAATCTTAACGTAAAACTTAAAGAATTTGACATCTTATAAAGACATAAAGAAACATTTAACTGGATCAAGAGGGATTTTCCATTAATGAAATTTTGGGTCGTTACACAGGACATCATCTATGATATTTAATCAATTTCATAAATTCAAATGTGATAATGACACTATAATATAGAACTTTTCACTTGTACTATATTTTCATGTATGAAGAATTATAATAAAAATATTATACAATAATTTTATATGTTTAATTGAATAAATAGTGTAAAAAGAATCCATGTTTTGACTAAAATTAAATGATTAAATCATAGTGATTTGAGTGGATACTTTAATCATATCAATGGGGATTCAAAATATAAGATTTGTTTCCCAATTCATAGGATAAAAGTTATAGTATTTAATAGTTAATATTTGGCCATCTTCAAAAATAGAGATCATGGTGAAGATTTTCATGGGAAGTTTCAAAAATTAACATTCGAAAATATCAATGTATAAATTATGACATAATAAAGATAAGAGGAGTCAATGAAGAATGAAAATGAAAATATTGATACACCAAAATAATACTTGTGAACAACATTAATGTTGAATAATAAGAAGAAGATAAGAGATATGGGTGCAAGAACTATTGAATATATCGATCATTAATAAATATTGACCAGAGAGTGATTGATGTGTTTATAATATTGAATATTCCAAATGAATAATTTATTGACTAATATATGGAATTGGTATCTGTGAGGTGATTACCTAAAATAAAAAATAAAATCATATTTTTTTGGCATTTCATGGACTCATGATTACATTACTAATATTTTGATAATAATATATCCATTATTTGTTTCATTATTATAAGTTGGTTCTTTAACATTTGTAATTTTGTGCATGTAAATATTATTGGTATTGGTATGGGGTTCAAGGCCATAAGATTCCTCCAAGTTGATTATGAAAATCAAATATTAGTTATGTGTGTATAAGATGAAAACCACTACACACCAAGAACTAGATCACACATTTCTAGTGAACCTCGTAGATATGTTTTTTCAAATTTCATACAGATTTTTTATCTCTTTAATTTATGTATAACAACTAAGACATGTGTGGTTATGATCTTATTAAATTAATAGATTAATAGGTAAACATAAAAGTTATTTTTTTGTAAAATTAGTCCACACTCCTATAATACCCTCTTAATATGGATGCATCAACCATTTACACACAAAGACTCATATCAAAGCTCATAGTTATACCACTGATTGGATTCTCTATCAATGCATTAAAAAATTAATAATTATAGATTTTGAGAAGTTTTTGTGTTCCTCATCAATTAAAATAATGATGTTATATCGACCATGACCATGGGGAACAAAAATAAGTGATATTTAAGGATGTTAAGGGAGATCTCATCCATAGGAAAATTTTAAGTGGAAATAAATATGAACATCCATTTTCTATAATCATAGAAAAATAAAATTTTCAATTAACAGTGTTGATTTGGTGGTAAAATCCACTATTAATTATATTAAAAAAAATTCTACATTAGTATTTTAAATGTTTTTCATATGAATATGTGGTTACGAAAATTTTATTCCCTGCATTTTCGATACATGAATCAAGTACCCATTGGGAATATCATCTTTCCCAAGAATCACAAGTTTAATAGTATATTTTTTAGAAAAAAACCCTAAATAAGTATCCTAAAGAATTAATCAATATTATTTTCAATTACATTGGAGACACTCATGAAGAGATTACCTACATGTCGGATATGTTGAATGACAGAGGATGAACTGACACCAAGGGTGCTGATGTGTGCCAATATCACCAAAACAATTGAAAACATTTGATAGGAATATTGATCCTAGAGAAGTATTATCTAATGTTTATAAGAAATTATTCAATTTTGTTTGAGAGAAATATGAATCCAAGAATGGGCTTGAAGAAAAAATTCATGCATTTAAATAAAAAAAGGTTCTATCATTGGTGTAATGAATTCCCAATTTGAATCTAATACTAAAAAAATGAAATATATTAATAAATATTTAATAGAGAAGAATAAGGTACTTGAATATTATGATTGGTATTTTTAGTAGATAGAAAATAAATTAATGTAAAAATGACGTTGACACTAGATGATAAAGAATCCCATGAATCTAACGTGTTTTGAGCGGGACGTAAAAATGATAAATTTATTGGTGGTGAAAATTTTATCTTTAAAAAAATTTGAGAATATATATAAATATATATATTTAATAAGAATATATTAGTGATAAAATACATATATCTATTACAAATATTATATCCAAGTTATTCAGAGATGTATATACTATAGGTCAATGATAATAGTGGAAATACATACTCTCAAAAAGTTTCTTTTAATAATTCCCATTTTTACTTTTAATATTTTATAAAAATCAAATTTAAGAGAAATATTGGTTGATAAAAATGTTAACAAGCCCAAAACATTTACAATGGTGTATGTAATAATAATTAGAAAATTTTTCCCTAAATTAATCTAAAAAGGATGCTTTTTTATAGAATCTACAGGATCCCATAGTTGAAAAAAATTGGTTTAAAAGAGAATATCTAAATTTTTTGATACTTTTGGTCATATGATAGGTTTTAGAAACATTCTACATGTTATTATCATAATATTTCAATATTTTAAAGAACAAAACCCCATATTAAGGGGGAGTGGTTCTAAGTAGGATAAATGTAAAAAAAATAATGTTAAAAAATATTTATCTCTTACAAATTAGAATGCATGGAATTTTTTTAGTTAAACTAAATCAAATTTATTCATAATTTTGATTAATGTTATTTCATACATACTAAATATGTTATATATTTTATTTTAGAAATAAGGGAAAAAATTATTTGTAAGAAACAAAGAGGAATATATGTTTTGTTTACCTTGGGGTATGAAGAAAATAATTTTTTTACAAAATATAATTAAGAAGACTCTGTAGGATTCTACACCTGTGAAAAATATAAGACTATTGAGTAGTGTAATAAAAGAACACACTATTAACTAATAAAATAAATCCATGAGTATTTATGTGGAATGAATAATGTTTCTTCTTTAAATAGGAGTGTTAATTTGTGTAATATAAAATGAGGATAGTTTTGGTGGGGAACATAAGTGAGAATAAAGAATATGTTGAATTTATCGAAAAGATTCCAAATGATTGTAACAAAACTTTTTTTGAGAATCTATCAGTAATGTGAAATCATGACGGTTACATTTAAAAAGATTATATGATATTATTTCTAGTCTAGTTTAAATTATTAAAAAATATAGTAAGACACAAATGAAAACATATTTTTAAGGTTATTATAAATTAATTGGTTCTGTAAAAGTAGATTATTCATGTAATAAGGAAAACTATACTTCTCCAAGGGATTAATTTTTTATGAAAATTAAGGGATAAATCATAAAGGGTTCTTTGAAATTTACATATGAAATGTAAGGAGTTTCTAAGTTGTGAGATAAATCTCAAATTAATGGATCTCAATACTGAGAGATGAAGAAACCTCCATATTCTTGTATCTACTATATTTTTTATATTTAAGGGATTAATAGTAATTCATTCATGGGGACAACTTGTATCGTGACCATGATATGAATGTGTTATAGAAATTTTTACACATATATCTTGAAAGTTATCTATCATATTTACACTAATTATTTATGATATATTATGAAAAAATCTTGAATTTTATTTGATGAAAATTTCAAACATGGTTAATAGATGATGGATTTTACTTAATGAGGGGATGTTTTGTTGAGAAACTATTATATTTTTCTTTAAGAGAAGTTGTAAATATATAAAGATCATGATAAATTAATTATTGAGGAATGATTGATATATTTTCTTATCCTTTTACTAAATAAAAAAATTATGAATTTAGAAGATAAAAATTCCATTGATTAATGGCATAATATTTTAAAATATATCGAGAAAGACATGGATATGGATAGATATTTGAGAAATAGATTGGTCGACCTTATTTTCAATAGTAATCATTTCACATGTATACTTCATCTTGATAAATTGATAAGGGATTTATAATATCAGAGATTGTATTTATTTTTAATAATGGTATGAGAAATTTATTTGATATTTTATTGAAATATATTTATTTATGGGTATTGATACTAAATAAAAAGGGTGATATGTCGATCTGATGGATTGTGAATTTTATTTTTTATAAATAAAAAACCAAGTTAATATATATTTGATGATTATGATGTACCCACTAATCTAAGGGAAATAATAGGAATTTTGATATCTATATACTGTGATACTGATAAATTCACCACATGGACAAAAATTTGAGTTCATATTTGAATGTTAATATGAGGTGAAACAGATTATTATAAAAATATTTTAATAATAATTTAATATATATAATAAATCTAAGATAAATAAGTATAATTATTTTGAGAAGAATAACGCGAGAAGAATAATTTAATCACTTGACTCAAAAGGAATGATATTCTACGTTTTATAGTTATGTGGAGTACGAATATTTCTAGACATAACACCTCAATAAGGTGAGTAATATGTTGGATAATAATTATAATGAGATACCATTATAGTTTTTTATTATTAAGATGTTTCATAATATGAAAATTTCACTAGGTTTATGGTGTTTGATGGAACTGATCTTGAGAAGAATTGAAAGAGGTGTTTCATTGATTAATAAATGATTATCATACTATGAATAATATTAAAAAGATAGATATGAGATAATTAGAGAAATTTATAGATTTGGGAGTTATTATGATATTATTTTAGAAGATATAATGATATCCCAATGTTATTTATGTTTATTTGGGGTTCAAAATATTGATTTAAGATGAGTTCATGATGTTTCAATACTTTTTTGAGATGAACCATGAAATTATGATTTGATCTTATATAGATGGTGTTCATAATTAAGAATAACTGTACTTTTAGTCTTCATGTACAATATCATTGCGTCCAAATCATTAAAAAAAATAAAAATTCAAAATATTAATACCTAGATATGTATGATCTTAAAGAGTTGTATCTGTAAAAGCACTATGATATGTAAGAATAAAATTGATTTCACACAATGATATGAAAGAGTAACTTTGTGGACATTTAAGATTAATATGATAATATACATGAGAAACTATTATGTTTCATATCTTACTTAAGATAAATTTAGGGGATATATAATAGTGAAATGTTATTTCAACTGATTAGTAAGATCTTTGTGTAGGATTTGTAATATTAAAAAGTATTTGTTTTAGTATAAGTAATATTAAATTATTTGTTTGCATTATATTATTCATGATTAATATATGATGACAAAAAATGCTTAATATGTGATCCAAGAAATTTATTTTGATGCTGATATTTAAAGTATAAAATTGTACAATGAGATAGAACATAGGACCAAAATTTTAGTTTCATGTAGGAATTCTAAATTAACAAAAGTGATGTGAAAATTTCAAATTTTGAATGAAGGTATATAAATATAATTTTCTTAGTTTTTCAGTTAATTAAATTTTATGATAATTATTATTTTTTAGGATAATTTTACTATAATTATGGTGATTTAAAAATGGTGATATTTTTAATTACATTGAGGATTTATGTTGGAGATTTTTATTGGGAATATTTGAAAATTTTCATAAATAATTAACATAATGCAAATTTGAATGAATATTTTCGCTACTGAATATTGTAAAATATCCTTGAAATTATTGCTGATTTTATAAATTGATAAACATTGAATTGAATAATGTATAAAAGGAATATTTAAACACAATTATGACACCTTGTAATATCTTAAGTGTCATATAAGAAGGAGAAGATAAGAGAAAGACCCACATTTCAACCACATAATATATTTATTATCAATAAATTTTGAGAAAACACACTACATCATGTTAGTACAATTGAATATTCTATATGTTGTTGTTATTGAAGAATAAGAAGTATAATAAGTTTCTACAACTGGTGTAGAAGATCATATTTGTTTAATCTGTTAGATACTTGATCTTACAGTGCAATATATTCTACAAGAAGATATCCATTGTTTGTGTTATTCTTATATTGTAGGGATATTAAATATAAAAATTAATTATTTTATATCTGATTGGTCCAAACATATGGTTCTAGTCCATCCACACTCACTTGGTTGATTTTGATAACAAACATTCATCCATGTGTGTGTGGGACATCAACCACCATAAATCTCATAATAAATCAAAAATAATGAGTGAAAATAATAAATACTCATCTGCTGAGTTCCGTGATATTTTTACTGTCTTAAATGAATATATAATGAGTGTGAGATGAGTTATTATTTTATATTAAAATCAATAGGTGTAGTGGTAAAATTAATTGTTTTTTTATTAAAATCTATCAATATTGATTCAACATCTCTCAGCAAGGCTACATGTGTTTATGGAGGAACAATAGTAAATATTTCATTATTGAATTTCTTCTTTATATTATCATTTCGATTCATGAATAATAATTGAGTGATCATCTAATTGGTGGGAATGTTATAACAAGAGGATTTTAGATTGATGGTCATTAGGAAAAATTTATAATGAAATGATGGGGATTGTTTCAAGAGTTTGGAGCCCTGTGGTTATAACATTCCATGAAACTATGTTTCATTTCTTGAAATCCATTGAAAATACCTTGATGGAATGAACACATGTTGTATTCTTGAGCCAATAATAAGCTTCAATAATAATTGTACCTAGTTCTTAGGAGCGAACTAGGGTCTCTGGATACACAAAATTGGTTAAAGTATATTCAATTCCCTTTCAAATAGATCAATACACCTAGGTAGATAAATGTATAAATTATAGATTCTATATTTAATGGTGATTCATTTGAATAAGGGAAAATCCTTTATCTAAACATAGTTTATGATTGAGATCTATGGATTTAGTTACATTAATTATTTTACTGGAGGTTCTATACTAATATATTATATAATGATATGTTTTAACAGTTTTTAGAACATCATCAACTTAGAAAATATATAATAGAGTAAATTTATAGTTTTTTAGGTGGTTCCATTTGACATCAATATTTCTGTGAAGCAATAATATTAACGACTTACATTTTTAGAATAGACACAAATACTTATTATTTGTACACAAGGCCTATTTTGACAGAACACATATCCAAAGGTAATAAAAATCATAATTTTTGTTTAAGGAATAAATTTTTTAATCATAGTATTCCATTTAAAGTTGGGTCAACTTAAAAATTTAATTAAGGTGGGATGATATACATAATGGTGATGAGAGTTTCCTAATATGGAAGGATATTTCTGCACTAACTTTACAGAAGAAGAGAAATTATAATTATTTACAATGGGGAATAGAGGGATATGTCTTCTCATTGTGTTTAATTTAACTGGTGGATATCTAGTCCTATTTCAAGATATATATTATGTATATGTCCCGTAATTAGAGCCGATAGTTTTTATAATATTATTTAAGGGAAAGATATGTAATAATCCCATTTTTATGAATTCCATTAATTATTATTTTTCTTAATGATAAAAAAGTGATTTTAATTGACATTTTTAAATTTTATTTTAGAGTGTGATGTGATGTGTCATTAGAGGAATAATGTTTATGGTGATAGATAACATATTCTTAAATGGTAGTGGTTTTGTGGAGTAACATTTTGTGTCATGATTTCTATTTTTGATCATGATATGTAAATTTGAGTATTTTTGTAGAATTTTATGATTATATTGTTATAATTACAGTATTTATCATCCAATAGATTTTAGAATTAATGGATTTTTTTATATGGGTTTATGGAAACATCTAAGTTGACGTGAGTATCAAAATAGACAAGTTCAAAATTGTGATTTTTATCAATACTGATGTGATCTTTAAGAGAGACAAAGATGGTTATAATAAATACTATATTTAAGGATTCATCTATAAAAATATTTTTACTTTATTTCTTTAATAATTGATACAATACGGGCTTCCTTGGATTGAAGTTGTATTTGATTTCAATTTGATCTGGGTGATGGTTTTCAATATAATTATGAAATGATAATGTTTTGGGTGATAAAATTAATTTCCATACAAAATATAAGTGACAGATATTACCATGTACTTGTGTAAATAGGAATTAGGTGGATGATTGGGGAGAATACCCTATATTTTTAAATTTTATAGATCAATTGTAAGGATTTGAAAATTTATAACAGAGTGAAATGAGAACTATTTTCAAAATGGTAATAATGGAGGAGATAATATTGAACTAACTGGTTGATGAGCCTAATTATATAATTGGATATTATATAATTACATCACATAACATTATTTAAATGTTTGGGGAAATGCTATATGCACTATAAATATTCCATCCCTGTGTAATCATGCATGAATGATTTGAAAATATGTTATGAAGAATTTTAGATGAAGTATGAAGTTAGAGAGTGAATTTAAAGGTGTTAGGGAATATTTAAATACCTGATATTGAGTATTCAAATAATGATAAGTGACTAGGAAACAATATTCATATGTTTTTAATTTTCCTAATACATGTTACCATTATTTGGTGTTGTTTCATGATGAGTTAATGTAATTAAGGAAAGCCTAAGAATATTTCACAAGGATTTTGAGTTAATTTTTAAGATTTTAAGGGTTATTGTAGAAAATTGGATAAGTATAGTATGTTTATGAGACCATAAAACTCTATGCTTGAGTATTTTAATCAAATCATATTAGATATATAGTAGGAAAATAACCCCAAGTAAAATTCATTTTCGTGAAATTAGTGACTCATTGGACATAGTGTGTGTGAGTTTTTCGCAGCTACAAAAGAGTCATTATAACCTGTGTACAAGAAATATAAACCAATGCACGAGCCAAATATGTCTATCTATGTGTCTTGAAAATCAACTTTCTAGTCATTTACAAATAACTTATGAGTCTTTACTTAGGAAAAATCATGTTTTCTATTGAATGAAAACTAATGGATCAAAAAATTTAAATTCAAAATAATAATTTATTTATAATGATCCAAGAGTCATTTATTCATGTTATAAATCATTATAAATTGTATAAAATCAATTATTAAATCTTGAAATGAGGAATATGAAATGATATAGAAGATGATAAGGGTTCTAGGATTTATATTCATATATTTCCAAAATAAGTCATTTGAAAATCATGTTATCAATCAAAACAGAGTATAAATATGACAATACAATGATGGACATTATTTGTTTTAGATGAAAACATGAATTATGAAAATATTCTATTCAAGTGAGAATGAAATAGTGTTGAGTTTTACAACTATGAATTTATTCTATTATTAAATAATGAAATTATAGATATTATATAATATACAAATAAAAACATAAATCTTGTGTTGAATAGACTATTCTTAAATGTTTTAAAAAATAAAAAAATGATATGTAATTCTATATGAATGAGTGGTAAAATAGGGTTGTGATGCTATTTTAAAATTATCGACTTATGCAAGAGTCTTTATTGTTTTTCAATGAATCTATTTAGATTAAATGAGATAAATTTTACACCACGAGATAGTATTTTATTTTATATAGATTTGTATGTTATTTAATTATAGAGCATATTTTGAGAATAAGGAGAAACCATAGTTTTTAGTGAGGGATAACTAAAAAAGTATTATACCAAATTAAATTGACTTTTATTTTGATGGAAATATTTTTTATATAGTTTTTATTCAATAAATGTAGTTTCACATGGGGGAGTTTTTAAAAAAATACATACAATGCTATATTAACAAAAAAGAAGTCATTTTATTACTGTACTTTTTTGGATAGGAGCTGAAAAGAAAAAAAATATCATTCATGGATATTGAAAATAATGGGATAATATACTAAAGACACATTATAGAGTGATAATATTTAGAGAGAGATAAATGTGAGAAGTAGGAGTATCCACTATAGCTTTTCAGTGTAGTCTCTGAGTTAGCTGGGAGAGAAGAAGTCCACTCAAAGAAGAAGGAAAGAGAAAAAGAAGAGAACTAATACTCTATAATAAAAATAAGGAGGCTCTACAAAACCTACATATAAGTAGAAAACCAAATGGGTTTCTAATAATAGGTGTGTCATGGATCCCTCCTTAAATTATATTTTGAACCCAAATTAATGCATTGGTATAGGCGCTTGAGTTTCATCTCTATAGGATATTATTTTGTGTGTGCTATCCTATTATTTAATGGGTTTTATAAATAAAAACACTGATATAATTGGTTTGGTAAAAATATTAATAAATAAAGTGTCATCTCAATGGATATCCCATCATTTATAAATTAAATCATTATTCTATATCCACATTTCTATCATGTGAAACCTCACTAATTAACCTATCCTAGAAGGATTAGATTTATAAGAGGGATGAAGTGATCATTGAAATATATAATATTAGTTATCATATTTATTTTCACTCTCAAATAACACAAATACTACCATGATACTCATGATCAAAGGAAGTTGGGAGATCATAAGTGGTCTTTTTGTGCAATGTTTTGAATAAGGGAAGATTATAACAAGAAAAATAACTTATACAATTAATATTGTGTTTTCTATTTTAATGATATAAATAATATATTATGAATTTTTTTTGAGGCATAATGTCTTTGTTATATTACATATGTAATCATTAACATAACATAACATTCAAAATAATCATTTTAAACACCATATTTTTCTCATACTGCCGATTGAAATATAAATAATGGACATGATAATATGTGTAGAGATATAAGAAAATTGGTAAGCTAAAAATCCTAGTCAGGGAACAATCAGAAAATAGTATAATAATAAAGAATACTTGTTATAAAATAGGCACATCATGATAAAGAAAATATTTATGATTCAAATATACTCACATGGAAGCATGGAAGGAGAAAATGATATCATAAAACCATGGATAAATAGGAATGTGGCTATAACATAAAACATGAAATTATAAGCATATGTCGAGTCTAACTAGAAATGAATAATAATATGGTTCTCTTAGGATAAAAATCAATGGAAAATAAATGTTATATCATGATATAAAATCGATACCCAATGTATTCAATATGATAAAATGCTTGTATAGTGGAATTTTTTTATCGGGTTGCAGTTTAAACCACTACTAAATGATCCATCAATGGTTTCAGAAAACTGCTGCTAAAATTTGTGTTGGTAATAAACATGTGGCGATTTCATCCAATTAGAATTGGTTTCTAGAAAGTGTCGTAGAAAATGTATTTCATGGTTGTTTTTTATTTTCAGTGGTAGTTTGGGATTTAAAAAATAACATCAATCTAGCAGTGGTTTTAAGCGCCACTAATTAATGAAACTTTTACTCAGATAACCATTACATGTATAAATAAATCATCTAATATGTAAATTTGTTTTTTATATTTTTCGGCAGTTTTAATTACCTGCATAACAATATACCATAATATAGAGATGGTTTAAACAACCAAGAAATTTTTTTTTATCTAGAAGTAGTTTCAACCGCTGCTATATCATGAATGAAAAGAAACATGTTTTAGGTTCTACAGCCCTAGAAATTGCATCCAGAACAAAAAACTGAACTATATTAATTTCAATATAAAAAAGGAAGGTGATGGTGTGATGAATACCACCATGACACCACAATATAATTCCAAGAATTATTTTCACGATCATGTTTATCTACCTTATTCATGATCCGCCCCAAACAATAACCACGACACAACCCCAAGGATCATGACATTTGTAAAAAGGCCAAGAAAACCCAACTAATTAGTCATGTTGGAATGATAGTGTTCATGATGAAACATAATTCATATTCCCAAACATAAGGCGACCCAACAATCATATCTTAATCCCATAAAAAAATTGAACTCCTAATGCAACAAATAATTTGCATCAAGATAAACTGAAAAACAACAAAAACCAATGACATAATACTGACACCGCATATTATCATTATATGTCATAGCCTTATTGGATATGGATAAACACACTCGATCACAACATGATAATAATTCTAAATTTAAATTTCAGGTAGAACCAACACCTTCCCCATCACTCTCCCACCAAACTTCCTCCCATGACCCCCACACCAAAAAATACAAAAAAGAATGTCTAGAGAAATAATTATCCATTACATTAGATATGTATAAAATGATTTTACTCCTTGATAAAAAAATATAGAATAATTATTTTCTAAAGATAACCCACTATACAGAAATACCTCTGAAACACAATGAACACACCTCCAACACTTTCAAGGATAGGATCAAATTCAATACCTCGTCATCCAACCAAGAAAACATCTAGATATATTATAGTCATAGGGGATATGTCTAAAATATGGACAAATCTATAGAAATAAACCAAATAATTTCTAATAACCCATGAGTGACCAAAATTATACTAAACCCTAGGAAATATGTATCAATGATTCCCTAATATTTTACAATGAAAATAATAATGATCAACTCATTGAATTTATGATAGCTAAAACAACCTATCCGAAAGCATAGATCCTTTATTGAACTCAATTTGATCATCTCACCCTCCACTTTAACAAAAAAATTGACTCATAACTCAAGGTATTCATCCCAACCTCCTATTATATCATTTTAGGTTTCTTTATATAGTCATCAACTTATAAATGGATAACACAATACTTCCTAAATAATTCAAGAAACTCAACCCAGATAATTTCATTTGTGTTCCCCTGATTCATTATCCACTACTTGAATTTGAATACTAATGTGATTAAACATAAAAACATAAGGTTATTAAATACCACAACAATTTTAAAAACATAAAAAATATCATCATATCATTAAGAAAAAAATTCGTTATCGAAACATGTCCTTTACATAAAGCATCATCACAATAATTCGGTTCCACATCATTATTCAACATCCCATCCCATTTTCCCAATACCTTCTAATGTGTAAGAAAATGAAAAAAACACATTGGATGTACTGATATATGAACAGACATTATCTGGTAAAAAATTCAAAATGATGAAATCTACTCATCACCCCCTCCATCTCAATCTCTACTTTCTACTACCGACACATGTAGAGACAATAATATTGATAATTAAAAAATGTTGTATATTTATAATTAAAAATAAAATCAATAAACGTTTGTGATCAAAATGATTTTGATGTTGTGTGATTTAGCTTCCCACCACCATTCATCACATTCAGTCCCCATTTTCCTACCAATGGCTTAATATTGTAATGGTTCCAATCCCATCCCACACACTCAACCAGGATGCTCATTCCCATGAATTTTACCAACTTGGTCATCCAGGGAGACTGAGTAGGAATAGTGTGGGATTGATAATCCATAGGTATTCAATTTTTAACTATAAATATAAAATCAGTCATATTAAAAGCTATATATATTAATATAGTGGAAACTAATAATAATTTATTATAATGAATAATGAATTCATAACCCAACATCTTTGGAAGACTCATTAATAAAACTCCCATCAGTTTTTTTATGAAAATTCAACCACACTTATTTTCAGGATGCTTGGTGGCATAAACTATGCGACAGTATTAAACAAAGACAAATAAAAAATCTAATTTGTTAAATAGATAACAGTGTCTTATAAATATTTAAACTATTGAAAATATTATTTGAGTCGATCATCTTTGAGAAAAAAATCTAATTAGTTAAATAGATAACAGTGTCTTATAAATATTTAAACTATTGAAAATATTATTTGAGTTGATCAGCATTGAGAAAAAATCATTGACCCCATATTGGGAGTATAACGCTTCACTGGCATTCCTGTCATTTAATAAAATAAAATTATGTTCAAAAACAATATCATGAAAAACTCATGCTGGAAAAAATTGAAATGATAACAGATGCACAGTACTAATTAAGAAAATATACATTACAAAGATACTTAATGACTATAAAAATAACATAAGTTGTTGATACATGAATGGATAACTGCACATACCATCATTTTCTTCATCAATCATGTCAATTTACTACTCCATAATTACATTATCTATTTCATCAACTCTTGAAGGACTATTATTTTAACTTTATCATGATGAAAAAATAAGTCAGTTTCTTTCTATTGATGGGATTCAATTTCAGAGGTCAAATCTTCCACTTCATCAGCAATATCATACATGTCTTTTTGTATTAGGTGAGAAACTACACTCCACCCTCAATCAAAAACATATTTAATATAATATACCATTTTCTCTTGAGATGATAAGATATATGGATTATGTAGTACATAGTCAGAAACATCCATCAACTAAAATAAGTTCACAAAAATAAATTGAAAAGAATATATTTTAACACCACAGATAATATCAACCAAATTTCATTAGAATAAAACAAAAAAATCCCCACTGTAGTATAATTCAATAATATTATTCAACATTCTAAAGAATTACACTTCATAAAAAATAAATATTCCACTAATATATGTTTTTAAACCCTATTCTCTACTGATTTTATGAAATCTAAATACATTCACATTATAAGAATTAAAATTTCTTTCTTGTTTTAGGGGACCTTGAGTGTGAAACTGTAACACCCTAGTTTCGGAAGCTGCCTAGAGGCGCCCCGTACCTGGTTGGTCACATGGCCTCATGCACATTCCCCCTAATGCCAGAGGCTTACAACTAGAAGTGAGGGACTTGGGTGTGATAGTAGGGAAACTACGCCCTCATTGGTATTATAACATAGTGGGAGAGAAACAGATATACAATAACAGAAATAGTAACAATGGCATGCAATAGTAAACAATAGAAGACTGAAAGTATTAACCAGCTTGAGCACATATATAATGATGCATGATAAATATATCTAGGAAAGTATCCAAACAAGTCACAATGCTGAAATACCGGACTAAACAAAAGTATAGAATAAAAAAAAGATAAATCCTCATCATCTCAAGCCTCAGCTTGGTCCCATGATCTCCAGCTCCCAAAGTAGTCAAGAACCTAAATTAGAAGGGTGATTTCCCTTATCTATAACTACAACAATATAATCTATTTGGGCCCAAAACATGACCCAAATAGGGTGTGATACTAAATACCAATAGGCAACCACCAAGAGATATGTGCTTAATAGTCATTGAATATATATGGTAGGAAATATGAAAAAGAAGTCATAAACAAGGAAGTACTCAACAGTAAACATTCCAAAAATTTAAATGCATTCAATAATACCAAACATCAAGTAAGAAGATAATCAAAAACAAGTAACCCCCTTGGATTTATTTATAGCCTTTCCCCTCTGGTCCTACCTAACAAACACAAGAAACCCTCTAGGAAGCACACTCAGTCTAACTTCTCTAGTTCAACCTTTTTAAAGGCTCTCTGAGAAACCACTCAATGTCAATTCCCCTTATAGCCAATAATGATTAAGACTCTCTGAGGAAGTACTCATCATCAATTCCCCCTATAGTATTTTAATGGAAACTACAAGAACTTTAAGGAAGTACTCAACGTTAATTCCTCTTGTTGCCTCATAAGGTAATTATAGACACTCCATGGGAGCACTCAATGTCAATCCTCCCTATGTTCTCCAAGCGTGATAATAATAATAGAATCTCTAGAGAATCCCTTACTGTAAGATCCCAGTTCATGTTTTTGACGTATAGGTTTCTTCATTTCCTTTTTCATTAAGTGTTCTTGAGAATATAGGGAAAATGGGGAAAAATCCGAAATTTTATTGGTACATGCCGTGTACTTTTCCAGACATCGTGTACTTTGGCCGTGTGGGATTAGTACATAGGGCGTGTAGGCATGTTGGCGATGAAGGGTGTAAAAACCAACTACACACTATGTATTAGGTATTCAGTCCACATGTGAGGAGTAAGGAGGAAGAGGTAGTTGCTGTCTGAGCGATAATATATGCCGTATACTCAAGAATATTGGTTGTGTACGCATGTCGACAGATGAACAGTGCCACGGTGGAAAGAAGCCACTAGGGGAACAGTTAAAAAATGAAAATCATAGGTCGTGTACTTGAGAGTACACACGGTGTAGTCTTGAAATTTCACTTAAAACGGACAGTATCCTTCTAATTCGAGAGCGGAGGTTGAACCTCCGTTTGGAGCTTGGGAGGATGGCCGAACCTTGGAGGATCACCCAATCACGTACCGAGAATCCGATTCCGCCTCTGTCGATAACGTTGGGACCGTACAGGTAAGCCCTCCATTATCCTAGCACTGTTCATACTAAATCTTCTTCTAAGGGATGTTTTTTACATTTGAACCTAAATTCTTTGATCCCAGATCTATGTCGTTTCATGGAGGATTTGGGAGGCGTCGTTCAGGTATACCAATCAGAGATGAACGAGGTAGGTTGTCTGATGTTCCTTTCAACTGTTGTGTTGAAATTTGTGTACAATTTTTCTACACACCAATGGTAGGGGTGTCGTACGGCTGGGGCCTTTGCTGAAAAGATGTATAGAATTGCATATATAATCTAATGATAAGTTTAAACTACTGTTTGGGATCACTGCCTGGATCTAGGACCACCTCGGGGTTGCGTTCCTCTGTTTAGCCGTTTGGCTAGGATACCTGAGGGTATGTCATGATTATATTGTGCATTTAATTTTAATGAGATAATGTTTATATAAATTGTTTCTTATGATTTTGGCTCAACCAGGTTCCTTAAGCCAGAGGGCATCATTTTATTAGCACGTGGGCAGTGTTACTTTAGCCTGTGGGCGGTGTTTTACTTAGCCTATGGGCAGTGTTTAGTCAGCCTGAGGGTAACCATTATTTATCCATGTGGCCATTAGTCTATGTGCCTGAGGGAAGTATCATGTATTCCTAAGGGAAATGATCGTTATGCCTGAGGTCAATCACTTGTAGGTATTTGATTCTGTTTCCTGAGGGTAAGGATAGTATATCTGAGGACATGGCTATATAGAATATTCACTGTGGTCATTTTCTATAATGAACCTTCCAAGCCGAATCACAATCTTGGAAGTGATAAGAAATAATTAAAATGGAAATGAAACTGGTAGTGATAGTTACTTTTGATTACATACTACTTTACTGGAATTAATTTTTAACATAGCTGTTGCATGTTTTCACCGACAGTTGGGCACAGACCTTTGGTGGGTGCCTACTAGGATTTATTTCTCACACCTTGTTCGGGTCGTGTCTTTAGACCACGTAGAATATATTGTTGTAGGTATTTATAGGGGAAAGGGTCCCTATATAAGGCCATGAATATTGCAGAGGGGTAGGAGAGCATGAGACCGAGCTTAGGCTTGCAATGCTGTTGAGTTCCTGTTGCACTATTCTCTTTTGTTTTTCTCTACTTGTACTTTGAGTTGTATTGTATTGTGTTACAGTGTATCCTGATCTAGAAGTTTTCATATAATTACTGACATGCTGAATCGTTGTGAATATGACTGCTGGTTCTCTTTTTTTACTTCAATTGTCCCTTACAGTTTTATATTGTTTACTTCTTCCGCTGTTGTATGTGATTTATCTTTTCCGTTGTACTGCACTTTGACAAATGAGGGCATAGTTTCACCACTCTCAGACCTGTGTCCTCGCTACTAGTCGGTAGCCTCTGGCGTTTGGAGAAATGTGCTTGAGGTCATGTGACCAATTAGGTCCGGGGCACCCATTGTGTGGCTTCCAGACCCAGGATGTTACAAAGAGGTATCAATGGGGTTTTTTCTTTGACTTACTATTTGATGCCTGAGTTAGGGATAGGGCTGACATGGTAGTTGGTAAAAGTTTGTGCCTGGGAGTCGCTAACCAATGTATAGGGAAAATCTAGTCTACCTCGTTATGGTACTTATTACTGGTTTTGCAATTTTACAGTTAATTTGAATTTCATTGTTGGGTGACGCACTTGTGATTGTGAAGTTTATATGTATTACATGGGTTCTATTTAGTTGTAACGTGATTATATGAGGGTATTCTATCTCATGAATCATTTAGGAACATGTTAGAATCATATGCCATGCATAGTTTCCATGCCATGTAGGTGCATCAAAAATTACATGCTGTTGTAATAGATGTGGTTCTAGAAAATAATGATGTTGTGATAGTTGATTTGATAAATACCTACTATTTTTAGGGTATTTTGGTGTGAGGTTTTGATATAATGAATGCAAATTTTTTTCATGAGGAATATGTGCCCTCACGGATCGGAATTTAGAACTTAGCTATTGTTTCGAGTTTTTTCTGGGTTCCAGAGTAGTTTTTGAGGCTTACTATCCAGAAAACCCACTATACATGTTGTGTAGTTCTATGGACATACGCCGTGTGCTCTTCTATTCGGGAAGAAATATAAAATTTTATGTACATGGCGTGTACCCTTATTACATGTCGTGTAGTCTCTTCATGTGTCATAGGCTGTGTGGGTAGGGAAACAGGGTAGGGAATGGCTTGGGGGAACATACCGTGTAACGGTCGTAATCACCACGTAGTGTTGACCCGGTATCTGCCCATGTCACTAACAACATGGACGGAGGAAACCTTAAGACATACATGATGTGTCTTACATGAACATGCTGTGTAGTCTGACCCAAGTACTCAGTCGTTCCATGAACAACACGGGATAGTAAAAAGCTTGTCGCGTACACGCTATGTTCCTATGGGACACACCATGTCATTTTGTTTTAGGAGATCCATGTGGATTATCAGTGTAAAAGGACTCGGGTAGGGAAGGAGGGTTCCCGTACATGATGTGTACTCAAAATACATGTCGTGTTTTTTGGGTGTTACACTACCAGTTTTAGATGGAGTACACGCCCATGTGGAAGCCCTGTGAGAACACGTCGTGTAGTCATGTTTTGTAAATCTTGAATGATTTCTTTCTCTTGTTCCCTTTTTGGTCTCCTCATTCTTAGTCTTCGATAAATTTATATCTAAGGTGTGTGTTTTACCTTGTAGAGTCATGCCACCAAGAAGACCACTAGTTTTTCTCTAGGAGAGCGGTGACAATTATACTCTTGAAATGTCGGGCCATGGGATACCAGTAAATCCTCCAGCAGTGCCAGATGTGGTGCCAACAATTATGCAGGACACTGGATCAGATGCACAATTCCATGAAGGATTCATGCGGTTCATGCAGACCATCTAGGGAGCACTGCAGGCCGCCACATCTATGGTAGAGCTGATGTGTATCTTCCAGAAGAAGCATCCGCCTATGGTCAAGCTCTCTAAATACATGTTGCGCGATTACTCCAATAGGTAGTTGGATGTTACCACCAAGTCAGAGAATCACCAAGACATGGAGTGGGAAGATTTTTAGGAATCCTTCTAGGACTTCTTCTTCCCAGAGACGCTGTGGGAATATGGAGCTCCAGAGTTCATGATTCCGCAGTAGGGTGCCATGTCAGTGATGTATTATTCTACTCTCTTCCTCGAGGTTTAGTGTTTTACACCCGTTTTGTTGGGTTATGAGGCATTGAGGGATAGACACTTTGAGGATGGTATTCGTAGTGACATCCGAGCACTGGTAAATGTTTTCAGGTTGCCTACGGTGCATGATATTGTGAACCAGACACTGATGACTGAGAGAAACATACGGGAATCCATTTGTATGGGCCAAGGAGGTTCGAAACTAGTTTCAAGTACTATTTCTACCAACAAGAGGAAGAGGACGATGTATTTCTCTCATGGTGGTAGTACTAGACAGAAGAATACTTCAGGTGGTCAGGTCATTTGATACCAGTGTGGTAGAGAGGGGAACAAGAGACCTCATTGTCTGTGTGACCCAATGGATTGCAGATCTTGCGGCAAGATGGGTTATCTCCAGCGTTTTTTCAGGGAGTTACCACCAGTAACTAGTGATAGGGGTTCTTTGTAGACTTCATGTGCGGGAGCAGGACCATTATCCACTTACCAGTCAAGAAATTGGGGTATGTCAGGGTGTCAAGGCAAAGATGGTGGTCGTAGCCGTGGAAGCCAGACACCAGGATCTGAGAGGCAGCAGGGAAGGACAGCTTATAGTAGCCAAGCTGTGTCACAGGACTGCGACACTCGGCAAGCATATGCAGTACAACAGACCCAACAAGGGATGGATCCCCGACCTTCTACTATCAGAGGTACTATTCTAGTAGCTTCTATTTTTCCTTCTGTACTTTTTGATATGGGTTCTACACATATCTTTATATCATTTCTTGTTGTGGAGAGACTTGGTCTTTTTGTTTCTTATTCTTTGGATATCATGATACTAGACACACAATTGCGAGTGAGGATGAGTGGTGTGCATCAGTGCAGGGAGTTCCCCATAGAGGTTGGTGGGTGTCACTTTCTATGAGACCTCTATGTATTAGAGATGAATGCTTATGTTGTCATTCTCGGGATGGACTGGTTAGTACCCTTTCGAACCTCCATGGATTACTATCTTCGCAATGTGATTTTTACATAACCAGAGGGTAGAGAGTTTCTATACAAGGGAGAATGGGATGTCGAGGCGAGCCGAGCTGGACCCGAGTATCGTGGGATAGGAGGTGTGATATCCCATATCACGAGTTTATATCTAGCTGATTAGGGGAATTTCAAGAAGTATTTTCCTCTAGTGGTTGATAGTTTGAGGGTTGTCTTCCTAGATGACTTTTTAGGTCTACCTCCAGAGCTTGGGGTGGACTCATCTATTGAGCTAGTTCCAGGAGTAGAAATGGTTTCCATCCCTACTTATAGTATGGCTACACCTAAGTTACAGAAGCACACGTGGGAGTTAAAGGAGTTACAGGAAAAGGGTTTCATCTGACCTAGATCTTCTCCTTGGGGTTCGCCTGTCCTGTTTGCAAAAAGGCAGATGGTACACTCAGACTCTGTGTGGATTAACAGAAGTTGAACCAGCTTATGGTCAAGAACCAATATTCCTTGCCAAATATTGATGACCCTTTTGATCAACTTTAGGGACCACGAGTGTTCATGAAGATTGAATTGAGATCCTGATATCATCAGTTACACGTTAGACAATCAGACATACAACATACAGCTTTTCAGAGTAGTTATGGTCTATATGAGTACTTAGTTATGCAGTTCAGACTCATGAATGTGCCTTCAGTTTTCAATGCCCTGATGAATCGTGTGTTCCATCCTTATCTGGATTCTTTTGGGGTAGTCTTCATGAACGATATCCTGGTGTACTCTCACACTCGACACGACCATGCCACTCATATTGAGATCGTACCAAGTACATTGGGAGAGCATCATGTATATACTAAGCTCTCAAATTGCATCTTTTGTGTGCATCAGATACCCTTCCTAGGTCATATTATCTCAGAGGCCGGAGTTGCAGTAGACCCAAAGAAAGTGAGAGCAGTAGATTCCTTGGACCAGCCTAAGAACATGTTGGATATACAATGTTTCTTGGGAGTTTCTGGTTACAACATTCGTTTTATACAGGACTTCTCCCACTTAGTAGCACCGTTGATGGGTTTGACTAAGAAGGGTGTGATGTTCGTTGGGTTAGAAGCTTACAAGACAAAATTTCAGGTGATGAAGGGAATGTTGACATCATCACTAGTCATGATACTTCCAGAGAAAGGGAAGAGATATACAGTTTACTATGATGCATTAGGGATTTGGCTGGGATCAATGTTGATGCAGGGTGACCAAGTTGTTGTGTATGGGTCTTGGCAGTTGATGCCACATTAGAGAGATTACTTGATGCATGACCTTTAGTTGGTTGTAGTTGTTCATGCGTTGCATTGTTGGAGACATTATCTCTTGGGAGAGCATTTTGTGGGTTTTACGGAACACAAAATCTCAAATACATCTTTAATCAGTGGGACATGAACCTGAGAGCGCGAAGGCGGGTCGAATACATTATGTCCTTTGACATTGAGCTTGCCTATACACCTGGTAAGGGTAATGCAGTAGACAATGAATTGGGTAGGAAGAATTGGGCACAAGCAGTGCAGGAGGCCAATGGTGAGTGACATCATATGGCTTTGTTCTCTTAGATTCATTTGGAGGTGCATGATCTTCAGGTGCGAGCCTATCTTTCGTCCTTAGCTGTGACTTCTAATATCCTTGATAGAGTGAGGATGAGATATCTATCAGATTTATAAGGCCTAGTTCTAAGGGAGTTGGAGGAAATTGAGGACCCTCTTCTAATATGGATGATTGGCGATGATGAGGTACTTAGTTTCCATGGGATACTGTGGGTTCAATGGGATATACGCGAGGATCTGATGTGGGAGTTTCATGCATCAGCTTTGGCAGTGCATCCCAGAGTTACCAAAATGTATCGTGACTTGAGATGTCAGTATTGGTGGCCACGTATGAAATGGGAAGTAGCTAGTTTAGATATAATATTTCCACCTATCATCAGGTGAAGGTGGAGTATCAGAGGCTAGCCAAACTATTACAGTAGTAACCCATTCCGGAGTGGAAATGGGATGATGTTGCGATGGACTTCATGACTAGGTTTCCGAGTTCACCTCAAGGCAGTGATGCCATGTGGGTTGTCGTGGACATATTTACAAAGGTATATCAATTTTTTCCGATCAAGGAGACCTATGGTGTTGATAAGATCGGAAAGTTGTATATCTGAGAGGTAGTACGCCTTCATGTGGTCTCTCGTTCCATCGTTTCTAATAAGGACACCCGCTTTAAATCTCATTTTTGGCAGAGTTTTCAGAGGTCACTGGGTAGACAGGTTCTTTTGAGCACAGCTTACCACCCTCATACAAATGGCTAGTTGGAGCGTACGATACAGGTGCTAGAGGACATGCTGCGTGCATGCATCCTAAACAATGGGGGATCTTCGGAGAAGTAAATACACCTGGTCGAGTTTGCCTATAATAACAGTTTTTAGGAAACTATTGTGTAATGTCTTTGATCCGGGTGCTAGCCAACGGGTTCCCCAAGCTTGGTTGATCACATGACCTCAAGAACATTTCCCCAAACTCCAGAGGCTACCGACTAGCGGTGAGGTCCACGAAAGGATAGTGGGGAAACTATGCCCTCATTTGTCAAAGTGTAGCACAGTGGAATAAGATATGTAAACCTAGAGTAGTGGAAGTAGTAAAAAATATACAACTGAAGTAAAAGATAACCAACAGTCATATATAAAGATTCATCATGTCACCAATTCAATGAAATCATCCAGAACATGATACAATTTAGTACAATACAACACAACTCAAAAATACAAGGTGCGACCAATCAAAACTAAGAAGAGTAAATAGAACGCAGCAGCATCACAAGCCAATGCATGGTCCTATGCTCTCCTAATCTTCTTCTACAATCACTTAACTGTATAGGTACCCTTGCCCTTATCCACACCTAAAGATATGTAATATGTTTGGCCCGAAGACATTACCCAAATAGGGTGTGAGAAATAAATCCCAGTAGGCACCCACCAAAGGCCCGTGCCCAACTGTTTGTGAAAATGGTCAACATCTGTGTGCTATTGTGAATGAAATAAACTAATCAGTACTCAAAAGTAACTAACATTACCAATTATACTTCCATTTTATTATTCATTTGACCATGCCAAACCCATGATTTAACATGGTAGGTATAACATATAAAAATCACCATGGTGATTATTCATGATAACACACTCCTCAATCATACCATTCTTTCACTTAGGTAACCAGAACCGAATCCCGAAGGTGATTCCCCACAGGAAAAACAAATATTTCACTCAGGTGTATGAAGTGTTTCCAACAGGGACATAATCTACAGCCCACAGGCATCACAAATATTTCTCTCAGGTTAAAAGAACCACTGCCCTCAGGCTAAAGGAAACACAGCCCGCAGGCTAAGAAATTAACTAGGACGAGCCCAAAGCATAAACATGCAATTTATATACACATTATCACATGAAAATTAAATACACATTATAATCATGGTATACACTAAGGTATCTAGGCCAAACGGCTAAACAGAGGAACACACCCCCCGGGGTGGTACTAGATCCATGTAGTGATACCAAAATGTAGTTTATAATTAAATATAATTACCTATACAATTCAAGGTATTTAAAATAGGAAGGCCTCAGCCACACGACACCCCCAACAAGGGTTCATTGAACCATGATACACAAAAACACATATCAGTTGGAATTTAAACAACAGACCACCTACCTCGATCATCTCAGATTGGTATACTCAAACGACGCTTCCCGAATCTGCCAAGAACGAAAAAGATCTGAGGTGAACATATTCCCATTAAAACTCAAATAACATTCCCTTGGGAAAGAATTGGTATGAAAGGATCCAGTAGAAGGAAGAGTTTACCCATGCGGTCCCAATGTGATCGACAGAAGAAGAAACAGATTCCTGGTGCACGGTCAGCTGATCCTCTACGGTTCGGTCGTCCTCCTGAACTCCAAATCACATTCTATGCTTCCTCCATGAAAAGAGGAGGGTACTACCCATTTTAAATGAAAAAAACTACATGACGTTTACACTCAAGTACATGGAATGTGAATTTCATTTTTTTAAATGGTTCCTATGGCAGCTCTATTCGACCGCGACACTGTTCATCCATCGATATGAGCACACATCGTGTATTCTTAATTACACGATGTGTACTGTTGCTCTGATGGAGGCTACCTCCAACGCCTTACTATTCACCTTTTGACTGAATACACGACGTGTAAATACCCTATACATGGCGTGTAGTTAGTTTTTACACGTTTCAATGCTGAGAGGTCTACACACCCTATGTACTCATTCCACACAGCCAAAGTACAAAATGTGTGGAAAAGTACATGGCTTGTAGTCAGAAATTTTGGGAATTTTTCCCACTTTCCTTATTTTCTCAAAGAAAAATATGGAAAAAAGGAAAAGAAGAAACCAGTACCTCACGAAGAAGAACTGGGTTCTTACAAACTTCCCCCCTTAAAGCAATTCATCCCTGAATTTCCCTTACATGGGTGGTGAAGATAATGCTCAGAACAACACTGGAAACTGAGTACGTACATCGGTCTCTCGCTCGCAGGTTTTGTCTTACACTCAGCCATTCTTCCATAGCACCCGTACGAGAGGAACTGACCGAACTCAGAGAACCTTCATGCTTCTATCAACGATACGAATCAGATGTTCCTCAATAGAGGCATCGATCTGAAACTCATCCTCTTCATGCTGAAATATGTGAGATGGGTCTGAATGATAATGATGCAGCTGAGATATACGAAAGACGTCATGCATGGCCCGATACCTCTGTGGTAACTGCAACTGATAGAAAATCGGCCCGACTCTCTCCATAATCTCAAATGGCCCCACATACCTTAGTGAAAGATTACCCTGTCTCTTGATCTGCCTGTGTCCCAACCTCAGTGAAACTCGCAAGAAAACCTGATCCCCGACCACAAAATCTAAGGGTATTCTGCGGCGATCAGCATAAGATTTCTGACGAGACTGTATGGTAGCCATCTACATTTGAATCAACTAGACCTGCTCAAGTGTCTCTTGCATGAGACATGGTCCCAATAAAGCTACCTCAACATCCTCTAACAAGAAAAAGGTTGATCGACACGACCTACCATATAATTCCTCGTAAGGTGCCATCAAAATAGTTCCATGAAAATTGTTATTATAGGAAAACTAGACCATGGTTATGTTATTCTCCCATGAAGACCCAAATACTAGGATGTAAAGCGGGAGTCCCTATATGAAATGATAGAAAGATAGACACCATGAAGACACACTCTATCTTGGATATAAAACGTCCCAAGCCCATCAACACTGAAGGTCTCCTTGATCGATAAAAAGTGAGCTACCTTTGTGAGTCTGTCCACAACAACCCACATAGAATCATTTCCTCGAGGTGACCTCAACATCCGAGTCGTAAAATCCATCGCAACATTATCCCATTTCCACTTTAGAAAAGGTAACTGCAGTAATAGTCCAGTTGGCCTCTGATGCTCCGGATTCACCTGGTGATAGGAGTAATGTCTTAAAAAAACCAGCTACAACTTTCTTCATACACGACCATCAGTAATAACCTCCCAAGCCACGGTATATCTTGGTAACTCTGGGCTGCACTACCCAAGCTGATTCATGAAAATCCCGCATCATCTCTTCTCGTATATACCCTAGAACCCCCACTCATCCATGGAAACATAATACCTCATCATCGCCTATCGTCCATCCAGGAGGAGGGTCCTCACTTTCCACTGACTCCAATAGAACTAGGCCTTTTGAATCAGACAGTTGTCTCATCCTCACTCTATCTAGGAGGGTGGATTTCACAACTATGGAAGAATGATAGGTCATCTCGTGACTAATGTGAACCTCCAAATGCATCTCAGAGAACAAAGGCATAAGCTAACACTCACCATTGGCCTCCTGCACTTCCTGTATCTAAGTCTTCCTTCTCAGTGCATCATCTACTGCATTACCTTTACCAAGTGTATAGGAAAGCTCAAAGTCGAAGGAATGAAGGTATTCTACCCACCTTCACTGTCTCAGGTTTATGTCACGCTGGTTAATGATATATTTGAGACTTTTGTGGTAGGTGAAGACCACAAAACACTCTCCCAAGAGATAATGTCTCCAATAATGCAACACGTGAAAAACTGCCACCAACTCAAGATCATGAGTCGGGTAATTCCTCTCATGTGGAATGAACTACCAAGACCCTTAAGCAACTACTTGATCGCCCTAAATCAACCCAGCTCCCAGCCCAATACCTGATACATCACAAAAAACTATATAGATCTCCCCTTGCTCTGGAAGTATCAGGACTATTGCTAATGTCAAACTTCCCTTCAACTCCTGAAAGGCTGTCTCGCTTGCTTCTGACCAAATGAACTTTACACTCTTTCTTAGTCAAACCCATCAACGGCTGTGCTAAGAGGGAGAAGTCATGTATAAAGCGCCTCTAGTAACTAGCCAGCCCCATGAAACTTTGTATCCCAAACACATTCTTAGGATGCTCCCATGACACTACTGCTCTCACCTTCTTTAGGTCTACTGCAACTCTTTCCTCTGAAATGACATGACCTAGGAAGTGTATCTGGTCCACCCAAAAGTGGCACTTTATGAGCATAGAATATAGACAACGCTCTCTCAGTGTACTAAAAACAATCTGAAGATGGGTGGCATAGTCATGTCGAGTGTGAGAGTACACCAAGATGTCGTCCATGAAGACTACCACAAAAGAGTCCAGATAATGGTGGAACACACGATTCATCAGAGCCATGAAAACCACTGGCGTGTTTGGAAGTGTGAATGGTATAACCAAGTATTCTTATAGACCATATCAGCTCCAAAAAGCTGTAAGCCGTATATCCAATGGACTAACTCATATATGATGATATATGGATCTCATGTCAATCTTTGATAACACTCATGCTCCTCGAAGTTGATCAAAAAGATCATCAATCATTGGAAAGGGATATCAGTTCTTAACCTTCAACTGGTTCAGCATTCGATAATCCACACAAAGTCTGAGGGTACCATCCACCTTCTTCACAAAAAGGACAAGAGAACCCCAAGGGGAAGTACTGGATCAGATGAAACCTTTTTCATGTAACTCCTCTAACTGTATTTTGAGCTCATGAAAATCTAGTGTAGCCATCCTATAAGGATGAATGAACACCAGTGCTGCTCCTGGAACAGTCTCAATAGAGAAATCCACCTCTCTCTTTAGAGGTAGACCTGAAAAGTTAACCGAGAAGACATCTCTGAAACGATCAACCACTGGAGGGAATTCCTTCTAACAAGTCCCCTAATCATCCATATATAAACTCGCAATATGGGTTGTCACACCACCTCACCCATGATGCTCAGGTCCAACTTGGCTCGCATGGACATTCCATTCACCTTTGTATAGAAACACTCCATCCTCTGGTGAAGTGAAAATCACCCTAAGACGATAGCAATCTACAAAGGCTAAAAAGGGTACCAACTAGTCCATCCTGAGAATCACTTCATAAGCTTTAATCTTTAAGACATATAGGTCCCATATAAAGTGAAACCCACCAACCACTAGGGGAAACTCCCTGCATTGATGCACACGATCCGTTCTAGTTCCCAACAGAGTGTCTAACGTCACAACATTAGAAGAAGAAGAAGAAACATTGAGACCAATTCTCTCCACAGCGGGCACAAATATAAATATACGTGTAGAACCCATATAGAAAAGTATATAAGAAAAAAAGCAACTAGAATAGTACCTCTGACAGTAGAAGGTCTGAGATCCTGCTCCTGTTGGGTTTGTTGCACTGCATATGTCTGCCCAGTGCCACAAACCTGTGACACAGCCCAGATTCCCTGAGCTATCCAACCCTGCTGCCTCTGAGATACTGGTGTCGGGTTACCACGAACATGAACCCCACCTCTGCCAATACATCCTGATGTATCCCAGTTGGCCGACTGGTAAAAAGCAACTGGTCCTTCTCCCAGATGCAGAGTTTGCACAGAACCTCTCTCACTAGCCACTTGTGGGAACACCCTGCAAAAGCGCTACAGATGACCCATCTATCCCCAAGCTCAGCAATCCACCCGGTCGCTAGGACGTTGATGTCTCTTGTGACCCTCTCTTCCACACCAGTTGAAAATAACATATACACCCAAAGTATTCTTCAGACTAGTACTACCTCCGTGAGATAAATTCATCTGCCTCTTCCCTTTAACAATATAAATAGTACAAGAAACTGGTATCGAACTTCCTTAGCCCACACCACTAGCTTCCCACACGTTCTTCTCAGTAATCAGTTCCTGGTTTAAAATATCATGCAGTGTAGGAAACCTGAAAACATTCCCCAAATCTCATATTTCATATCAAAGACCATCTTCAAAGAATCTGGCCCTCAACGTCTCATAACCCACCAGTTCGGGTGCAAAAACAATGATGCTCGGTGAAGCGAGAAGAGTAATCCCTCACTTACATGGTGCCTTACTGTAGATTCATGAACTCTCGAGCTCGATCTTCCATCAACGTCTCGGGGAAGAATAAGACATTGAATGATTCTTGAAAATCTTCGCATGCCATGTCGTTGTGATGCTCAGACTGGTTGGATACATCCCTCCACCTCTTAGCAGAATCACACATCGTATAAGACGCGATCTCGACCCTCCACCCTGGAGGCATCTCATGATGCTCAAAAATAGTCTCCACTGAATCCATCCATGACACCCTAGCATGTGGTCCGCCATCCCCTGATAACATAGGTGGATGTTGCTGCTGAAATATACACATTAGATCTTACATAGATGTTGAGGCCACCAGTTCTCCCTGTAAGGTCTATAGGAACCACATGAAGCATTCACAGAACTATGCATTTGTTTGTTATAACAGCTGGTGCCACACGTGGCACTGCTAGAAGATCAACTGGTAGCCCATGGCCTACCATCTCTAGAGTATAATCGTTTCAACTCTCTAGGTGAAAAACTGGAGGTCTTCTCTACAGCATGACCCTACAAGGTCAAACGCACTCCATAGATCAAGATATCTCAAGGACGGAAAACAAGGGGTGTAATAAGGGAACGAGGAAAAGAAAAATTTCAAGTTTTACAAAACAAGACTACATGACGTGTATAATAACTACACAGTGTGTTTCCTGAAGTCTTCCACATGGGTGTGTAATCTACCAAAACTGGTCATGTAACACCCCAAAACACATAGCGTGTTGTCCACACATATGGAGTGTACTTGAATTTTGTACACTACCTGAGTCCCCATACACAGCTTAGCTACACAACTCTCCCCTGAAAAAGACTACACGGTATGTATAACATCTACATGGTGTGTTTTGTTTACTTTCCATCATTCGTGACACGACTAACTACTCGAATATCACTACACGACATGTTACAACCGCCCATGACATGTACACCACCCCATTTTCCTTATCCACATGGTTAAGTCCACATGGTCTCCCAGCGGTCGATCCTACACAGAGTATCCCACAGGAACACGACATGTACTAGGTAGGGTAACACTGACCCATGTTGTTAGTGACACGACCTGGTATGAGGGTCAGACTACATGGTGTGTTTTAGCTGAACACAATGTGAATTTCTTATAGTTTTTTCTTCTGTGTTGTTAGTTACACAGGCGGACACCTGGACTAAAATACACGGCATGTACAACCGGTACGCGGAGTGTTTCCCCCAAGTCATTCCCTACCCCGTGTCCCCATCCACACGGTCTATGACAAGGGAAGATACTACACAACATGTACTGAGGGTACAGAGCGTGTACTTAAACTGTTTTCATTTCTTCCAGAATAGAAGAACACACGGTGTGTGTCCATAGAACTACATGACATTTATATTTGGGTTTTTTCAGATATTAAGCCTCAAAAACAACCTCGGAACCCAGAAAAATCTGAAACAACACCTAAGTTCCAAATTCATATCTGTGATAGCCCTACTCCCCACGAATCAAATCTTGGCATCTTATACATGTTATAACAAGGAAAACACATTAATGATCCACCAAATTCCGGTTATTGAGGGCCCATACTCCCCAAAAACCAAAGTTTGGAATTCATTTTATCATCGTCACACTAAAATACCCTATAAAATAACAGGTACTTATCAAAGTAGCTATCACAACAAGATGCTTTTGTAGCACAAAAACTATCACCACAACATGAAAATATCTAATGCACCTACATGGAATGGAAGAATGCATGACATGTGATTTCTTGCATGTGCCTAAATGATGCATTAGATGACATACCCTCATCTCATCTAGTTGTAACTAAATAGAACGCAGTATAAAAATATAACAACACACCACAAGTGCGTCACCCAACGGTGAAAATCAAGTCTACTATAAAATTACAAAATCGGAAAAATTGAAATAATCGAGGCAAACTGGCTTTTACCTATACACGGGTTTGCTACTCGTAGGAATAGTTTATTAATAGCTACCATTTTCATCCTATCCGTTACTAAGGCACCAAACAGTAAGTCAGAGAAAAGAACATCTCTGATACCACTTTCTAATGTCCCAGAACTGGGTGCCACCCAACGGGTGCCCCGAATCCGGTTGATCACATGACCTCATGCACATTTCCCCAAATGCCAGAGGCTGCCAACTAGTAGTGAGGTCCAAGGACTAATAGTGGGGAAACTATTCCCTCATTTTTCAAAGTGTAGCACAGTGGAATAAGATATGTAAACATACAATATCAGAACCAGTAAGCAATATACAACTTAAGTAAAAGAGAATAAGAAGTCATATATAAAGATGCATCATGTCACCAATTCTATGAAATCATCCAGAACAGGATACACTACAGTACAATACAACACAACTCAAAAATACAAGGTTTATCCAATCAAAACTAATAAATGTAAACATAACACAGCAGCATCACAAGCTAATGATCGATCCCATGCTCTCCAACTCCTCTGCTATAATAATGTACCTATATAGAGACCCTTTCCCTTATCTGCACATGTAGAAATGTAATTTGTTTGGGATGATAACATGACCCAAACAGGGTGAGACACTACTGGAAAAAAGGCCTATACCCACGGTTCAAAACCGTGGGTATAGCCCCCAAAACCGTGGGTATAGGCTATACCCACGGTTTTGGGAACCGTGGGCTGGAACGCCGTCAGTATAGGTCCCCAGCCTATACCCACGGTTTTCCAAAACCGTGGGTATAGGTGTTCTGCCACTGTGTCAACAGAACATTCCCAATTGCCACGGTGTCAATGGATTTTACCCACGGTTTCAAAACCGTGGGTATAGATCCTAAAATAAAGCTGCAGGCGGGTTTCGATCCCACGACCTCTTCGCTGCAAAGTACCGCGTCTAACCACTACCCTACTATCAATTATGTGAATATATATTTATATTTAGTTAAATATAGTTATATAAACCGTGGGTATAGAGGGAATAACCGTAGGTATAGAACTCCCGCCAAAAAAAAAAATCTTTCCCGCGGGGAAAAAAATTTCCCGCGCACACATGGGAAACCTATACCCACGGTTTTTCAAAACCGTGGGTATAGGTTTTTTATCCTATACCTATCCCCACGGTTTTCCTCAAAACCGTGGGGATAGGTACCCCTATACCCACGGTTCTTGAAAACCGTGGGTATAGGTCAATTTTCAAGACCTATCCCCACGGTTTTGGAAAACCGTTGGGATAGACCCCCCTATGCCCACGGTTTTTGAAAACCGTGGGTATAGGTCTTGAAAATTTACCTATACCCACGGTTTTCCAAAACCGTGGGTATAGGGGGTACCTATCCCCATGGTTTTGAGGAAAACCGTGGGGATAGGTCCATTTTCCAGTTGTGAGAGAAATAAATCCCAACAGCCACCCTCCAATGGCATGTGCCCAACTTTCAGTGAAAATGTGCAATAGCAGTGTGCAGTAGTAAATTCAATAAACTAAGAAGTACAAAAAAGTAACTAACTTTACCAGTTAAATTGCCATTTTATTATCTATTTAACCATGTCAAGCCCTTGCTTTAACTTAGCAGCTATAACATATAAAAATCACCACAGTGAGTATTCATGATAACACTTTCATCAGACATACCATACTAACCCTCAGGTAACCAGAATCAAAACCCGTAGGTGATTTCCCATAGGAAAAATGAATATTGCGCTTAGGCATACGAAGTGTCGCCCACATGATCAAAATCTACTTCCCACAGGCATAATGAATATTTCCCTCATACTAAAAGAACCACTTCCCTTAGGCTAAAGGAAACACTACCCATAGGATAAGAATGTAATCGGGCTGATCCCAAAGCATAAACATGAAATTTATATACACTTTCTCTTAAGAAAATTAAATAAACATTATAATCATGGAATACCCTCAGGTATCTAGGCCGAACGGCTAAATAGAGGAACGCACCCCCGGGGTGGTCCTGGATCCAAGTAGGGATCCCAAACAGCAGTTTATAATTAAATTTAATTATCTATATAATTCTATGTATTTAAAATATCCAAGGACTTAGCCACACGATACCCCAACTTGGGTTCGTATTATAACGGTACAAAAAATCACACAGTAGTTGAAATTTAAACACTAGACCACCTACCTCGATCATCTCTCATCGGTATACTTGAACAATGCTTCATGAATCATCCAAGAGTGATGTAGATATGTGGTTAACATATTCCCATTAAAACTCAAATAACATTCTCTCAGTAATGAATTGGTAAGAAAGTCCCGAGGAGAAGGAAGAGCGTACTTGTACGGTCCCAACATGATCGACAGAAGATAAAACGGATTCCCGGTGCACGGTCAGCTGATCCTCCATGGTTAGGTCGTCCTCCTGAGCTCCAAGCGACGTTATAAGATTCCTCCATGAATAGAGGAGGCTACATCCCATTTTACGAGAAAAAAACTGCATAGTGTGTACTCTCAAGTACACGACGTGTACTTTTCATTTTTTTTAAATTGTTCCTCTGGTGGATCCATTCCACCGCGGCACTATTCATCTGTCGACATGAGTACATGGCGTGTAATATTGATTACACTATGTGTATAGTCACTCTGTTGGTGGCTACCTCCACCGCCTTACTGTTCCCCTTCCGACTGAACACACGGCGTGTAAATACCCTATACGCAGTGTGTAGTCATTTTTTACATGTTTCATTGACAATAGGTCTACACACCCCATGTACTCATTCCACATGGGCCAAGTACATGGTGTGTGGAAATGTACATGACCTATAGTCAGAAATTTTGGGATTGTTTCCCACTTTCCTTATTTTCTCAAAAACACTTAAGGAAAAAAGGAAAATAAAAAACTCGTACCTCAAGAAGAAGAACTGAGTTATTACATATTGAGATGACACCTTATAAGGATTTATATGGTAGGCAATGGCGGTTACCCTTGTGCTAGTTGGAGTCAGGTGAGGTAGATTTACTGGGACCACATCTAATATAGGAGACTTCTGAGAAGGTCCAGTTGAATCAGTTGTGGATGGATACAGATCAGTCTCTTCAAAAATCTTATGTTGATCACCACATACGACAGTTAGAGTTTCTGGTTGGGGATCAGGTTTTCTTACATGTTTCACCGGGTTTGTGAAACAGGCATATCAAGAGACATGGTAAACTTTCACCAAGGTATGTGGGGCCATTTGAGATTCGGGAGAGAGCCAGGCCGGTTGCCTATCAGTTGCAGTTACCACTGAGGTATTGGGCCATGCATGACATCTTCTATGTATCTCAGCTTCACCATTATCACTCAGACCCATCCCACGTCTTTCAGCCCAAGGAAGTTGAGATTCATGTCGATGCATCTTTGGAATAACATCGGATTCATATTGTTGATAGAAGCACGAAGGTTCTCCGTGGCCAGTAAATTCCTTTCGTTCGGGTGCTATGGCAGCATGGGCGAGTGCAGGATGTAACTCGGGAATGGGAGACCGATATACGTGCTTAGTGGCCGGAGTTGTTCAAATTTGTATCATCACCACCATTGGAAGGTCAATTCGGGGATGAAAATCGTTAAGGGGGAAGTTTGTAAGAACCCAATTCTTGTTTTTGAGGTACGAGTTTATTATTTTCCTTTTTCCTTATGTGTTATTGAGAAAATAGGGGAAATGGGGGGAAATAAAAAATTTTATGGGTACACATCGTTTACTTTTCCACAGACCGTGTACTTTGGCTGTGTGGGATGAGTACACAGGGCGTGTAGGCCATTTGTCAGTGAAAGGTGTAAAAACTGACTACACGTCGTGTACTAGGTATTTACATGCCGTATATTCAGTCGGCACGTGGGCAATAAGGTTGCAGAGGTAGCTTCCAGCTGAGCGATAGTACACACCATGTACTCAGGAATACACGTCGTGTACTCGTGTCGATAGATGAACAGTGCCGTGGTGGAAAGAAGCTGCCAGGGGAATAGTTAAAAAAAATTACACGGTGTACTTGAGAGTAAGCACCATGTTTTCATGAAATTTCTCTTAAAACAGAAATTATCCGCCTCATTCGAGAGAGGAGGTAGAACCTCCATTTGGAGCTCGGGAGGATGGACGAACCTTGGAGGATCACCCAATCGCACACTGGGAATCTGATTCTGTCTCTATCGATCACATTGGGACAGAATGGGTATGGCCTCCCCTCTCCATGCACTGTTCTTACCAATTATTCCTCTAAGGGATGTTATTTATATTTGAACAAGAATTATTTCATCCCAGATCTACATCGTACATAGATGATTCAGGAGGCGTCGTTCACGTATACCGCTCAGAGACAAATGAGGTCGGTGGTCTGATGTTCCATTAAACTATTGTGTTGAAGTTTTTGTACCGTTGTGATACTCACCCATGGTTTGGGTGTTCTATGGCTTGGGCCTGTGCTAAAATGTTATCTATAATTTTTTAGATAATCTAATGATATGTTTAAACTTTTTTTTGAGATCACTGCTTGGATCCAGGACCACCCAGGGCGTGTATTCCTCAGTTTAGCCGTTTGGCCAGGATACCCAAGGGTATGATACAATAATATTGTGCATTGAATTTTTGTGAGAGAAAGCTTATATAAACTATTTTTTTTATGCTTTGGGCTCATCTCGTTTCCATAAAGCCTGAGGGAAACATTATTTTAGCCTGTGGGAAGTGTTCCTTTATCCTGCTGGCGGTGTTTTACTTTGCCTATGGGTAGTGTTTGGTTACCGTGAGGGTAACCTTTGTTTATGCCTATGGGCAGCAGTCTCTGTGCTCGAGGGAAATATCTTGTATGCCTGAGGACAATGATCGTTATTCCTGAGGAAAATCTACTGTGGGTATTTTATTCTCTTACCTGAGGGTAAGGATAATATGTTTGAGGACACGACTATTTAGAATATTCACTGTGGTAATTTACAATGTTGTACCTGCCAAGCCAAAGTACAATCTTGGAGGTGATAATAAATAATTAAAATTGCATTGAAATAGGTTTTGATAGTTACTTTTGAGTACTTACTAGTTTACTGCATTTATTTTGGCACACTAATGTTGCACATTTTCACAGACATTTGGGCACGGGCCTTTGGTGGGTGCCTACTGGGATTTACTTCTCACACCCTGTTTTGGTCATGTCTTTGGCCTAAGAGGATTATATTGTTGCAGGTTTTGATAGGGGAAATGGTCCCTATACAGGTACATGATTGTTGTAGAGGAGTATGATAGAATGTGACTGAGCTTAGGCTTGTGATGCCACTGAGTTCCTGTTGCACTGTTCTGTTCTTTTTCTATACTTGTACTTTTAGTTGTAATGTATTATATTGTAGTGTATCATAATTTGGCCACTTTCAAAGAATTAGTGACATGATGCATATTTGTAAATATGATAGTTTGTTCTCTTTTTTGATTCAATTTTCCCTTTCAGTTGTTTATTGTTTACTGCTTCTGCTGTTTTTTGTTATTTATATTTTGCGCTGCTCTACAATTTGACAAATGAGGTCATAGTTTCCAAACTATCAGACCTGGTCCCTCCCTACTAGTCGGAAGCCTCTGGAATTTTGTGAAATGCGCTTGAGGTCATGTGTCCAACTGGGTCTAGCGAACCCATTGTGTGGTTTTCGGATCCGGGACGTTACACTTACGTCTATTCTACCTATGGTGCACTACATCATTTTCTCATGGCCCTGTCTAAGTCAAACAAGAATAGAAATGCGAAGTGGCCAACGTGAACCTGATGAACTAATTGGATAACCAGTATACATCATAATATAAAAGCAGATAATAATCAATCCATCCTAACAATACTAGGCATGGAAAGTAAACAGTTGCCTAATAGGCAACTAGACCAAATAGTCAAAACAAATAAATAAGAATGGGAAAACACTTCCCAAGAATAGTAATTAACCCTTTTCACAATAAATTAACCTCTACTACAAAATGAATGCATAACAGTCCATTAAGAGGGATATAATCGTAACACACAATACCCCATTATAGTGTATTGGGAAAGTTTGCACATATAACTCAAATACATTCAACGAAATGGCACAAACCACCATAATCTGTGTTTTAGGATCTCTATACATGAACCAAAAACCTTGAATCCCCCAATAACTCCATATATCTATAAAAATGTCTTAAATGTTCAACTGGAGGTAACTCTTGAAAGAGGATGAGTCAAGAAACTATGCTCTAGGAGAAGGAAGATCATACCGTGGAGATCCCAACACAATCGACGACGGTCGATTCATAAAATAGACACTTGATCGGGGGATTAGGGAAGAATTGACACCATATAAATTCTCTCAGACAAGTTGGATGATGATTGAGGTGTTTATTCCAAAAATACGTGACCCTGGTCCATTTAATGAAAAACAATAAAGTACATAGCATGTACTTTATAAGTACATGTCATGTATTTTCCCTTACCAACCCTAGAATTAGGAGGTCTCTAAGTCACCACATATGGCTGTGTGCTCTGCTGTTATAGGGCTAGCACACAACTACTAGAGGCAATGCATTACACGGCGTGTAAATATAACTACATGGTGTGTACCTCAAAAATTTCTAAAAACTCATCTTTTTCTCAAATACACCAAGAATGAAAAAAAACATACCAGAGAAGAAAATCCGGGTTCTTAAAAACCTCCTCCCTTAATGAAACTCATCCCCAAATTTCCCTATCAATGCGTCATAAAAGAAGAATCATCAAATAGCTATGGACACTATGATCGTACATCAGCCCCCCTCTCACAGGTCTCATCTTTTACCCACTTGTGCTACCATAGCACTCATACCATAGGAACAGAATGACCACGGAGAACCACTGTACTACGATCAACAATCTTGATAGTATGATCTTCAAATGAGAATCCACCTCAGACTCAACTTCCTCAGGTTGAAAATAATGAAATGAGTCTGAGAAGTAATGTCCGAGCTGAGAAATGTATAAGAAATCGTGCATATACCGATACCTATGAGGTAACTACAACCAATATGCGACCAGTACAACTCTCACCAAAACCACAAACGACCCGATGTACCTTGAAGATAGAAAACCATGTCTCCTAATACTCCTTTTCCCTAACCTCCTTATTGCATGAAGGAAAACTTGATCTCCGACCTGGAACTCCAGAGGTCATCTCTGATGATCAGAAGAAGACTTCTATCGAAAAAAAGTATTATCCATCCTCTTTCGTATAAACACAATCTGTTATATAGTCTCTATGACAAGATGAGGTCCCAATATAGCTTCCTCTCCTGCCACCAGCCAACATAAGGGTGATTGTCATGGCCTATCATAGAAATCCTCATAAGGTGTCATCTAAATAGTTTCTTGAAATCTATTTTTGTAGGAAAACTCCAGAAGAGGTATATGACTCTCCTGAGAACATCCAAAATCTATGATGCATGCACAAAGAAAGTCCTCTAGCACCTGAATCATATGCTCAGACTGGCCATTTGTCTAGGGGTGGTATGCTGAACTCAGATGAATCTGTGTACCCAAGGCCTTCTGCAATCCCTGACAGACCAGATAAGTAAAACATGCATCACTATATGAAACAATTTAGTGTGGAACCCCATGTAGACATACTATGTCGTAGATGTACAACTTGCCTAGCTCATTAACACTGAAAGTCTCCTTGATCAGCAAGAAGTGATAAGCCTTCTTGATTCATTCAATGACAACCCAAAAAACATCATTTCCTCAAGGCGACCTCGGTAACCCTATCACAATTTCCATCACGACATCATTCCATTTCCACTCGAGAATGGGTAACTACTGAAATTTGTTTACTGGTTGTTGATGCTTCGCCTTTACCTGCTGACTGGTGGAACACCTCATGATGAAACTAGAAACATCTCTCTTCATACCTGACCACCAATACTTATGGTGGAGATCCCGATACATCTTATTAACACAACGATGAACTATCCAAACTGAGGAGTGAAATTCTTGCATCAGCTCCTCGTGTATGTCTGCGGACACCCATATGTGCCCATGGAAACACAAGATCTCATCCTCACCTATTGTCCATCCAGGAATAGTGTCCTCTCTAGACACACTTTTTCATAGAAATAGGACTTTATAATCTAATATTTTCCTCATTCACACTCGATCAAGAAGAGTATAGGTAATAGATATAGAAGAATGAAACATCTGGCCGTATCTATCATGCACCGGAAAATGTATCTTAGAGAAAAGAGCCATAAGATGCCATTCTATGCAGGACTCATGAACTACCTATAACTGAGTCCTCCTACTAAGTAAATCGGCCACCACATTTCCTTTCCCTGGCGTATAGGAACGCTCAAATTCAAAAGACTAAAGGTACTCAAACCACCTTCACTATCTCAAATTCAAGTCTCGCTGAGTGAAGATATAATTGATACTTTTGTGTTATGTGAAAACCAAAAAATGATCTTCTAAAAGAAAATGTCTCCAACAATGTAAGGCATGAAAAAAATCAACCATCATGGGATCATGCATCGGGTAATTTCTCTCATGTGTCCTCAACTGCTGAGACCCATATGCAGCAATCTTTTCTTCCAGCATAAGCATAACACCCATCCCCATACACGAAGAATAATAGTACATAGTATATCTCTTTCTTAGATTTAGGAAAACTAGTATCGGTGATGAAGTTAATCTGTCTTTCAGCTCCTGAAAGGCTCACTCATAGAAATATGACAATAAGAACATTTCATCCTTCTTAGTCAGGCCCGTCAGTGGCACTGCTAAGAGTGAAATGTCCAATATGTAACACATATAGTATTCATCCAGTCCTTGAAAACTATGCACCTTGAAAATGTATTTTGGATATTCCCAAGAAACTACTACTCTCATTTTCTATGGGTCTACTGATACTTCTGTATCTGCGAAAACATGACCCATGAAGTGAATCAAGTCCATTTAAAAGTGAAATTTTACGATCTTAGCATATAAAAGGTGCTCTCTCAGTGTACTAAGAATGATCTCAATATGTGTAGCATCGTCATGTTGAGTGTGAGAGTACCCCAAGATATCATCCATGAAAACCACCATGAAATAATCCAAGTACGGATAGAACACTTGGTTCATATGAGCTAGGAAAACTATAGGTGCAATGGTGAGACTGAACAACATAACCACATACTCGTACTGACCATACCTGCTTCGAAAAGCTGTAAGAGTTATATCAGATGGTCTAACATGAAACTGATGGTAAGTAGATCTCAATTAAAACTACAATAACACCTGGTCACCTTGTAGCTGATCAAAGAGATAATCAATCCTCAAAAAGGGATATAAATTCTTTAACATCAACTATTTCAGCTTCTGATAATCCCCAAAAACTCAGAGAGTACCATCCACCTTATTTTCAAACCATACAGGTGAACCCAATGGAGAAGTACTGGGTTAGATGAAACCCTTATCCTACAAATCCTTCAACTGATTCTTGAGCTCATGTAACTTTGGTGTATCCATCTTATAAGGATGAATGGACACCGGTGCCGCTCCTGGCGCGAGCTCAATAAGGAAGTATACCTCTCTCTCATGAGGAAAACCTGTGAATTTCTCTGGAAAGACATCCCTGAAACGATCCACCACTGGGAAGTCCCCTGGTCATCCTGATAAAGACTAGCAATATGGGCTATAACTCCTCCCAAACCATACTGCCCAGGTCCAAATTTTCTCACCTGGATATCCCATTCGCCCTTGTGATGAAACAATCCTCTATCTGGTGATGTGAAACTCACCCTACAGTGATATAAATCTACAATAGACTTGAAGGGAACTAAACAATCCATTATGAGAATGAAGTGATAGTCTGTCATCTCTAGAACATAGAGGTCCCATAAGAAGTGACACCCACAAACCTCAAAGGGGCACTCCTTGCACTGACATACAATAGTCATTCTTTTCCCCAACAGTGTGTCCAACGTCAAGACATTTGTAGAATTAAATATACAAGGCCCAAGGCTCTCCACAACAGCAACATATATAAAGTTATGAGAATCCCCTATATCTAAAAGAGCAAAATCTAAAACTGAGGCAGCTAGAATCATAACTTGAACTGTAGAGGGTTTGGGATCCTGCTCCTACTGGGTCCACTCCACTGCAAAATTCTAGACAAAATCATGGCCATGTGACCCTACATGACCAATCTGTGCTAATCCACATTGTTGTTACTAAAATATTGGCGATTAACTACCACGACCATGACCTACACCTTGACTTGAATGGACAGAAGAACTATAGTTCCCATACTGATGAGAAACTAGTGACACTTCTCCTAAACACGGAGTCATGGAAGAACCCAGGTCACTAGGTGACGGTGAGGAGATCTGAATAAATCACCAAAGATGACCCATCTTACTACAAGACCAGCACTCCACTGGGTCTCTCAGGCAATGTGGCCGCATATTCCCACTCTATCCACACTAGTAGCATACCACCTGGCTACCAGAAGAATTGTCCAACCATCTAGGATCTCCACTTGAAGTCTTCCTACAACACTTACTACTATCAACCAGTGAGGCACTAACATTGGATGCTGAACCGCCCTGGTTCAGAGCTCGATAATCCCCCAGGTTATACTCTTTGATCAGTGCATGGTTGACTATAGATGATATCATGGTCATCTTGAAGATGTTCTCCTTGGCCTGAATGTCCTATCAGAGACCATTCTCAATTTTCTTTTCCAGGAATAACCCATCTCCCCCTAGAAAGGTTGTAAAGAGATAATGATCGGTGAAGCGAGATGAGTAATCCATAACAGTAACGGTACCCTAATCCAAACTCATGAAATCTCAAGCTTGATCAGCCCTCAACATCTCTAGATAAATGCAATCATAGACGGTACACTGGAAGTCATCCCAAGCCATACCCTGCTTCTATCCCGCCTGTGAGATAACAATCCACCATCTCTTGGTGGAGTCCCAAAGCATGTACATAGCGAGATTGACCCTCATCTCTGGAGGCATCTCCAGATGCTCAAAGATTGTTAGGATGCCTTCTAACCATGAATCTGCAGCCTGAGGTCCTCCTTCCCCGATGAATGTGGGAGGATTCAGCTATTGGAAAAACCGTGTCAACTCTATCATATATGGGGAAATATGTGTTACTCCGTTGATGTTATGCATAAACCTCATAATTCCCTCTCGAAACTGTGCATTAGAACCTGTGTCCGGAATGACAACAGGTGCCAATACTGGCACAGCTAGAAGATTTGATGGTAGTCCTTGATCAGTCATGTCCAGTGTCGGATCGTTTCTATATAACTGGTGTACAACAGGGGGACATCTCAGTGGATTGATTCTGCAAGGTCAAACACAAACATTAGATCAAAAACATCCAGGACTGAAATCTAGAAGAGTAAGGATGAAATATAAGAATGAAAGCATTTCAGTTGTTCAAAACATGGATACACGATGTGAATATTTAACTATACAACATGTTCCTTTAATCCATTGACATGGGTGTTTACTTCTGCCAAAACATGTCGTGTAACACCTCATAAATGGCGTGTTGTCCTTACACATGGTGTGTACTTGAATCCTCTTCCCCTGCCTGAGTTCCCTTACACGACTAGCCCAAACGGTTCTCCTAGAACAAGACTACATGAAATGTTAGTTCTAGACACGACGTGCACTAGACGAGCTTCACCGACATGTGTTGTTATTGACATGGATGGATAAATGGCTCACACTACACGATGTGTTCTTGATGAACATGGGTTGTGCTAGGATGATTTTTCTGACCTGTGTTGTTAGTGACATCACTGGTTACAGAGTTTTACAAGACGACATGTACATCCGGTACACGATGTGTCCTACTAAAGATTTCCAAACCCTCTGTCTCTACCCACACAGTCTGAGACACAGTTAGAGACTATAGGATGTGTATATACAGTAAACAATGTGTACTTAATAAAAATAGTTTCTTCCCAAATAGAATCATACATGGCATGTAATCATCTCTACATGCTGTGTATTTTGAGTTTTTCTAGACAGTAACCCTCAAAAACTACTTCAGAGCCCATAAAAACACTGAAACGAACAATAAAGTTCCAAATTCCAATTCGTGGGGGACCACAATCCCAATGAATCAAATCATGTAATCTTATACATGTTATAAACATGGATAATAGATAAATGATCCACCAAATTCTGATCCATGAGAGCCCATAACACAACAAGAACCAAATATTGGCATTCATTCAAATAAAACCATACAAAAACAAAAACCTATCGAACTGTATATATTTCTATCAAGAAATATATCATAACAACATGCATTTCTAGCACAACACCTATCAAAAAAACATGCTATCACTAATTTACCCAATATGGCATGGAACAAATGAATGACATGTGATACCTAGAAAGTACCTATATGATACATGAGATAGCATACACTCATATCATCTGGTTGCAATAGAAATAGAAACACAATAACATCCACAGTAACATCACAAAACATCTGAATCAACCAATGGTAAAAATAAAATCAACTATAAAATTGAAAAACCAGAAAACTTGTAATAAACGAGGTAGACTGGATTTTCCCTATACACGGGTTAGCTACTCCCAGGCACAACGTATTACCAAGTACCTAATCTTTCTATCCATTTAAATAGGCTCAAAATAGTAATTCAAGAGAAAGGAGTTCCTCTGATACCACTTTGTAACATCCCCGTTCCGAACACTGCCTAGAGGCGCCCTGTACCCAGTTGGTCACATGGCCTCAAGTGCATTTCCCATAACGCCAGAGGCTGCCGAATAGAAGTGAGGGCCTTGGGTGTGATAGTGGGTATTTAATTCCATTATTGGCAAAGTAGAACAGTAGAAGAGAAACAAATATACAATAGAGGGAATAGTATCAATGGCATGCATCAGTAAACAGCAGAAGACTGAAAGTAATAAGCAACTAGAGAACATATATAATGATTCGTGATACATTTGTCTAGGAAACCAGCTAAAAAATTCACAATGATGACATAAAGTACTAACCCAATGTACAAAAGAAGAAAAGAAGAGAAATCCTTAGCATCGCAAGACTCAGCTTGATCCCATAATCTCCAACTCCCAAATCAGTCAAGAACCTAAAGTAGAAGGCCACTTGAACTTATCTATACCAACAGCCATATAATCCGTTTGGGCCCAAAACATGACCCAAATAGGTTGTGAGATTAAATCCTAGTAGGAAACCACCAATAGATCTATTCCTAACAGTCAGGGAATATATATAGTAGACAATAAGAAAAAGAAGCAGTAAACAAGGAATTAATCAACAGTAAACATTCCATCAATTTCAAGGCATTCAAAAATACCACACATCAGGTAAGTAGATAATCAAAAACAGGTAACCCTCTGGGATTTATTCATAGCCTATCCCCTCTGGTCCTACCTAGCAAACACAATAAACCCTCTGGGAATCATACACATTCTAACCCCTTTGGTTTAGATTTTGTAAAGTCAATCTAAGGAAGCACTCAACATCAATTCTTCTTATAGCCAGGTATGAATATAGAATCACAGAGGAAGTACTCACTATTAATTCCACCTATAGTCTTTTAATGGAAACTATAGGCACTCTGAGGAAGCACTCAACGTCAATTCCTCTTGTGGCCTCATAACGTAATTATAGACACTCTAAGGGAGCACTCAATGTTAATCCCGTCTATTGGCTCGCAGCGTGATAATAAAAACAGACTCTATGGATAAGCCCTTACATTTATTCTTCCTATGGTCTGCTACACCATGTTTCCACGATCCTGTGTAAGTCAAACATGAATAAAAATGTAATGAGGCCAAAGTAAACCATAAAAAATACTTATCTAACTAGTCTATATCATAATAGCAAGACAGATAATAATCACTCCATCCTAACAATACTAGGCATGGAATGTAAACAACAGCCTAACATGCAACTAGACCAAATAGTCAAAACAAGGAAACATGCATGGGACGACACTTCCAAAGCATAAAAATTATCCATATTCACATTCAATTAACCTCTACTATAGCATACATGCATTGCAGGAAATTAACAGGGCTAAAACCTTAACATGAAATACCCCATTCTAGGGTATTGGGAAATTTTTCACATTTAACTCAGAGAATTTCAATGAAGAGACCTAAACCACCTCCCTCAGTGTTGCAGGATCACTATACGTGAACCTTAATCCATGACTCACCCTATAACATCGTAGATCTAAAAAATTTCTAAAACGTTCAACCAGAGATAACTCATGAATGAAGATGAATCAGGAAATGAAGCTCTTGTATAAGAAATTTAGTACTGCGTTAATCCCAATGAAATTGACGGTGGTCGATTCGCAGAATAGACGCTCAATCAGGGGATCGAGGAAGAATTGACTCTGTACGGACACTCTCCGACGAGTCAGACGAAGAAGGAGTTGTTTTTGCCCATTAGATGCGATCAAAATCCATTTAATGAAGAAAAATAAAGTTAACAATTTGAACTTTAGAGGTACACCATGTGTACCTGCCCTTACCGGACCCCGCATTAGGTGGTCTCCATGTCACCGCACACAGATGTGGGTTCGGTCATTACACGTCCAGCACACGACTACGTGTGACAAAGGAGTACACATAGTGTACATATAAGTACAGGGTGTGTACCTCAAAAATTTCCAAAAACACCCCTTTTTATAAAAAACACAATAAAATAGAAAAACCTACATGATAAGAAGTTTTGGGTTCTTATAGAAACATCAAATGTTCTGAAAAAATTACTCAATCATTAGTATTCATGATTTGAAAAAAACAATATACATTATTAGATTTAAAAAATATTTCTATTGAACTAATATTTTTATTGATTGCAATATTCATGAACATTAACCTCATTAAAACCATTCTACAAGATCATTATTAATATATATTTTTATATATTTTTCATTTCATGTACGTCCTCTCATTTTTCTCTTTGCTTGAATCCTCAACACCTCAGTAAATAAGTCTAAAATTCAACTATTTAGCAGCAAATATCTTTTTCCTTATATTAATTCCATTTTTGTCAAATTAACATTTGAGATCCTCCCAACTGATTGTCCAACTGCAAGAATGATTTTTGATTTCTCAGGTATTTCAGATTGAGTTGATGTTTCTTCAACACATCCAACATTAATGAATCTTTTCTCAATGTCATCCAAGTATCTAGAACAAATTTTAAGACACTCATATGCCTAGTAGACTTATGAAATAGATCCTTCACGTTGAGCATTATTTTTCACATAAGATTTCAAATTCTCAATATATTTGTGATATAAAATAATAAAATATCATCATTTATTTAATAAAGTGTAATTTTTTTTATTGAAATGAAAAAATAAAAATAAATTACCTCTCTATTGGATACATCCATCGATAATGTATGAGACCTCATAATTTATATTCCTCGACTAAATATATAGTTAAATGCATCATTATTGTAAAAAATTATGTAGGAAAGATAATATATATTGTACAAAGTGTCAATAAAAATCACACATAGTGTTTCTCAAGCTGAAATGGATATAGTTTTTTCTCACATAATTTGTTGAAAAATGTGAAAAATTAGTGTACAACAGTAGAAACCTTATCATGTAATAATGTACGCAAGGCCAATAGAAGTAAATTTGGTAACAAAATATGTCAATCATTGATTTTTAATCCATATACACTACAATTCTTTATATCAATACACATTTAGATTTTACTTGAATACCCATCAGGTACCTTCACATGTTTTAAAATTATAATTAATGTATTTTTATCCCATTTTTTCTTAGCAATAATTTTGGGGCATACCTTCCATTCTCATCTAGCCATAGATCTTGCTTTATGTTCATTTATTTTATGAATTTCCGAGCATTCAGATGATCATTCAACTTTCTATGCTCATTAATCAATGAAAAGATAAAATTTTAACAAAAATTATTCTCAGTACGCATCACATCAAGATAATTCTGAAACAACTTAAATTCCCAATAAGGAAATTTTAAGAATATACTTTTTTTCTTCTACTGTTGATTTCTGATTTCACTTGATGACACACATCAAACTTGTTTCCCCCTATCATTTAAATTAAGGACCATCCCAAATTATATTTTATCATTTCCATGTTGTTAATATATTATAGAACCTATTAAAAACTTTTGAGGTGGTCTACAACCAATGAAACCATTGATTTTTGAGTTCTTTAGCCAAAATATAAGAGATGCATCGAGAAATCTTCAATTACACAAGAAGCACAATTTTCTACTGTGATCTATCCATTCTGGCTCAAAATCAATGTTACAAATAGGAAAATCCAAACCCCTATATGTCTTCCATCCAGATAAATTCCCATGTCTAGGGAAGTCAATAATGGTCCACATTAGAGAAGCTTGCATGTTTAACATTGTTCTATAATATTCCACATATTTGTTAACATCGTTTCTCCATAAACCCAGCAATTTATCAATTAAAGGCAGAAATTATACATCAATATAATTTTCTTTATTTTTTCCCCATGAATAATTATCGAAATTATCAAAGTAATTTTATGCATACACATCCACAAAGGAATATTATAAGGGATCAAAACAATCGACAAAATGCTATAAATGGCGCTCAATGTCCCAAATTGGTTGAATTCATCAGCTTCCAATCCCAATAAAATATTCAATGGATTATATGAGAAATATGGATGTTATGAATCAAATTTCTTCTATTGTTGGGAATCTCTTGGATGTCACAAGAACCCATCATTGGTACTATCTACAGAATGACACATCATGTGTTCAACCGTTTTCATTGACATAAATAACCATTGCAATCAAGGATTTATATGAATGTAATGAAAAACCATTACAGGTGTGTTCGTTTTCTTATTCATCATGGTAGTATGTAGATTTAGAGTTCCAAAACCCCCATTGACTGCCGCCTAGAAGATAACATTTTTTCTATCCAGTATTCTTGAATCCTCTCCACAACAAATCATACATTCATTGGGACACAAATTTATTTATGAATAATTCAGACCAAAAATGTTATCAACTTTTTTCATATCATAATAGTACTTATGTATAATTTCATTAGGAAATGCATCATGCGAAAATTCCTATATCAATAACATCACCTTATTTGTAATTCCACATAGGAATTTGATATTATACAATTTCAGAAGAAAATAATGTTTTGAATATTTCAAACATCCACTATTGAAATCTTGATTTCCATAGTCAACTAAACCAGGAAACTCATTTGTATTATCAGTGAAGTTTTCTATTAAATTATTCTCTACAGAATTCAGAGGAGGATCTAATGATTTGTTACAATATTGATTTTGTTGTCCTATAGTCTCAAAAAAATCACATGTCACGTTTCTATTTATAGAACACAAAATGGGTTGTTCTGATATGTTTTGATATTTATGTTGAAGACTTTCAATGTGGAATGCATCATTTAATGGTTTTGGATTTCATTTTCCATTGTCGGTGATGTTGGGTGCTCATCCTTTCTATAACATTTGAATCTTCATGCTAAATCCAGCACATATAATGATATTGAAATTGATTCAATATCAAGGGTTTATAAACTTCATTTATCTTTAACCATCTTCTAAATTTACATTTTGGACATATATATCTTATTCTCCCATCTAATGATCGATTGGAAATTTAAAAATTTAAAAATTCCTCTAAACCCATATCATACTAAGGTCTATACCTCAGTAATGTGCTCTAGCTTTTATCCATATGTATCACAATGTGCCTACATATTATGAAAAAATTAAAACACAAAACTATTAGTAAATAACTAAATTGTTTTATATATAATTGTTAAAAAAATGAATAATTTAAATAACCATAAACTAGTTTTTAAATGTACATATAATCATATGTGAAATAATAATTACAATAAATTCTAAAAAAATTATACTATTTGGACTATTAGAATATATTAATGAAGAATCTTGTTTAGAGTGGTGAAATTAAACCCTTCTTTAATTGATAAAGAATATGGAAATATAGGGCAACTAAGAATTTCTCAACAAATCAATATAATGAAGACAAGTAGGTCTAAACTTATTTCTTATTCTTTATCCTCTTATTTACATAGTTTCTATTTATAGAAAAAACAATAATGGATAACAATCATTATAAATCCATTGAATCTTTTACACATGCGTGTTTCCTAATTTATCATCATACATTTGAAACCAAAAAGATAGAAATTAAAATAGGAATATATTACTGTTTAAAGTATCATGCTCAAATTAAAAAAATACACATTGTATTTCATTCTTCGTATCATTTTCTTGTGATAGAGGATTTATACAATTAAAACAAATGAGAGTTTCTACTCCATAAATATCATAGGGATATTCTATGACTGTATATCCCAAGTAAGGGAAAAACAATTTTTTCATAGGCTGCATTAGAGAACCTCATATTTTTTATAATTTTCATATATTTAACCTTTAAAATATATAGGTCACACAAAGATTAGATTCATTTGACACATGTTATATATTTATAAATTATAATTCTATGTAATGGAAAGAACAAATTAGAAACATGAATATGGTTATATAGTAAATTTTTGTAATGACAAGCATTTACTTGAACTGCTCATGTAAGCCCAAATGTCCTGAAGGCCTTTTATTTATTTATTTTTGATAACCCCATTTTTAGGGCATGATGGGGAACCCTTACTAGGCATGTAGGATTAGATATTAAAAGTTACGTAGACATATTAGATTACATGACTCGAAGGTCATAGGGAATTCAACCAGACTATCTAAAAGAAACTACCCCTCCCCGACATTTGTGTCATGATAGTGGCTCTCCCCCTTTGCATGCCCATCTGGCTAGGCTCCCTATGCAAGCATAGGATTGTACTGATGGCATAGCCATACCCTCTCATTCTAACAATCCATTTGGTTCTGCTCTGGTGAGTTCACCTACTTTGAAACCCTTTCCGGGGATGCTCCTTTTTTGTACTGTGTCTGGGGCCACTGCATGTGGCCCGACGGCCTTTAGGTGGCCTGAGGGCCATAAAGGTGGCCCGAAAGCCCTACTGACAGGAAGGCCTAGGTGGCCTGAAATCCTGAAGGACTCCAAGCCCAAACTGGTGGCCCAAGGTGAATAGTTCCATATGCTATAGTACCGAACAGTACCTGCTACAGTACCACACAATGTACAGTTCTGCTATAGTACCAACACAGTGTACAGTTCTGCTACAGTACCCCCGCATAATTTACAATGCTGCTACAGTTCCCACTACAGTACCCCCAAAAATACGCATCTACCTAGTTTTGAACCCGGGTCTTGTTTATGCACTTATGGATACCTCACAAACTGGGCTGAGGTGTTGAGTCAATAAGGTCTTCCTTATGACTTTTCCATTCCTTCTTGTTTTGAAAATCACAAACACCTTGTCTTTAAGAAAATCACTTTTATAGGGAAAATTGATTTTATAAGGAAAATCGCTTTTGTAAGAAAAATTATCCTTATCATATTTTCATCCATATTTTTCTTAAGTATGAGATTCGGATTCATTTCAATTTTCTCGGCATTGTTTGAAACTTTGATATGAAGTATTCTATTTTAGGATTTGAATTCTGGATAAGAACTGTAATAAAGTTTCACTCCGAAATCCAGAATGAGAACTATGATAAAGTTTCATTCCGAATTTCGGATATGAACTCTGATTAAGTTCTACTCCAGATTCAGGATACAAATCCTTATGGAGTTCGACAATGAATTCTCATTACGAATTCTGATCAGGAATTCTCACTATGAATTCTGATGATGAATTCTTATTCCGAATTCTCATTCCGAATTCACCTATCAAACAGAATCTGATCATCTTTGTTTTATACACTCCAAATTTATTTAGACTCCGAAAATTATTTTTGGTTAGACTCCGAACTTTCTTTTTTCTTACACTTTTATAATTTTTCTACTCTTTGACATTTTGTTTACACTCCGAACCTTCACTCTGAACTTTTGAGTTAGATTTTAAAACGATGTCGTACATCATGTTACACTTGTTTTGTTATAAAACGATGTCTTCTATTCTATTATAAACTAACCATTAGTTAAGTGACACGTGTACTGGTCCCTCCGATTTTTAAGGAAAATATGACCTTTGGGAAGGAGGCCGACCTTACCTATAAATAGGAGCTCATTTAAAAGAGCTTGATATACAATGAAGTTGATCAATCTAGAGACCACACGTTGTTAAGGTGATTTATAGAGAGAGAAAGATTTTCATGCCTTGTGTGTACTGAACCACTCATTCAGTTTTTGCTTTGTGCAACTCCGAATGATGGTGATTATATTCGAGGACATCCGGGGATAGGAAGACAGAGGTCCCGACTACCTTGAAGTTCGAGGGCTTCCTTGCCGAGGAAGACAGAGTTTGCAAACTACCTTGAAGTTGAGGGCTTACGAGGATAGCAAGACAAAGATTCTGTTATTCGTATCGAGGGCTTACCCTGGTGTGGGTCAGACAGACTTTCTTGAAAGTATAAATCAAGGGACCTTTATCCAAGGTTGTTGGATACCCTTCTATTTGGGTTAAAAGACTTATATCTTGTTACTTGTAGTTTTACTACTTTTTTATTTCCACTGCATTTTTTATTTTAAGGAAAGTATAACTTACTTATTCTTCCTTACTTGTACTCTGTTTCATTTAGATTCTATATGCTTTAAGGGAGAATCTCATATTGTAATCTTTTGTTAAGTTTCAATTTCCGGAACCATATTTCCGGAACCTGATTTCGGAACCTCTTTCCAGTTTTAAGCAAGTATATAGAACTAGAAGTTTATAACTTTCGTCCTTATTCTGATTTTTCAATTGGTGTTAGAGGTGTTGTGAATTTTCTTCTTTTAAAATTTTTAAACTTAGCTCTTTCCTTTGCTTAAGGAAACCATAGTTATTCTTAACTAGCTTTAAAGGTTCCAAAAGGAATTTTTAAAGTATAAAATTCACCCCCCTCTTCTTTTTTGAGCATTTACATTATTATTTCGATCCTACAATTGGTATCAAAGGTTGGAAACCTCATACTCTATACCAATCCTACAATTGGTATTAGTGCAGGTCTCTGAAATACTTTTACTCACGTATAAGTTTTTTCTTGCTCACTTTATCATTCCGAACTTTCCCATTCCAAACTTTCTCATTCCGAAATTTGTTATTACGAACTTTTTCTACTAACAAGTTTGTTTTCCAAAAGTTTTTTTTAAGAATGGAAGAATTAATGTTGGTTATATTTATAATCTAAATCCTACAAGACCACCAATCATTGATGGTAATGACTATGAGTACTGGAGAGATTTAATGAAGACTTTTGTTATCAATACTGGAGTGGAAAATTTTGTTATGCTTACTGGAGATTATAAAATTCCTGATAAGGAAGTTAGAACTTTTACTAACCAGGAAAAGCAAGAGTATAAACTCAATTATAAGGTATTCAATACCTTACTTTGTTCAATGACTACAAATATATATAGCCAAAATTCTTCTTGTGAAGCAGCTAATTGTATCTGGAAGAAGTTAGAGGTTACACACTTTGGAACTTCTAAAGTGATTGAGACTAGGAGAGCTATGCTTAGAGCTGAATATCATGGCTTCAATTTTCATTATGGAGAACCAATATGTAATGTTCAACAGAGATTTATGACTATCGTCAATAGTCTACTGTCTATGGGAGAAAAAGGGTTAGATGGTGAAGCACTTGTGGACACGATAATTGATATTATTCCCAATGAGTGGGAATCCAAAAGAACCGCTATAGATGAGAACAGGAAGGTCACTAAAATTTCTCTTGATGAGTTATTTGGAACTCTTCTTCTACATGAAACCAGAATGAAGAGAGATGCTGACCACATCAAAAAGAAAAATGGAAATGGTACTGTTGATTTTACAACAACATCAAATCATATGAAAGCTAAGACTCTTGAGAGAGTAACCAGATCCAAGTCTAAGAATATGGTAGTTCAATCAGATTCTAGTGAGTGTGAAATATCAGAAAATGAGTTAGCTAATCTTGCTTGAAGGATGATCAAGATAGCTGGCCAGAGAAATTTCCAATCCAAGTATAAGAAAAATGGAAGGAAAGATAAGAAATATGGAGACGTTACTTGTTATGAATGCAAGAGAGCTGGACATATTAGACCAGATTTCCCTATGCTCAAAAAGAAAGAAAGGAAAGAAAGGAATTCAGATAGGAACAGAAAGAAGTATTATAAAGCCAAAGCTAAGAAAGTTTTGAAAGCGAATGATACCTGGAGTGCCAGTGGTGGTGAATCTTCAGATGAATATTCTAATCATGAATCTTCAGGACAGAAGAATCTTGGTCTTATAGCCAGATTACCTATTGACAATCCTTGTTTTATGTCTAAGGTACGAAATGATGAATCATTGACCAATGTTTCTTTAAATTCTAATGATAGTAAGTATTATAACTCTTCTAATGAAGAATCCTCTTCTGATGAAGAAAATACTTTACCTACTTATGAAGAAGTCTCTAGGTTTGCTGAACTTCTTGAAATTAAGTATTCCAAACTCAATAAGAAACTTGATAAGGAAAACTCTAGGAATTCTATTCATACAAAAGAGTTATAAGATCTTCCTAAAGAACTTGATAGGAAAAATTCTGATTTTGAAAGTATTTCAAAAAATATTGAGGAAGTAAGTTCTGAGAAGAACAAAATTTCTAAAGAATTAGAAAAACTAATTTCTATGAAAAATGTTTTTGAGCCTAGCTCTAGTTCTAAAACTAATGATTTTGAGGATAAAAACTTGGTTATAAAACTGAAGTCTGAAATTTTTTCCTTAATGAAATGTTTATCAAACTTTACCGATGGTAAGGAAAATTTTGATAAAATGTATTCCCAAGTAATACCTTTAAGAAATAAATCCAGATTTGGTTATACCCATGAAAACTACTTTTTAGTAACAATTATTTTGTTCCTCAAAGTGCCCCATTTTGTATTAAGTTTCAATATGGTGGTCACTGGGCAAATAATTGTTCCTTAAAAAAAAACCCAATCCTTAGGATTTCACAAATCATACTTTTCTAAAAAGATGTGGGTTCCTAAAATTTTATTATCTGGAAATATCGGATCCAAACAAGTTTGGATTTCGAAATTCTAATTTTCTTCTTGGTTTCAGGAAAATAAAGAGAGTATCCGCAAAAATACATGGTATAGGGATAGTGGATGTTCCCGGCACATGACTGGTAACAAAAGATATTTTGAAAAGATTATCAAAACCAAAGGAGGAAAGGTAACTTTCAGAGATAATGCTAAGGGTGAGATTGTTGGTATTGGTAATATTTTTCTTCTTGGTAAAACCATGATTTCAAATGATCTTTTTGTTAAGGGTCTTAAGCACAACCTCATCCGCATATGTCAGTTATGTGATGAAGGTTACCTTGTGAATTTTAGGAATGGTAAGTTCTTAGTTCACAATTCCAAGTATGAATTTATTCTCTCAGCCAATAGGCATGAAAATGTTTACAACATAAACTTAGAAGACCTCAGGAGTCAAGATTTACCTTGCCTAAGTGAAATGGAAGATCATTCCTGGTTATGGAATAGAAGTCTAGGTCACTGTAACCTTAGAAACCTATGTAAACTCTCTAAGAAAAAACTAGTTAAGGATCTATCAGAGCTTATATTTGATTCTTCTAAAGTTTGTGATACTTGTCAATATGGAAAGAAACATAAATCTAGTTTTAAATCAATCGGTGAAGTCTCAACAACCGATGCATTACAGCTAGTGCACATGGATCTTTTGGTCCAACAAAAACTGGAAGTATTGGAGGCAAATACTTTGTATTTGTTCTAGTTGATGATTACACTAGATTTAGTTGGGTATATTTTCTAGAAAAGAAATATGATGCTTTTTCATATTTCAAACGTTTTAGAGCCCAAGTTAAAAATGATAAAAACAATCCATTGAAAACTATTCATAGTGTTCATGGAGGAGAATTTCAAAATTCTTGTTTTGAATCTTTTTGTAGTAAAAACGTTATTACTCACAATTTCTAAGCACCGTGAACTCCTCAGTAGAATGGTGTAGTTGAAAGAAGAAATAGAATTCTTCAAGAGATAACTAGAACCATGTTGAGTGAATATTCTATAGCTAGACATTTCTGGGCTGAATCTGTAAGTACTGTTTGTTATACTATAAATCGAGTTTTGATTAGACATTTTCTTAATAAAACTCCTTATGAGTTATGGAATGGTAAAAAACCAAGACTTTCCTACTTCAAGGTTTTTGGTTGCAAAGTATTCATTATGAATACTAAAGATAATTTACATAAATTCGCACCAAAATCTGATGAAGGAATTTTGTTAGGCTATTCCACAATCTCTAAGGCTTATTGGGTTTTCAATAAAAATACTTGTACAGTTGAAGAAACCGTAGATGTAAAATTTGATGAGTCAGATCCTTTTGTATTTAACCCACCTCAACCAACATCCTCAGATGTGTTTTTAAAAACTGATTATCAACTTTTGTTAGAAAATTCTTATGACAAGGGAAATGTTCAAGAAGATACTTCTGAAACATTTACCCCAGAAGACTTTCTACCCTATGTTGATGAACAAGTTTTACAAAATCCAAATCAGATGTTTCTTATGAATCATCCCAGTGATAGTATCATTGGTGATGTAAATCAACCTGTAAGGACTAGAAGTTCCTTAAGAAATGATGTAGAACATCTAGCATTTCTTTCCCAATTAGAACCTAAAATCACTGATGATGCTTTAGGTGATGATGATTGGTTCAAAGCCATGCAAGATAAACTAAATGAATTAAAAAGGAATAAAGTCTGGACCTTGGTTGAAAGACCTAAGGAAACTTCTGTTATTAGAGTAAAGTGGGTTTTCAGAAATAAATGTGATGAAAATGGAGTCATAGTAAGAAATAAAGTTAGACTTGTTTCTAAAGTCTATAATCAGCAAGAGGGAATAGACTATGAAGAAACCTATGCTCTAGTAGCCAGACTTGAATCTATCCATATTCTACTTGCCTTTTAAGTATTCATTAATTTTAAAATTTTTCAAATGGATGTGAAATGTGCTTTTCTTAACGGTTATGTTCAAGAGGATGTTTTTGTTGAACAACCTCCTGGATTTGAAGATAAAAAACATCCTGATTATGTTTTTAGACTTACCAAAGCTCTGTATGGCCTTAAACAAGCCTCACGAGCATGGTATGATAGACTCACGGGATTTTTGCTTCAAAATAACTATGTTAAGGGAAATGCAGATCCAACCCTTTTTATAAAGAAAGATAAGAAAATGTTTTGATTGTTCAAATTTATATTGATGAAATCATATTTGGTTCAACTCAGCAATATTTGACCCACTCTTTTGCATGTCTAATGAAATCTGAGTTTGAAATGAGTATGATGGGTGAGTTAACCTTTTTCCTTGGTTTTAAAATTTCTCAAAAACCAGAAGGAACCTACATATCTCAACATAAGTATATTAAAGATCTTCTTAATAAGTATGGTTTTGACAACACTAAGAGTATAAGTACTCCTATTGGTACCTCAAACTCTTTAGATCTTGATGAAGCTGAGAAACCAGTAGATAAAACATCCTTTAGAGGTATGATAGGAAGTCTACTATACTTAACAACTAGTCGACCAGACATAATGTTTTCAGTATGCTTATGTGCAAGATATCAATCCAGTCCTAAGGAATCTCACTTAAAGGCATTAAAAAAAAATTCGCTACCTTAAGGGAACCATGGATCTAAGATTATTTTATACTTCTGGAAATGATTTTATCCTAAAAAGATTTTCTGATGCTGACTTTGGTGGATGTAGAATGGATATAAAAAGTACATCCGGAACTTGTCATTTCTTAGGAGATTTGCTAGTTTCTTTGTCCTACAGGAAGTAACATTCTTTAGCACTTTCCACTGCTGAAGCCGAATATGTAGCAGCTGGAAGTTGTTGTGCTCAAGTGTTGTGGATGTAACACACAATAAGAGACTATGGCTTGAGTTTTACTAAAACTCAAATATTTTGTGATAACACAATTTCCACTTACCTAATTAAGGACCCTGCACATCACTCTCGTGGAAAACACATAGATATTAGGCATCACTTTCTTAGGGATAACACACCTAAAGGAGATATTATACTTCAGTTTATCAGAACGCAAGATCAACTTGCTGATATTTTCCAAAAAATCTTTGCCTTATGATAGATTTGAATACATTAAACAAAAGTTAGGAATGATAATCGTAAGGTAATCCTTCTTAATTAACTTTCTATTGAAACAGTCTCCTTATAGCAATAAACTCCTTTTCATAGGGGGAGTACATTTTATTGTTAGAGTAACTAAATTTTTCAAAGTTAGTTTTTCATACTTTTCAGAACTAAAATTCCGGAATGGTAATTTCCGGAACTAAAATTTTCCAGAATGGATATTTTCGTATAGAAAACTTCTAGAATGGAAATTTTCGTATTAAAAACTTCTGGAATGGAAAATTTTGTACTGGTATTTTCATAACGGGATTTTCATACCAAATCTTTCATAATGAGTTTTTTGTTTTCAAATTTTGTAATGAAATTTTCGTACTGAGTTTTCTGTACAAAGTTTGTTTTTCATAGTGAGTTTTTCAAACTTTGTCTTTTCGTAGTAAAGTTTTTTTCATAGTTTTCTTAATAATGTTACCAATTACGAATAATCTTCCTAAGCCAATCTGAAAGGTATGATTTCCTTACCCATGTTTTCATAGTCATACTTTACTTGCTTAAATTTAATAATATTTTGTTTTCGGATTATAATTTTTCTTAAATCCTTGTTTTAATAAAACCTCAAAAAGATCGGATTCAAGTTTTCATGAGAATTGGGTTTTGACCGTCATATCTGATCTCAGCTTGTCACAACTGTTCAATCAACCTTGGAAGATGAACCGTTTTCTCGTTGCCTATATAATGGGGACCCCAAATAGTTGTCCCACATCGGTTTTCAAGCTGCAACGTCTCGAAGCTCTACCTCTCCGTTTTAAAACCATTCCGATCTTCAGCTTTCTCTGTTCCGAACATCTCAGGAGTCTTCATACCTGAATGTCCGTGGAATTAGCTTCTTAAGCAATGTCATCCTCCAAGCCAATTTCACAATGGTTAGTTTACAGAGAAAGGCTGGTTCATCCGGATTTCTTCAACAACTATGATTCTCTTATTTCGAAGAACATAAAGCTGAACGGATGGGAAGATATTGCTGTGTACAAACCGGGGAATCAAGATGATATTTTTTCAGAGTTAATTTTTGAATTCTATGAAACAGTTTCCTTTTTTAAGGAAGATAATAGGGGGAAATTTTCTTTTAAGTCTTATGGAAAGACTTATAAGCTTTCTTATACCAAGGCAGCCATCTTGGTAGGGCTGACCTATGAAGGAGAAGCCGAGTTCATATCTCACGTATTTCCAGATTATAATGGAAGCTTCAACAAGGAAAAAGCATTGAAGACTCTTAGACTGTCAGACGACAAGGCTCCGAAGATTGCTAGCTTGTTTACAAATTTCCGGATTCTAGAGTTGTGGGTACAAGGAATTATCATACCGAGGAAAGGTGATAAATACAGTCTGAAGAAGAGTGAAATCTATATCTTAGATTTTATGATAAATCTAAGGAAGATTAACTTCAGGAGGCAAATTCTTATAACTATTGAGAATGTGAAGAAAGGTAATCATAGAGCCCAAATCGAAATATACCCAGCAATTTTATCAAAGTTAATAGTTCGGTGCCTTGAGTCTTTCAAGGATGCTTGCAAGACTAAGACAAGGTTTTGCAAACTTTTGTTGGTGAGTGATGATACTCTTAAGAGGATGGATGTGGCTTTCAACAAAGAGACTGGTGAGTTCTTAGATTTTCCAAGTCAAGAAGAAGCGGTTCTGAAGGCTGCTGAACTGTAATCATCTAAGCTAGTAAAGAAAAGAATGTTGAAAGAAGTTGCAGCTGAAGCAGAGGATCCTAATTCTAAGGAAGTTCAATCCGCACCTCCAAAACCGAAGAAGAAGAAAGCCTATCCTGATGAGGTAGTTGTAAAGTGGAGAGCAAATAAAGAGGAAAGGAAAGAAGGGCATCCATAGTTCGGATTGGATCCTGCGGAAGATAGGTCTTTGAAGGAAAGGACAGAAGATGAATTGTTAAAACTCGCAAAAGAAAAGAATCTCAAGAAGAAGATGATAGAAGGTGAGGCAGTCCAAGCTTTGTTAAAATTTAATGAGATGGTTTCCAGAAGCATTCCAGTTCTGAGATCTTTCACCTTGGAATCTCTACCTGAGACTCAATGAAGAAACCTTGATTTTCTGGAAGAGATTATAGCTGAGCATGTTGAGGAACTCCATCAGATTCAGAAAGTGGAAGAGGAAGAAGCAGTTGCTGAAGGAAGTTGTGAAACTAGAGATCTGTTGAAAGAAGTAGAAGATTATAAGTGGTCACCTTCGGAACATCTGTCACTCTGAATTTCAGATGCTGAATCCTCTAAGTTAGTAACTTCAAATAAGGATAAGAATGAAGAATATGTTGTTCAAAAAGTTGTTGATGATGTTATTCAAGTATCTAATAGCGAGAAAAAAACTCTAGAACAAGAATCCATTCCGAAAAAGGACAAGGGAAAGAAACTCCTTGTTGATACTCCGAAATTAGTGGCAAGAAAGAAAAGATAATTTGGTGATTCATCTAAAAGGAAGTTTGAGCTTATTGAGGAAGAAAATTCTCCAAGAAAAGTTTCAGATTCGGAGTCATCCTCGTTGGGTCATGACTTTGTTGTTCAATCTTTGAGGAAGTTAGTGGGTTCCATTCCGACCATCTCGAATATAGATTTAAGATGCCAGATGCTCCAACATGCTCTGAATCAGAAATCAAATTCCGTATCCATGGTTATGGGTATGTATGTTGAGATAGAAGCTGAATTCAAATTATTTCTTGTTGGATATGAAGCCCACAAAAGATCTTGCAAGAGGATGACTAGTTGGTCGAGGAAGACTGTGGAAGAGATGAGGCTCATTGATGAATTCAAATAAAATGTTAAAGATGTGTTTGAAACAAAAGACAGGAAGATTAATGAACTTACTTCATCCTTTGAAGAAAAGCTAACAGATGAAAAGAACTTCCGGATTCATGAAGTCAGAGATCTGAATGGGATGCTGAATTCTGTTTCTCAAAACTTGAAGTATGAAAGGGATCATCAGATTGAGTTTGAAGAAAAGTTGAAGGCTCAAGAATAAAATCTTAAAGCTCAGGAAGAAAAGCTTAAAGCCCAAGAAGAAACTATTGAAGCTCAATGTGCAAGAATAGTGGTCTTAGAGAAGCAAGCTGAAGAAGCCATAAAGACCTAAAGAAGATCATGACTATTCTTAAGGGGCTCATTTCGAAGGAAAAAGATCTGAAATAGTTAAATCTGATCATTTTATTGTATCTTTCATTCTTTAATATTAATGAAAATCTTGGTTGCTCATCTTTTGTTATTGTTACTAATTTTTCAGGTACTTTGTTTTATTTTCCATTCCCTTGAATTCTTTTCGAAAATCAAAAAGGGGGGGAAGTAAAAGATCTTTAAAGAAAAAAGAACTCTAAGAAGAGCTTATCTAAGGGGGAGTTTTTCATTAAAGAAGACTTTCTTATTTGTAATGAAATGTCACTCCTGAAATCTAGAATACGATCCTTAGAGTTACAATGAATAAGGGGGAGTTAGTCGTATTCATCAATATCCTTAAATAAAAGGGAGATAAGCCTTAATGTTTTTCTTTCTTCATAGAATTTCTTTTTCGTAAGGATGTTTGTGCTTTCCAAAAAGGGGGAAAATGGTGAGTCAATGAGGTTTTCCTTATGACTTTTCCATTCCTTCTTGTTTTGAAAATCACAAACACCTTTTCTTTAAGAAAATCACTATTATAAGGAAAATTACTTTTATAAGGAAAATCTCTTTTGTAAGAAAAATTATCCTTATCATATTTTCATCCATATTTTTCTTAACTATGAGATTCAGATTCATTTCTATTTTCTCAAAATTGTTTGAAACATTGATATAAAGTATTCTGTTTTAGGATCCGAATTCTGGATAAGAACTGTAATAAAGTTTCACTCTGAAATCCAGAATGAGAACTGTGTTAAAGTTTCATTCCGAATTCCGGATACAAACTCTGATTAAGTTCTACTCCAGATTCAAGATACGAATCCTTATGAAGTTCGACAACGAATTCTCATTACAAATTCTGTTGAGGAATTCTCACTACAAATTCTGATGATGAATTCTTATTACGAATTCTCATACCGAATTCACCTATCAAATAGAATCTGATCATCTTTGTTTTATACACTCCGAATTTATTTACACTCCGAAAATTATTTATGGTTAGACTCTGAACTATATTTTTTCTTACACTTTTATAATTTGTCTACTCTTTGACTTTTTGTTTACACTCCGAACCATCACTCCGAACTTTTGAGTTAGATTTTAAAACCATGTCGTACATCATGTTACACTTGTTTTGTTATAAAACGATGTCGTCTATTCTGTTATAAACTAACCATTGGTTAAGTGACATGTCTAGAGGTCCCTCCGATTTTTAAGGAAAATATGACCGTTGGGAAGGAGGCTGACCTTACCTATAAATAGGAGCTCATTTTAAAGAGCTCGATATGCAATGAATTTGATCAATCCAGAGACCACACACTACTAAGGTGATTTCTAGAGAGAGAATGCTGTCCATTCCTTGTGCGTACTGTACCGCTTGTTCAGTTTTTGCTTCGTGCGACTCCGAATGTTGGTGATTACATTCGAGGACTTCTGGTGATAGGAAGACAGAGGCTCCGACTACCTTGTAGTTTGAGGGCTTCCTTGCTGAGGAAGACAGATGTTTCCAACTACCTTGAAGTTGAGGGCTTGCGGGGATAGCAAGACATAGATTCCGATATTCGTATCGAGGGCTTACCCTGGTGTGGGTAAGACAGACTTGCTTGAAAGTATAAATCAAGGGACCTTTATCCAAGATTGTTGGATACCCTTCTCTTTGGGTTAAAAGACTTATATCTTGTTACTTTTAGTTTTACTATTTGTTTATTTCCGCTGTATTTTGTATTTTAAGGAAAGTATAACTTACTTATACTTCCTTACATGTACTCTATTTCATTTAGATTCTATACGCTTTAAGGTAGAATCTCATATTGTAATCTTTTGTTAAGTTTCAATTTCCGGAACCATATTTCTGGAACCTGCTTTCGGAACCTCTTTCAGGTTTTAAGCAAGTACATAGAACATGAAGTTTATAACTTCATTCCTTATTCTGATTTTTCAACTAGTGTTAGAGGTGTTGTGAATTTTCTTAGTTTAACTTTGTTAAACTTAGCGCTTTCTTTTTCATAAGGAAACCATAATTATTCATAACTAACATTAAATGTTCCAAAAGGAATTTTTGAAGTATACAATTCACCCCCCTGTTGTATTTTTGATCATCTACATTATTATTTTGATCCTACATGAGGCTCATGTGCAAAAGGTCTATTGTTAACACCGACTCTCAGAGGGGGGCCCCCACCAGCCCAAGTGTGTGCCACGTTCCCCAACTAAGAAATGGCTTTGAATCGCTCTATTCATAATATGAATAGTGTTCATTCCTAGTGGGACTCGGTCCTGCACCTGTTCCAATGGAGAGCGAGGGGTAAAACCAGCGGGTAACACTCGGCTAACACCCCATAGGCTATGTAACAGTAAGAATCACTTCCGTAAAGGTAAGAAACAATTGTATAATTGTAATTATAGATTATGTAAGCGTATAACCAAGAATAAAAAAATGGGTAATGATATAAAGGCACTTATGTAAAGGTAGCACACAGACAATATATTCCATACAATAGTAAGAAAAAACAGTTATGTATGGAATATATAAATAAAAAATAAACAAGAATGATTCCACAATGAAGAAACAATGGGAAATGATATAATATATAACTAGATAAAACTACCCTAAATCAATATATAACCGTATAATACAATATAAACATGAAAGATTCCATAATGATGAAATATGGGTAAATGATATAATATAGCACTAGATAAAACTCCCTTAAATCACTTAGTAACCATATAATTGAATGTTTCTGTGGATATACCCAAAGAATACTAATCTGATAAGAATTTAATCATATATAGGCATGACCACATGAACAATATATTTATATCAATAATTTTTAGAGTGTATTTTTTTCACATTTACTTGTCTCACATTCGTTATTGCATGGAACACATTAAAAAAACAAATAAAAATTATATATTAATTTTTAATTTACACATAATAGTGGGAGAAGGCTTGTCCTTAGTCTAATATGGATTCCTCTAGGATAACATGACCCACTAGATTTACCCAATGGTATTTAGACAATGGTTTGTTGAAAATGTATAAGTTTGAATATCAAAGAACATGGTGTGGTGTGTTATATACTAAATTACAGACAATGAATTAATTTAATATAATATAGATAGAAACTAAATATTCCTTCATGAGATTATAATTCTTTCATGTCCTTGATTTTGTATGGATGCCTTTTTTCCACTTTTCACTCACTTTTATATATCCATGTGTGAAATTAATATTATTTTGTACATAAACAATAATGAACACAAACCATTTTTATTTTCCTTGAATCAAAATTTTTTAATCTTTCCTATAATTAATAATACAAAACATGAATGCAAAAAAATTATTTCCCGCATTTTATTTCATCATCTTCATTAAAATTGATCATAACTAGTTAGCATATTATTCTAAATTTTATAAAAATATATTATACAATAGATTTTTTTGTAATATATTCATTATTATATTTATAATACTAAAAATGTTTGTTGTTTCCTTTAATATTAGGTATAATCTCCCTTTAATTGTATCTCTATTGAGAATCGTAATGTTTCACAAAACAACACCTTCTTCTTCTTCAGATTTGAATGTCAGGTTTAAATTAAAATATTTAACTTATTTCAACTTATTTCTATCTACCCCTAGTTTATTTTGAATTATTGGCTCATAATAGACAACAATTATTAACAATAATGGGAAATTGATATCTAAATAGTTCAACATCAGCAGTGCATATTCAAACTATTATGAAACCATGTATTGTAGTACGAAACCACGCATCATAGTGTTATTGAGTGGATAAAAAAGATAAATATAACTAATTAAAAATTTTGGAGTGTAATAATAATTATAGTCTAAAAATATTAATATTTGTTTCACCCATTAATTCTCTACTCTAAATATTCGCAGCGCAATAAACCGATTGTGCTCGGGAAACTCTTGTTTAAATCAAATGCAGTGTGAACATCCTTACATTGAAGAGAGGTCCTCAATTTTCTAGAGACATAAAGTATATAATTTGTTCCTATTTTCAATGTGAAATGAATATTTTGGCATAAAACACATAAATTTGGAGGGGTCCCTACTAAAAAACCATTATAGAATTGATATATCTTTTATAATGTATATATCAAAAATACTCTAGTACTAAAAAATAACACATCATCAAATTACAACATGATATTTTTCCTAATGGTGAAACAAACTCCATTAAACCAAGACAAGTCTCCAAAACCATATGAGGGTAGTGAAAATATATTTTTACTCTTATCCATAATTTTTAATAACCATTAATTTTGTGAGGGTTGGACCAATGATGATGGGAAATCAGCGTCAGTATTGCCGCTGTGGGATGGGGGTGATAAGGGATAAGATCGGTGGTGAGGGACCGGATCAGAGAGAATCAGTGGTGATGGGAGACAATGGGTGGTGTGTTTCGAGGTTTGTAGTGAGGTATGAGATAGGTGGACAGGGATGCAATCAGTGGTGAGGGATGGGATCTACGAGCATTGTGATCGGCGACGATGAGGGTTCATAGGGCATCAGTGAGTTGGGGGTGAAGCATTGAGGGGTTGGGGGAGAAGTGACTAGTTTTTAAAAAAATGATTTTGAATTGGTTTTTAATAAACCACAACAATTTTATGTATAAAAAATTTAATTTTGGTTTCATAAACCACCTTTAACAAACTGCTGCTAATGTTAGATTTTGATGTAGTGATTGTAACACTATCAGGGAACTCCCTTCATATTGTATAATAATATATGAGGCATATTGATCGTATAAAATATGGGTATATTACATAATATTAATAACATTTTTATGGAATATGGGATTCATACATGAGAGACTTTATTTAAGGAATAATTATTTACATATAAGTGAATACCTTTTAGTGAAAAAAATATTTGCTATTTTTTACAAAAATGTTTAGTATAGAAAACCAAGGGATAAAATTTGAAATGTAACAATTTTAAATATTAGTTCAGGGAGAAATTAATGTTAATAAATGGTGGTATATCATTATTTTGGAATAATATGGGCAGTAATAGAATACTCCTAAATTCATGTCGTCATGATGAATTTATAATTTAAAGGCCTATAAGAGGAAAAGTACTTTAATGGAATGCATGAGAGGGAAAAACCCTATCCTTGAGTGGTTTCTTCTATAATATTGGTATGATATCCTTAAGAGAATGGTAACTATTTTATAGGACCTAGAGAGTGAATAATTGTGTAAATTCATGATTCAAGACTTCGGAGTGAGAGGAGTAATAGAATGAGTTGGTATTTTAGAAAAATAACAATTTTTTTTAAATATATAAACTATTGTTTTGGACTCTGAGTTATAAAATATTCAAATCCATTGTAATTCCCATGGGTTTTATTGATTCTTTTTTCTAAATTTATGTGGATATATCTATTTTAAATTATCATGGGATGAGAATTTTCAAATAAATATTTTATTGGTGGTGGAAGAGATTCATTCATAAAAAAAAGTTTTTAAAACTGTAAAATATATTATTAGATTAGGATGATTAATTATTAGTTTATAAAATTAATCTTACTAATTTAGAACACATTATTTTAATATAAAGCCTCATTTTTCATTGATCATGCATCTACAGTATTTATTGCACCAATTTATTGGCTATTATGATGTTATAATATAGACTGTATATTTAAATTGTTTTTAAATTTTTATTTAAAATTACACTATAATAGAAATTTTTCTAATATTCACCACTATCTAATTTAAACATGACGTTTTAAAATTGATATTTATTTTATCAAAATAATCTTCTAAATTATATAATTTTTAGATTTTAAATAAAAATCATTATTTATGGAAAACTCTGTTTTTATAACATAAAAAACATTCTAAACCCTATAAATTTTTTTTGGATATTATAAAATTATATTATTAATTAAATTTATATGAATGGTATTTTATAAGAGTATTTAATGAAAATGAAATTTATTTAAAACAAATTAATTTACAAGAAAAGTTTTTTAAAGAAATTATATATTTTTCAAAAATTAAATTATGTTTTCATTATATAAAAAAATAAATTTATCATAATAATAATAAATTCATTTGTATTTTATAATATAATAACCCAAAAATTATTTAATAATATTTTATATTATTTTAAGAAAAGTAAATTTACTCCTTTTCAATACTTACATATAGATACATTTTCCCTTATTATAATTAAATGGGTCCTAAGGGTATGCTGTGTGATGATGTTACTTTTATGGGGTGTCTCATCTAACATCGATATAGTGGTGATTTATATTAACATGAACGTTTCCCATAGGTTTTTCTACTCTATATTCACTTATTGAATGTTTTTATGATTCTGGTTTAGTGAGAACCCCATGGATGCAACCTCCCTCCAATGATATGATGAATTATCATTATAAGACATGATTATACTAGTTTAGGCCATAATTTATCCCTTATGAATCAATTAGTTCTCTCAATTACCCGTAATATACAATAAATCTAATGGTCACATTATAATGACTACATTTACAGTGGTCATAATGAATAATAATCGTAATGGTTTTCTACATCCTATAATATCCTCTAATTTTATTCATTTATATTTTTGATAAATTTAAATCAAGGATTGTTATTCTAAAATTTGAAAAGGTATATTAAAAAACTTGAATAAAATTTCAATTTTATAGTGTTCTTCACGAGTGTTCTAATCCTAGAACATCAATATAGTCTAAATTTTCTAATTCACATTGTTTTAATTTTTTTTATTTTATTTCACATTATAATATTTTGAATTTTATTGAGTTTAATTCATCAGAGAGAATTTATATTTGACTATGTTGCAATCTTTATGCATACACGAGATCCTATATCTAATACAAGGAAGTCTGACCATGGATGAGTATTCAGTGAGGTTAACTAATCCCATACATTACTCCTTTGATATAGTACATGACTATTTCTTCAAGCCTCATACATTTGAGCAGGAATTGTGGTGGTACATTGGGGTGTTAGTGGTATCTATTACCATTTCCAACTATACTAGAGTTCTTGAGCAAGGCTTTTTCGTGTAATATTTTCTTGCACTGCAGGCACCTGTACTGGAAGATGACAATGGAAACCTGGTAGGTGAGACCCTGACATAAGATATCCAATGGTATTGACATGGATCCAAGTTGGATAGAAACTTCATGAGGTGAAGCAATGACATAGGTTCAATGTTTTAGGGATCCCACAATGGATCAAATCATATAATGGTCTTGAAGTGTTTTACTTACAATGGTTGGTGACATCTAGTACAAGAATGTTTAACCCATTGTGAAACTGATTAGCATACAGTCGAGGGACTGTAGAGAAAAAGATAGAGGTTGGAACATGGTTTTACACATGGATGAGGACATAGAATATGGGACAATAGGATAGTAGGAGGTGATCATCGGATTGACCTATTTCCACCACCACCACCCCTAGGTGGTCTTTTCTAGGCCTAGAGAGTTTGTGGGAAGGAATGATGCCAACTAAAAGCTATGGAGCCCTATATCTCCAAGGATCCTGGGATTATACAATGTATAATATGTATCTTATTTACATAAGGTGTATTATTCTGAGAGATAGTTGTTATCCATTCCTTCCTTTTTAATGCAATGATTTAAGACTTATGGATTCCAATTGACATTTTGAATTGAACCTTACGGTTAGAGACTTTAACAGGTGGTGAATTTGATATTTCCTACTTGTGTTGATAGTGAGACCTAATTCTTGGAGGTGAGAGATTTGTATGGGATCTATTTTTTCCATGAATGAGTCATTAAGAAGGAAACACAGGTTTGGAAGACAATCTATTGTTTGTTCCCTAATAGACTATTTTATGTGAAGGGTGAGTTGTATCCACAGTGACAGAACTTGGATTTCCTTTTTAGAGAAATTTAAAACCATGTTTCATAGGATGGACTCATATGTATGAGGGTTTATTTTATTTATCAATATTATTCTAGATTAACCCCTAGTGTATCGAATGTTGTGAGTTACCGGTTTCATCTAGTGGTGGTGGAGTATGATGAAATATTTACTAAAGATGTTCCAGGTTAACCTCTTCATTGAGAGATATACATATGTATTGATCTACACTTTAGGAAGACACCAATATATGCACCAACATATCGTATGGATTTTGTAGAGCTTTATAAACAATGAGTGTAGTTGGTGGACTTGTAGATGAAGGGATTTTTGAGACCTCGTGTTTCACCCTAGGGAGCACTAGTTTTGTTTTCCGAAAAGGTATAAAAGAGTTTGAGGTTATGTGTGGATTACCTTCGTTGGATATAAGTGACTCCGAAGAACAAGTACCTACATATGAGGATAGATGAAAACCTCGATCAGTTAAAAGCGGCATGGAAGTTATCAAAGGATTTCCTTAGAAAAAGATGCCTCTAGAAGTGAGTATGAGATACAGATATATTGAAGTTGAAATTCTAGTGCTGTTACATTAAATATGGGTACATTGTTATGATATTTGGTAAGATTAATTCCGTAATATAATTCATGGGACTCCTGATATAGATTTTCAACCTTTCATAGACTGATTTGTGTTACTATTTATCAATGTTATCCTAATTTGTTTTTTGTCTGTGGGGGAGTATGAGGGAAAACTGAGGATGGTACAAAACACAATTAGATTGAACCAAATTTTTGGGAACCTCCCAAAGTGTAATTTTTTGGTTTCAATAAGTTCATCTTATTGGAAACATAATCATATAGGATTGAGTTGGAGTGGATTTAGTGAAGCTTGAGGACGTTCTTATTTGAGTTCCACCCAAGGGTGTTACCAAGAGGTGGATATTTCTTTGATTGGTTGTGTGATATCTATGTTTTGAACCTAAAATCTCCATAGTTTCATTACCATTCACATCCATGACTACGAATGTGATTCCTTTTTGCAGTTCATTAAGAAGCTAATGTAGAGTTTTTCCAGTCCTCCCATCATGAGGTTACCAGATGAAGGGTTCGAGTACGTACTATTATGTGACAAATCAGAGATCATAATTGGTTGTGTTTTGATGTAGAGGAAAGTAGTTATTTCCCATGGTTCATGATAGTTGAGATCATATGTGTATAACTAAATGACCCATCTATATTAGTTAGTGGATATAGTTTTCTAATTGTTTGTTTGGTGACACAGCCTCATGGGCGAGTGATTTATATTATAATATGAGTATAAGAGTTTCAAGTATATCTTCTCTCCAATGGATATAAACATGAGATAGATGAGACATAAAGAGTTCCTCTAGGACTATGAATTTGAGATTTTATACACTCTATGGAAGGGGAACATTGTGGTTTATTCTCTCAGTAGTATATCTAGTTTGCAGTTGTTGAATGAGGCATCAGAGGAGTTAGCCAGGTTGTAGTTATAGTTTGTGGATTAGAATGTAGCATTGTACGTCTAGTCATTAGTTTTGACCCCATTACTCTTAAAGAAAATCAGGGAGGCAAATCATAGAGATACCAATTGTGAGACCCTCGATGATTAGATATTCATAGGGGATACTACTAATATATTTTCAGAAGGTGGGGAGCATGCCTTTCTTCCCAAATGATGGACGATAGTACCAGTGACATTGTAGGAGGAGTTTTTGAGAGAGTTTCATAAATCTACCATGGAGGTACATCGAGATGTGTAATAGATATACCAGGACCTCTAATGTCATTTATGGTGGCTAGGTAAGAGGAAAGGAGAAGTAGATTTCATCTCCTGACGCCTTACTTGTTAGCAAGTAAAGGCTAAGCACCATGTTCTTGTGCGTTTTTCTCAAGATCTTTAGGTTTTAGAGTGGGAGTGGGATGATATTTCCATCAAATTTATGACTGGATTACCCCATACATCCAGGGACATGATTCCATCTGGGTGATCATTAAATAACCCACCTATTCGACCCACTTTTATCTATCAAAGAACAAAGTTCAGTAGAGATCTTCAGATGCCTACACATGTAGTAGATTTTAATAATCCAAGGATTTATATTGAATATTGTTTATGATTATGATTATCTCTTTACATCCTGATTATGGATGGGTTTAAAAGAGTAATTTTGGATGCTGTTATGCATGAGCACAATGTTTTACTCACGAACTAATTGCTAGAATGAGTGGGTCGTACAGGTTCTAGAGGACATGCTTCAAGATTTCATATTTGAATTTTTTATGTATTTAGTAGGATAACCTACCACTGGTGATGTTTTCATACAAAAAAAACTATTATTCAACCAACGGTATTATACAATTCAAGGCTTTGTATGGGTTACCCTGTAGGTCCCCACTTTTCTTGACAAACCCTGGTGAGTCCACACTCATGGGGCTGATGTTCATGAGATCTACAAAAGAAAAGGTAAAGATAATATAGGACTAGATGAAGACTAAACAGAACTATCATAACTATTATTATGATAGGATACATAGGCTTTTTGAATTCAAGGAATTATAACACTTGTTCCTATATGTTTCACCTCGTCATGAATTATGGATATTTTGATGAGGGGGAAAAATATCTATGAGGTTTATTGGCCCTTTCCAAATGCTATGTAGAATTGATGTGGTAGTGTAATACAAAGCTCTACCTCTATACATTGACTGGGTACATGATATCATCCATGTGTTGTAGCTAAGGAGGTATGTGGATGACCCATCACACATTATTGAATGAGTACTAGAAAGAGATGGTCATTCATAGGAAATCAATTCCTTTTGTACATGTCCAATTGGAGAATGAGAATCATTAGGAGAGCACATGGGAGAAGGAGGATTAGAAATGTGATCAATACCCACAAATTTTTGAATGGTGATTTTTTTGGACTTTTTAGGGATGCATTTCCATAAAGGTGGGAAAATGTAATATCTCAGATTTTGGTTGTATTATTTATGGATGTTTTATGAACTATTTTTGAGATATGATGTTGAGATGACATGAGATTATGAGGCCCATTGTTCCTTGAATAAAAATTTGAAATGAATTAAATATATTAAATACCACACATGTATTATTTTACATAAAAATATGAATAACTCTTAAATGGGTGTCCAGATCAGATATATGAGGGAATAATTGAGTTTACAATAGAATTTTTACCATATGTGTGACTTAATATTAGCCAGCATTGGGATTTTGTGAAATCAATATAAAGTGGGTTAAATGAATAAATTAATTTAATAAAATTATTTTTATATCTCTCATAGATACAAAGAATTCTTTTTTCTTTAAATAGATGATAATACAAAAATCCTAGGTTTAGCTGCATAAGCCTAAAGATGATGAAAGACCACTAGAATGAACCTTGGATAATAATATTAGGAAAATCATGAGAGACTCTCGATTGATAAATCGAGACAACCTCATATTCGACCAATCTTTGAAATAAACATGATGTAGAAACATTTCATTATCAGAAATTTAACTGATCGAGGTATGATATTGTTTTATTTAGATTTCATCCCCATTCTAGATTCCTATGATGAGCACGGATCTATCATCCAACAGATTGATCATGGGATCTTGTTTATTTGTAGGATGGTTTTATTATTGTGAGATTTGGGAAAATTATTTTGGTTCTATTCATTTTTTATCATGTAGAAATGAATCTTGATCGACATGGACATTGATCAAGATTCATTCCTCTCATGTGTTTTGGTTCTTTTTCCCCTAGTTCTGCGAAACACTACAGGTGTTCTTCATTTGGCATGGGGTTCAACTATTCCTGACTAATCAATCATTTCACTCCCATTTCATGGGGTAACAATCTGATGTCATAGTTCTAGGATCATCATGACATGAAGGAGGTGTGAAGATGGAGATGGAGCGAATCAAACGTCAAATGACTCTCAATTTCACGTTCTTCTATGTTTTTTGAAATTCAATGAAGAATGATGATTTGATCCATTTTGTGGGAAGATATGATGACGCGACTCATTGTTTGACAATAGTGAGGTATGAAAGACATTGGATCTCTAATTTAATTAAGAATCAAGCACCGAGTTGATGAAGGATTATCTTTAAGGTTGTGCGGAGGAAGAAAAAATGATTAAGGAAAATTGTGATCCACACGGTGTGTAATCCAAGATTTCAATGCATGTGGGGACCCATGGAAGGGGTGTTAGGGTTTTGAGAAACTTATGGACAACACGATGTGCGACCCAAGTCACCCGGTGTCTTACCCTCCTCTGTTGACTTGTTGGGTACTTTCAAAGTACATACACATTGGTTGGAGTCCAAGGGAATTAACACTCCATGTTCTCCCACACAAACCAAGCTTTTCATACACGAACCAGTACACAAACACAACTTCAATACATAGACATGACCAGGTGACACGTGCAGGACACTATGTGTCTTTACAGACCATGTACACATTCTACATACGATGTGTATAGATAGTACATTCCATGTAAGAGTATTCCAACAGGATGGACTTGAGATAAATGGACACACCGTGTACCCCAAGGTTCAATCCATGTACTCCCATCAAGAGTTCTTGAAGATCATCATTTCATAATTTTAGAAATGTATAGGTTGAGTGAATTCTCATCGTCCTTTCCTTTGAGGATAAAATTTGACATTACATCCACATTATTGTATTGTGATCCCCTCTAGATGTCAAGTCTCCGATAGAGTTGAGGGGTCTCTCGGTGAGAGTAGAGTGTTATCCTCTATAATCCTTAGTTCCCCACATGTAGTTTTTGGAATTAGTGTTACCTCCTTAATTATGTTGTTTATCCTCCATCTAGAAGGCTGCATCAGTATGTTTTATGGAATCATTGACTTATAATCCCCTACGTAGTGGTTTGATCCAGAATGGGTTCATACTATGCTATAGTGGTTCTAGGAATCTTCCTATATCGATGTATCATAGTCTACTAAGACTGGTTTATTCTCTATTGGTGGGTCCCAATGAGATATACCACATAATCAAGTGTCTATGATGATAGCGTGGCTCATGGTGGGAGTTCTCCCCAGAAAATCATTTCTTGGAGAAATTTCATGTGGTTCATAGTTGGTTTTTACTACCTGATGGTGTGGTTTCATTGCTGATTGTATTAGGGGTTTCTATTTTAAATTAACTATTATATTTTAAATTGAGTTGAATATTCTTGGTTCTTAAGGTTTAGTGTTTGTGGGGGGTGTCCTACTAATTATTTTTATACTCACCCCTTCATGGTCATCACCCACACATGTTGGGTCTTGTATAGATGATGTGCCTTTTGATGTCATTCTAGGAGGATAGGGAGCAGGTGGATTTTAGCTAGAGGTTGACAGAACAAGGTTTTTACCAAGACTATTATTTTTACATTGTTTTTTCCCTCATATATGGTTAGACTCTTTATAGATTTGGTTGGATTTGTTTTTTTCTCCTTTTCTATTTATAGTACATTACTGTCATACTCTTCCATGGGATCATAGATGTATGAATTCATTCTTTCAGTTGTTTTATATTTTATCAATGTGTGGTCATGGAGTTTTGTGCAAATGTATATATAATTTAGTCTAATTCCACCCATTTTTGGGATATTCCCACTCAGCACAGGTCATCATCACCTGGCCTATTAGAAGTGTTCTTGGGGTTGTCGCTGCACAAGTTACTCTGGGATGGGTCATGACAAACAAAAATATTATGAAACATTTCCCAAATAATCATAATTTTCACACATGATGTAAAAAATATATAATTAATAACAAATATATATAGATAATAATTATAAATTAATTATATATGCAGTAATAGATAGGAATAATGTTATAAAAGAGGAGACTAGCATAATAAATTTTGTTTTATATAAGATTTGAGGGATTTAGTTGAAGCATGGGATTCAGATAAGGGTTTCCTTATCTCATATGTAATTTCATGTGACATATTTTATATTATACACCTTGATATATTTTGTATGGTGTTATTATTTAATAATGGAGTCATTTTACAATATTCATGTAATTCATGAGGGTTTAAGTGCCATATTAATTTCATTCATTAAATGGACTTTGAATCAATGTATTCCATGTTTGTAAGTGTTAATGTTCTCTCTTTTCCATTCTATAAGACCTGTTAGATATTAGGAACCATCCGTTATTTATATGTTGTATTCAATACCCTAATTGGCTTCAAGTACAATGAAAAACTTTCATGTCATTATATATAGGTTTCCATTTCATGTTAACCATCTTATGTTCTTTTTATTCATACATAATACTTACAATAGTGGCTGTTAGTCTCTATGTTTGATTTCAAAGGGTCATGTTTCATAATGAGAAACATGCTTCCTTTTACTGGGTAATAGATTTCTATATGATGTATTATATAATTATTGTTTTCTATTTAATATATTCATTTATTAAATTCATGTTTCCTATTCTAGGGGGTTTTAATTAAACTGTTATCAATGTCATAATGGGTTTTTATAACAATTTCTTATGTTGAGACATGTTTTGAGTTATTCACTTACCAACTATTATATAGTTTTTACACTATATATTTAACACATTATATCAAGGTTTTCTCTTTTTTCATGGTATTGAGTATTTTTTTCTTGTTCCCTATTTAGAGGATATTTTCATCAATTTCAACATCCATTTACATTATTTGCGTTACACCTAGTAAATGTGTTTTTTAACCATCCACCTTATTTCTATGGATGTGTTATCAATGTTATATGTTTTACGGACTGAGAAATTCTTTAGTTTTTGTAGTTTGTATCTTAAAATGGTTGTTTATGGATTCATAATGAATTTTCATTATTCATTTTATTTAAATTCATATCATTCATATGGTGAATGTATTTAACATAATAATGATACATGTAGGTGAAAATTATAAATATATATATGATGCATTAGTTAGTCTCATGTGATGAAAGTTTGGGTATTTGGTGTATGCCTACCCAATGAAAGAATGAATTTTTAGTTTGGATCTTGACTGAAAGAATGATTTCATGACTAAAACATTGGAAATAAGACTAAATTCATGGATGATCCTTCATGGAAATGGTTGAGATGGTTAAAATTTTGCATTCCATAACCATGAATTTAGTAATTTTTATCTATGTGATTATTTATATTTTTTATTTCATTTATGATTATGTTTCAATATCACATGATATATTATATATCATTATTTGATTATCATTTATTTCTTTCCATTTTATCAATTCCCGGTTGACTCAATGATAGGTTATAGTATACAGTTTCCCCTTCTGAGAATTTTTGTTCCTCATTTTTCTATTTTCAATTCCCTATATTTTTAGGGAATGAATTATAAATGATTTTTCAATATGAACAAAATTTGAAAAATAAATTGGGATATATGTTGAATATTTATTATATATTAATTATTTTATTATTTATTGGGAAAAATAACTTTTGGATGAGAAAAACATTGTATTTTTTAGTTAATGAGTTATCCATGTTCTATAAATATATAAACCAAAAATGAAATGGGAATCTATATAATGAAAAAATTTCTTTGTTCCCTGTATTCATTGTAGAATTATATTTCGGTTTGTATAGGTATGAACAAATTGTTAAATAATGGTCGTATATTAAAAATGAAGTGTTAAATGAAAAAGTACTTAAATATGTAAAGGACAAGGAGGGATATAAAAAATAAAAGGATAAAAACTATGGAAATAACTTGTTGAATAGATAATGTTCAAGAAAAATATTAATCAATGAATAAAAACAAGAAAATGATAAAAGATTAAAATATTTATCAATAATTATACCAATAATTTAATTTAGACACACTCACAATGAAGATAGTTCCTTCATTATATTAAAAAAAATATGTGAGAAAAATGTAATCAAGGAATTCACTTTCATGAAAACATAAATATGCATCTCTTAATATTCTTACTGCTCAACCTATCTATGAGTTTTATAGATAAACAGATTTCAAAACTACTTTTAATGTGGGTTTTCAACTATAATTAGACAAGAAAGAACAAGACTCAAATAATTTAAGGGATAAGAAGACCAAGTTGAAACAAATAATAAAATAATTAAGATCATCAAAGTGATTAAAAAAGAATATTTTAATTTATCCAAATAATTCTGGAATAGTGAATGGCTATAAATGTAAGAGAATAACATGATTGATATGATACAGAGATATATAATAAGAAACAATAATTAAGAGATTGAAATTATTTTATGTACAGTCACAATATTTATCTCCCCACTTCATATTCACCTATATTTATTTGATGAATTCCTAGATCAGTACCTTGATGAAATACTCTTACATCCTCAAAAGGTCATTCATGTTATTTTTTAAATCATTTTTAGCTCAAAATCCCCATTTTTTTCCTATATTCATTAACTGAAAAATATTTAAACCATTTTATGGAAAATAAAAAAACTGATCCTATAATTGTTAATTCAACATCACTATACTTTCTGGTATCCATTTTAGTTAGCCATCAAACCCAATCATGCATCTTGTATTTTTCTTATAGCTCCTCCACCCTAAAGAACTGAACTTCATGAAATATTTTAATTTTTGCATGAAGTCATGAAATAGATTTCATCATAATCATTGATAACCTCTAATTCAAGATCCTTCAATAAAAAACTCATCCATCATTCAATATAAATAATCTAATCCAATTTTATATTGGATGAAAATGGTTAGGGATTACTAGGTTTAAAAACAATGTTCATTGAAGATATAGATTCAATCTTCTTTTGAAATAATTTCTAGAAGATTTTTCATCTTGCTTGACTAGTCTCACATCAACCGAGATCAAAAACCTTTTATCCATGATGAATTTGGTGTTCCAATATTCTGTGTCATTTTAAACATTGAGATACATAAAATAATATTTATTAAATGATATTGGGATTTTCTTTTGAAAATTAGAATGATCCCATTTCTATTTCCTATCAATTGGATTTGACATGCTTTATCCTTATTTATCCCAATGTGACACATCAATGGAATTTGGTTGAAAATATCATGTGAAATAATGATAAATCAAAAAACCAATGTATTATTAAGGACTGAAGCCTCCACTATCTTTCAAACTATCATCAATACTTCATGAAATTTAAATAACAGGGATCAATATCTTATTTAGTGACTCAACTTCACTCAACATAGGAGGTCTCCATTGTAGAAATCATGGTTGATCTAAATGTTGTAAGCCATATTCATGCTAGTTTTTCCATAATATACTAAACTTGACCAGTTTTGGAGGGAACATAAACTCTATCAGGTTTTATCGTTAATTCAAACACATGATTTTTTTTGTCCAAAAAATGTTCTTATTTGATCAAGCTAGAAAATTAAGCATTCAAAAATATTGTCATCTATATCGATGATTCATTCTAGGTTAAAGTGATAATCTTTCTTTAGACACATCATCTATAAGGCCCCAAACATAAACATTACTTAATCTTGAGATATTACAAGAATACACATTGATGGTCTTTTCAGGTTTAGATTTTTAGCGAATAATATCATAAATCATGCATTACATTACACATTTCAACATGGTGGTTACATAAAAGACAGTAATCATTTTTCCCATCAATGGAGAGATATTTAAAATAAAACATGGATTCTTTTGTGACACTTACTCGATACTATCATCACATCATTTACCTTTCCCTTGACCTGTGAAAAACATTTCAAAAACTTGGGATGAGCATAAAAAGCTAAGTAAGGGATATAAAAGTATGGATTAATAACATTAGTCCATGTATACATAGGAAACAATGAAATAATTCTTTACACATAAAATATAAGCACATCATCATACCTCATGAAATCATAAGATTTATGAATAACTCATAGAAAAAATAATACATAAAGGTAACTTGAGACATTCATAATATTCATACATAGGGAGTAACCCTCATGGCTACGTTTGGAATACCCATCACATTATATTCCCAAAATCTCTTTGGAGAAACCATAGAGTTTAACTCCTTTGAATTACTAAATTCATTGGAGAGCTATCACATGCTCACCCACCCTTACTTTATCACGGAACCACCTGTCTTCATAAACAATTCCCAAGAACAATAACATAATCGTATCACATAAAACATGCATAAAGGAAAAAAACATTTCCAAATTTCAATCATAAGATATCAAAAACACATTGATATAATCAAAACATTATCAAAACCATTTTCAATACCAAAATAAAATATAATTACAACAAGGTATTTATTTTTCATTTTAAAAAAAGTTATGGTGTGTAGAGGAAGTCGAAACTCAAATAATGGTCACGGCGGCAGAAAAGTCATTGTCGCCGCATACGTAAGACAAAAACAATCCCTTTTTGTTTTTAGTAAAACTCTTAGTATAAAAATATTACTTTTGAATAAAATTAAAAGTCAAATGGGTTAATACACCGTATAAAAAAAGTTGTGTATAAAATAAAATACACATCAATGAAAGGAGATTGAGACGAAGTTCCTTACCTCGTGTCCGAATTGACTCGATCATTTTTTAATCTACTAAATAATAAAATAGAGTAAATTTACACTTTCTTAAGAACCTTTTTCAAGTTCATTATTCATTTTATATCTCTTATTACCATTTAATGAACATTGTGTAATTATTCAAGTTAATAACGGTCATTTTGTCAATCTTTGGTACTTGAGCCAAAAATAAACTGCTTATAATTACAAGTTGTTCATGTGGTAAAATATTTATTGTATGAAGAGTTATAATCATGATGTAGATATCATATATATCATATATATCCATTATATACATTCATTTATAATATTACATAACATGGAGAGGTAAGAAATGAAATGCACCGTTCATGGAGACGGTAAGCTGTACGTACGCATGAATGCTACTTCCATTTCTATTTCGTATTTAATGGAGTGAAATCATAATGATATAAAGGTATATTATAATTAAAGTATAATATCATATATAACATCATAAAATCCATCCATTACATGTCCCTCATATGGCATTAACCAATCAAATCACTTTGAGGGGGCGGTAGTCCGCACTTCCTAAAATGAAGATATCATGTATACCCATAACGGACACCATAAAGACATGCCATAAAAGAAAAATACAGAAGCATAAGGAAAAAATAAATAAAAAATATATCATATTTAAATATAGTGACATATTAATGGCCACCATGAATGGTGTTAAATGAAGATTGAACAATCATCGTTTCGTGAGGCAGAAATTCACCAACCACAGAAACAATATATTATTTAACCATTAGATGGAGGTGTGTGTAAGTTTAAATAAAATAAATCTCATAAAAACATACTAGTATATTGGAGATACTGGTGTTGTTACAAAAGATAAGAATAAAAATATTTTAGGGTGTTGGAGAAGCAAAATAACACAAAAGAACATTAGAGAAGACTTTACCTTTAAATTAGGGAACCCCTCTTGGTTTGAACCAAAAGGGTTTATTGAAGAGATTTGTGCCTAATGTACGGATTCTATGATTAATAGAGGGATGTGGAGAGAGAAAAGGAGCATATCTAGGCCGAGTCAATGTCTTGAGTGGTGTAAGTAAGGTGGTAGAGGTGTGGGCCTTTTATAAGAGGGAGAAGGGACACTCTTGCAATTTCAAGTAATGTTACTTTATTATAGAATGATTTTCTGATTTTAAAGTCCCCAAAATGATATATTTCTGGGATACGGTGATAATGGTTCGAAATGAACCCATCCAATAGGTTTTTGACAAATGTAAGTCTTATATTTTACAATATCTTTTCATTTTATTTAAATCGTTCATTAATGAGGTAATCGTTGCATCATCATGGTGTCATTAAAAAATTTAATTTATTTAATGTCTAAAAATTATTAAAAAAATATAATGATGTAGGAAATATTTTTAGATTTACAATGACTATTTATAGTCTAAGTGATAATTTATACAGACAAAACTAAAATTGTTTTACTTGGGTGATACATACTTTGGTTATATTTTCCCTTAAAAAAATAATATAATAAAATGTCACTATCACCCAAAAGTGATTCCATGGGGTCCCAATGTTTGGCACAAGGCATTCCATGGTCGGCCATGACACAAAAAGTAGCATTAAGACACATTTTGGGGTCAACAGTTATTATTATGATATTATTTTATTACCCTTATCTACCCGATGACTAATTAATCACGATAATTAAAGATAATTACCATCATTACTATTCATAATGTCCAAAAACAAAAGAGTCTTGATTACATAATTTGGACCTTATGATTCCAAATATGGAATCCCTTTTACCAAATTAAAAACACAGAAATTGCAGTAATTAATTAAAAAATAATTCCCCTTGTCAAATCAAATAGAAGGTTTTTTAGAAACAATATCTATCAAAAGTTTGACAATTGTTTATGTCCAATTTCAAAGTGAAATTATTTACAATGACCACCATTGGATTAAATGGTAAAAATATATTCTATTTACACTTTATAACCAATTAAAAAGATAATCTATCCATATAATTAAATTAGATGAAAAATAAGATTTGAAGTAAAATGCAGTATTTTTCAATATTCATTAAAAAATAAACATTGTTAGAAAAATACCAAAAATATATCCAAAGTAAATTTCAATGTCCCAATCCTAAAGAATAAGTTTATTTTGGAAAATAGAGCTTATAATATTTTCAAAAGATATATTTAAAAATGGTTTTCCATCAAAAGGCAGTAAAACACTCTTTTAAAATTATTAGAGAATTCAATGCTTAAGATTGGAATTATTCTCATTTTAAGCCACTAAAACACTATGTAATTCATAAATAGACATAGATATGAAAATCAATAATTATTTACTTAATTGGGATGTTACATCCTTCCCCCCTTTAGAAAATTACATCCCCACAATTTATTTACTTATCAAATAAGTGGGGGTATTTATCCCTCATTGCATTTTTAGATTACCATGTTGCCTCTACAATCATGTGGTTTTTTCACAAAACCTTTACTTGATGAAAGACATTATTCTGCAAAACATGCTCCCTGATGTTAAGAATCTGGACCAGTTGTTCCTCAAAAGATAGGTTCTCTTCCAGCTGAACTACCTCTGGACTCAAAACTTGAGATGGATCTGCCATGTACTTCCGTAACATTGAATCATGAAAAACATTGTGTACATGAGATAAACTCGGAGGTAAAGCCACTCAGTAAGGAACTGATCCAACTCTATCTAGAATTTCATATGGTCCAATGAACCTTGGACTCATCTTTCTTTTCTTACCAAATCTCATCACACTATTCCATGGTGAAACTTTGAGAAAAACATTATCACCTACCTCAAAAGAGAGGTCATTCCTCCTGTTGTCGGCATAACTTTTATACCTGCTCTGAGCTGTTCTCTTGTGTTTCTTTATTAGTTGATCTTTTCCTTCCAACTCTTCTACCAATTCTTGTCCCATCAACTTCCTTTCACCCACTTCATCCCAAAAAGCTGGAGTTCGACACTACTTCCCATATAATGCCTCAAATGGCGCCATTTGTATACTGGAATGAAAATTCTTATTATAAGAAAACTCAACCAAAGAAAGATGATGGTCCCAACTTCCCTGATAATCAATCGAACAGGAAAGTATAATATCCTCCAAAGTCTGAATTGTTTGTTTTGACTGCCCATCTGATTGAGGGAGAAAAGCTGTACTAAAATTTAATTCATTACCCAACGAATTCGGAAGGCCTTTCCAAAAGTTAGATGTAAACCTGGGATCACGATTAGATACAATGGAGAGGGTAACTCCATGTAACCGGAATATCACTTTAAGATACAAATTATAAAGTTGATCTAGGGAAAAAGTATCTCGTATAGCAAGGAAATGAGAATATTTAGTCAAGCAATTAACAATAACCCATATTGCATTATTACCTCGAGGTGTTTTCGGAAACCCCACAACGAAGTCCATGGATATATTCTCCCTTTTCCACTCTGGCACTGGTAAAGAATGATGCATCCCTTTTGGTAACTTCCGCTCTGCTTTAACCTGTTGACAAGTCAAACACATCACTATAAAATCAGCAATATCTATTTTCATTCCTTCCTACTAGTAAAACTCATAAAGATCTCTATACATCTTAGTACTACCTGGATGAACTGAAAACGGAGAACTATGAGATTCACATAACAACTCTCTCTTAAAATGTGAATCACACGAGACACAAAATCTGTTCCCAAATCTCAAAACACAATCATTATCAATGTTTAATTCAGGCAACCTACCCTTCTGAACCAGCTCTACCTTTTTCTGCAACTCACTGTCTTACTTCTGTGCTTGCTTAATTCTGTCTGATAGAGAAGATTTCACTGATACCTAAAAAAAATAGAAGAACATCCTGCACCACCAACTTCTATGACAAAGTTCATCAAATCCTTAACCACAGGATCAAGTTCCAAACATAACATGGTTAATGAAGCATTACTTTTTCAACTCAAAGTATCATCCACTTTATTTTATTTTCCCGAATGGTAATGAATTGTACAATCATAATCCTTGATTAAATCTAGCTATCTCCTCTGTCTCATGTTCAATTCTTTCTGAGTGAATATATACTTTAATCTTTTGTGATTATTATATATTTCACACTTTACCCATAAAATGATGCCTCCAAATTTTTAAAGTGAAAACAATAGAAACTAATTCCAAATCCGGTGTAGGGTAATTTACCTCATGAGTTTTCAACTGACGTGAAGCATAAGCAATTACCTGATCATTCTATTATAGGATGTAACCAAGTCCTTTCAATGAAGCATCACTATAGATAACAAACTCACCTTTCCTGGAATGTAGTTCCAAAACTGGAGCATTCACCCTTCTTCTTTTCAATTCCTGAAAACAACGATCACATTTTTTTGTCCAGATAATCATAAACCCCTTCTGAGTTATCTTAGTTATTGGACTAGATAACAGTGAAAAATTTCTTACAAACCTTCGGTGATAGCCTTCCAAAACAAGAAAAATACGAGTCTTGATTACATTTGTGGGTCTTGGCCATTCTTCAACAACATTTGTTTTTGCAGGATCAACAGTCATCCCAACTTTAGAAACAATGTGACCAAGGAAATAAATTTTTTGCAACCAAAACTCACATTTGATGAATTTCCCATACAATTTATTTTATTTTAAGGTATGCAAAATAACTCTCAAATTACTTTAATTATCCTCCCTACTTTTAGAAAACACCAAAATATAATCAATTAAAACAATAACAATTTTATCCAGGAACTCATGGAAAATTCTATTCATAAGGTCCATGAATATAGTAGGTGAATTGGTCAACCCAAAAGGCATTACTAAAAATTCATAATGGCCATATCTTGTACGAAACGCAGTCTTAGGAATATCTGCTTCCTTTACCATCAACTGATGGTACACCGATCTCAAGTTAATCCTTGAAAAATACTGAGCTCCCTGGAGTTAATCAAACAAATCATCGATATGAGGAAAAATATATTTTTTGTTAACATTGATGTTATTGAAGGCTCTATAATCAATGAAAAGTCTCATAGAACCATCTTTATTTTTAACAAATAATATAGGATCACCCCATGATGATGTGCTTGGTCGAATGAAACCTTTCTCTAATAAATCATGCAATTTCTCCTTCAACTATAAAAGTTCAATTTGAGACATTAGATAAGGTGGTTTTGAAATTAGCTTAGCATTAGGAACTATGTCAACAGTAAATTCAACTTCCCGATCTGGTTTTATTCCAGGCATCTCATCAAGAAAAACATCAGGATATTCATTTACAACTGGCACATTATTAATCTGAACGGTTCCTTTGTTTTCAAAAATATTTTCAAGGTAACATTCATTTCCATATTTTACAAGTTTCTGAAACTCTTGATATGTTATCAACAGTAAGGGTTCATTGTTGTACACAAACAGAATGTTTTATGAAAAGAAACTTCTTTATCTCTACAATCAATCTTAGCATAGTAAACTGAGAGCCAATCTATACCTAGGATAACATCAAACTCTACTAGAGGTAAACCAATAAGGTTGGAAAGTAGGTTCTTTACAAAGATAAGGATAAGAAGATTCTTATAAATTATTTTTGCCTCAAAATTTCCCCCAGGTGATTTTACCACAAGTTCAGGAGTCATTTCTGGAGATGTAATTCCCAATTTACTAGAAAATTTTTTAGATATGAAAGAATCTGTAGACCCCGAATCAAACAACATATTGGTATAATTTGAAAAAACAAACAAAGTACCTGATAATACGTCATTTGATGGACCAAAATCTACTGAAGTAGTTGCAATGTATTTCACCACACCTTTCTGCTTGTAGTCTGACTACTTTCCATCATTTGAGCTCTTTGTCGAACAATAGTTTGCATAATGACCCATCTCATTGCACTTGAAACATTTCAGTAACTATAAATAAAATTTTGTATTACCATCACCTTGATCGTTTTCAGTGAAATCATGAGCCTTATGTCCCATATTACCACAAAGGTAGCACTTTCCAGAATTCAGAAGACACTCCCCAACATGCCTTTTACCACATTTATCACAAACTGAAAACTTCATTTTCTTACCATCAAACCTCTTTGAAGGATTCTTAAATTTCTCCTGCCACCAGGGTCTCTTCTTCTGTTGGTTTTTATAGAACACTTGATCATCGAAAAACTCCATTACCACCTTCTCAGCACATCGAAAAATATTTTCATAACTTTTGAACTCATGAGAAGCTAAATCCCTTCGTTATTTTGGCTTTAATCCTGAGTAAAAATGATTGATTTTACTATCAAGGTCTCGGATAAATTTTGGAGCATACCTTTCCAATCAAGTGAAACTTTCTTCATAAGAAGCCACTGAGTCATCCTATTTCCTCAATTCCAAGATTGTTTTTCCATTCTAAGTCGAACAGCCTTAGGAAAATATTTCTCAAGAAAAAAACCTTTGAATTCATCCCAGTCAAGAGCATCAATATCATCAACGTCTTTAATATTTTTAACCATCGACCACCACTGATCTTCTTCACCCTCCAAACGGTAAAAAACAAGACTAACCTTTTGATTTTCAGAACACCCCATGACATCAAAAATCTTTTACAGTGCATTAATCCACCCTTCAGCTTGCACATGGTCAGATGAACATCTGAATGATGGGGGATGTTGCCTCATGAAATGTTCCACCACTGATATGTTCCTCTGCTGTTGATCTGGATGATCTCATGCTGGATACCACCACCATTTATTGCTTGATTCAACTACGCCATTACCACAACAAACTGTTCATTTCCAATTCTGACCATCTCATGATCCTGATTCAGAAGTTCATTTCCTTATGTATACCATCCTAGCACTGATTCCCTATTTCATCTGTGGAAAACTATTCTGAAAAAACATGTCTTAGATGAAGCAACATGGTAATCTTCAAATGCTATATCATTTAAATTTGACCATAAAAAATATTTTATATAATCATTTAATAGAATTCTATCTCCTAAAGTTATATAAACCGAGCTTTGATACCAACTATAAGGCCCCAGGCTTAAACATTACTTAATATTGAGTTATTACAAGAATACACATTAAGGATCTTTTTAGGTTTAGAGTTTTAGGGAATTAGATAGTAAATAATGCATTAAATTCTTCATTTTAATAAGGTGGTTACATAAAATACATTATTCATTTTCCCATCAAAGGAATCATATTTAAAATAAAACATGGATTCTTTCGTGACACTTCCTCAACACTATCATCACATCATATACCTTTCCCTTTGGGATGAGCATAAAAAGCTCAGTAAGGTATATAAAAGTAAGGAATAAAAAAATTAGTCCATGTATACATAAGAACCAATGAAATCATACTTTGCTCATAAAACGTAAGCACTTCATAATGCCTCATTAAAGAATAATATTTATGAATAACTCATAGAAAACACAAGACATAAAGGTAACTTGAGGCATTCATGACATTCTTACGTAGGGAGTAAACCTCATGGTTACGTTTGGAATACCCATCACAGTATATTACCTAAATATCTTCAGAGAAACCTTAGCGTTTAACTCCTTCGCATTACCCAATGCATTGGAGAGCTATCGCGGGCTCACCCGCCCTTAGTTTATCATGGGACCACCCGTCATAATAAACAATTCCCAAGAACCATAACATAATCGTATCACCTAAAACATGCATAAAGGGAACATAAAATTTACACATTTCAATCATAAGATATCAAAAACATGTTAATATAATCAAAACATTAACAAAAACATTTTCAATACAAAAATAAAAGAAAATTAAGACATGGTATTTATTTTTCAATTAAAAAATGTTATGGCTTGTAGAGGAATCTGAAACTCAAATAATGGTCATGATGGTGGAGAAGTCATTGTCGCTGCATATGTAAGACAAACAAACTTCCCATTATTTCATTTAGTAAAACAATTCAAATAAAAATATTTCTTTTGAATAAATTTAAAAGTCAAAGGGGTTTATACACCTATAAAATAATGTTGTGTATAAAACAAAATATGCCTCAATGAAAGGAGATTGAGATGAAGTTCCTTAACTCGTGTCCAACTTGACTCAATCGTTCTTTAATCTCATTTATAATTAACTAGAGTTAATTTTTACATGCTTAAGAAATTTTTTAAAGCTCAATATTCCTTTTATAGCACTTATTACCATGTTATGAACATTAGTTAATTATTAAAGTTAATAACGGTCATTTTGTCGATCTTTGGTGCTTGAGCTAAAAATAAACTTCTTATAATTACAAGTTATTCATGTGGTAAAATATAATTTATATCCTGAATTATATTCATGATGTAGATATCATATATATCATATATATCCAGTATATAAAAGCATTTATAATATTACATAACATTTAGAGTTATGAAATGAGATGTACCGTTCAGGGAGACGTTAAGCCGTAAGTATGCATGAATGCACCTCCATTTCTATTTTGTATTTAATGGAGTGAAATCATAATGATATAAAGGTATATTACAATTCCTATATAAAATTATATATAACATCATATAATCCATCCATTATATGGCCCACATATTTCATTAACGAATCAAATCACTTTGAGGGGGCGGTAGTCCGCACTTCCTAAAATGAAGATATCGTGTTTACACATAATGGAAACCATAAAGGTATTACATAAAATAAAAATATAGAACCATAAAAAAACATAAAAATAAAATATATCATATATAAATATAGTAAGATCTTAATGGACAACAAGAAAGGTTTTAAAAGAATATTGAACAATCATCGTTTCGTGAGGCAGAAATTCACCAACCACAGAAACAGTATCTTCTTTAACCATTAGACGGAGGTGTGTGTATGTGTAGATCAAATAATTCTCATAAAAACATCCTAGTATATTTTATATACTGGTTTTGTTACAATAGAAAAGAATAAAAATAGTTTAGTGGGTTCTAGAAGCAAAATAAAACAAACGAACATTAGAGAAGACTTTACCTTTATATCGGGTAACTCCTCTTGGTTTGAAACAAAAGGGTTTCTTGAAGAGATTTCTTCCTAAGGTAAGGTTTATATGATCAAGAGAGGTATGTGGAGAAATATAATGAGTAGATCTTGGCCGAGACAATGGCTTGAGAGGTGTTGGTAAGGTGGTAGAGGTGGGGACCTTTTATAAGAGGGAGAATGGGCACTCTTGGAAAGTTAAGAAATGTTACTTTATTATATAATGATTTTAGGATTTTAAATGTTCCACAATGATATATTTCTAGGATAAGGTGATAAGGGTTCTAAATACACCCATACAATAGGTTTTTGGCAAGTGTATGTCTTATATTTTACATTATATTTTCATTTTATATAAATCGTTAATTAATGAGGTAATCGATGCACCATCATGGTGTCATAAAAAATTTAATTTATATTATGTCTAAAAATTATAAAAAATTATCATGATGTAGGAAATCATTTTATCTTTCCAATGACTATTTATAGTCTAAGAGATCATTTACACAAACAAAACTAAAACTGTTTTACTTGGGTGATACATACTTTGGTTATACTTTCCCTTTAAAAGATAATATAATAAAATGTCAATATCACCCAAAAGTGATTCCATGGGGTCCCAATGTTTTGTACAAGGAATCCCATGGTAGGAAATGACACAATCAGTTTCATTAAAACATATGTTGAGGTCATTTGTTATTATTATTATATTATTTTATTACCCTTTACTACCTGATTACCAATTAATCAGGATAGTTAAAGATAATTACCATCATTACTATTCATAATGTCCAAAAACAACAGTCTGAATTACATAATTTGGAACATATGATTCCAAATATGGAATCCATTTTACCAAATTCAAAACACATAAATTGTAGTAATTAATTTAAAAATAATTCCCATTGTCAAAGTAAATAGCAGGTTTTTTAGAAACAATATCTATCAAAAGTTTGACAATTGTTTATGTCCAATTTCAAAGTGAAATTAATTACAATGACTACCATTTGATTGAATGGTAAAAATATATTCTATTTGGACTTTAAAAAAACAAGAAAAATAATCTATCGATATAATTAAATTAGATAAAAAAGTATTTTTGAAGTAAAATGCACTATTTTTCACTATTAATTAAAGAATGAACATTGTCAGAAAAATACCAAAAATTTATCCCAAGTAAATTTCAATGTCGCAATCCTAAAGAATAAGTTTATTTTAATAAATAGAGATTACAAAATTGCCAAAAGATAGATTTAAAAATGGTTTTCCATCAAAAGTCGGTAAAACAATATTTTAAAAACATTACAGAATTCAATGCTTAGGATTGGATTTTTTTCACATTTTAAGTATAGATTCACGCATTTTTATCACATAAACTGTCATTACATTTTACAAAACCGAGGATCTTTAAGATTTAGTGTCTTGGAAACCAGGAACATAAAACATGAAAACATAAAAAAATCTTCTTAAACACGTGAAAGGCTTCTCCTTAGGTTCATCTTAGGTTCATTGCTGCATCTCATAACCTGTGGATATACATCAAAAGAATGGGTGAGTAGAAGTCCTAGTAAGGGAAACAAGGGGAAACATTTAACATGTGAACTTGAGATACACCAACAATGTCATAAAAAATAACTTTAAGGCCTGAGAAAGAAATCAAGAGGCATATAATAATAAAAAAACGTATTTCATAACTTGAAGATGTGTCTAAAACATTTAATATTGACAATAATTTCTGTTTCACCAAGATCCATCCCCAAGGTGTCATTAAAAATTACCAAGGTTATTCACTAAGGCGTCGTTAAAAATGGTCATCTCTAGAGATTAAGTCTTTACCCAATGCATTGGAGCGCTATCTGGGTACACCCTTAAATTTTTCTTTATTATCATGTGATCCACATTTATCATCAACAAACATTTCATAAACAAACCATATAGAATAAAAGAAATGGGTTTAATTTCATTGTCATCACATTTTAATAAATTGCTTTAAAGACGTGGTCCTTATATCACTTTAAACCCACAAAAAAGGAAAGTGGGTATCACTTATGTAAATACATTAATTAAAATAGATAATTTTGATATATATATGTGAATACCACTGTAGAAGATTGATCTTTGAGTATTCACTTAATAAATTAAAATAATTTGAAAAAAAGAGAAAGACATTTTGAGATGAAAATTCTGCAGCATAAAAGTTATGATACATGGTTTTAGAAAACATTGAAAAGAGAGGGGACATGGCTCACCCACTCATAAATGATACCTAAAAAATTAGGGGAACATAATATAAAGGATTTAAGAACATGGTAATGAAATTTGAATGAAATACCATATTAAATGAAGAACTTGAAAGGAAGTCAAAAAAATAAGATTTCTCTTATGAGAATTCGGCAGCCTAACGACGTCACTTAAATCTTCCAAAAATGGATTGAAGAGATAAAATAGGGTCTCTAATAATATGAACATAAATTGTAAGTATGATATATATATAGATCATACCCCAACATAATAAAAATGAACTTGTAAGACTTGACCAGAAAATAGAACATGAAAATGAGAAGGGTGAACGAATCCCTTAAAAATTCGGCAGCATAACGACGTCACGTAAACATCAAAAAAATGAATTGAAGAGATAAAATAGGGTATCTCATCATATGAAAATAAATGATCTGTATGATAGATATATAGATCATACCCCAACATAAAAAAATGAACTTGAATATCTTGACCAGAAAATAGAACATGAAAATGAGAAGGGTGAAAGAATCTGTTTCATAAATTTCGGCAACCTAACGGTGCCACATGAACATTTATAAAACTAAATGATGAGATTAAGAGGGGATATATCATCATATGAACATTAAAAGATAAGTAATATAAATATAAAATAACATCCTCTAACATACGAACATGGAGCATAAAAGAAATGACGTAAAAGAGAGTATTTGAAAAGAAAGAGAGAGTTTGGATCCCATACCTTAAAACATATCTCATAAAACTCAAAGGTTGGGACCATGAGGGCTTGGGGGAACCATGGGAGGTAATGAGACCAGAGATTCATTGGGGGAGAGTTGGGAGTCGAATGGATGAGAGGATGGCATGATATTTATAGGGAAAGTGAGGGGACAAGGCATTAATGGCCAAGGGACACCTTATTTGTGGTTTTGGCAAAACCTTGGGCTTGCCCACGGTATTTGCCCACGGTATGGGCGACATAGGACACCTCATACTTTATCTTACTATTAATAAGTCCACCATATTTATTACATACTTAATACATCATTTAATGAAATCATTAAACACCAGTAACTTTAAAACGGTATTTTCACTATTCATTGAAAATTCAACTTCATCAGAAAAATCCCAAAATATCACCTTAACCAAATATCGATGCTCTTATTTCAAAAATGAACTCCATTTTATAAAAATAATTTTTTAAATATTTTTAATTTAATTTTTAATTAAACACACTATTCATGAAAAATTCAACTTTTTCAGAAAAATCCCCCAAAATTACCTTAACATAATATCGATGCTCTGAGTTCAAAAATGAAATCCATTTAATAAAAATAATTTTCTAAATATTTTTAATTTAATTTTTAATTAAAAAAAACTATTCACGCAAAAAAATCTAATACCTGACTAATAATTTATGAAACCATTATTTAACCATTTTATTGAATCACATTACTTAATCAAGGTGCCTAGATTAAATTAATACTTTCATTAAGTGAGATTACTAATCCATTTGGTCACATTACAAATCCTAAGCGTAAAATTATTATTCATAATTTACTATTCATCAAAAATTAAGTTGATCTTATTAGACTTTAAATTTCGCACTGAACATAATTGTACAAGACCATTTTTTGAAAATCATTACATATTTTTAATTATTTAAGGTTGACATAAACATTTTTTAAAATATACTTTCTCTAATATTCACAAAAAATGTGCATACTATATTTATCCGGACATTTGAAAATTCATAAACATCATCATAAGAAGAAATCAAAATTTTTATTTAAAACAAAGGACTACACAAGACAATTACGGTCTCCTTACATAGCTCCTTATCACACCAGCATAGGAACTAAGTGTAAGGTGAGCTAAGGTGAGTGAATCCGAGGGAGGCTCGGCCAACATCGCACGAGTAGTAATTTCAATCAGTTTGAACTTCTTGTGAAGGCGATTCTGTTCTAGCTTCACACGATGAAGTTCAGCCTGGGTTTGGTCTAGAGAAAAGCCTAGTGGTGCTACCTCCTTCCCAAGTTCTGTTAGATGGGCTTTGATCGGTCCAAGACTACTGGGTGAGGCCATTAAATCTTCATTCTATATTAATTAACTGAGATCACTTGTATTTAGAGACAAATATTGATATGTTTATTTTCCAGCGGTCATATTGACAAATGATCATATAACAGTCAAAACCGAACAGTCTCATTTTAATTATACTCATGTTATCAAATGTAATAGTTTTTTTGAGTATAAAAAAAACAAACAAAATTAAGAAACAAGATTTATTCAAAATTTCGGGTCATTACATTAATCCTCTAAAACACTATGTAATTCATAAATAGACATAGATATGAAAATCTATAATTCTTTACATACTTTGGATGTCACATCATACCTAGTTCAATGTCAATTAAAATAGTGATAGATAATAAATTTTTACCTTGAATGATAAATCATTTATTGAAACTACCAATGCTGTCTAAATCCCTGATTCTAATGCGTTCATGCTTCTATTCCAATTCATAATCCACACTTATTCAACATATTTTTAGCTAATTTTGGATTCTTGTATCATGAGTTTATCATGCACATGGATGATTTGAAAGTATTATTTTGGAAGAATAATTATTTTTAATGAAATGTTATATGATAATTAAAATTTTATAGGAAAATAGATTATATAAAAGGTTTATTAAAATATTGAATGACATAAAAACTAAGGAAATCGAATGAAAATTAAAAAAAACTTATGGTGAGAAACAATCAATGATTTATGATACATGGATTTTTCCAAGTTATAGTGAAATTTAAAAACATCATCGAAAATTTATTCAATTTAATATGTTTTATATAAAACCATAAAACATGAAAGTTTATATTTTAAACTCCAAAAAGGCTTAGAGAATTAATATTTCATTTTAAAATTTATGGCAACAAAATGATTATTCGTAAATTAATGTAAAATTAATTCAAATAACAATTTAATTAATTAATCCCAAAATATCATATTTTCATGAAAATATTTAAATATAAACAATTCCATTACAAATAAAATAATATTCAATAATGCTCTATTTAAATAATATTCCAGAAAAACCCCATTAAATTCCAAAAATATACATGAAAAAATGCATCAAATTAAGACCAAATCCCAACTACAACTGGTTTTAAACATATTGAAATAAGAGATCATATGACCATCATTGAAAAGAAAAATCATTTATTTTATTGATAAGAAATTAATTATTTTCTTATGTCTCTTTTAGATAATTTTTTAATCTAGGTAATGGGTCTACATAATTCCAAGAAGGTATGGGATAAGTTAGATAAAAAATAATAAGGGAATTAAAAATTTAAATATAAAAAAAATTAAAATTCATTAAAATAGGATTGAAGATATAATGTTGAATTAGAATGAACCCATTTATGATTACTTCCCTAGAGTTTGTTAGATAGTGATTAAAATAATAGGATTCGGTGAAATACTGGATAAACATGTAATTGTGAAGATACTCATCAGAAATTTCCCATAAAAATTTCACCCAAAATATAAGATACAAGATAAATTTTAGACCTTTCACTTAATTAGATACAAAATATCTACATTTACAATTAAGATAAAAAGAGGCCTTCCGTAAATAAGGCATTTATATATGATAATAATTTTAAACCAATAGTAAAACTAAATATAAAGGAAGAAGTACCAGGACATTCATTTTAATTTCATGGTGACTATGATACCAATGAATTTGTAAAGAAAATAATATATCTTATCTAAAATAAATATGATAAAAGTTAATGGAAATCAGATGTGAATGATTCCCTTGATGTAGTTTAAGTGTGTTTGTGTTGGGGTTTTTGTTGTGAATTATCTAATGAATAAGAATATAGAATAAAAGGTTTATGATAATGATGAAAATACCCAAAATATAAAATTGTGTAAGATATATGAGTATAAAAAAGATTCAGTATGTTTACTAAACAATTTATGTGAATAAAAATAAAAAAATTTAAAAGAAAAGAAGAAGCTGAAGGGACTTTATCTTTCAACCAATCTGGAGATTAAGGTCTTGAAATTTTCACACAATTTATGAAATTTGTGGAGAAAAAAGAAACATAATCAATAAGTGAAGAGGAATGTTCCAAAGAGATATATATTGATTAAATGATAATATATGAGTTAAAACAATGACTTTAGAAAAACAAAAAGCTAAATAAAGATGTTAAAACCCTTTTGAGAGACAATGAATAAAAAAAGTCTATTGATAAGAAGAACTGAGTAAGATTGAAATAACATTTCCAGAATCTAAAAAGGAGATGAAAATTTAAAATAATAATTCAATAAATTTGTTTAATTGAAGAATGAAAAATTTACCACATCCAATTCTTCCAACAGATAATTTTAGTATAAATTAATTTCTTATACATCAATAAAAAGATTAATATGTTTTTTTTGTAAAAGTGTAGGTCATAATTCAAAATATGGGAATGTTTAGGCTAGATAAGATTGTGATAAATTATATTATCCAGATATTCCAGAGATGTGTATTTAAATAAAATCAATCCCCTAAATGAATAAGCCAGATGAGGGAGTATGTGGACATCAAAAATAGATTTATGAAATAAAGTTTTCCAAACATGCCTACACTTGTTATAGGATATTCATATCTAGGTCTGTTGTTGGTCTTTGGGATTTAAGGTCATAAGGCTAACACATTCTAGTAGAACATCTCTCTATGTGTAAGGAGGTAAGAGAAACTCGGATAAACACAATGATGAATAGATATGAGTCCCTAATGAATAGTGCAATTGAAATGCCACTTCAAATCTATTTACATAGAAAATATATGAAATTTTGAATGAAGTGTTCATAGGTAGTGAGTATCCAAATAATTGTGTTAAAAAATATTCGAAAAATATATCTAGATATCTATCAAAATAAATAATGGGGAAAAGATTTCAAAATATGAATAAAAATGATAAGTCATTTATTACACATGTGTATATAAATGTATTTATAAAACGAAGACCATGGATACTTGAAAATGGATTTTTTCATGTATTTCTAGATACATGAAAAGTTTCAAATGCACTGAGCTAGATGAAGGAGTAGTATTTACACTTGGAAATGATTTCTTACTAATTATCAAATGTATTAGGACTTTTGAGATTAATTATGAAGTATTTAAGTGAATTGATTTATTTCCTATAGAAAGGATGAAACAAAGAAAGCTAAGTGTTATGAAACTATGGGATAAGGAAAATGATGCTTATTTTCAAAATATATCATGCATAAGTCTAAATTCCAAATATTTAAGATTTATTACATGAGGTGAAATAATACATGGGAACATATATCAAATCAATGGTCTACAAAAACCATGTCATATGAGTGAAATAGGTTAAATGCTCAAGGTCATAGGGGAATTATCCACGTTATAAAATTGAATATATGAAGATTCTCATACCATGAAATTATGAGAGACCCTCCGATATTCAATAGAGATACTATTTGATTTTGATATATTACATAAAAAGATGATGACTCAAAAGATTCAAAAGAAGACTCTACTAGACCATTAGAATCAATATATGCTGATGTGTGTGGGCCTATGGGGAATAAGTCATCCATGGGAGATATATATTTCATTACATTCTTATACAACTACAATTTTATGCTAAATTTACTATTCACGAGGAAAAAACTACAGGCTATTAATAAGTTCTATTTTTTCATAAGAATATAGAAGAATTTGTTTTGTTTATACATAAAATAGGTGAGAGAATACAAGGTAAAATAATAAACATTAAATGATTTTGATTTCTATTTAGTGATATATGGGATATTATATAAGTCTAAAACAATACACACTCTTATAAATGGTATTCTCTATTAGAGGAATTCAAGTATTCTGGAAATGGTATGAAGTATGATAGTTGAGCAAAAAATTCCAATTTTATGGAGAAGAAAGATTTTCATCAATATTAATATCTGACATAGGTTCTTGTTAAGGTTTAAAACTCACAAGACCCCATATAGGATATGGAATAATAGAAAAAAATTAAATTCTTTATAGTTTTTGGAAACCTATATTACATAAATATCATGAGTGAATATATGGGGAAATTTTATGAAAAATGTGAAGAATGATTTGGGGGGGGGGCATTTTCCAAATATTTATGGATAATAATGTTGGTATAATAACCAATATAAGTTGATATAATTTTTAAGTGTCAATATAAATAAAAATCATCAAAAAATGTTCTTCCTGATCGTGAAGTTTAATCATTTAGGTCTAAATATATACACTATTCCAGGAAAAAGATTAGAGTGAATTATATAACATAGTATGATGTGGGGGATATTGATTTATATGTATGTACTATTGAAAAAGGGATAATGAATAAAGTAAATAGGAATTATAGGATAATGAAGAATGGTGATTTTGTGAATATAATTGGACAATAGGAAAAACCTACAAAAACACCAATATTAATGATGTTTAAAAACCAAATGGAAATTATTTCACAAATTGAATCTCTAAATATTGATGATGCAGCTAAGAATGATGAGTGTATTTCAATAATTATTAAAAAGAATAAAAAAATTGAGAAAAAAAATCAATTGGTATCTAGTATATAGGCCTCAAAATAGAAATATCATTATCATTAAGTGGGGTTTTAGAAAGAAGTAGAGTAAAAGAAAAGAATTCAAATGAAATAAATAAATACATGATTTAATGGGTTATTCTAAGATAAAAGGGTTTTTATTTTAATAACCCAGGTATCTAATGTTTGGGATTTAGATTATCTTGATGTTTTTTGTTTTAGTATCTCAAAAAACTATGAAATCTATAAAATATATATGAAGTATGATTTCATTACTATAAAGTTTGATGAACCATTTTTCAATGAATAACAAAGATATTTATTCTTTATAATAATGGAATCATGGTGTATAAAACTAATAAATATTTATTTGGGTACATGTAGGCCCCAAAAAACTAGCATTCAAATATTTATGGATTCTTTAGAAAAATGTATTTTTAAAGGGAAAAGTTAATAATAATCATTATGTGAATGAGCTATGAATAATTAATCAAATATATTTAGTATATATTGTTGAAAATATTTTTTATCAGTGAAAAAGAAAATACATGTATGATGAATTTTCTAAGGATATTAAAAAGAAGCTTGAACTATCAATATTTGGAGAGATTTTTAATTATATGGTGCCAGGGATCCTACAAGGGGTTGATTATATATTTATACCTAAATAAAAGTTCACTATAGAGTTTTTGGAGATGTTTGGCATAGAGGAATTGAAATGGATATCTAATCCTATGGTTGTTAAATAATCAATAATGGAAGATAATAATTTTTTTTTTTGAATCGAAATGAATAAATAAAAATATCTAGAAGTTGAATTTATTTGAAAACCTCTAGACCTAACATTGTATATTCTGTAACATAATGTGATATATTTTAGAGTGATCCCATGGAATAACATATGTTGGTAGCCCATATATTCTTGAGGAATATTAATAACATAGTGAATATAATCCTTCTATACCAAATAAGTCTAGATATGACTCTATAAGCGTTTATATATATTGATTAGCCTGAATATTATTTTGATAGGTAATCAACATCATGTTGAACATTATTTATTATTGAATTTTTTGTAGAGTGGAATAAGAAGAATAAAATTTTGGTATGATTTCTAACATCTAAATATTAGTAAATAGCATCCACAGATGTATAAAATCACATGATGTGGATTCAAGTATAACAAGATAACATGAGAGTTGAGTTTCAGAAGACACTATGAATTTCCTATAACAATCAAAGTGATGTAGATAATTTAAAATAATATGGTTTAACTCACTAAATAAAAGTTAATAGTTATTAGATATCATTTTACAAAAGTGATGGTATAAAATGGGGATTTGGTACTTGAGGTCATCGGTTCTAAGAAAGATGTTCTATAAAATAATACTGAACAATTTCTATAAGATATGTTTCATGACAAGAAAATGAATTGTCATGTTCAATAATAACCCTCACATAAAGGTATTTGGATATTTCCAGACCCCCAAGAATTTGGATTTTTGTTTTCAAAGTATGGAAAAAATGGAAGAAATATTTATTTATTTTGTGAATGTTATTGGAGGTTTTCATGAAATTTTTTTTATTCATTATTTTTTTATTGTAAAAATTAAGAGATTTTTTGAAAATACTATGGTAGGAAAATCACTTTAATCACATGGAAAAATTTCTCATATGACAACGGATAGAAATTCTCTCAAGACACTACATTATCTTGGGGTGTTGTGCCATGATTCTTCTCATTTGAGAGATTTTATGATTTAATGAGTTATGATAATTCTTAATCAAATCAATGATGTGGTTTATGAGGTTTGAGAAACAATTAACATTGGATGAAAAAAATTCAAATTGAGGAGATGGAAGTGCCACTATGAATTGTATAAGGATCATTTTTGACATATTTATTATCAAATAAGTTGGTGAAGTATTGTTGAGGTGATTTTCTGGTTTTATTAATTAGATTAAGCAATTCAAATGGTTATGTGACTATTTTTAAAAGTCCACAATTTTTAAGATATAAATTTAAGAAAAGTTGTTTTCATATGATTTATAACAGGTTTTGATATGAGTCATTCTAGGATCCATATGAGTAAATTGGATCTACATATGTTTTATTTTCAATCTTTATATCCTTCTATATATAGTTTTAACAAGTCATTAATTCTATATATGAGTGTTTCCAGTGTAGTTAATATATCAATGGAATATATGTATGATTCATTTTGATCTACATACGAGTCATTTGGAAATTGCTCACGAGTCCTCCAACTAGTGTATATGATTTAGTACTTAGTGAAAATTTTAAAATCAATTAAATTAATCATTTTTTTCAATGAGTTCATTTTATTCCAAATCAGATATTTACTATCAAAAACATCACAAATCATTGTGATCTAAGAAATTTATATTTTCTATGATACCAATATCATGAAGTAAATGATTTTTTGAATGATAAACAAAATGGGGAAGATCTAAAAAATGTTTTTATTGTTATTTTAAAAAATAATTTAGATTTTTATTGTGAATAAGTTGTTCTATTTTTAAGTTCATAAAACGTCCTGAAAACCATAAAATAAATAAATAAGTGTTTTTCTATAGACTGGGTTATTTTAAAGATTTTTTTTGTGTTGTGGAGCCATAAAATATTTTTCATTCAACATGTATAGATTCCTGGATATTCCTAAATATGTAAATGGAGGAGGATTCAAATTGATTCTTTTGGTTTTTGAATGATTTGAAGACATTACAAGCTTTTAGTTTGGGAAGTTGATAATTTGGAGGGTGGTTTTGAGAATATTAAACATGGGAAGTAGACCCACATAATAGAGATTGAAATATTTCCCCAAAAATTCATTGGGAACCAAAATATAGAAATTTTACAATTAATATTTAGGTTGGTTGTTTAAAATTTCACTCGTTATTCCATTTTTTGAACCTGAAAATGAATGTATCAATTTATTCATTTGAAAATATTTTATTGTGAGAAGAATAATTTTTATTTCTTTTATTTTAGATGGTGGGAGTGAATGACTGGGAAAAATATGTAAAAGAACACCAGTACCAAAATCCAAGGTTTCATTAATCTAATTATATGATCTATCTTGATATTATAGAGTTCTATCTAAAATAAGAATTATAATAAGAAGAAAAATACTTGATGTGTTTGAATTTGGTGAGATGGAAACAATTTGAACCCTTAGTATTATTATCATGAGTTATATTTCATGATGTATGTGAGATCATTATGTATTTTAATTATAGTTGGTGTGTGAGAAGAATATTTATTAGTTTTTGAATCAACAATGATATTCTTGTGATCTTTCTCACTTATTCTAACATATTATAAATAGATAGATGCTGAGTAAGACCAGTGAGAAGTTGTGTAATTGTAGAAATGGGATGTTATGAAACTATAAGTGAGTGGGGATTTAGGCTTTCCTATTAAAATTTGTTGATTACATTATAGTGATATATATATATATAGAATAATAATTATCTAAAATAAGAAGTTGAATTACATATTTTGACCAAAAAAATGTTTGAATTTCATGGTCCTTAATCTATTTAATTTATAAATTTTTATTATAGATTGAGGGTAAAGAGTACATGTGATGAAATCAGATCTTAACAAGTCACATGGATACATTTATACATAAAAATGAAATTCTAAAATTAAAATTTTTAGGGATCCACCCTACTCTCAGTGCATACATACAATCCATTTTCACTAATATAAGAGTATAAAATACTACCTTTAATTTATAGAATTATTATATGTGCATGAGTTTATAATTGAGTAATTATTGATAAAGAGAGTTATAGATATAGGTTCTGTATGGAGATAATGAGTTTTTGTTTAAAGTAAGATACATTTATATTAACTTTATTAATAAGTTCAATTAACCAATATTCTATGTTATTTTACCACATTATCCCCAATGTTCTAATAGTGAAAGGAATGATGCAATAAAACATGAGTATATTTATATAATATAAATGTTTGTTTGAAAGACATAGTTCATATTATTTTCCAATACATAACGTAATAGGAAAAGTAAGATAATGATTTTGGTATTAATGATTTTTATGGTCCAAAAACAATTAACATATATACATATTGAAATGTGAAAAATTTTCTTATTTTAAATATTTTCTTAAATTGTATCACTATATAAAATTTATAAATAATTTAAATACATTATATGAGATATATTTTTAATATTTTTTGATGTATCATTAAATAAAATATAATTTTTCTCATTTTAGATAAACAAATTTTAGTATAATATATTAATATATTTTGGAATGTATATTTTTAATAGAACTTTTAGAGTTAATATTGTCTTTACAGATGTTCTAATTTGATAAAAAAAAGAATTATATAAAAAATATATATATTTGATACCAATTTTGACCCAATGAAAATCTATAAGAAATATATCATTATTACATGTGAAAATTTTATGATATATGTTTAATAAAAGTGATTAAAATATTTTTATATGTTTTATTATTAACCATGATCAAAAATATTGTTTATATTTAGAAATAATTCATAGAAGAGTTCTAGGTGTAATCGATTTGTAAACAAAAATTAGTTCGAACACATCATTATATTGTATATTATAAAGTAATCAATTTGGGATTGAATGTTAAAGTAGGGAATATAAGGATTGCAGATCAAAATTTCTCCACTAACCAAAAACCATCTATGCGATTATTTTATGTCACTAAATGAAATTATTGGGAGGGTTGATTTTATAGATAAGAACATAGTAATATATCATGTGTTATAAGGTGATATAATATGTATTGATACCAATGAAAATTAATATAACATAAGTTCATTTATATTCTCTATTTATTAAGATGTGGTGGGATAGGCACACACACACACACATATATAGTTTTTACATTTTTTTCTTAAAAGCATTTAAAAAATATAAATGAGTTATTTTATTTAGGGTATTTCACACATTATTTTTCACTATTGTAGGTTATAAATATCTTGCAAGTTTAATATTCGTTGGAACTAAAGGATAAATATATAAGATTCCCCGAGCTGATGATTGATATAGAAATACTTGGGTTGCCATTATATTTTTAGACAGTTATCAAAAGGGGATCATATGGATATATAGTTCACTCAGGAAAACAATGGTGGCTTTGTTTTGGATTTACATAATGATTATACCACATTAAATGTCACATATTGTGTCATTAGTATCCTTGGGGTGAATGTTTCATTATATCCCCCTTTGCATGAGTTAAATATATTACCATATATGTGAAACTTCATTCATCAAAAAATTTCTTATACCAACCATAAATCTATGAAAAAATGCTGCTAGTTGGTTATGTTGATGAATATGTGGTGGGATTTTCATAACAAAATATTATTTTCCTCCGATTTGATAGACACAAAATTTTGATCCTCAATGATAAAAAACAATTATGTGTATAACTATACCTTGTAAAGTAACTTGTAATTCACTTTTATTCACAGATAAATAAAATGTTATGTATTCATATAAATAAATAAATGTTTTTTATTCATCATAGTAAGTCAATATTTAATTATAGAATCGAGTATGTATGAGTTTACCTATAAGATATTGACATGTTTTATGACAATTTTTAGATGAAATGTTTTTAAAACAAGACCAACCAATGATTAAATGAGGGTAACAATTCAATGTTGGGTCGGTTGTATTAGACAAGTCAAATGGTCAAATATGTTTCCTTACTATATTATGTTTTATAATTATATTATTATTTATCCAATATGTTTTAGAATAATATATTTTTACTATCATAAAATCAATTTTAATGGTATAAAATTAATTTTATTTTTAATATAAAAGAATCTTATTTTATAATACATTATTTCTATTTTTTTATTTAATTTTTCTCAACAATATATTAGAAACTTCATTTATTAAAGTATAGTGGAGTCTGATATTGATAACAGATGTGTATCATCCCTTGATTTGACACACTAACATAGCCACAACATGTGGGTTATGAGACCACAAGCATGCCTCCCCATATGGTAGAGGCTACCGACTAGAAGTGGGTGTGTGATATATACATTTGGGAGACTATAGAACCTACTATATAGTATAATTCATCATAAATATCAAGTAAAAAATATCAGAGTAATGGGAACATGAAAGAAATAAAATATTATACAATTGGAAAAATAAATGAGTAACCAATAACCAAATAATAATAAATCATGTAATGAAAATATGAGATCATTCAAAAATTTTACTGAAAAATAATACAAATAAAAAAATAATAAGAATAAATAAATTCAAAATACCGTAGTCCTGAACCCTCTATTAGTCCCATATCAAAGAAAAAACCCATCCTGTTAGAAAATAAATTATCAGAAACAAGGTCCCTAGCCATTTTCCAAACATACATCTATGTAATCTACTCAGGTACCAAATGATGGCCATAATTATGTGTGAGTAAAACATAGAATGTAAACACCACCATGACTAAATAGAACATTCTGATAATTAGTGCACAAAAATAACTATTAAATATATATATATATATATTAATTAATCAATTAATATAATACATGAAATCAACCATCTTTATCCCAATGATAGAATATCTCTGAGTAGGTAACACAACCATGCCTACCAAAAAACACATATCCAAGGAAAAATCATAGAAATATAGGACAAGCCTTCTAAATAATAATTTCAGTATTGAAATATGTGATGCCAAATAAATATATGAATTATAACATTTAAATGAAAATAAACAACTAAAAAGAATCCTTACAAAAGTAGTCCGGGAATAACCCACTGAATATAAGTATTACAACATTGGATTGTGTATAACACACTCAATATAGAAATTACATCATTGGACTAGACATATACTATAAGGCCCCAGCCTTAAACCTTACTTAATCTTGAGTTATTACAAGATTACACATTGAGGATCTTTTTAGGTTTAGAGTTTTAGAGAATTAGATCATGAAACTTGCATTACATTCCACATTTAAACAAAGTGGTTACATAAAAGACGGTATTCATTCTTCCCATCAACGGAAACATATTTAAAATAAAACATGGATTCTTTCTTGACACATCCTTGACACTATCATCACATCATGTACCTTTCCCTTGACCTGTGAAAAACATTTCAAAAAAACTTGGGATGAGCATAAAAAGCTCAGTAAGGGATATAAAAATATGGAAAGGAAACATGGGTACATATATACATAAGGATGAGATCATACTTTACCCATAAAACATAAGCACATTAACATACCTCATCAAATAATTAATAAATTATATAAATCATAAGACATAAAAGGTAACTTGAGGCATTCATAACATTCTTACGTAGGGAGTAACCCTCTTGGTTACGTTTGGAATAACCATCACTGTATATTCCCTAAATCTCTTCGGAGAAACCTTAACGTTTCACTCCTTCGCGTTACCCAATGCATTGGAGAGCTATATCGGGCTCACCCGCCCTTAGTTTATCACGGAACCACCCTTTTTCATAACAATGCCCAAGAACCATAACATAAATGTGTCACATAAAACATGCATAAAGGAAACATAACATTTCCACATTTCAATCACAATATAACATTTTAGTATATTGAAATAATGAATCCATTCAAAAATAAACCTTTTCCAAAACCATTTAAAATATTTAATAAAGATATTTTTGAATCAAAGTGTCCCATACCACCTTGAAGCTTAAAATTTTAAACAATTAATATCCATATAAATAAATCCTTAAAACCATTTTGAAAACATGGATATTAATAAGAACAAATAATTAAAACATTTAAAACGATATTTTGGTTAAAGGGGTTTTACCAAAATTAGAGACACTTGAATACAATAATTGAGGAATAACATTTAGTCAGAACTTTATAATATCATGAGAATAAATGGATTCATGATATAATACTACAAAGGACAGTATATACACCATATAAGAGCGAATTGGTGCATAACAACAATGAACCCTCAATAGAAATGTCAAATGTAATGAAATCCCTTATAAAGAAGGTATCCTTAAATTAAGGGCAAATCAATCTCAAAAATATGTGTGACAAATATAAATACACCCAATATATGTGGATATTAAGTGTAAAACAATAAAAGGTCATTCACACATATTCAATTGATGACATATTCAATGACCACATGTTGAACCCAAAGAATTCGAAATTGGGTTAAAAATTTTCCTTGACAGCCTAACGACATCACATCAAAATGAGTTGGTGAGAGATAAAAAGTGTATCTCATCACTTGGACAAAAAATTTACATCAATAAGGATATATGAGAACATATCCCAACATAACAATATGTAAATTAAAATACCCAAAAAAAGAAGTCTTTTAAAAAAGAGGAGGGTGAAAGGTTCCCTTACCGACTTGGGTATCTTTCAAGACATACACCCCATGAAAGAAGGACAATAGATCATTGTTGTAAATACTCATAAATGAAAGTATATTACACAAAGAGTAGAATAATGGTCATTACATACACCACTCAATGGAATTTGTGGAAAATGTAGCATAAATCTCACAGGAAGAAAAGTGAGATGAAAAATCCCTTACGAAAACTCGGCAGCCTAACAGCGCCACATAAAACTTCCGAATATGGATTGATGAGATCAAATAGGGTATCTTATCACATTAAAATAAAATTTAAAGCAATAGGAATATAAAATAACATCCCCCATCATTACAAAGAGGATCTTAAAATAAGTGACATAAAGGAGAGTACTTAAAAAGAAAGAGAGAGGTTAGATCTCTTACGAAAGTTCGGCAGCCTAACAGCGCCACTCAAAACGTCCAAAATGGATTGATGAGAGAGAATAGGGTCTCTCATCACATGAACATAAAAATTACAGTATGTTTAATATAAAATATCATCCCAATAACAAGAAAGATGAGCTTTAAAATGAATGACATAAAAGTGTGTACTTAAAAAGAAAGAGAGGAGTAGGATCCCTTACCTCGTATCCGACTCGACCCGACCATTCTTTAATCTCCTGAATAATAAACTTGAGTTAATTTATACTTGCTTAAGAAAATTTTCCATGTTCATTATTCCTTTTATATCAATTATTTACATGTTATAAACATTAGGTAATCATCTAAGATAATAATGTTTGTTTTGTCGATATTTGGTTCTTAAGTCGAAAGTGGACTTCTTACAATTACATGTTGTTCGTGTGGTCAAAGGTTCTTTATATCCAGAATGACATTCCTGATTTGGATATCATATATATCATATATATCTAGAATATACATGTATTTATAATATCACATAATCATTTAGAGGTAAGAAATTAAATGCACCGTTCATGGAGACGGTAAGCCGTACGTACGCATGAACGCTACTTTCATTTCTTTGTCATATTAATGGAATTAAAACTAAATGAGAGGTATGTATATTTTAATTACATAATTATATTCATCATTTATATGTATCATTCATCATATATTTCCATTATATACATGTACTTATAATAGTACATTACATTTGGGGATAAGAAATGAAATGCACCGTTCATGGAGACGGTAAGCCGTACGTACGCATGAACGCTACTTTCATTTCTATATCGTACTTTAATGGAATGAAATAATAATGATATAGTGGTATATAATAATTCCAGTATAACATCATATATAATAACATTAAATCCATCCTTTATACGTCCCACGTATGGCATTAACGAATCACATCACTTTGAGGGGGCGGTAGTCCGCACTTCCTAAAATGAAGATATCGCATATACCCATAATGGAAGCCATAAAGGTAAGACACAAATGAAAAATACAGAAGAATAAGTAAAACATAAACATATTATATATCATATATAAAAATAGTTACATCATAATGGCCACCGTTTAAGGTGTTAAATGAGTATTGAACAATCATCGTTTCGGGAGGCATAATTTCGCCATCCACGGAAACCGTATGTTCTTTAACCATTTGATGTAGTTGTGTGAGAGTGTAGCTCGAATAAATCTTATAACAACATCCTAGTATATTGAATATACTGGTTTTGTTACAAAAGAAGTAAATAAAAAGAGTTTAGGGGGTTGGAGAAGCAAAATAAAACAAATGAACATGAGAGAACGAATTACCTTTAAAAGTGTAACTACTTTTGATTTGAGCCTAAAGGCTTCCTTTGAATGGATTATGCCCAAAGTTAATCCTCTAGGATGAGGAAAGGGATGTGGAGAGAGTAAATGGGCAGGGGTTGGCTGAGCCAAAGGCTTGAGGAGTGTGTGAAATGAGGTAGAGGTGGGGGCCTTTTATAAGAGGAGAGGAGGGGCACTTTTGGAAAGTAAAGAAATATTACTTTATTTGAAAATGTGTTTCGGTTTTAAAATGTCCCACATTGATATACTTCGTGGATAAGGTGATAAGGGTTCGAAATCCACCAATACAATATGTTTTGGACATCTGTAGTTCATAGATTTTACATTATCTTTCCATTTTATTTAAATCGTCAGATAATGATGTCATCGCTGCATCATTATTATGTCATACATAATATAATTTATTTAATGTCTAAAAATTATAAAAAAATTACTATGATGTAGGAAATAGTTTTATATTTCCAATTATTATTTATAATCAAAAATATGATCATTATAACCCCATGTAAAAATTGTTTTCGTAAAACATATGATGTTTGTGTCATTTTGACTTTTACATTAAATAAAAAGTTATTTATGTCATTTCCCAACCAAAGTGTCTCCATGGGGTCCCCAAGTTGACCCATGGCTTGAATTGGTCGGCCATGACACAACCAATGAGGGTAGAACATGTGTCAAGCTCATCTTATTTTATTAAAGAATTATTTTTACCTTAAACTACACTAATTACCACTAATCGCGATTAAAAACTTAATAAGTTACTATTCACCAAAAAATTATTTTTATCCCATTGAACCACATTTTACTTCTTAATGACAACAATGTATGTCGGATTTTTGAAATTCAAAACACAAAGATGGAAAATTTTCATTTAAACGGAAAAATCAGTTTTTATAAGTACCACTTAGTGGTTTCACTATTCATCAAAAATTGAAGTTTTTCAGAAAAATCCCAAAAATTCACCATAAGCTATATTTGATATTCCGAAATAAAAAATGAAATCTATTTTAAAAAATTCAAAACATATAGGTCAGGTTAATTAATTTAATAATTAATTCCCGCTGTCAAAGCAAATAGCGTGTTTTTATGAAACAATAAATATCAAAAGATTGACACTAGTTTAAGTCTGATTTCAAAGTGAAATTAATTCCAACGACCACTATTGGATTTAATGGTAAAAATATTTTCTAATTTCACTTTAAAACCAATTCAAAATATTATCTAATCATATAAATAAATTAGATTAAAAAGATGTTTTGAATTAAAACACAACATTTTACACTATTCATTAAAAAATGAACTTTATCGGAAAAATACCAAAAAATTACACAAAGTAAAATTTGATGTCCCGATTCTTAATAAGAGTTTTATTTGGTCCAAAAGAATGTATAAGAGTGATCAAAACTATATTTAATGACAGTTATCCATTAAAAGGCGATAAGTGAACCTTTAGTGAAAACTAGGGCATATACGCCTAAAATTGAATTCTTTCCGTATTTTAAGCCTTTAGCTTTTATTTGATAAATGTAAAAACATTAAAAAACATATATAATCATATTTTAGTTATTTCTATCCATTCCCTCCAATACAACGGCTACATGTTAACTACCATTTGAAATAATATTATTTTATTATTAGAGTGCAACATAAGATTCCCAAGAAACTTGTTGTTGCGTGTTGGGTACGCCATCGAGCATATCGTCCCCTTTAAAGTCATATAAATATTTTATTCACAAATATGCGTAAATATGAAAATTTCATATTCTTTATTTACCTAGGGTGTTACATCCTTCAGCCCTTTTGGAAATTGCGTCCTCTCAATTTTTAAAATTGGGCTTCGAAACAACCTTGAAAGTCCCACATCGGAGAAGAGTCGGTAAAACAATCACTTTAAAATAAAGAAAGATAAGTACAAAGGTCACCCGAGTTAACCCATACTAGGATTCCAAGTATGAAAACATGGACATGGAGGAGAAAACATAGGGTCATGTTCTGATGGAGAGTGATAGAAAACATGTTTAGGAGAAAGTTAACCATGAGAAAATCACAAACTTGTGATGGGTTAAACGGTATTCGATTCCCCAGTAGGAAAAGTTAATATACAACATTTTTGTTTTAAGTTACTTTTTATTGAGGAATTTATTCATAAGGAAAAATAATCACTTATCATGTTGACTCTCAACTTTTATTAGATTCCTTACACAAACTCATATTTTCTCCAAAAGGAGAGTATTTAGGAAGACTTGTTCACATTAAGATTACTATAATCAACTTCTAGAGAATCACCTAATCCATAAAAGAGAACTATATACATCCCATATCTTTAGGCTTTAACCAAAACCAAAACCAAAAAGGTTAGTACAAGGTCAGATAATCCAGAAAAGGATAACCCTTTATAAAAAGAAAATCTATTCTTAATCTCAAAATTTTTTCCAACAAAACCCAAAGATCAACGAGGACCATCCGATAAACAATTTGTCCATAAAATCCTTCAAGGTAAACCAAACTAAGATTGAAACCTAAATATTTGAAGGATTTAGTCGCATATTCTTCCATGTTAAATTGTAACATTTATCTCCAAACAACATCAGTTGATCCTAAAGTCTCGTATTGAAAAGTAATTATCCTAATCACATATCCTCCATGATTGGTTAATCATTTTCATAAATAACCCAAAATCAACTTACTCTTAATTCATAAAATCATATAACTAGAAAGAATCAGTCAAACTAACCAGGGACTTCACGTAGTCCAGTGGTAGGCGATAAATACCAGTCGCACTTTGGTTGTGGGTTCGATTCCCGCAGCTTTGTCCGATGCGACGGGATGTCACACGGTCTGCGTGTTGTCCTTTTTCCAAAACTATATAATTCTTAAAACATTCCCCAAAATGAGATAAAATCTTCAAGAATAATCATAGCATATTTTAACCTCAAGTTTATCTCATGCCCTTCATTTTCCATCATATCATTTAATAACCCATAATTACCTCAAAAGTAAGGATCATATAAACCCTAATGGTTACCTTAATAATTATTACCTGAATTTCCACATCGAGTTGTCCATCTCGTACATGATGCATTAGAGAACTCACCAAAGTTCAAGTGGTTGATCATGACTCCTTGATAGTTGGTTTAGAAAAACCATGAGATTCCTCATTGAATCCCCCATCTCATCCAGTATCTTAATCAGAGAACCACCACAGTTTCCTTCAAACCCATTGTCACTTTGGTGCCTGCTAGATCCAGCCATTTACTAAAACCAAAAAGGTCAGTGTGAGTATATCAACAAAACCATCATGTACTAACGAAGAAGGTAAACACTAAGATATACTTACTCATTCACTTTATCTTAAATTAGGAATCTTTCTGAAATCCTAACCATTATGGTAATGTCACTTATGCTTAGAGAATACCCTAACCTCTAAATTTATCTAAACCGACCTTTGATACCAACTATAAGGCCCCAGCCTTAAACCTTACTTAATCATGAGTTATTACAAGATTACACATTGAGGATCTTCTTAGGTTTAGAGTTTTACAGAATTAGATAATGAAACTTGCATTACATTCCACATTTAAACAAAGTGGTTACATAAAAGACAGTATTCATTCTTCCCATCAACGGAAACATATTTAAAATAAAACATGGATTCTTTCTTGACACATCCTTGACACTATCATCACATCATGTACCTTTCCCTTGACGTGTGAAAAACATTTCAAAAAAACATGGGATGAGCATAAAAAGCTTAGTAAGGGATATAAAAATATGGAAAGGAAACATGGGTACATATCTACATAAGGATGAGATCATACTTTACCCATAAAACATAAGCACTTTAACATACCTCATCAAATCATTAATAAATTATAGAAATCATAAGACATAAAAGGTAACTTGAGGAATTCATAACATTCTTACGTAGGGAGTAACCCTCTTGGTTACGTTTGGAATACCCATCACAGTATATTCCCTAAATCTCTTCGGAGAAACCTTAACGTTTCACTCCTTCGCGTTACCCAATGCATTGGAGAGCTATATCGGGCTCACCCGCCCTTAGTTTATCACGGAACCACCCGTTTTCATAACAATTCCCAAGAACCATAACATAAATGTGTCACATAAAACATGCATAAAGGAAACATTACATTTCCACATTTCAATCACAATATAACATTTTAGTATATTGAAATAATGAATCCATTCAAAAAGAAACCTTTTCCAAAACCATTTAAAACATTTAATAAAGAGATTTTTGAATCATAGTGTCCCATACCACCTTGAAGCTTAAAATTTTAAACCATTAATATCCATATAAATAAATCCTTAAAACCATTTTGAAAACATGGATATTAATAAGAACAAATAATTAAAACATTTAAAACGATATTTTGGTTAAAGGGGTTTTACCAAAATTAGAGACACTTGAATACAATAATTGAGGAATAAAATTTAGTCAGAACTTTATAATATCATGAGAATAAATGGATTCATGATATAATACTGCAAAGGACAGTATATACACCATATAAGAGAGAATTGGTGCATAACAACAATGAACCCTCAATAGAAATGTCAAATGTAATGAAATCCCTTATAAAGAAGGTATCCTTAAATTAAGGACAAATCAATCTCAAAAATATGTGTGACAAATATAAATACCCCCAATATATGTGGATATTAAGTGTAAAACAATAAAAGGTCATACACACATATTCAATGGATGACATATTCAATGACCACATGTTGAACCCAAAGAAATCGAAATTGGGTTAAAAAGTTTCCTTGACAGCCTAACGGCAATACATCAAAATGAGTTGGTGAGAGATAAAAAGTGTATCTCATCACTTGGACATAAAATTTACATCAATAAGGATATATGAGAACATATCTCAACATAACAATATGTAAATTAAAAGACCCAACAAAAGAAGTCTTTTAAAAAAGAGGAGGGTGAAAGGTTCCCTTACCGACTTGGGTATCTTTCAAGACATACACCCCATGAAAGAAGGACAATAGATCATTGTTGTAAATACTCATAAATGAAAGTATATTACACAAATAGTAGAATAATGGGCAGTACATACACCACTCAATGGAATTTGTGGCAAATGTAGCATAAATATCACGGGAATAAAAGTGAGATGAAAAATCCCTTACGAAACTCGGCAGCCTAACGGCGCCACATAAAACTTCCGAATATGGATTGATGAGATCAAATAGGGTATCTTATCATATTAAAATAAAATTTAAAGAAATAGGAATATAAAATAACATCCCCCAACATTACAAAGAGGAGCTTAAAAGAAGTGTCATAAAGGAGAGTACTTAAAAAGAAAGAGAGAGGTTAGATCTCTTACGAAAGTTCGGCAGCCTAACAGCGCCACTCAAAACGTCCAAAATGGATTGATGAGAGAGAATAGGGTCTCTCATCACATGAACATGAAAATTACAGTAAGTGTAATTTAAAATATCATCCCAATAACAAGAAAGATTAGGTTTAAAAGGAATGACATAAAAGTGTGTACTTAAAAAGAAAGAGAGGAGTAGGATCCCTTACCTCGTATCCGACTCGACCCGACCGTTCTTTAATCTCCTGAATAATAAACTTGAGTTAATTTCTACTTTCTTAAGAACATTTTACAAGTTCATTATTCCTTTTATATCAATTATTGACATGTTATAAACATTATGTAATCATCTAAGATAATAATGTTTGTTTTGTCGATATTTGGTTCTTAAGTCGAAAGTGGACTTCTTACAATTACATGTTGTTCGTGTGGTCAAAGGTTATTTATATCCATAATGAAATTCCTGATTTAGATATCATATATATCATATATATCTAGAATATACATGTATTTATAATATCACATAATCATTTAGAGGTAAGAAATGAAATGCACCGTTCATGGAGACGGTAAGCCGTACGTACGCATGAACGCTACTTTCATTTCTTTGTCATATTAATGGAATTAAAACTAAATGAAAGGTATGTATATTTTAATTACAGAATTATATTCATCATTTATATTTATCATTCATCATATATATCCATTATATACATGTACTTATAATAGTACATAACATTTGGGGATAAGAAATGAAATGCACCGTTCATGGAGACGGTAAGCCGTACGTACGCATGAACGCTACTTTCATTTCTATCTCGTACTTTAATGGAATGAAATAATAATGATATAGAGTTATATAATAATTCCAGTATAACATCATATATAATACCATTAAATACATCCTTTATACACCCCACGTATGGCATTATCGAATCACATCACTTTGAGGGGGCGGTAGTCCGCACTTCCTAAAATGAAGATATCGCATATACCCATAATGGAAGCCATAAAGGTAAGACACAAATGAAAAATACAGAAGAATAAGTAAAAAATAAACATATTATATATCATATATAAAAATAGTGACATCATAATGGCCACCGTTGAAGGTGTTAAATGAGTATTGAACAATCATCGTTTCGGGAGGCATAATTTCGCCATCCACGGAAACCGTATGTTATTTTATCCATTTGATGTAGTTGTGTGAGAGTGTAGCTCGAATAAATCTTATAAAAACATCCTAGTATATTGAAGATACTGGTGTTGTTACAAAAGAAGTAAATAAAAAGAGTTTATGGGGTTGGAGAAGCAAAATAAAACAAATGAACATGAGAGAACGAATTACCTTTAAAAGTGTAACTACTTTTCATTTGAGCCTAAAGGCTTCCTTTGAATGGATTCTGCCCAAAGTTAATCCTCTAGGATGAGGAAAGGGATGTGGAGAGAGTAAATGGGCAGGGGTTGGCCGAGCCAAAGGCTTGAGGAGTGTGTGAAATGAGGTAGAGGTGGGGGCCTTTTATAAGAGGAGAGGAGGGGCACTTTTGGAAAGTAAAGAAATATTACTTTATTTGAAAATGTGTTTCGGTTTTAAAAGGTCCCACATTGATATACTTCGTGGATAAGGTGATAAGGGTTCGAAATCCACCAATACAATATGTTTTGGACATCTGTAGTTCATAGATATTACATTATCTTTCCATTTTATTTAAATCGTCAGATAATGATGTCATCGCTGCATCATTATTATGTCATACATAATATAATTTATTTAATGTCTAAAAATTATAAAAGAATTACTATGATGTAGGAAATAGTTTTAGCTTTCCAATGATTATTTATAATCAAAAATATGATCATTATAACCCCATGTAAAAATTGTTTTCGTAAAACATATGATGTTTGTGTCATTTTGACTTTTACATTAAATAAAAAGTTATTTATGTCATTTCCCAACCAAAGTGTCTCCATGGGGTCCCCAAGTTGACCCATGGCTTGCATTGGTCGGCCATGACACAACCAATGAGGGTAGAACATGTGTCAAGCTCATCTTATTTTATTAAAGCATTATTTTTACCTTAAACTACACTAATTACCACCAATCACGATTAAAAACTTAATAAGTTACTATTCACCAAAAAATTATTTTTATCCCATTGAACCACATTTTACTTCTTAATGAAAACCATGTATGTCGGATTTTTGAAATTCAAAACACAAATATGGCAAAATTTCATTTAAACGGAAAAATCCGTTTTTATAAGTACCACTTAGTGGTTTCACTATTTATCAAAAATTGAAGTTTTTTCAGAAAAATCCCAAAAATTCACCATAAGCTATATTTGATATTCCGAAATCAAAAATGAAGACTATTTTACAAAATTCAAAACATATAAGTCAGGTTAATTAATTTAATAATTAATTCCCGCTGTCAAAGCAAATAGCGTGTTTTTATGAAACAATAAGAATCAAAAGATTGACACTAGTTTAAGTCTGATTTCAAAGTGAAATTAATTCCAACGACCACTATTGGATTTAATGGTAAAAATATTTTCTAATTTCACTTTAAAACCAATTCAAAATATTATCTAATCATATAAATAAATTAGATTAAAAAGTGGTTTTGAATTAAAACACAACATTTTACACTATTCATTAAAAAAGGAACTTTATCGGAAAAATACCAAAAAATTACACAAAGTAAAATTTGATGTCCCGATTCTTAATAAGAGTTTTATTTGGTCCAAAAGAATGTATAAGAGTGATCAAAACTATATTTAATGACAGTTCTCCATTAAAAGGCGATAAGTGAACCTTTAGTGAAAACTAGGGCATATACGCCTAAAATTGAATTCTTTCCGTATTTTAAGCCTTTAGCTTTTATTGGATAAATGTAAAAACATTAAAAAAACATATATAATCATATTTTAGTTATTTATATCCATTCCCGCCAATACAATGGCTACATGTTAACTACCATTTGAAATAATATTATTTTATTATTAGAGTGCAACGTAAGATTCCCAAGAAACTCGTTGTTGCGTGTTGGGTACGCCATCGAGCATAGCGTCCCCTTTAAAGTCATATAAATATTTTATTCACAAATATGGGTAAATATGAAAATTTCATATTCTTTATTTACCTAGGGTGTTACATATACCACTCAATAAAATCCTTATAGCATGGTACTCAGGATAGCCAATTCAATGTAACCATTATCTTGATAACAAAACAAGACATAATATAACATATATCTTAATATCTAATAATAATCCCTCAACTTCTAATAATAAAAACTACCATTCATCTTTAAATTAAACATTCATTTATATCACACATGATCAACCATCATATCAATAAGTAAAATGCCATTTCATATGAGTTCTCTCTCAGGAAATCCACTAAGGTCTCATTCCATGCTAAACACACTTTACGAAATTTTACAATTTCTAATTGATGAAATCTATTCTCACCCCATTGGTAGAAAAAATCATGGTGTCATTAACAATTTAATCCAAAGAGATCCAAAAATTATTATTTTCCATGATATATAACTTATCAATTAATAATTTATCTAGAGAGAAATTTATTTTGGTGGAATAAAAATATTTCATATTGATCACAATAAATAGACTGTAGGGTTTGGTTAATACCCCTACCATTATCAACAAATCAATGTATGTATTCCAATGAAAAAACACAAAATAATGAAGCCAGAAAATATCTAAAGAAGAAACTAGATCAACCAAAGTTATGTTCAAAATCCAACACAAACCCATAACTAAAATATTTACACCATAATGAAAAAAATGTTAGGAGATAAGAAGAAAAACTATGAAAATAAAATCACAATGGATTGGGTGCATGATTGGGGAGTCCATAATATAGAACAAGACCCAAAAATATCCCAGATTTTTCCCACATATTGAGAGGGGAGGTCTACACATAATGGATGAAAACTAATCACACATGTTGCCCACTTAAAATTAATGGGTCTGAGGACTACATAGTGTGTATCCATTTCATGTCATGTATTTCAAAAATAAATAGTAACCCAAAAAAAATTAATTACCTTGGGATAATATGCAACTTGACTAAAAATAACACAATGTAATTTAGGATCATGACATGTAATCCCTAGAAATCTGAAACCAGTGCATGACCTATGTCAGGCAGTAGTTACACATCATGAATCTTTTACACCATGTGTAATTGTATAATGAATTGTTTTTTGGATAGCTTTTTTTAATGTTCCCAAAACATAATTAAATCATTCAAAACTCATGAAAAACTATCTTATTCTATTTTAACACATTTATAAACAACTTCATTAAATAAAATAAACATAAATACATGAAATTTTGGTCATGTTACACAATAAATTATCTCTAACACTGAACAAGACTCAACCAACAAGGTTGAATGAAAAATTAAAATGGGGACATACATGAAAAATGGCATCTTTTAACCTCCCCAATTTATTACTTCTCATATCGAAGCTACTTCAAGAATCATTATGTGGTCTTGATGATCATGTTTGACCATTGTGATGGCATATCAGATTCACTCTCCTAGGAATCCTAAAAAACATGACAATGCTGCCACTATAATCAAAGTAGTGGTATATTCCTTATATATTGTTAAATACTATCATGGTATACAATTAATATCTCATGATCCTCAAATGTGTAATCAACACTATTAATTAATTCCTTGATATCTACCACATGATAATGGTCAGGATAATATCTCCATAGATTCATCACACAAAACACTTCATGCACGAAATTATAGAAATGTGGAATATATTCAGTATTAATCTGGTCAGACCCTATCCACTATCTCAAATAGGTTGAAAACCCTATGTTTTATATTTTCATATTTCTAGATATGGAATTTCCACAACCTAGGTGATACCCGAATGAAATCACGATGACCAACCTTAAACTCTATTGGTCATTTCCGATGGTCAACGTATTATTTATGACATAGCTACGAGGTCAATAACCACTTCCTGGTAAAATAAACATGCTCATATGTATTGTTTATGAAATTAGGTTCAATATGAACTACTCACCTACCTCTAACAAAAAAATCAGAGAACAACACGACCCTCCATAAAAATCCGTAAAAGGTTCTATCTGGATAGATTCATGAAAGTTGTTGTTATATAAAAACCCCGTGAGTGCCATATAATTATTTCATGAATAATAAATATCTAAATAAAGTCTTGAAATATATCTTATAGAACCATAATAGTGTACTTATATTGATCATCATTCATAGGATGATAGTATATTCCAAAATGAACCTCTGATCCCAGATCATTTTGAAGAACCATCCTGAACTACAATGTGAAATGATGAACTATTTCTAAAATGTTACTTCATGTAATACAGTGTCATATAATTATCTCAATAACATATAGTCTTCCCATATTATATATTTGTAAGGAATCATCGATTGGTAATAATTGGTCTACCTTCTTTTATTAATCCATGATCACCCATACTACGTCACTCATACGGGGTTTCCTAGGAAATATTATAAGAAAATACATAGATATATCATTCAATATCAACTCAAGAATGGATAGAGGATGCAATAACCTATCTGGCCTATAATTCTAATCTTTCACATTTGGAATGATAAAACATCTCTCTACAAATACTTCTACCTTTTTCTTTATTCTTAAACAACAATTCTATCAAGAGAGATAACAATACAACTTTATCAAAATCATATGTACCTCTCATATTGATGTATGAATATATGGCATCATCTCCTCATGAAATCCCATAAGATCAAATAATCATCCACAGAAAAGATGATAATTTCTTATGACAAGAGGCCATCCTGATGGTGTCTTCACAAAATATAATATTTCTCTCAGAACTAATCCCTCATGATTTAATAACGTCTTTGTTTTGATTTGTTCCAAAATAATAGTTGTAATTGATTTAAAATCCATATTTAATCACCCCTACATCTCAGGAAAATCTATTTTCATGTTTTAAAAACGTTCTATCATCCACCACCCATCGCAAGACTCCCACACTACCTCTATCTATGTCATCTACCTCAATGAATGGGAATGGACGTTGTACATTCATGGTGTATAATCAAACATGAAGTCGAAGGAATATTTATTCATGACCCACCTCCTCCATCAATTATTCAATTCCCACTAAGAAAACATGTACATCAGGTTCTTGTGGTTTGTGTATGCTGCAAACATCTAACACAAATGATAGTGTCTCCAAAATCGCAAGGCATGTACCACTACAACCAAATCTAGATCTTGAGTGGGGTAACTACTTTCATGAGGTCTCAACTATCTCAAGTGATATCAAACCACTTGTTCCACCTTCATCAAAACTACTCAGAATCCTACTCTTGATGCATCATAGTACATGGTATATTTTTTACCTGGAATTGGTAAAGTGAGGATATGTGTTGAGTCCAACCTTCCTTAAATCCCCTAAATATTTCCTTTGTATGTATCTGATTAGACAAACTTCACTCCCTTATCTGTCGTCCCAAACGTCTGTTCTTCCAAAAGAGTGAAGTACTGGACAAAGAATGAATAATAGACAGAAAAATACAGAAAACTCAAAATATCAATGTCATTATTGGGTTTCTCCCATGATACATTATATACAACTTTCTTGAGGTCCCCTAACACTACTTCCTCTAAAAATACTTGTTCTAATACATGCAGTTTATAATTACAAAAAATAAATTTAGATAACTTATAATAATTAAAATTCCCTTTCAATGTACATAGACTGAATTCTATATGTTTTGAATGATCATTTACTGACTAGGATCACAGTAAGATGGCATTTCTAAACACCACCACAAACCTATCTAAAAAAGGATTAATGATTTAATTCATATAATCCTTGAATACCACCAATTCATTGGTTAAACCAAGTGACATTAATAAAAACTCATACAATCCATACCTACTTCTAGAATAAATTCAATGTTATCCAATGGAATAACCCTCAAATGGTGATATTAATATCTCAAATCGATTATGGGTAATATCTTAGCCCATATTAGTTGATCAATAAGATCATTAATGCATGAAAGATGATATCACTTCCTGAACATCATTTGGTTCAACTGTTTATATTCCATATAAAATTGTATAGTACAATTATCATTACTAGAAAAAATATATGAGGACCCCATCAAGATATTCATGGCCTTGTGAAACCTTTTATTTTCAAATCATCCAACTAAACTTTCTTCTCATGGATCACAACTGGATCTTTTCTATAAGGTGGCATAGAAATTGGCTAAAATCCTGATTCCAAATTTATCATTAACTCGACCACCTGCATAAGAGGTAAACCATGGAACATATAATGATATACATCCATAAAATGGTCCACCACTAGAGAAAAATAATCAAACAAAATTACAACCTCAGTCCTAATAGGGTTTTCTATCAGAGCCTTGAGACAATCCATTTTGCACTGATTTTGTCCTCCATGATACGTCTAAAAAATACCACACACCTAGGAGAGAATAGGATCCTACTTAAAGAGATATAAAGGTAAATTTTATTTTTTTAATTGTTAAAATGATCCTGGTATAGGACTAACAAATCCATAAAATGAATAATACCAAAACCTCTCATTTCTATAAAAAAGGTTCTCCTAAGAAAGGGTAACTACTAATCTCCTGAGAACTCACCATGAGAGTATTGATATTATCTGGACGCACTACAAATATTGTATCTATGTTCAATGAATCATATGATATTTCAACAACCATGAACAAACCAATCACAAAAAGTGAATATAAAAAGGAAAATGATTCTCCTTTATCAAATAAAACATAATAAAGGGTACACGATAAAAGAATATTACATCTAACAGTTGATGGTCATTCCTCCAAAATAGTTAGAGTATCATGCATAGTAAGAATATGAATTAACCCTCTTCCAATGGAACTAATTGTGGTCCCCTATGAAATTCTCACTACCTAGTATTATCATTCAGGTACTGGGGTACATCACCCCTTTCCTTGACTTGAACATCATTTGGAACTCCATCTACCAGTCTACTTCAGATTAGTTGGTTTCATTCTCTACATTGGTACATGTAGTAATCCCTTGAAACTACCCTTATTCAAATAACCGTATAAAACCTCTACTGGTGGCCCATCTATTCACAAGAATGAAATTAAAAAGTGGGGGTATGGACACTAATACATCTTGTTGAACATGTTGTCCCACTGAAAATACAATAATAGAATCTGGTTTTGAAATGGATTCCCACCGACCAGGATCCTCTATCGACTATTTACACAATGAAAAATATAATATCTATTATTCTTACAACAATAATAAGATCTCCTGGTTCACCATGCTAAAATATTTTGGCATCTTCTTGGGGCCCCGATCATATTTCATTACATGATGAGATCGTAGTTTATCAAATCTTAAAGGATACTCAGAAAAAAATAATCACTAGTTACCTGATCTCTTAGCTAATTCCATCATTAAAATATATCTCCCTAGAGATATTATATATATCAAATGATGATACAAATAATTTTAGGTCAATTAAAAGTTCAATGTAGTTCATTAATATCATGTTGTGTTGTGTCTGATTCATGAACTAATGATCCTTATCATCCCTTAATGTTTGTTGATATAAGTGTCTCAATAAAATCAAATTGGTAACCTTCCAGGATATTTCCTAATTCTTCCAATCTTGCTCTAGAATACACCCAAAATATTTTAGTTTGTCCACGGACCATATACACTATAAGATTCAATTTCATCTTTGTGGGTTCCTCAAGATTCTTAAAGATCATCTAGAAAAAATCAATCTAAAAGTCCTCCACCTGCTTCCCTCCCTACCCAGTGAACATAAGTAGATTTCGTAGATAGAATTATGTCATCAACTCATAAAATTATGGTACAATGTGAAATGTATCCCTTTTCCCAGATCACATAACCCTCAAGAAACCATTGTGAAGATGAAAATCTATATGATCCTCATGAGTTACAGGTAGCTCCAGATCAGATGTTTTTGGAGTCTGATGGTTTCCACTCTCATGATTCTCTAATTAATACGGAGTGGAAGAATTTTTTCTATAAAATAAAACAATCCATAGATCAATAGATATAACAACAAAGTAAACAAAAATAGGTGACAATAATAGAGAACCACTACTCTTGGAATTTTTGAACATGGCTTCAATGTGTTTTATCATTACATAACAATTAATTTCATTATACTTATGAGATATATCATATACCTAATACCACAGTTCATCTAGAAAAATATATTACACATGGAATTATTATGTTCCTGTCATGAAAAATTAATATTATTATAAATCCCTAAGTTCCTATAATGATGTATACATAATAATATCATTCCATACAAGGACACATATAGAAATCACATGAAATAATAACATCACAAAACATTTGAATTAATGAATGTGAAATGACATGAATTTAAACCAATAAACATCATGAATATCTATCCTATCCTAGTGTAGTCGAATTTCCCATCATTCATTAGTTATCTACTCACATAAAAAAAATATTACTAAGTCCCAACACATCCAACCATCCTTTATACAATTCCTAAGTGGGAAAACAAAAAAAAGAAAAAGTTGACCAGATACCACTTTTCAATGTCTCTCGATCTGATCCTCTCACATGGCCTAAACAGGTTGGTTACGAGACCTCAAGTGCACCTCCCTATACACTTGAGGCTCCTGACTAGTATTGAGGATGTGATAAGTATTTTGTGAGATTATATAATCTAGTTTAGTGTAAAATACAATTGAAATATAGAATAATAAATATTTGAGTAATGAAAACAAAGTGTAAAAACAAGTCATACAACTGGGAAAATAAAAGAGTCACCAATATACAAATACTAATAAATCATGTAATGACAATATGAGATGTATCTAAAGGTAAAACTGAAAAAATTGAATCAGATGAAATGGCTAAAATTAATATACCCTGGTCCCAAACACACTATAAGTCCCATATCCAAACTCTAATTCATCAAGCTAGAAATAAAAGAATCTGAAACAAGGTCCCTTGTTCTTTTTCTAAACCAACATCCATAAAATATACTCGGGTACCAACCGGTGGCCGGAATAGGGTGAGAATAAAACACTACTTGTTGACAACAACATATCAATGATAAATAGTATGATAATAACCCTATGTAAATAAGTAACAGAAAAGTTTATAAATTAATAAATTAATATAATGCATCAAATCAACCTACTTCAGCACCATTCAAGAAATATCTATGAAAATATATCATAAATATGCTAAACTAAAACAATTTATCCATGGAAAAATAAAAAGATTTTCGTCAAATCCTACTTTCTAATCATTTCAGCATTGGACTGGGTAGTTCTTTACCAATATAGCCATTACAGCTTTTGATAGAGCATAACCCACCCAATATAAGAAATACAACATGGGACTGGGAATATCCCACTCAATATAAGAATGACATCATAGGACTAATCATAGAACACTCAATATTTTCATTATTGTATGGGATTGGGAATATTAACAATATAATAATTAGAAAAATGAACTGTGAACAACCTCATCAATATAATAATTACAACATGATAAAAAAAAATATGTGTTAATGCATAAATATCACAATATCACATCATAATGCCTCCATGATTAATTATAAAAGTTACAATTTGTCTTTCAATTACGCATTAATTTATATCAAAAATGATCAACGATCATATAAATAAGAAATAAAAAAATTCTTAGTGATTATCTATCAAAAAACAACATAAGGTCTCTTCTGTAATGCCCTGACCCCAGTCACCCAGAGTTGGAGCATTATTACATAACATGGGTATGATCACAAGAAAGATCAAATCTCGAAAGACAGATTAGTTTAGTAGACTTGGAATCACTAGATACATTCATAAAGATTACATTACATCATAAAGTGAAAACTACAAAAAAATCTTGTCTCCAAACACATATCCCCTTTTAAAATCCCCATAGTTCATTTATTAAATACTCATTCACGTCTTGGGAAAAATAAAACATTGAAAGGGGTGAACTCAGATGCTAATTAATGATAACAATATAGTAGAAACATTCATAAATAAACATAAACATTTAAGGCAATGTATAACTATAAAAAATCCCTCTAGACATGAACTTTAGCATAATATGGAAAAGATAAAATGATATAATTCCATTTACTTATTCACATGGATATTTTACTAGTTCAATAATCACATGTAATATCATTAACCACTTTCATAATGATGGAATGCATAATTCCAGACTATCATAACCACATAGTCAAGGCCTTGTGCCAAGACTACAAATAATATTTTGTCAAGGACTTGTTCCAAGACATTAGTTTGTCTCATGATACCTACTGATGCATCTAGGAGCTATAGTGGGCTCCACCTGTCACTTATTAAGTCCAATGCATTCCTCACATGAACAGGTTTAAACATAACATAAACATTTGTATTAAAACTAGAATACGAATTATCAATACATTATCCATAAACCATGAATGGTATAAATATTACACATCCACAGTCACACATATCAAAAAACATTCAATACAATATGGAATTTTTGTATCATAATAAATCAACTTCAAATGAGCATAAAATCTATCAAAGTATGTTGACATAGATGAAATCAAAACTATTTGAGAGAAATATCTCCTTTTTTGAAATCATTTGAAAGTCACAAAATTATAAAATAAAGAATTTAATTTGAAAATATTATTATATTCTTGTAAGGGAAGCTTCGAATATTTTATAACGGCATAAAAATAGCCGCACCCGCCGTATAAGTTAAAAAAGACATTCTTACCTTAATTTTGTCGAAAAGGTTAAAAAGGACCTTGTTTGGAAAATGATAGAAAGATTCCTTTATAAAAATCTAATAAAAAGTCAAACAAGGGTATAAATGACATTAAACCATAGTCTATAAAATAGTAATAATAATTTGAAATACATTTTTAAGAAACATGTATGTGGATGATAACGAGGTCCCTGTAGATAATTACATATAAAAAACCTCTGATAATGAAGAGATTGTGAAATAAAACATTACCATGTACTTTTCCATGGTTAAGGGAAGGATAAACTCCTGTATAATTTTGAAATAATTTTTTTTAAATTATACAAGAATCATATACATTAATATGATATCATATATGATCTTTTACCATTTATTTGTTAATAATATCTTAGTTTTATCTTCATTTCGGGTGTTAACTAATTCGTTTTCCATTATATTCCTTGTTATGTGAGCCATATTTTTTATGTATGGGAAGTTTATTATTCATATCTAGAATGATACCATGTCTCTAAAAATTATTTTTAATCATCAAATAAAATTTAGTCATGAATGGATACGATGGGGAATGAATCTCATCACATTCGTGGCAACGGTATTTCATACGTATGCACGAGCGACAATATCATTCGTTTGATAATAAAATAATATGTAATTGGATGTTATATAATATATACAGAATAATAATCGTGTTATATTTATTATTTACATGAATTACACATCATTATTATACCCATCCAAATAATAATGTATTGAATAACAATTACACCATGACGTGGAGACGGTTGGCCGTATGTACGCACGTGTGATGAAATGTCATTCAAATGATGGATAGAATACTGAATATTGTTGTAACATATTTATAATAACATCACAGTATATTTAAGATACTAGATTTATTATTTTATAATGGAAATAACAAAGAAATAAGATGTTGAAGAAGAAAGGAACTTGAAAGAGGGTGGTGAAAACATTACATCTTCTTTGGGTTCTTCCTTTTGATTTGATCAAAAGGGATCCTTATGATGGATTTATGACTAATGGAAGGCCTCTAGGATTAAGGTAGGATAGTTGAGAGTGTATTTGCGCAGAGGATGGTCAAACTAAAAGGCTTTGAAAGTATGAAGAATTGGTTAGAAGTGGTGTCCTTTTATAAGGGGGAGGAGGGGCTGTTTAGAAAAAACATAAAGTATTAATTTATAATAAATTAATATTCAGTTTCTAATGGCTCAAAAATGTATTATTCAAATTATACGGTGGGTATGGGTCGGAATACTTTTATCCAATTGATTTTAGGCAGGTTAGTCTCACTATATTAACCATATCATATATAGTTATCTCTTTGTTAAATAGTTTGACATTTACCATGTCACGTTGTATTTTTATATTATGTGGTTAATAAACATACTATATTCTTCAAAGAGACCCCCAAGTGATCCATTAATGAAACACCAATCATTATATAAGTCCTTTGGCTGAACCTTATATTTTTAGGAATAGAATATGAGTTAATAATATAATATTTGTTTTTAAAGCTTTTTTATGTAAATTTTGACACTATTTAATAATTGATTTCTGTTAAAGTATTTAAAAAATTATTAATTCGATAAAAATTCATTTAAGCAATACTAAAATGTAATATTAACCAATAAAATTCGTGTATAGCATCAAAAATTTCAGTTTATATTTATTTTAACATTTATAATACTAATTGTTTGATTCTTTCATTAATAAAGAAAATAATGCGTCATTATTGTGTCATAAATAAATTTAATTATTAAATGTCTAAAAATTATCAATAAAATATCATTATGTAGGAAATATTCTTATCTTTATTATTAATATTTATAGTCGAAAATATAACATATATAACCCTATGTAAAAATTTATTTTCTAAAAGATATTTTCTTTTGTCATTTTTGTATATACATTAAATTAATTAATATAAAGTGTCATTGTCACTTACAAGTGGATCCATGTGGTCCCAAAATCGACCCAAAGATTCCAATGATTGGAAATATATCAAAAAATAGGGTTAGGACAAGTTTTAGGGTAAATTATTATTATTATAATATTATTTTTTACCCTAATTTACTAGATTTACCCTTTAACCTTGGTAAATAAAATATTTACTGAAGAAATTATTCCAAATGTCTAAAAATAAAAGTTACCTATTTAAAAAATTTGGTCCTCTTGATTCTAAATATGGAATCAATTTTTTAAAATCAAAACACATAAGTGGAAGAAATTAATTTAAAATTAATTCATATTGTTAAAACAAAAAACGTGTTTTTAAGAGATAATAACTATCAAAAGATTGGCACTTGCTTTTGCCCAGTTTAAATGTAAAATTATGTCCAATGGAAAAAATTGTATTAAATGGTAAAAATATATTCTAAATATAATTTAAAACTACTCTATTTCATATTTTATCACTAATAATTATTTTGATTAAAAAAGATGTTTTTAATTAAAATTTAGTAATTTTCACTATTCATCAAAAATGAAAGTTATCAGAAAAGTACGAAAAATTAACCCTAAGTTAATTTTGATATTACGAACTCAAAAATGAAGTCCATTTTGAATGATAAAAAGTATAAAATTTTAAAAATTGTGTATTTCTATTCCTAACGTCTAGTTTGATTGGTTGGGGTGTGCATTAGAACTCAAAGTTGCATACAAGACACATTATTGTATTATTCAAAGAAGCGTACCGTGGAATAATGGAGTGTTACATTCTCCCCTCATTCAAAAAATTTCATCCTCGAAATTTCCAGAATTCTACTACATGAAAATACTCAAGTGTTTCTTCATCATATGTTTCTCGGGTTCCCACGTTGCCTCTTCCATCTTATGGTTTCTCCATAGAACTTTTACCAGAAGAGTCATCTGGTTTCTCAGAAAATGTTCTCTCATATCAAGAATCATGAAAGGCTCTTCGCAATAAGACAGATCGGGTTCCAGTTCTAATTCTTCATATGTGAGTACATGCGTTGGGTCAGACATGTATTTTCTCAACCTTGATATGTGGAACACATTGTGAACTTTGAAGAGACTTGGTGGCATTTCCAGACGGTAAGCTACAACCCCAATTCCTTCTAGAATTTCGAAAGGACCTATGTACCTGGGACTCAATTTACCCTTCTTAAAAAAACGTGTAACTCCCCTCCATGGAGATACCTTCAAGAAAACATGATATCCTATATGAAATTCCAAATCCTTCCTTTGGTTATCGGCATATCTCTTCTGCCTACTTTGAGATTCTTTGAGGTGGTTTTGGATTACCTTCACCTTTTCTGTTATTTATTCCACCAGTTTTGGGCCTACGAGTTTTCTTTCACCAACATCATCCCAAAAGGTTGGTTTGAGAATTCTCTTTCAATATAATGCTTTACATGTTGCCATCTAGATACTTGAATGGAAGCTATTGTTATAAGAAAATTCCACCAGAGGTAAATATTGATCCCACATACCCTGAAAGTCAAGTGAGCAAGATCTCAACATATCATCTAAGGTTTGAATAGTCCGTTTTGATTTTCCATCTATTTGAGGGTGGTATGCAATGCTCAAACGAAGTTCAGTATCTAGGGATTTCAAAAAACTTTTCCAGAATCTTGAGGTAAAACAGGGATCACAATCAGAAAAAATCGATAAGGGAACTCCATGAAGTCTCACAACTAATTAATATATATTCTTGCTAGACGTTCAAGTTGTAGATCCTCTTTTATAGAATTAAAATGTGCTGACTTGTTAAGATGATCAACAATAACCCATATTGCATCATTCCTTCTAATAGTATTTGGTATCCCCATGAAAAAGTCCATCTTAATATTATACCATTTCCACTCCGGTATGGGAATAGGTTGCATGACTCCACCAGGGGTTTTCCTTCGAGCATTCACTTGTTGACAAACCATAAATCTTGACACAAAATCAGAAATCTCCCTCTTCATGTTGTCCCACAAAAAATGTTCCTTCAAATCACTATACATTATGGTTATCCTAGAGTGTATAGAGAAATTGGAGCAATGAGAATCATCTAACAATTAACTTTTCAAATCAGGTATATCGGGAACACAAAGTCTCCTCCCAAATTTCAAAATTCCTTCTTCACTCACAAAGCCCTTCAATCTCCCATCATTCACAGATTTATTCTTCATTCTAAACTCTTCATCACCGGTCTGAGAACTCTTTATCCTTTCCAGTAAATATGGTTTGGAAACCATTTGAAAAAGTATCGATGTTTCACCTTTTATGGTAATTCCAATATCCATCTTCACTAGATCCATGAAAATAGGATCCCTTTCAATTCTCATCATGTTCAAAAATCCATGATCTTTTCTGCTCAAAGCATCTTCCACCTTATTTTCCATCCCCAGGTGGTAGTGTATCATGTAATCAGAATCATTTAGTAGTTCAATCCATGGCCTTTGCCTCATGTTATGTTCTTTCTGTGAGAAAATTTACTTCAAACTCTTATGATCAGTTTAAATATCATATTTTTTACAACAGAGATAATGTCTCCATATCATCAAAGAAAAAATTACAGAAGCTAACTCAATATCATGATTAGGATAGTTTTTCTCATGAATTTTTAGTTGTTGTGATGCATAGGCAATAACCTTATCATTCTGCATAAGGACACAACCATGTCCTTTCTTTGAAGCATCAATAGAAATAACAAACCCGTCATTCCCCAATGGTAGAGTTAATATAAGATCATTGACTAATATTATCTTAAGTTCTTCAAGAAATTCTTCACACTCTTTTGGCCAAACAAATTTAACCTCTTTACGTGTGATATTTGTTAATGGGTTATCCAATCAGTAAACGTTCTGGAGAAATTGCCAATAATAACCTACTAAGACAATAGAACAGTAAACCTCGGTTATACTCAGTTGTGCTGGCCATTCTTGGATTGATCTTTTCCTAGAAGGATCGACATAGATTCCATCCTTATAGACAATATGGACAAGAAAATAGATATCCTGAAGCCAGAATTCACACTTCCTAAACATACCATATAATTCATGTCTTCAAAGAGTCTTCAGGATAATGCAAATGTGATTTTCATGATATTCGTAGCTTTCGGAGTATACCAAGATATCATCAATAAATACCACCACAATATCATTGAGATATTCCTTGAAAACTCTATTCATTAGATACATTAATATAGAGGGTGCATTTTTCAATCCAGAAGCCATTAATGTAAACTCATAATGCTCATACCTGGTTCAAAATGCTGTCTTCCGAATGTCTTCCTTCTTCACACACAACTGATGGTATCCAGATCGAAGGTAAATCTTTGAAAAGTATTAAGCTCCATCAAGTTGGTCAAATTAATCATCAATGTGAGGTAGGGGATACTTGTTCTATATATTTTTAGCATTGATCTCCCTATAGTCGATACATAACCTCATAGATCCATCTTTCTTTTTAACAAAAAGTACAGGGGCTCCCCATAGAGAAACAATAGGGAAAATAAATCCCTTATTACTCAATTACTCTTATTGTTTCTTTAGTTAAAATAATTCCAATGTGGCCATTCTATAAGGGGGATTCTATATAGGACTTGAACCAGGAATTAAATCAATGGAAAATTCAATTTATAATTCTAGAGGATGTCCATGTAAATCTTCTGGAAACACATCAACATATTCTATCACAATAGGTACATTTTCTATTTGAACATTCATTTCCTCACCAAGAGTCATTTCATTCTCTTCCTCCAAAATAATTGAATTTATTTGAGCTACTAGGGGTGGATCTAGGTAAGAATTAGGTGGTGACAATTCCTCCCTAAAGATAAAGTGTTCTTATCATCATCATCAAAAATAGTAACCTCCTTCTTCTTACAATAATTTTTTGCATCACGGTTTGAAAGCCAATCAATATCGAGGATTATATCAAATTAAATCATAGGTATGATGATGAGATCTGTAGATAAAGAACATTTATTCTCTCTAATGTGTAATGATTCACAAAACATTGTTGCAATGATACTTCCCTTAGGAATTTTGACTGAAAACTCCCTTGTTAAATAAAATTGGAAATATCTAATTTTCATAGAAAACTAAGAAGATATGAAACAATGTGATCTTCCAGAATCAAATAAAGAATTGGATAAACTTGAGAAAACCATTAAATTACCATCCACCATGTCTTTCGGAGCTTCAACCTTAGCAGTAGTGAGAGTATATTCTTGGCCTTGAACCCTTGGAATTTTATGAGGTAATTTCAACAAACACTTAGGACATTCATTTGAATAATGCCCAATTTCTCTACAATTATAGAATTCCACATGGACAGAAAATTTCATTCCCTTGAAATCATTAGCTTGGTGGCCATTTTCACCACACTTGTAACAGACTCCCATTCCCTTCAAGCAAGTACCAGGTTGTTTCCTCCCGCATTTACTACAGGATGGATAATCAAATTTTCCCTTAATCCATTTATTTCCATTTCCAGAGTGGTAAGCATATCTCTTCTTCTCATTCTTTTCATTAAAGACATAAGACATAGAGAATTATTTTCCTGTCTTGATAGTACACGAGACAATATCTTCGTGTGATGAGAAGGATTGTGAGACCAATTCTCGAAGGAGAAATAGTTTTAACCCATAAAATCAACAATCAATATTACTTCTTGGGTTACGTATATAATCTACATCATACCTTTCTATCCTTGTAATGTTAGCCTCATACTTTATGACATTTTTATCCACCTTTTGTCTCAGACACAAAAATTACCTTTCTATATTTTCTCGATGGTCACAAGGAAATTACTTTTCTAAAAATAGCTCTTTGAACACCCTCCATTAAATATTTTATAATTTATCATCTTCCTACATATTTTGAAGCAATGAACACCATTGATCAGCATGTCCAGTGAGGCGGTAAACTGCCATGATAACATTTTCCCTTTCATTACTCCCCAAGGCATGGAATATTTTCTCTAAAGAATTTATACATTGCTCATCCTCTAAGGGATTTGTAATACCATTGAATGTTGGTGGTTGTTTCCTCATTAAGCGATCTAGAATTGATCCTCCATGCTGTGGATCTAGGTTCTCCATATGGGTCAGGTTATTATTCATAACCTGAGTGATTTGTCCCAGTACAGTGAATAGCTGATCAGCACTAGTTGTATCACCAGATCCACTATAATTATCTTGAGGAGGAGGGAGATCCCTATATAGAGTCCATGAATTCTTAAAATTTCCATTTCTTCCACTAGGATCCATTTTTAAACAATGGCATACACCAGATTAGTTTATGAATCACAACACATAAATCCAAACTTGCAAAACACTTAACATAAATTTAACAGTTTTTGGATATAATACATATTAATAAAAATATTTTCTTTATGGAATTATATCCCCATACACCCTTAATAGTCGGTTTTAAAGAAAATGAGAATTATCCTAAGCATATCCCTTGAGAGTGTCTTAACCAATAGTGCAGCAAGGCCCATTGTCGTGCACCAGTTCACGTTCGAGTCTAGCTCAAAGCGGTGTTTTCAGGGTTTACCACTAGGTACATCTATGCTAGAGCCGCCTCTACCTGCTCATATCCAGACAGGGATGTATTGCTCGAAAAACTCCCCAAATCTCTACAATACCAAAATTATAGAATTTTCTTCTATACTAATCCTCAAAATCCATCTTTTTTCTATGTGCTCTAATCAATATTTATCTAAATCTTGCTTCCAAAGATTATACTAAACATCCTTTGATACCAATTGTAACTCCCCGACCCCAGTTACGCAAAGTTGGTGCATTATTACATAACATTTGAATGATCAAAAGAGAGATCAAATCTCTAATGACAGATTAGTTTAGTATCCTTGGAATCACTAGATACATTCATAATGTTTACATTACATTATAATGTGAAAACTACAACAAAATCTTGTCTCCACACTCATATCCCCTTATAATATCCCTGCAGGTCATTTATAAAATACTTCTTCACATCCTGGAAAAAATAAAAATCGAAATAGGTGAGCTCAGATGCTCAGTAAGGATAATAATATAGCAGAAACATTCATAAATAAGAATAAACATTTAAGGAAATGTATAATTAAAACAAAAGCCTTATAAATTTGAACTTCAACATAATATGGAAAAGATAAAATGAAATAATACCATTTAGTTATTCACATAGATATTCTACTAGTCAAATAATCACAAACAATATCAATAACCACTTTCATAATGATGTAATTCATAATCCCAAAATATCATAACCACATAGTCAAGGCTTTGTGCCAAGACTACAAATAAGATTTTGTCAAGGCCTTGTGGAAAGACACTAGTTTGTCTAGTGATACCTACCGAGGCTTCCAAGAGCTATAAAGGGCTCTACCCGTCACATATTATGTCCAATGCATTCCACATATGTACAGGTTTAAACATAACATAATCATTCGTATTAAAACAAGCATACGAAATTTCAATACTTTATCCATAAAACATGAATGGTATAAAAATAACACATACATAGTCACACATATCACAAAACCTTCAATACAATATGGAAGTTTTGTATCATAATAAATAAACATCAAATAAGCTTAAAATCCATCAAAGGATGTTGACATAGATGAAATCAAAACTATTTGAGAGAAATATCACTTTTTTGAAATAATTTAAAAGTCACATAATTATAAAATAAAACATTTAATTTGAAAATATTCATATAAGATTTTAAAGGAAGCTTATAATATTTTATAATGGCGGAAAAATATCTGCACCCACCATATAAGTTAAAAAATACATTCTTACCTTAATTTTGTCGAAAAGGTTAAACATGACCTTGTTTGGAAAACAATAAACAGATTCCTTTATAATCATATTATAAAAAGTCAGACAAGGGTTATATGACTTTAACCCATAGTCTATAAAATAGTAATAATTATTTTAAATACATTTTTAAGAAACATGGATGTGGATGATAAAGAGGTCCTAGTAGATAATTACGTATAAACAACCTTAGATAATGAAGAGATTGGGAAATAAAACATTACCTTCTACTTTTCCTTGGTTGAGGGTAGGTTAAACTCCTGTATAATGGTGAAATAATTTTTATTAAATTATACAATAATCATATACATTAATATAATATCATATTTGATCTTTTAACATTGATTTGTTAATAATATCTTATCATCGTTTCGGGTGTTAACAAATTCGTTTTTCTTTATATTCATTGTTATGTGAGCCATATTTTTTATGGGTGGGATGTATATTATTCACATGTAGAATGAAATCATGTCTCTAAAAATTATTTTTAATCATCAAATAAAATTTAGTCTTGAATGGATACGATGGGGAATGAATCTCTTCGTGTTGGTGGAGATGGTAATCCGTACGTACACACGAGCGACTATATCATTCTTTTGATATTAAAATAATATATTATTGGATGGTATATCATATATATAGAATCATTATCATATTATATTTATTATTTACATGAATTACACATAATTATTATACCCATCCAAATAATAATGTATTGAATAACAATTACACCACGACGTGGAGACGGTAGGCCGTACGTACACACGTATGGTGACATGTTAATAAAAGGATGGATAGAATACTGAATATGGTTGTACATTATTTATAATAAAATCATAGTATATATATGAGATTGGAGTTATTATTTTATAATGGAAATAACAAATATATAATAACATTAAGAAGAAAGGAACTTGAAAAAGGGTGGTGAAAACATTACATCTTCTTCGGGTTCTTCACTTTGATTTGATCAAAAGGGATTCTTAGGATGGATTTATAAATAAAGGAAGGCCTCTAGGATTAAGGGTGTATAGTAGGGAGGGTATTTGGGAAGATATTTTCCGATCCAAAAGGCTTTGAAGGTATGAAGAATTGGTTAGAATCAGTGTCTTTTTATACAGGGGAGGAGGGGCTCTTTAAAAAAACATAAAGTATTAATTTATAATAAATTCATATTTAGTTTATAATGGCTCAAAAATAGATTATTCAAAGTTTATGGTGGGTATGGGTCAAAATATTTTCATAAAATAATTTTTAGACAGGTTTGGGTCACTATATTAACCTTATCATTTATATTTAACTCTTAGTTAAATAGTTTGACATTTACCATGTCAATTTGTATTTTTATATTATATGGTTAATAAAAAAACTTTATACTTCCAATAGACTCCAAATTGGTCCATTAATGACACACCTATAATTAAATAAGTCTTTTGGGTGAACCGTCGATTTTAATAAAACAATATGAATTAATAATATAATATTTGTTTTAAAACTCTTTTATGTCAATTTTGACACTATTTAATAATTTATTTTTGTTAATGTCTTAAAAACATTATTATTTCGAACCAAATTAATTTAAGAAATCCCAACATGTAATATTATCCAATAAAATTAGTTTATGGAATCAAAACATTCCAATTATATTTATTTTAACATTTATAATACTAATCATTTCATTCTTTCATTAATAAGGAAAATATTGCATCATTATTGTGTCATAAATAAATTTAAATATTAAATGTCTAAAAATTATAAATAATATATCATTATGTAGGAAATATTATTATATTAATAATTAATATTTATAGGTGGCTATATAATATATATAACCCTTTGTCAAAATTTATTTTCAAAAATATATATGCTTTTGTCATTTTTGTGTATATATTAACTTAATTAATATAAAGTGTCATTATAACTTACAAGTAGATCGATAGGGTCCCAAAATCGACCCAATGATGTTCATGGTTGGGAATGTTTCAAACAATATGGTTCGGACAAGTTTTAGAGTAATTTATTAATATTATAATATTATGTTTTACCCTTATTTACTGGATGTACCATTTAAACATGGTAAATAAAATATTTACCGAATTAATTATTCAAAATTTATAAAAATAAAATTTACCTATTTAGAAAATTTGGACCTCCTGATTATAAATATGGAATCCATTTTTCTATATTCAAATCACATAAGTGGCAGAAATTAATTTAAAATTAATTCCCGTTGTTAAAACAAAAAACGTGTTTTAAAGAGATAATAACTATCAAAATATTGGCACTTGCTTATGTCCAGTTTAAATGTGAAATTATGTCCAATGAAAGACATTATATTAAAGGGTAAAAATATATTCTAAATATACTTTAAAACTACTATATTTCATATTTTATCACAAATAATTATTTCGATTAAAAAAGTTGTTTTTAATTAAAATTTAGAAATTTTCACTGTTCATCAAAATATTAAAGATATTAGAAATGTACCAAAAATTAACCCTAAGTTAATTTAGATATTCCGAATCCAAAAATTAAGTCCATTTGGAATGATAAAATTTATAAAAGTTTAAAAAGTGGGTATTGATATTCATAAACGCTAGTTTGATTGGTTGTGGTGTGTGTTAGAACTCGAAGTTGCATACAAGACACACTAATGTATTATTCAAAGAAGCATACCATGGAAGCTTGAGGTTTTACATATTGTCATGATAAACACAGTTTAAGAAAATTAATTCAATTTATAATTATTAAATGGTTTTCTCACCCCATGGGTATCCATAATCCAGGTCACATAAACAATTGAATCCCATGGGATCCAAAAAATATTACATTCCATGATTTAGTATTTATATATAAACTACTATAATATAGTTCATGATGCATTGGCTTAATAAAAATATTTCACATACTTCATAATTAAAAATAAAATAATGTTAGGTTTATAATCCTACTATAATCTTGAAATATACATAACGCTTCCAACCAGAAACACCAATAATGATCAAGGTGCATAAGATTGAAAAATTATCCTAGATCATCCATGTATATGATCAAAACCTAAAAAAACCCCAAACCAAGATAATTACACCCCAATGACATGTAATGACGAGATATAAGAGGGTAACCAATGAAAATAAACTCACATGGGATCAAATTCATTATTGGGATGTTCTGAACAGAAGGGGAGGTTCAAAATCACCTACAATTCTACATAGGACTGATAATAGATGTATGAATATAATGGATGAAAAATAATAACCCACACTTCCCACTTCAATCCACTTGTCTTTAGGAATACATGGTGTGTAACCCTTTCACATATTGTCTTTCTCAATTAAAAAGTTTCTCTGAAAAACGCATCACCTCAGGATGATATTAAACTTTCCCAAACATTACGTAGAGTGAATTACGTTCATATCATGTAATCACTTGACATATAGAACAAGTTCTTGACCTATGTCTGAACGTAGTTAAACTTCATGTAATATGTACATAGTGTGTAATTTTCTAGTGAATAGTTTTTATTCATGGTTTGAAAAAATTTCATAAAACCCAATTGAATAACTCCCAACTCATAGAAAACCTTCATAATTACATTTAACATGTTTATAATTATACCCCAAGAATTCATATAAATTTACATCCCCTAAATTTATATAATTTTCATGAAAAAAGGATCTCCATATTTGAAAAATCCTTATCCACTAAGGATAAACATAAAACTCCATGTGGAATTTAACCGTTAAAAGATGGGATATTTAAGAACCCTTAAAAAACTCTATCGAAACCTACAAAATGGCATGAGAAAATATCACATGTTTAATAATTTAAAAAACATATTAATATCAATCCTTTATAAATGTTATATTTTAGAGGTCTTTCTTTTAATTGTATAATGTTATTAAAATGAGGATAAATAATGATAATATAATAAATGATATAACATTAATATGAATATGGTAGGTAGTCTCCTATATATTTTAAAACATAACATGTGATTTTTTATGATGTTGTATAAAAGTGTGTGGGTTTGTGTGAGGGTCGAAAAAAATGAAACCAATAGGTTTAATAATTATGATATAAATTAGGAAGGACCATTTTGGATTGTAATAAATATTCCAAACAAGTGGTTTTATAATTACCCAATTAACATATCCCAATTGGGCATGTAGAGTAGACTTCATTGAATGATTCTAAAAGGGTATTTGTGGGTGAAATTAAATCCTAGTGGACAAGGGTGGTAGCTCATGTCTAAATTAGATAATTATCTTATGGGTAGACCTTTAGTGATTGGTTTGACAAATAACCCACCTTTTTTGTAGGTTAAAATTTCACATTAAAAGATAATTATGATTTTTTATATTTAATTAACAATTATCAGCCTTTTGAGGAATGTTGTAACCAAGAGAGGTTTTCTTCCTAGAAAAATCTAGATGATTAATTATAAAAAATGATTGTGTCTTATTTTACAAATGAACTGTGAGTAATGGATTTAAATTCATGAGTTTTAAGTTCTCATGGAAAAAGATATGATGGGTATTAATGTTTGTAACTGTATATAGATATCATTCATAACTTGGTGAACATTGAAAATATATTATATCCAAATATATTATTATGAGTTGTCTTGGGAGATGGGATTTCCAATATTATTATTTCTTTTTCATAGATTTTGGAAAATAAAAATGTCATAATAATGACTATAGAGGTGATTGTTTCTATGTTAGAAACTCTAGCATGTGATCTAGTTTGGCTTCTAAGAGACCAAATGGATCGTTTTTCTATAAATAGGATTAGAGAAATGATTAGTTTAATATAAATTCCATTTTGATTTAGAGTATGTCATTGAAGGATATAGTATATGTGTTTATAAGTGGTTGAGTTTTATTTAGGTAATATGGCCATGTATAAGAAGAATAAATCGTGGTAATATGGTCCATGATGTATGAGTTAATTAATGTACTAAATAGTAGACGTGATTTTGGATTAGAGTTATAATTGTTATTTTTATTACCATTTTGTAACCCAATGTGATTTTATGAAATTACTCCCTCTTGATGGGGGATCATATTCTATGAGGGGATTGTGATTTTGTGTACTCTACCAGTAAAATTTCATTAGAGTGGACTTGTATGCAAGGGAATAATCAATGTGATGCATTACATATAGTGGGGGTCTTTTAATTGATTCAGATACCAGGGGTATAGAGAGATAGTTTCATGGTACTTTATGGTTTTGGTTTACAAAAATTATCCTCAAACACAAAAGGCACAACCATAATATCACTGTACCCAAAATGTGTTTTCCTAATTTATTTGGATTCTAGGAACCTATATGACATTCTTATAGTATTTTTGTATTATTAATCATAATGGATGTAAACATGTCATCATATCCTAGTATTCAAATTATAAAATAACCATTGGTGGAAAGACTTAGAGGCCAAATTATATTACAATATTTGTTTCCTTATATGACTGACATAAATTTCCAACACAAGGCAGGTAAGGTTTGGTTCGATATCATGGTTTCTTGGTTATAACATATAGATCCAACATGATTGTTTTCTACTAGGTGTTACTATTTTTTTGACTTTATCATATACACACTGACATGATTTATTATTCTATAACTTTTTGTCCCCCGAAGTGGTACCATACCATGTTTTATGCACACACCCTCAAATGGAAACTTTATATATTTCCATATCATTTTCCTAATATATGGGTTAGAAAATAGTGTGATTAATTGGGGATTATGTTGTTATAACATGATAGGTTCATGGATATAATTGTAGAGTAATAATATCAAATATTTTAGTGGTTTCAAAATATTTTGTTTTATTTTATTTATTAGTAAATATGATTGGAATAATAGTAAAATCCTTTTTTAGTTGTAATATATACTTATAAGAATGTTTCATTTTATATAAAGTGATGGTTTATTTCATTATAATTGGTTGATAATCATTGTAATTCAATTTGAGTACAATTTTATTACATTTATATATGTATCTTTATTTATTATTTACTAATACATGTGATATCAATATTATAGTCTCCATAAAAATGATTTTTGATGCCCACTGCTAGCTAGTATCTTTTGGAAAATGAGGATATTGGCTTGAGGTCTCACAATATTTTGGATGAAGCCAAGATGTCATATATTGGATGCAAAAATGATATTAGAGTATATTTTTTATATTATTATTTTGGGATATTGTAAATTGATATATGATTGTTTGTAATGTCGAATATTAAAATATATTATTCATTATGAACTCATCCATGATGGATGATATAGGTTACTAGGGTAGTGGCACAAAACAATTATTTTTCATTGTTAATTTTGAGTTAGTATTAACATATGATTTTATAGTAATTTATTTATTGTTTTATTACTGTCATGGAGTGGAAATATTCTTGTGTATTTCATTACACATATCATGTTGGTTTACAGACATGTGCATGATTGTGTGTGACTTGAAAATGGTTTTTGAAATAATGGATTTTAGTAAATATTTTTCAAAAAATGATATGTTTTTACAAATAATTTAACATAAAATAATTTTAGTTAATTAAATCATTAGTAATAAATTATTTAATTACTTCTTGAATAACGAATTTGGAGACAGTTAATTAACTAAAATAAGTGCTAGTGGTTTTCGACATGTTTAGATCTTTAATATAAATATATTTTACAATGAACATATGGTAAAATGACTACAATTTTGGTTATGTATGTTCATTATATTTAAATATTATTGATTAGTTTATGTAATATATAACTAGTTTATGATTTAGTTTTAGAAAATATACTTCCTTTAGATATGGAAATACAGCTATTTATAGAATGAGTTTGGTTGGTAAAAGGGTGAGGATAATGTATATGTCTATTGAAGTGGTTGGTTGTGGGTTTTTTATTTTTGGAGTATATTGGTTATCTTTATCTATATAGTTAGGTGATTGTACATATGATTAGTGATATATATAGGATAGTATGATTAATGTTTCTAATGGGAAACCATGTTAAATATACCCTATTTTGGGATTATTGTAAAGTTTTTAGTGAAGAAAATTTTTAATTTAATTTGGATATGTTAAATACTTGTCGTAGAGATGATGAATTTTATTGATCATCAATAAAAATTATGTTAATAAATATTTTATGAAGATGAATTACCCTCTAATATGAGACAAAATTTGGAGATTTTACTTTCTGTATACTATTTTGAAGATAAATTATCATTAAGGAGTAAAAGTTGAGTTGATGTTAGAATATGAATTTGAGATTCTTCGAATGATTATGTTATTGGCGTGTAATTCCCTTACCAGAGATTAAAAATGGTGGCTAGAGTAACATCATGATTTTTATAAGAAGAAAATGTGATATAGATCAGATTTATTAATCTCATAAATAAGGATAATAAATGTTTTTCAGTTCCATGGAGTATAAGGATTTATAAAAACCCAAGTTTCTATGAAGGAAATGGAATGTTGGTTGAGAATTTTATTTAATGGTCATTATCATGTTTGGGTCAAGAAGAAATCTATATTATAAATAAAATTCACTTCGATAATGGAATTTGAAAGAGTTATGTTTAAGATGGATTGAGATAGGTGTTTCACTGATTAATTAATAATGGAGTCACTATATATATAATGAATATGATATAGTTGGGGTAGTGAGAGACTATAGAATAAAAAATAGTTATTTAATTATTCTATATCTTTGATAATAATTCTTTATATGGATAATTATTATGTAAAGATGTAATAATTTTATGTGATTTTATTTGAGGTTTCTGAGAATAATTGAATAGGAGTTGATTAGGTTTCCATCCTAACCAAAATATAGGCAAATTTTCGGAGTTGAACTATTGTAAATGAAGGTAACAAATAAGTATAAATATATTTTTTCATGGAACTGAATATCCTTGAATCCAAATATATAGTAATGAAAATATATTATTTTAACTCTCATATACAGAAGGTAATATAAATTTAAATTTAAAAATTATTGAGATATGTAATAATAACTCCGACATCAGACTGTAATACTTAATAGTTAATCCTCGAATACTAAATAATAATATTATGATGATAAAAAAAATAATTATAATGTTTAACATATTTTTCAAGACTATTTTTGATTATTTTTAAGAGAAAAATTTTATTTCAAATGATATTTATGATCATTTTTGAGGTCATATAATATCAAATAGGTGATTCATTCAAGATAAGTAAGATTAAATTCCTTGATTATATTTCATTCTTCACAATTAATAAATCTAAATGTTATAGTATCATGCCATCATCTATGATATTTAATTTTTTTCTTAAATTAAAATGTGACAACGACACTGTGATATAGAACTTTTCACTTTTACTTTATTTTCATGTAAGAAGATTTATAATAAAAATAAGATACAAGAAATTTTTATGTTCAATTGAAAAAATACATTAAAAAGAATCCATTATTTAATGATTATTAATTGAAAAAATCACAGTGATTTGAGTGAATCATTTAATGATATCTAGGGAAATTCAAAATGTAATATTTTTTCCCAATTCATCAGATCAATGATAGAGTATTTATAGTTAATATTTAACAAACTCCAAAAATAAAGATCATGGTGAATATTTTTATGGGAATATTCAAAGATTAACATGCAGAAATACCAATGTATAAATAATTACATAATAAATATAATATGAGTCAATGAAGAATGAAAATGGAAAATATTGAGACACCAAAATTCTACCAGTGAACATCATTAGTGTTGAAGAATAAGAAGACGATAAGAGAGACAAGTACTAAAACTATTGAATATCTCAAGTATTAATAAATATTTAAAAAAGAGTGATTGATGTGTTAATAATATTGAATATTCCAAATTAATAATTTATTGATGAATATAATGAATATGTATTTTCGAGGTGATTACATAAAATAAGAAATAAAATCATATTTTTTGGCATTGTAGGGACTCAAGATTACCTTACTAATCATTTGATAAAAATATATCCACTATTTGTTTCATTGTTATATGTTGGTATAACATACCATGTACTTAATGAATAATAGATATTTTTATCTATGTCTATTTATGAATTAGATAGTGTTTTAGAGGCTTAAAATGAGAATAAATCCAATCTTAAGCATGAAATACACTAATATTTTTAAAAGATTGTTTTACTGCCTTTTGATGGCAAACCATTTTTTAAAAAAAAAATTGAAAATTTTAGAAGCTATATTTTCCAAAATAAACATATTCTTTATTATTGGGACATTGAAATTTATCTTTGGTTAATTTTTGGTATTTTTCTGACAATGTTCATTTTTTAATGATTAGTGAAAAAAATACTGCATTTTACATCAAAAATGCATTTTTATCTAAGTTAATTATAGAGTAAGATTATATTTTTAATTTGATTCAAAGTGTAAATAGAATCTATTTTACCATTTAATCCAATGGTGGTCATTAGGATTAATTTCACTTTGTAATTGGGCATAAACAAGTGTCGAACTTTTCATAGATATTGTTTCTAAAAAACCCGCTATTTGTTTTGACAATGGGAATTATTTTTAAATTAATTATTTCAATTTCTGTTATTGTAATTTGGTAAAATGGATTAAATATTTGGAATCAGAAGGTCCGAATTATGTAATAAATACTCTTTTGTTTTTGGACATTATGAATAGTAACGAAGGAAATTATCTTTAATTATCTTGAATAATTAGTAATCGGGTAGTTAAGGATAATAAAATAATACCATAATAATAAAAAATGACCCAAAAATATGTCCTTATTCTACTGGTAGTGTCATGGCCGACCATGGTATTCCATGTGACAAACTTGGGGACCCCATGGAATCACTTTTGTGTGATAATGACTTTTTATCTTTTTATTTTTAAAGAATGTTAAATATAATAAAGAATGTATCAACTGAGTAATTTTTTTTTAATTTTTTCTAAATAAATGATCTAATGGACTATAAATAGTCATTGGAAACCTAGAAAGATTTCGAAAATCATAGTATTTTTTTATAATTTTTAGACATTAAATAAAGTAAATTATTTATGAAATCCTGATGATGCAGTGATTACCACATTAATGAACGATTTAAATAAAATGAATAGATAATGTAAAATATAAGAATTACAGATGTCAAATACCTATTGTATGAGTATATTTATAACCCTTATCACCTTATTCTTGAAATAAATCAATTTGGGACCTTTAAAATCTGAAACGCATTTGAAAATAAAGTAACATTTTATACCTTTCCAAGAGTGCCCCTCCTCCCCTCTTATAAAAGGCCCCCACCTCTACCTCCTTACCAACACTTCTCAAGCCATTGGCTCGGCAAAGATCTGATAATTGTATCTATCCACATCCTTGTATTCATCCTTTATTTCTTACCTTAGGTAGATAGCTCTTCAAGAAACCCTTTTGGTTCAAACCAAGAGGAGTTACCCGATTTAAAGGTAATGTCTTCACTTGTGTTCTTGTGTTTTATTTTGTTTCTCCAACCCCCTAAATCCTTTTTATTCATTTAATTTGTAACAACACCAGTATGTTCAATATACTAGGATGTTGTTATAATAATTATTCTAGCTACAATTAAACACACCTACATCTAATGGTTAAAGAACATACCGTTTTTGTGGATGGCAAATTTCGGCCTCACGAAATGATGATTGTTCAATATTCTTATAACACCTTAAAATGAGGCCATTAAGATGTCACTATATTTATATATGATATATAATATGTTTATGTTTTCCTTATGCTTCTGTATTTTTAATTTATGTCATACCTTTATGGCTTCAATTATGGGTATATGCGATATCTTCATTTTAGAAAGTGTGGACTACAACACCCTCAAAGTGATTTGATTCGTTAATTCCATATATGGGACGTATAAAGGATGGAATTAATGATATTATATATGATATTATACTTTAATTATAAAATAATTTTATATCATTATGATTCCATTCCATAAAATATGAAATAGAAAAGGAAGTATGCTTTCATGCGTACGTACGGCTTACCGTCTCCATGAACGGTGCATTTCATTTCCTACATCTAAATGTTATGTAATATTGTAAATGAATGTATATACTGGATATATATGAAATATATGATATCTAAATCATTAATATAATTCTGGATATAATGTATATTTTACCACATGAACAACTTGTAATTATAAAGAGTTTATTTTTGACTCAACTAGCATTGATCGACAAAACGACCATTCTTCACTTAAATAATTACATAGTGTTCATAAAATGGTAATAAGTGATATAAAAAGAATAATGAACTTGAAAAAGGTTCTTCAGAATTATAAATTAACACAAGTTTATTATTCAGGATGTTATAGAACGGTCGAGTCAAGTCCGACCTGAGGTATGGGATTTCGTCTCAATCTCCCTTCATTGAGGCATATTTTGTTTTATACACAAATTTCTTTTATACGGTGTATAAACCCCAATTAATTTTATGTTTATACAAAAGGAATATTTTTTATATGAATCATTTTACTAAACGATGTAAGGGAATGTTTTTTTGTCGTACGTATGCAGTGACAATGACTTCTCCGCCGCCGTGACCATTATTTGAGTTTATGCTTCCTCTACAAGACATAACTTTTTTTAAATGATAAATAAATACCATGTTTTACTTTTCCTTTATTTTGGTATTGAAAATTGTTTTCATAATTTTTTTATTATATCAATGTGTTGTATTGATATCTTGTGATTGAAATGTGGAAATGTTATGTTTCCTTTATGCATGTTTTATGTGATACGATTATGTTATGGTTCTTGGGAATTGTTCATGAAGATGGGTGGTTTTGTGATAAACTAAGGGCAGGTGATCCCAATGTAGCTCTCCAATGCATTGGGTATTTTTAAGGGGTTAAATGTTAAGGTTTCTCTGAATAGATTTACGGAATATGCTGTGAAGGGTATTCCAAACGTAACCATGAGGGTTACTCCCTACGTAAGATTGTTATGAATGCATCAAGTTACCTTTATGTCGTATGATTTCTATGATTTATTCATGATTTGATGAGGTGTGTTTAAATGCTTATGTTTTATGAGTAAATTATGATTTCATAAATGGACTAATGTTTTCATTTCATACTTTTATATCCCTTACTGAGCTTTTTATGATCATCCCATGTTTTTGAAATGTTTTTCACAGGTAAAGAGAAAGTTACATGATGTGATGATAGGGTCAAAGAAGTGTCATGAAAGAATCCATGTTTTGTTTTAAATATGTTTATGTTGATGGGAAAAAAATGAATACTATCTTTTATGTAACCACTTTGTTTAAAAGTGGAATGTAATGCAAGATTTATGATCTAATTCTCTAGAACTCTAAACCTTAAAAGATCCTTAATGTGTAATCTTGTAATAACTGAAGATTAAGTAATGTTTAAGGTTGGGGCCTTATAGTTGGTTTTATAGGTCGGTTTAGATAACTTTATGAGTTAGAATTCTATTAAATGATTATCCAAAAATATTTTTTTATGGTCAAATTGAAATGATATAGAATTTGAAGATTACCATGTTGCTTCATCTATGACATTTTTGTTCTGAATGGTTTTCCACAGAGGAAACAGGGAAGCAGTGCTATGAATGCTTACAGAAGGAAATAACCTTCTGAATCAGCATCTTGAGATGGTCGGAATTAGAACTTAACAGTTTGTTACAGTAATGGCATAGTTGAATTAAGTGATAAATGGTGGTTGTATCCATGCACAAGATCAACCATAGAGGAACATGTCAGTGGTGGACCATTTCATGAGGCAACATCCCCCATCATTCAGAGGATCATCTAACCCTGTGCTAGGTGAAGGGTGGATTAAAGAACTGGAGAAGATTTTCGAAGTGATGGGGTGTTCATACAATCAAAAGTTAGTCTTGTTATTTACCGTTTAGAGGGTGCAGCAGATCAGTGGTGTTCGATGGTTAAAAATATCCGGGACGCTGATGAGATTGATGCTCTTGACTGGGATGAATTCAAAGGTATGTTTCTTGAGAAGTATTTTCCTAAGGCTATTCGACCTAGGGTGGAAAAACAATTCGTGGAATTGAGGCAAGAGGAAGACTCAGTGGCTGCCAATGAAGAAAGGTTCACTCGATTTGCAAGGTATTCTCCAAATTTTTTCCGAGACCTTGATAGTAAAATCAATCATTTTTACTCAGGATTAAAGCCAAAATATCAAAGGGCTTTGGCTTCTCGCGAGTTAAAGAGTTACGAAAAGCTTGTTCGATGTGCTGAGAAGGTGGAAATGGAGTTTTCCAATGATCAAGTGTCCTATAAAAATAAGCAAAATAAGAGACTGAGGTGGAAAGAGAAAGGAAGGAATTCTTCAAAAAGGTCTTATGGTAAGAAAACGAAGTTTCTAGTTTGTGATAAATGTGGTAAAAGGCATGCTGGGGAATGCCTTCTAAATTCTCGAAAGTGATGCCGATGCGGTAAGATGGGACATAAGGCTCGTGATTGCACTGAAAAAGATCAAGGTGATGATAATACCAAATTTGATTTACAGTTAGTGAAATGTTTTAAGTGCCATGAGATGACTCACTATGAAAACGAGTGTCCGACAAATAGCTCGAGTGATGGGAAGCAGTTAGACTACAAGAAGAAAGGGGTGGTAAAATCTTTTGCAACTACTTCAGCAAATTTCGGGCCATCAAATGAAGTTGTATCAGGTACTTTGTTTTTTTTCAGATTATGCCAGTGTGTTGTTTGATTTGGGGTCTACAGATTCACTCATCTCTGAAAAATTTTCTAGTAAAATAGGAATACCATCTCAAGAAATGACTCTTGAACTTGTGGTAAAAACACCTAGGGGAAATGTTGAGGCAAAAAGAATTTATAAGAATATTCCAATCATTATCCATGGAAAGAATCTACCTACCAACCTTATTGTTTTACCTCTAGTAGAGTTTGATGTTATCCTTGGTATGGATTGGCTCTCTATTTACCATGCTATGATTCATTATATAGCCAAAGAAGTTTCTTTTCAAAAAGACTTTCAGTTTGTGTACATGAATGAACCCTTAATGTTGATAACATATCAAGAGGACGAGAGACTTGTAAAATATAGAAATGAATGTTACCTTGCACATATCGTTGGAAACAGGGGAAATGTTCAGATTAATGATGTGCCAGTGGTAAATGAGTATCCTAATGTTTTTCCTAATGAGTTGCCCGGAATAATACCAGACCAGGAAGTTGAATTTATCATTGACATATTTCCTAATGCTAAACCAATTTCCAAACCCCCTTATCCAATGGCTCAAATTGAACTTTTAGAGTTGAAGGATCAATTGCAAGATTTATTATAGAAAGGTTTCATTCGACCTAGAACATCACCATGGGGTGCCCTTGTTTTATTTGTTAAAAATAAATATGGTTCAATGAGACTTTGCATTGATTATAGAGCCTTGAATAACATCAATGTTAAGAACAAATATCCTTTACCTCATATCGATGATTTGTTTGATCAGCTCTAGGGAGCTCAGTTTTTTTCAAAGATTGACCTGAGATCGGGGTACCATCAGTTGAAGGTATAGGAAGAAGATATTCCAAATACCGTGTTTCGTATAAGATATGGACATTATGAATTTTTAGTAATGCCTTTTGGGATAACCAATGCACCTGTTGTATCCATGGACCTTATGAATGGAATTTTCCATGAGTTCTTGGATAACTTTGTGGTTGTATTCATTGATGATATTTTTGTGTTTTTTAAAATTAAAGAGGAGCATGAAAGACATTTAAGGGTTATTTTTCAAACCTTAAAAGAAAATAAATTGTATGGGAAATTTAGCAACTGTGAGTTTTGGTTGCAACAAATTTCATTCCTTGGTCACATTGTTTCTAAAGATGGGATAAATGTTGATCCTGCAAAAACAAAGGTTGTTGATGAATGGACATGACCCACAAATGTAACTGAGATTCGTAGATTCCTTGGTTTGTCAGTCTATTACTGAAGGATTGTTAGAAATTTTTCATGGTTATCTAGTCCAATGACTAAGCTAACTCGGAAGGGTGTTATGTTTTTCCGGACTAAATAATGTGATGATTGTTTTCAGGAATTGAAAAGATGATTGGCGAATGCTCCAATTTTGGCACTACCTTATAGGAATGGTGAGTTTGTTATCTACAGTGATGCTTCATTGAAAGGACATGGTTGCATCCTAATTTAGAATTATCAGGTAATTACTTATGCTTCATGACAGTTGAAAACTCATGAGGTAAATTACCCTACACATGATTTGGAATTAGTTGCTATTGTTTTCGCTTTAAAAATTTGGAGGCATCATTTGTATGGAGTAAAGTGTGAAATATATATTGATCAAAAAAGTTTAAAGTATATATTCACTCAGAAAGAATTGAACATGAGACAGAGGAGATGGCTATAATTAATCAAGGATTATGATTGTACAATTAATTACCATCCAGGAAATGCAAATAAAGTGGATGAAGCTTTCAGTCAAAAAAGTAATTCTTCATTAACAATGTTGCATTTGTAATTTGATCCTTTGGTTAAGTATTTGATGAACTTTGTCATATAAGTTGTTGGTGTGGGACGTTCTTCTGTTTTTTTTGAGGTACCAGTGAAACCTTCTCTATCAGATAGAATTAAGAAAGCACATAAGCAACATAGTGAGTTGCAGAAAAGGGTAGAGCTGGTTCAGAAGGGTAAGTTGTCTGAATTCAACATTGATAATGATTTTGTTTTGAGATTTGGGAAGAGATTGTGTGTTTCGTGTGATTCACAGTTGAGGAGAGAGTTATTATGTGAAGATCATAGTTCTCTTTTTTCAGCTCATCCGGGAAGTACTAAGATGTATAGAGATCTTCAGGAGTATTACTGATGGGATAGAATGAAAAGAGACATTGCTGATTTTATTGCGAAGTGTTTGACTTGTCAATAGGTTAAAGTAGAGAGGCAGTTATTGAAAGAGATGATTCAGAATTTACCAGTGCCAGAGTTAAATGAGAGAATATATCAATGGACATTGTTGTGGGATTGAGGAAGACACCTTGAGGTAATAATGCAATCTGGGTTATTTTTGATCTCTTGACTAAATATGTCCCTAGATCAACTTTCCCCTTTGTATATTAATGTGATATTCAGGTTACATGGAGTTCCTCTCTACATTGTATCTGACCGTGATCCCAGGTTCACTTCTAACTTTCGGAAATGCCTTCAGAAGTCATTGGGTACTGACTTAAATTTTAGTACGGTTTTCCATCCTTAATCAGATGGGATGTCAGAACGAACGATTCAGACTTTGGAGCATATGCTACGTGCTTGTTCAATGGATTATCAGGGAATTTGGGACCAACATCATTACTTGGTTGAGTTTTCTTATAATAACAGTTTTCATTCTAGTATACAGATGGCACCATTTTATGCATTATATATGAAGCAGTGTCGAACACCATCTTTTTGGGATGAAGTAGGTGAAAGGAAGTTGATGGGACCAGAATTGGTAGAAGAGTTGGCAGAAAAAGTTCAGCTGATACAGAAACACATGAGAACAGCTCAGAGTAGGCAGAAGAGTTATGCGGACAACAGGAGGAAGGATCTCTCTTTTGAGGTAGGTGATCTTGTTTTTCTCAAAGTTTCACCATGGAAAAGTGTGATGCAATTTGGTATGAAAGGAAATATGAGTCCAAGGTTCATTGGACCGTATTAAATTCTGGAGAGAGTTGGATCAGTTTCATACTGAGTGTCTTTACCTTCGAATTTATCATAGGTACACAATGTTTTTCATGTTTCAATGTTAAAGAAGTACATGCAAGATCCATCTCATGTTTTGAGTCCAGAGGTAGTTCAGCTGGAAGAAGATCTATCTTATGAGGAACAACCAGTCCAGATTCTTGACCATAGGGAGCTAGTGTTGCAGAATAAAGAGATTCATCAAGTAAAGGTTTTGTGGAAAAACCAGATTATTGAAGAGGCAACATGGGAATCTGAAAATGCAATGAGGGATAAAGACCCCCACTTATTCGATAAGTAAATAAATTGCGGGGACGCAATTTTATAAAGGTGGGAATGGTGTAACATCCCAAGTAAGTAATGAATAATAGATATTTTTATCTATGTCTATTTATGAATTATATAGTGTTTTAGAGGCTTAAAATGAGAATAAATCCAATCTTAAGCATGGAATACACTAATATTTTTAAAAGATTGATTTACTGCCTTTTGATGGAAAACCATTTTTAAATAAACCTTTTGAAAATTTTATAAGATATATTTGTAAAAATAAAAATATTATTTATTATTGGGACATTGAAATTTACCTTGGGTTATTTTTTGGTATTTTTCTGACAATGTTCATTTTTTATTGAATAGTGAAAAAAATACTGCATTTTACATCAAAACTGCATTTTCATCTAATTTAATAATATGTTTAGATTATATTTTAAATTGGTTCTAAATTGTAAATAGAATATATGTTTACCATTTAAACCAATGGTGGTCATTAGGTTTAATTTCTCTTTGGAATTGGTAATAAACAAGTGCCAAACTTTTCATAGATATTGTTTCTAAAAAACCCGTTATTTGTTTTGACAATGGGAATTATTTTTAAATTAATTATACCAATTTATGTTTTTGGAAATTGGTAAAATTGATTAGATATTTGGAATAAGAAGGTGTAAATTATGTAATCAAGACTATTTTGTTTTTGGACATTATGAATAGTAACTACGGTAATTATCTTTAATTATTTTGATTAATTAGTAATCGAGTAGTTAAGGATAATAAAATAATATCATAATAATAACAAATGACCCCAAAATGTGTCCTAATGATACTGTTTGTGTGATGGATGACCATGGGATGCCTTGTTCCAAACTTGGGGACCCCATGGAATCACTTTTGTGTGATAATGACTTTTTATCTTTTTATTTTTAAAGAAAGTTAAATATAACAAAGAATGTATCACCTGAGTAAATGTTTTATTAATTTTGTCTACATAAATGATATATTATAATATAAATAGTAATTGGAAAGATAAAAATATTTCCTACATCATATTATTTTATTTATAATTTTTAGACATTAAATAAATTAAATTATTTATGACATAATTAATGATGCCGTGATTACCTCATTAATTAACGATATAAATAAAATGAAACGATAATGTAAAATATAAGACTTAAACTTGTCAAAGTCCTATTGGATGAGTATATTTCGAACCCTTATCACCTTATCCTATAAATAATTCAATGTAGGACCTTCAAAAGCCGAAACTCATTTGAAAATAATGTAACATTTTATACCATTCCAAGATTGCCCCTCCTCTCCTCTTATAAAAGGCCCCCACCTCTACCTTCATACCCACACTTCTCAATCCGTTGGATCGGCCGTGCTCTGCTCATTTAATCTGTCCACATCTCTCTCTAAATCATATAAGCCTTAAAATAGGCATAAATCTCTTCAAGAAGCCCTTTTGGTTCAAACCAAGAGGAGTTACCGGATTTAATGGTAATGGCTTCATTTGTATTCTTCTGTTTTATTTTGATTCTCCAACCCCCTAAACTCTTTTTATTCATTTATTTTGTAACAACAAAAGTATTTTCAATATACTATGATGTTTTTATAATAATTATTCACGGTACACTAAAACAAACCTACATTTAACAGTTAAATAACATACTGTTTTCGGGGATGGCGAATTTCCGCCTCACAAAATGACGATTATTCAATATTCTTATAACACCTTCAAAGGTGGCCATTAAGATGTCACTATATTTATATATGATATATAATATGTTTATGTTTTACTTAAACTTCTGTATTTTTCATTTATGGCATACCATTATGGCTTCCATTATGGGTATACGTGATATATTCATTTTAGGAAATGCGGACTACCGCCCCCACAAAGTGATTTGATTCGTTAATGTCATATGTGAGACATATAAAGGAAGGAATTAATAATATTATATATGATATTATACTATAATTATAATATAACTTTATATCATTATTATTCCATTCCATAAAATACTAAATAGAAATGAAAGTAGCGTTCATGCGTACGTACGACTTACCGTCTCCTTAAACGGTGCATTTCATTTCTTACCTCTAAATGTTATGTAATATTGTAAATACATGTACATATTGGATATATATGACATATATGATATCTAAATCATGAATATAATTCAGGATATAATGGATATTTTACATCATGAACAACTTTTAATTATAAAGAGTTTATTTTTGAATCAAGTGCCAATGATCAACAAAACGACCATTATTAACTTAAATAATTACATAGTGTTAATAAAATAGTAATAAGTGATATAAAATGAATAATGAACTTTAAAAGGGTTATTAAGAAAGTATAAATTAACTCAAGTTTATTATTCAGGATTTAAACAACGATCGAGTCATGTAGGACCCGAGGTATGGGACTTCGTCTCAATCTCCTTTCAGTGATGCATATTTTGTTTTATACAAAACTTTATTTTATATGGTGTATAAACCCCTTTGAATTTTACGTTTATTCAAAAGGAATCTTTTTTATACAATTTTTTTACTAAATGACAAAATGGAATGTTTTTTTGTCGTACGTATGCGGTGACAACGACTTCTCCATCGTCGTGACCATTATTTGAGTTTTGGCTTCCTCTACAAGCCATAAATTTTTTTAAATAAAAAATAAATACCATGTTTTACTTTTCTTTTATTTTGGTATTGAAAGTGGTTTTCATAATTTTTTTATTATATCAATGTGTTTTATTGATATCTTGTGATTGAAATGTGGAAATTTTATGTTTCCTTTATGGATGTTTTATGTGATACAATTATGTTATGGTTCTTCGGCATTGTTTGTAGAGATGGGTGGTTTCGTTATAAACTAAGGGTTGGTGAGCCCGATATAGCTCTCCAATGCATTGGGTAACGTGAAGGGGTTAAACGTTAAGGTTTCTCTGAAGAGCTTTAGGGAATATACTGTGATGGGTATTCCAAACGTAACTATGAGGGTTACTCCCTACGTAAGAATGTTATAAATGCCTCATGTTACCTTTATGTCTTATAATTTCTATGATTTATTCATGATTTGATGAGGTGTGTTAAAATGATTATTTTTTTGAGTAATGTATCATTTCATACATGGACTAATGTTTTCATTTCGTACTTTTATATCCCTTACTTATCTTTTTATGCTAATCCCATGTTTTTGAAATGTTTTTCACAGGTCAAGGGAAAGGTACATGATGTGATGATTGGGTCAAGGAAGTGTCATGAAAAAATCCATGTTTTTTTTAAAATATGTTTTCATTGATGGGAAAAAATGAATACTATCTATTATGTAACCACTTTGTTTAAATGTGGAATGTAATGCAAGATTTATGATCTAATTATCTAAAACTCTAAACCGGTAAATATCCTCAATGTATAATCTTGTAATAACTCAAGATTAAGTAATGTTTAAGTCTGGAAACTTATAGGTGGTTCTTTTATAATTGTAATTTTTTGCGTGTAAATGTAGTTCGTGTTGGTTTGGGGTTAAAGGCCATACAATTCCCCTATTTTTTTGAAAATAAAATAGTAGTTATGTGTGTATAGAATGAAAACTAACACACACCAAGAACTAGAACAAACATTTCTAGTGAACCTAATAGACATTTTTTTTCAAATTTTGTAGAATTTTATATCTCTTTAATTTATGTTGAACAACTAGGAGATGTTTGATTATGATATTCTTACATTAAATGACTTATAAATAATTTAAAAGTTATTTATTAGTACAATTATTCCACAATATTATAGTACCCTATTAATGTGGATGCATTGACACTTTAACATACAAAAAATCTTATCAAATCTCATGGTTATACCTCTTATTTGATACTCTTTCATAGCATGAAAACATTACAAATTTTAGATTTTGAGAATTTTTTGTTTTCCTCAACAATTAAAATATTGAGGTTATATCTGCCATGAACTTGGAGAATAAGAATAAGTGAGATTTAATAATGTTAAGGGATATCTCACCCATTGGAAAATTTAAGGAGGAAATAAATATCAAAATACATTTTCAGAAATCCTAGAAAAATAAAATTTTCAATGGATGTTGTAGATTTAGTGGTAGAATTCAGTAGTATTTATATGAAAACATTTCTAACTTAGTATTTTTAATGTTATTTATATTAATATGTGGTTATTAAATTTTTATTCCCTGTTTTTTAAATACATGAATCAAGTACCCATGGGTAATATCATCTTTCCCAGGATTCAAAAGTTAATGTGTATGTTTTTTTCTGAAAAAACCCTAAATTATTTCCCAAAAGTATAAGTCAATTTTATTTTCAAATACTCTGTAGATGCACATGAAGAAATTAACTAATTGAAGGAGATGCTGAAAGATAGAGGATTAACAAACCCCAAAGGTGCTTATGTTTACCAATATCACCAAAAAATAGAAAAAAGGTGATAGCAATATTGATCCATGAGAAGGATTCGATATAGTTTAGAAGAATTTTTTCAATATTATTTGATAAAAATATGAATCATTGAAGGGGCTTGAGGATAAAATTCATGCATTGGAATAAAAAAAGACCTATCATTGATGTTATGAATTCCCAATTTGAAATTAATAATGAAAAAATTAAATATCTTTATAATTATTTATTAGAGAAGAATAAGATACTTGAATATTATGATTGGTATTTTGAGTAGATCGAAAAGAAATTAATGGAAAAATAATGTCAACAATTGATGATAAAGAATCCCAAGAATCTAATGTGTTTTGAGATTGATGTAAAATGATATATTTATAGGTGGTGAAAATTTTATCTTTAAAAACAATTTGTAGAATAGATACTAATATTTATATTTCTCAAGAATATCATGGAGATAAAATAAAAATATCTATTAAAAATAATATATTCAATCTTTTTTGGAGATTTATCTACTGTAGGATAAATGATAATAGTGGAAATACATACTCTCAAAAATGTTTCTTTTAATAATTCATTTTCTACTTTTAATATTGGATAAAATGAAAATATAAGAGAAATATAGGTTGATAAAAAGCTTAATAAGCCCAAAACTGTTAAAAAGGTGCATGTAATAGGAATTAGAAAATTAGTTTCCACGAATGAATCTCAAAAGGATGAATTTGTATATAAAATCAACAGGATCGCAGAGCTGAAAGAATTGTTTTAAAGGAGAATCTATAAATTTTTTGATACTTTTGGTCATATGAGAGGTTTTAGAAACATTCTACATGTTATTATCATAATATTCAAATCTTGTAGAGAAAAAAACCACATATTAAGGGGGAGTAGGTATAAGTATGATAAATGTAAAAATAGATAGTTAATAAACTATTTATCTCTTACAAATTGGATTGCATGGAATATTTTTAGTTAAACTAAGACAAATGTAGTCATAATTATTATGGATGTTGTTTCATACATACTAAAAATGATATATTTTTAATTGAAGAAATAAGGAAAAAAATATGGGTAAGAAACAAAGAGGAAAATATGTTTTGTTTACCTTGGGGTATGAAGAAAATAAGTTATTAAAAAATAAAATTACAAAGACTATGTATGATTCTACACCATTGATAAATATAATACTTTTCTAAATTGAAATAAACGAACACACAATTAACCAATTGAATAAATCCATTAGTATTTATGTTGAAGGAATAAAGTTGGATATATAAAGTTGAGAGCCAATTTGTGTAATATAAAACAAAGATCAGTTTGGTGGGGAACATATGTGAGAATAAAGAAGAAGTTTAATTTATCAAGAAGATTCCAAACGTGGGTAACCCAAAAATTCTCAATAATCCATTTGTAATGTGGGATCAATGACACATTTAAAAAGATTATATGATCTTATATCATGTCTAGTTGAAATTATTAATCAATATAAGAAGACAAAAATTAATGCATATCTTTTAAGGTTATTATAAATTAAGTGGTTCTATTAAAGGTAAATATTCATTTAAGAAGGAAAACTATACTTCTTAAGGAGATTATTTTTTTGAAAAATAAGGGATAAATCATAATGGATATTTAAAACTTTGATATGAAATGTAAGGAGTTTCTAGGTTGTGAGATAACTCTCAATTTAATGGATATCACTAATGAGATATGATGAAAACTCCATATTCATATATCTACTATATTTTTTATATTGAAGAGATTAATAGTAATTCATTCATGGGGATAACTAGTTTCATGATCATGATATGAAAGTGTTATAGAAATATGTACACATATATCTTTAAATTGATATATCATATTTCCATTATTATTGATGATATATTATGAAGAAAAAATCTGGAATTTTATTTCATGAATATATCATCCTTGGTGAAGAGATGATAGATTTTACCTAATGAGGAGGAGTTGGTTGAGATAATATTTCATGTTGTTTTACGAGAATTTGGAAATATATAATGTTCATGAAAATTTAATTTTTGAGGTATGTTATATATGTTTTCTTATCCTTTTACTAATTTAAAAAATTAGGATTTTAGATGATATAAATTCCATTTATTAATGACATGCTATTTGAAATTATGTCAAGAAAGACACAGATGTGGCTAGATATTTGTGAAATAGATTGGTCAACATTATTTTCAATAGTAATCATTGAACATGTATACATGGGCATGATTAATTGATAATGGAAATACAATATTAGACTTTTTATTTATTTTCAATAATGGTGAGAGAAATTTATTTGAGATTGTAATGAAATATATTTATTTATGGGTATCGATAATAAATAAAAAGGGTGATATTGTCAATATAATGGTTTATGAATTTTATATTTTATAAATAATAAATCCAGTTAATATATATTGGATGATTATGATGAACCCACTATTCTAAGACAAATTATAGGGCTTTTTATCTATATACTATGATATTGGTAAATTCAACCCATGGATGAAAATTTGAGTTTCTATTTGAATATTAATATGAGGTGAAACCAATTATAATAAAAAGATTTTAATATTCATTTAATATATACAATATATGGAAGATAAATAAGTGTAATTATTTGGAGAAGAAGAAGCAGAGAAGAACAATTCAATTACAAGACTCATAAGGATGGATATTATATGGTTTTGAGTTCTGTGGAGTAAGAATATTTCTAGACATAACACCTCAATATGGTGAGTAATATTTTGGATAAGAATTATAATGATATATCATTATAGTTTTTTATTATTAAGATGTTTCGTAATATGAAAAGTTCACTGGGTTTATGGTGTTTGATGGAACGGATCTAGAGTAGAATTGAGAGAGGTGTTGCATTGTTTAATAAATGATTATCATACTATTATTAATATTATATAGGGATAGATGAGATAATTTGAGACTTCAATAGATTTGGGAGAAATTTTGATATTATTGTAGAAGATATGAAGATATCCCAATGTTATTTAAGTTGATTTGAGGTTCACAAGACTGTTTGGAGATGAGTTCATGATGTTTCAATAATTTTATGAGATGAACCACGAAATTATGATTTGATCTTTTATAGATGGAGTTCATAATTGAGAATAATTGTAGTTTTAGACTTCAAGTACAATATCATTGCGTCCAAATCATTAAAAAAATAAAAACTCAAAATATTAATACCTAGATATGTGTGATCTTATAGAGTGGAACTTGAAAAAGCACTAAGATATGTTAGAATAACATTGAGTTCACACTATGATATGTAAGAGTAAGTTGGAGGATATGTAAGATTAATATGATAATACACATGAGAAACAATGATGTTTCATATCGTAAATAAGATGATTTTAGGGGATATATAATAGTGACATGTCATTTCAACTAATTAGTATGATCTTTGTTGAGGATATTTAAGATTAAAAAGTACTTTTCTTAGGATATGTGATATTAAATTATTTTTTAGCATTATATTATTAATGATTCATATATGATGACACAACATGATTAATATGTGATGCAAGAACATTTTTTATGATGATATTTAATGTATAAAATTGTACAATGAGATAGAACATTGTAGAAAAATACTACTTTCATGTAAGAATGCTAATGTAAGAAAGGAGATGTGAAAATTTAAAACTTTTAATGAAGGTATATACATATAATATTCTTTATTTTTCTATGAATTAAATGTGATTATAATTATTATTTTATTGGATAATTTTCGTCCAATTTCTGGGATTCAAAAATAGATATATTTTAAATTACATTGAGGATTGAAGTTGGAGAATTTGTAGGGAATTTTTGAAAATTTTCAAAAATAATTATCACAATGCCGATTTGTATGGATATTTTCACTAGTGAATACTATAAAATATCCATGAAATTAATTAAAAGTTTATAAATAGATAAAAATTGAAATTAATAATGTATAAATGGAATATTTACACACAATTAGAATATTTGGAATATTTTAAGTGTCATAGAATAAGGAGAAGAGAAGGGAGAGACCCACATTTCTACCAAAAAATATATTTATTATCAATAAATATTGAGAAAACACACCATATCAAGTTAGTACAGTTGAATATTCTATATGTTCTTGTTTTTGAAGAATACGAAGAGGAAGAAGTTTCTACCACTGGTGAAAAAGAACATATTTGTTTAATCTATTACATACATGATCTTACCATACTATCTATTATACAAGAAGATATACACTATTTGTGTTGTTATTATTTGTTAGTGGTATTGAATATAGAAATTAATTACTTTATATTTGATTGGTCCTAACATATGGTTCTAGTCTATCCACATTTACATAGTTGATTTTTATTATAAAATAGATTCCATGTATGTTTGGGATAACAACCACCATAAATCTCACAATAACTCAAACATCATGAGTGAAAATAATAAATACTCATCTGCTGAGTTCCATGATATTTTTACTATCTTTAATGCATATATAATGAGTGAGAGATGATTGATTATTATATAGTCACATAAATAAGTGTATAGGTAATATGAATTGGTTTTTATTATTAAAATATATTAATATTGATTCAACATCTCTCAGCAAGGCTACACATGTCCGGTGAGGAACAATAGAAAATATTTATTAATTGGATATCATCATTATATTATCATTACGGTTAAAAAATCATAATTGAGTGATCATCTCATTGGTGGGAATGTTATAACAAGAATATTTTAGATTGATTTTCATTAGGAGAACATTATAAAGATGTGATGGGGATTTTCTCAAGAGTTTGGAGCCTTATGGATACAAATTTCTTAGAAACTATTTTTCATGTCTTGAAATATTTTGAGAAAATACTGATTGTATGAATACAAGTTGGATTCATGATCCAATCATAAGCTTCAATCATAATTGTACCTAGTGCTTAGGAGTGAACTGGGGTCTCTTGATAAACAAAATTGGTTAAAGGATATTCATTTCCATTTTGAATGGATAAATACCCCTACGGAGATATATGTAAAAATACTAGTTTCCATATTTAATGGTGATTCATTTTAATTAGGGGCCATCCTTTATCTAAATGTAGTTTATGTTAGAGATCTATGGATTTTGTTACATTCAATATTTTACAGGAGGTTCTATACTAATATTATATATAATGATATGTTTTATAACTTTTATGAACATCATCAACATAGAAAATATATGATATAGTATATTTATAGTATTTTAGGTCATTCCATTAGACATCAATATTTTTGGGAAGCAATCATATGAAAAAGTTCAACTTTAAGAACAGACTCAAATACTTATTATTAAGACACTATGCCTATTATGACTGAACGCCTTTTCAAAGTTAGTATAAATGAGAATTTTTGGGAAAGGAATAAATTTTGAAATCATAGTATTCCATTTAACGTCATCTCATATTGAAAATGTAATTAAGGTTGGATGATATAAATAATGGTGATGGGAGTTGGGTAATATAGTAGGATTTTTCCACACTAACTTGACTTAAGAGGAAAAATTATTATTTTTTACAATGGGGAATGGATGGGTATGTTTTCTCACCATGTTTAATTTAACCGGGGGATTTCTAGTCCTATTTGAATATATGACTTATGTGTATGTCCCATAATTACAACTGATTGTTTTTATAAAAGAATTTATGGGAAAGATATGAAAGACCCTCATTTTTAAGCATTCCATTAATTGTTTTGTTTCTTAATGATAAATAAATTATTTTTATTGACATTTTTAAATTTTATTTGAGAGTGTTATGTGATTTTTCATTGGAGGAATAATTTTCATAGTGATTTATAACATATTCATAAATGGTAGTAGTTGTGTAGAGTAACATTTTGTGTCTTGATATTTTATTTTGGACCATGATATGTAAATTTGGGTATTTTGGTTTAATTTGAGTATGATATTGATATAATTATAGTAGGGATCATCTAATATATTTTATAGTGTATGTATTTTTTGTTATGTGTATTTATGAAAACATCTTGGTTGATGTGTGTATCAAAATTGACAAGTTCAAAATTGAGTTTTTTATCAATAATGTGGTGAGGTTTAAGTGATACGTAAATGGTTCTAAAAAATACTATAATTCAGGATTCGTCTATAAAAATTGGTTTAATTTATATCATTAATAATTTATACAATTCAGGCTTCCTTGGTTTGAAGTGGTATTTGATTTCAATTAGGTATGTGTGAAGGTTTTAATTATAATTATGAAAAGGTAATGTTTTGGGTGATGAAAATAATTTCCATCCAAAAGAAAAGTGGGGGATATTAGCATGTACTTGGGTAAAGAGGAATTAGTTAGATAATTGGGGAGAATAGCCTATATTTTTAAATTTTAGTGATGGTTTGTAAGGCTATGATAATTTATAGTAGTGTGGAATAAGAACAATTTACAAGATGGTAATAATGGAGGAGATAACACTGAACTTACTAGTTGATGAGACTAATAATAGAATAATTATATATTATACACTTAAATCACTCAAAATTATTTCAAAGTGTGGAGAAAAGCTATATGCACTATAAATATTCCATCCCTGTGTAATCATGCATGAACGATTTCAAAATATGTGATGAAAAATGTAAGATGAAGGATGAATTTGGAGAGAGAGTTTAATGTTGTTAAGTAATATTTAAATACACTATATTGAGTATTTAAATAATGATAACTGACTAGGAAACAAGATTAATATGTTTTAATGTCTCCATAACAAAATACCATTATTTGGTGTTGTTTCAAGATGAGTTCAAGTAAATAAAGAAATCTTGAGATGATTTTACAATGATTTTTGAGTTAATTTTCTTTCTTTTAATGGTTATTGATTAAAAATAGATATTTATATTATGGTTATGAAACCTTATAACCCTGTTTAAGAGTATTTTAATCAAATAATTTGATGAATATAATAGGAAAATTAATCTATGTAGGATTTATTTTAGGGAAATTTATGGCTCATTGGACATAGTGTGTGTGAGTTTTCCGTAGCAACAAAAGAGTCATTATAATATGTGTAAAAGACATATAAACCTATTTACGGGCAAGATATGTCTACCTACGTGTCTTGAAAATCATCTTACTAGTCATCTAAAAAACATACAAGTCTTTCCTTAGAAAAAATCATGTTTTATATTGAATGAAAATTAATGACTCCAAAATTTATATTCCAAAGAATAATTTAATTACAATGATCCAAGAGTTATTTATTCAAGTTATAAAACATTAAAAATATTATAAAATAAATTATTCAATCTTGATATGTGGAATATGAAATGATATAGAAGACGATTAGGTTTCTAGGCTTTATATTCATATATTTTCAAAAGAGGACATTTGAAAATCATGTTAACAATAAAAATAGAGAATAAATATGACAATACTACAGTGGACATCATTTGTTTTACATCAAAACATGAATTATGAAAAAAATTAAAATCATGTGTTAAGGAAATAGAGATGAGTTGTACAACTATGTAATTTATTCTATCATTAAAGAATGAAAATATATATATTATTTAATCTTTAAATAAAAAAATAAATCAGGTGTTGAATAGAATATTCCAAAATGTTTTCAAAAACAAAAAATGATCTATAATTCAACATTAATGAGATGAAAAATAGGGCTGTGATGCTATTATAAGATTATAGACTTATGATAGAGTCTTTATTGTTTTTCACAGAATCTATTAAGATTAAATTAGATAAATTATACGCCAAAAGATAGTATTTAATTTTATATAGCATGGAATGTTATTTATTTATAGAGCATATTTTGAGAATAAGGATAAACCATAGTTTATAGGGAGGGATACCTAAACAATTATTATGCCAAATTAGAATGATAAAGAATTTGATGGAAATATTTCAATATAGAGTTTTTATTCAAGAAAGGTTGTTCTAAATGGGGGAATTTATTAACAAATACATAAAATACAATATGAACCCAAAATAGGCCTATTAATTATTCAACTTTTATGGATGGCAATTAGAAATACAAAAAATAGAATGTTCATGGATATTGAAAATGTTGGGATACATTAATCAAGACACATGATAAAGTGATAATATTTAGAAAGAGAGAAAAGTGTGATGTAGGAGTAGCCACAATAGATCTTCACTATAGTATGTGAGTTAGCCGAGAGAGAAGGTGTCCACTCATAGAAGAAGAAAATAGAAAATTAAGATAACTAATACTCTCTAATAATAATAAGGAGGTTATATAAAACCTATATAGAAGTATAAAACCAAATGGGTTTCTGTTGAGAGGCGTGTTATGGAGCCCTCATTGAATAATACTTTGAAACCAAATTAATGAAATGGAAGAGGAGATTGAGTTACATCTCTAGAGGATATTATTTTGGGTGTTTTATTCTATTTTTTAATGGGGTTTATACCTAAAAACAATGATATAATTTCTTTTGTAAATTTATTCTGAAATAATGTGTCATCACTATGGATATCCCATCATTTTCACATTAATTCATTATTCTTTATCCACACTTAAATCATGTGAAACCTCATTATTACCCTCACCTAGATGTTTTAGATTAATAAGAGGGATGCAGTGACCATTAAAATATATAATATTACTTATCATATTGATTGTCACTCTCTAATAACGCAAAGAATACACTGGTACTCTGGATTAAAGGAAGTTGAGAGATCATAAGTGGTCTCTATTTTCAATCTAGTGAAGGAGGGAAGAGTATAACAAAAAAATATATCTTATACAGTTTATTTTTTGTTTTTTTATTATAATGATATATATAATACATTATGAGAAAATTTTGAGGCATAATGTCATTGGTAGATTAGATATGTAATCCATAAAATAAACTAACATTAAAAAATATTCATTTTAAACACCATATTTTTCAAACACTATCCATTGAAATGTAAATAATTGACATGATAATATAAGGAGAGATATAAGAAAATGGGTAACCAAAAAATCCTTATTAGGTAACAATCAAAAAATAGTACGATGATAAATAGTACATGTGATATAAGAGGCACATCATGATAAAAAACGATTTATGAACCATATATACTCACTTGGCAGCATGGAAAGAGAAAATCATATCATAAAACCATGGAATAATTGGAATGTGGCTATAACATAAAACATGAAATTATAAGCATAATTCAAGTCTAACTAGAAAGGAATAATAACATAACTCTCTTAGGATAAAAATCTTTGCACAATACATGTTATATATTGAGATAAAATCAATACCCAATATATTCAATATGATAATATGCCCATATAGTGGTATTTTTTTTATCCGGAGGTAGTTTAAACCAAATCTAAATAATCCTATATTGGTTTCAGAAAACTGCTACAAAAATTGGTGTCGGTAATCAACATGTGGTAGTTTCATCTAATTATAATCGGTTTTTAGAAAGCTTCATATAACGTGTATTTCATGTTGGTTTTTTAGTTTTAGAAATGGTTATGGATTAAAAAAAATAACTTCAATCTAAAGGTGGATTTATCCGCTACAATTTTATAATCCTTTTAATGAGAAAACCCACACTAATATAGAAAAAACATCTAATATGTCATTTTTTAAATTTAATGGTGCTTTTAATCCCCTCTATAAAGATATACCATAATATAAAGTAGGTTTAAACCGCCGTGAAAAAAATTATATCTAGAAGTAGTTTAAACTACTGCTATAACATGAATGAAAAAACATGTTGTAGGTTATGCAGCCCTAGAAACTGTAGCTTGAACAACATAGTGAACTACATTAATTTCAATATAAACAAGGAAGGTGAAGGGGTAATGACTACCATCATGACACCATAATCTAATTCCATGAATCGTTTTCAAGATCATGTTTCTCTACCTTATTCATGATCCACCCAAAAAAACCACGACACAACCCCCAAGGTTCATGACATTTGACAAAAGACCAAGAAATCACAACATATTATTCATGTTGTATTGATAGTGTTCATGATGCAACATAATTCTTATTCCTAAACATAAGGGGACCGGGAAATCATATGTTAACCCTATTCCATAATTGAACTCATAATACCACAAATAATTCACCACAAGATAAACTGAACAAAAACAAAAACCAATGACTTAATTCTCACATAAAAACATCTCATTATATGTCATATCCTTGATTGAAATGGATAAACACACTCAGTCAAAACCGGATAATATTTCTAAATTGAAATTTCTGATAGAACCAATACGATCTCCATCACTCTCCCACCAAACATCCTCTCATGACCAAAACACCAAAAATACAAAAGAGTCAGTTTTGAGAAATAACTATCCATTACATTAAATACCTATAAAATGATTTTAATTCTTGATAAAAAAATACAGAATAATTAATTTCTAAAGATTAACCATTGTATAGAAATTCCTCTCAAACAGGATGAACACACCTCCAACACTCTCAAGGAATGGATCAAATTCAAACCCACATTATCCAATAAATAAGCCTTCTAGTAATATTACATCCATGGGGGACATGACAGAAATATGGACCACTCCATAGAATGAATCCAATGAATTTCTAATAACCCATCAATGAACAAAATCATACTAATCCCTAGGAAATTTATATCAATGATTACCTATTAATTTACAATGAAAATTATTCTAATCAACTAATTGATATTATGAAAGATAAAACTACCTAACCCAAAAAATAGATCATTTCTTTAACTCTAAGTGATCATCTCACCCTCCACTTCAACAAACAATGCGACTCGTAACTCATTGCATTCATCCCAACCTCCTATTAGACCATTTTAGGTTTCTTTATATAGTCATCGTCTTTTGAATGGAAAAAATACTTCCTAAATAATTCAATAAACTGAACCAAGATAATTTCATTTGTGTTTCCCTAATTCATTATCTACTACTTGATGTTGAATACTCCTGTGATTCAATATCAAAACATAATGTTATTAAATATCAGACAAATTATATAAAAAAATAAAAAAGACGATCATATCATATATAAAAACAAATTTTTTATCAAAAGATGTCCTTTACATAAACCCATCATTACAATAATTATTTTCCACATCATCATTCACTATACCATCCAATTTTCCCAATACCATCTAAAGTATAAGAAAAAGAAAAAAAACCACATTGTATGTACGGATACATGAAAAAACCATATCCAGTAATCAATTCAAAATGATGAACTTTTCTCATCACACCCTCCATCTCTATCTCTACTGTCTACCACCGGAACCTATAATACAATTATATTGAAAATTAAACAATGTTGTAAGTTTATAATTAAACATAAAATGAATAATCATTTGTGAAAAAAATTATTCTGAAGTTGTGTGATTTACCTTCTCACCACTATTCATCACATCCAATCCCCATTTTCCTACCAATGACTTCATATGGTAATGGTTCCAATCCCATCCCACACACTCAACTAGGATTCTCCTTCCCATGGATTTTACAATCTAGGTCATCCTGGGAGATTGAGTACGAACTCTGTGGGATTGACAATCCATAGGTCTTCAATTTTTAACTATAAATAAAAAATCAGTCATATTAAAAGGATTATATATCAATATAGAGGAAACTAATAAAAAGTTATTATAATGAAAAATGAATTCATACCCCAACATCTATGGGAGACTCATAAAGAAAACTATGATTAGGTTTTTTATGAACATTCAACTACACATCTATTCAGGATCCTTGATGGCCTAAAATCTGTGATAGTATTAAAAAATGATAAATCAAAAATTTAATTAGTTAAAAAAATATCATTGTATTATAAATATTTAAACTATTGAAAATATTATATTATTTAATCAGCTTCTAAAAAAATCATTCACCCGACAATGTGAGTATAACGCTTCTCTAGAATTCCAATCATTTAATCAAATAAAATTATGTTCAAAACGTATTTTATAAAAAATTCATGCTTGAAAAAATTAAAATGATAACAGATGTGACCTACTAATTAGAAAAATATACATTACAAGAATAATGAATGACTGAAAAAATGACATAAGTGGTTGATAAATGAAAGGATAACTACACATACAATCATTTTATTCATCAATCATGTCAATTTACTACTCCATCATTACTTCATCTAGTTCATAGACTATTTAAAGATTAATATTTTAACTATATCATGATGGAAAAATAAGTATATTTCTTTCTATTGATGGAATTCAATTTCAGAGGTCAAATCATCCACTTTATAACCCATATCATACATGTCTCTTTGTATTAGGTGAGAAACAACACTCCAACCTTCTTCAAAAACACATTTAACATAATATACCATTTTCTATTGAGATGATAAGATGTATGGATTATGTAGTACACATTCAGTAACATCCATCATGTAAGAGTAGTATACAAAATTAAATTGAAATGAATATCTTTTAACACCGATGATAATATCAACCAAATTTCATTTGAATAAAACAAAAAAAATAATGCCCAAGATAGTTTAATTCAATAATATTATTCATCTTTGAAAAGTATTCCACTTCATAAAACATAAATATTCCACTAATATATATTTTTAAACCCTCTTCCCGTCCGACAGTATGAAATCTATATCCATTCATTTTATAAAAAGAAATTCATTGCTTGTTTTAGAGGAACTTGTGTGTGAAACTGTAATGCCCCAGTTCTGGAAGGCTCCCAGAGGCGCCTCATACCCGGTTGGTCACATTGCCTCAAGAACACACCCCCTCACACCGGAGGCTTTCTATAAGTAGAAAGAGACTTGGGTGTGATAGTGGGAAAAATATTCCCTTATTAGTAGAGTAACACAGTGGAGGAGAAACATATATACAATAGTATAAACAGTAACAATGGCATGCAATATCAAACAACAGAAGACTGATATTAATAATAATATAGAGCACATATAAAATGTTGCATGATACATATGTCTAAGAAATCATCCAAAAAGTCACAATGCTGAAATACAGTACTAAACTAAAGTACAAAATAAAAAAATGAAGATAAATCCTCTACATCGCAAGCCTCATCATGGTCCCAAGCTCTCCAACTACAAAAGCAGTCAATAACATGATGTAGATGGGAACATTCCTTTCTCTATACCTACAAAAACATAATCGTTTTGGGCCCAAAACATGACCCGAATAGGGTGTGAAACTAAATCCCAGTAGGAAACCACTAAGTAATATGTACTTAACTGTCAGTGAATATATATGGTAGGAAATAAGAAAAAGAATCAGTAAACAAAGAATTACACTATAGTAAACATTTCAATAGTATCAAGGCATTAAAAAATACCACACATCACATAAGAAAATAATCAAAAATTTCTAACCCTATAAGATTTATTCATAGCATATCCCCTCTCGTCCTACCTAGAAAATAGAAGTAACCCTATGGGAAACACACAATGTCTATCCCCTCTGGTTCAGATTTTGTTAAGGCTCTACGAGGAAGCACTCAACGTCAATTCCCCTTATAGAAAAGTATGATTGAAGACTATCTGAGGAAGCACTCACAGTCAATTCCCACAATAATCTTTTACCTGAAACTATAGCCACTCTAAGGTGACACCCAACATCAATTCCTATTATGGCCTCATAATGTAATTATAGACACTTTGAGGGAGAACTCAATGTCAATCCCCCTAATGGTCCCGCAGCGGGATAATAATAACAGACACTCTGGTGAAGACCTTACGTATGTTCTACCTATGGTCTACTACACAAGGTTCTCACGACCATTTGTAAGTCAAACAAGAATAGCTGTGCGAAGTAGCCAATGTAAACCTCAAAAACCACTTGGCTAACCAGTATACAACATAACAACAAGACAGATAATAATCTGCCCATCCTAACAATTCAAGGCATGGAAAGTAAACAATAACCTAAAAGGAAACTAGACCAAATAGTCAATACTAGGAAATATGCATAGGAAAACACTTCCAAAGCATATTAGTTAACCATATACTCATTCAATAAACCTATACTCCAGTATACAAGAATAAAAGGAAATTAATTGGGTTAAAAATGTAACACACAATATCCCATTCAAGGTTATTGGGCACTTTTTCACATATAACTCAAATACTTTCAAAGAAAAGGAACAAACTACGTACCTCTATGTCGCAATATCTCTATATGTGAACCTCAAGCCATGGCCCAAGAACGTCTTATATCTATAAAAATGTATAAAATGTTCAACTAGAGATAACTCTTGAATGACTGAGAATCACGAAACTAAGCTCTAGGAGAAGGAAGATCTTGCCGAGGCGATCCCTATGTAATTGATGATGGTTGATTAGTAGAACAGATGCTCGATCAGGGGCTCGGGGATTAATTGGCACAATACAGATGCTTGTAGATGAGTCAGATGAAAAAGGATATGTTTCTGCCAATTAGATGCAACCCCGGTCCCTTTAATGAAAAAAAGTCCACATTGTGCACTTTCGAAGTACACAACCTTTATTTTCCCTTACCGGCCCCAGCATTAGGTGGTCTCCCAGTCACCACACCCAATTGTGTGCTCATCCATCATAAGTCCAGCACAAAACAACTTGTTGCAAAGTAGTACACGATGTGTACATATAAGTACACAACGTGTACCTCAAAAATTTCCAAAAACACCTCTTTTTCTCAAAAACACTAGAAAGTAGTAAAACGTACCTGAGAAGAAAATTCGGGTTCTTAAAAACATCACCCCTTAATGAAACTCATCCCTGAATTTACCTAGCAAGGCAGCGTAGAAGAAGAATCTTCAAATAGCTTGGGTCACTATGATCTTACATCGGCCTCCCTCCCCCTGATCTCATCCTATACTCGCTCGTGCTGCCATAGAACTCGTACTGGAGGAATAAGCTGACCATGGAGAAACTTCATACTGAGATCAACAATCCGGATTGGATGCTTATCGAATGAGGAGTCCACCTCTAACTCAACCACCTCAGGTTGAAAATCATTAGACGGGTCTGAGAAGTAATGTCGGAGTTGAGAAAAATGGAAGACATTGTTCATAGCCCAGTACCTCTGAGGTAGCTGCAACCGATAGGCAACTGACCCAACTCTCTCCAAAACCTCAAACAGTCTGACGTACCTCGATGAAAGCATACCATGTCTCCTAATCATCCTATGCCCCAACCTCATTGTAACATGTATAAAAACTTGATGTCGGACCTCTAACTCCAGAGGTTATCTCCTCTAATCCACATAAGACATCTGTCATGACTATACAGTAGATATCCTATTCCGAATCAACACAATCTGCCATGTGGTCTCCTAGAAAATACGAGGTCCAAACATAGCTGCCTCTCCTACATCCAGCAAACATAAGGGTGATTGTCATGGCCTACCATACAAAGCATCATAATGTTCCATCAGAATATTTTGTTGTAAATTATTATTGTAGGAAAACTTCACAAGAGGTATGCGCTTCTCCTAAGAACCTCTAAAATCTAGGATTCATTAATGAAGCATGTCCTGTAGAACCTGAATCATACACTCATATTGGCCATCTGTCTGGGGGTGGTAAGCTGTACACTGAAGTACCTATGTACCCATGGCCTTATGAAATCCCTGATAGCCCTGAGAAGTAAAACGATCATCCCTGTCTGAAACAATTGAGTGTGGAACCCCATGTAGATGTACTATCTCACAGATGTACAACTGTCCCATCTCATCAACAGTGAAAGACTCCTTGATTGACAAGAAGTGAGAAACATTTGTGAGTCTGTCAATAACAACTCAAACAATATAATTTCCTCGAGGAGACCTCGGTAACCCTATCACGTAGTCCATCACGACATCATTACATTTCCACTTGAGAATTGGTAACTACTGCAAAATACTTACTGGTCCCCGATGCTCCACCTTCACTTGCTAATTGGTGGAACACCTAATGAAAAAACCAACAACATCTCTCATTAAACATGGCAACCAATACTGATTTTGTAGATCCTAATACATCTTAGTAACCCTATAATGAACTGCCTAAACCGAGGAGGGAAATTCATACATCTCCTCCTTGTGTATGTCTAATAACACCCACATGCACCCATGGATATGCAAGATATCATCCTTTCCTATGGTCCATCTAAGAATAGGGTCCCTTACTAACACACATTCTCGTCGGACTAGGCCTTTTGAATCATATAGTCATCTCATTCACACTCAATCAAGAAGAGTATATGTAATAACTATAGAATAATGAAATGTCATCCCTTCCTGTCATGCACCTCCAAATGAATCATAGAAAATTTAGCCATATGATGCCACTCAGTGAAGGCCTCCTGAACTACCTTTATTTGAGTCCTCTTGCTCATTGTATCGGTCTCTGCACTTCCATTCCCTGGAATGTAGGAAATCTCAATGTCAAAATACTGATGGTACTCAACCCATCTTCACTGTCTCAAATTTAGGTCACGTTAAGTGAAGATATACTTGAGACATTTGGGGTCGCTGAAAACAAGAAAATGCAATCCCATAAAAAAAATGTCTCCTACAACGTAGGGCATAATCAATAGCAGCCAGCTCGAGACCATGTGTCTGGTAATATCTCTCATGTGGGCTCAACTGTTGAGACCCATACAAAATTAATTTTTCTTCCTACATAAGAAACGTTCCCAGCACGATACCTAAAGGATCACAGTACACAGTATATCTTCTTCTCGGATTTGGGAAAACTAGTATCAGTGTTGAAGTTAACCACTGTTTCAGCTAAGGAAAGGCTCACTCACAAGAATCTGACCACAAAAACATTTCACCCTTTTTTGTTAGACCTGTTAGTGGCGATGCTAAATTTGAAAAGTCCTATATGAAATGCATGTAGAATCCATCTAGTACTAGAAAAACTAGAACCTCAAAAATGTTCTTCAGCAGTTCCCAGGAAACTACTACTCTCAATTTCTCTGGGTCTACTAGTACTCCTGTCTCTAAGAAAACATGACCCATGAAGTAAATCTGGTACAACCAAAAGTGTCATTTTTAGAACATAGCATATAACGGGTGCTCTATCAGTGTACTCAGAATGATCTCAAGATGGTTAGCATGGTAGTGTCGAGTGTGATAGTACACCAAGATATCATCTATGAAAACTAGATGAAATAATCCAAATATGGATGGACCCCTATGTTCATCTGTTCCATGAAAATTTTAAGCGTGTTTGTGAGACCAAATGAAATAACCACATACTCCTATTGACCATACCTTCTTTAGAATTCTATAATAGGTATATCATAAGGTCTAACACACAACTTATGATAACCGGATCTCGAGTCATTCTACGAGATCACCTGGGCTCCTCGTAGCTGATCAAATAGATCATAAATCCTCAACAAGGGATATCAGTTCTTGATCATCAACTAGTTCATTTTCTGATAATCAACAATAATTCAGAGATTACCATCAACCATCTTTACAAACCGAACAGGTGAACCCCATGGATAAGTACTAGGTCAGATGAAACCCTTAGCTTACAACTCATACAACTTCTTCTTGATCTCTTGTAACTCTTGTGTATCCATCATATAAGGAGTAATGGACACTAGTGCCACTCCTAGAATGATCTTAATTGAAAATTCTACCTCTCACTCTGGAGGAAACCCTAAAATGTACTATGGAAAGACGTCCCTGGAATGATACACCAATGGGGGAAAGTCTATATGTGATGTACCATGTTTATCCTGATATAGACTAGTATTCTGGGCTGTAGCTCCTCCCAACCCACACTGCTCGGGTACTACTTGGCATTCTTGGACATCCCATTCTCCCTTATTATGAAAAGATCCGCCCTATGGTGATGTGAAACTCACCCAATGGTGATTAAAATCAAAAAATACCTAGAAGGAAACTAACCAGTCCATTTCATGAATGACATCATAGTATGTCATCTCGAGGACATAGAGGTCCTATAAGAAGTGACACCCTCCAACCTCAAGAGGGCACTCCATGCACTGATGTACACTAGTTGATCATATCCCCAACGGTGTGTCAAATTTCAATACATAAATAGAAGTAAAGATTAAAGGCCCAATGCTATCCAAAACAAAAACAGATATAAAGCTATGGGAATCCCCTGTATCGAAAAGAGAAGAAGCTAAAATTGAGGAAACTAGAGTTGTACCTCATACTATAGAGGGTTCAGGATACTACTCTTACTGGGTCCACTCCACTACAATAGTCTAGACTAAACCACAGCCCTGTGACTGTACATGAACACTCTGAGCTTATCCACCCTGTTGTCGTTGAACACCTGGTGACTGACTACCATGACCGTGACCTGCACCTTGGCAAGAACGCCTGAAAAAACTCTAGTTCCCAGATTGATGAGAAACTGGTGGTGTTGCTCCTCAATGAGGAGCCATGGAAGAAGCCCTATCACTAGATACTGGTGATAAGATCTGATAGAAGTGCTGATGATGACCCATCTTGCTTCAAGATTGGAACTCCACTTGGTCTCTCTGGCAATGTGTCCTTGTATGCCCAGTCTTTCTGGACTGCTAGCACACCACTTGGAAACTAGAAGAAGTGTCTCGCCTACCCAGATCTCCATGTGTAGTCTCCATGCAATGCTTCCTACTATCAACCAGTGATGTAATATCATTGGATGTTAAACTGTCCTGGCTCAGAGCTCTAGAATCCCTCAGGTTACGCTCTTTGATCAGTGCTTGGTTGACTATAGAAGATATCAAGGTCATATTGAAGATGTTCACCTGAGCCTGAATGTCTTGACTGAGACCATTCTCAAATTTCCTTACTAGGAACAATCTATATCCGCCTATAAAGGGTGTGAAGTGTTGTAGATCGGTGGAGCGAGAAGAGTACTCCATAATATAAAGGGTACCCTACTCCAAACTCATGAACTCTCAGGCTCAATCGGCCCTCATTATGTCTAGATAAAATTAATCATAGAAGGTACGCTAGAAGTCATCCCAAGACATACTCTGCTGGAATCTACCTGTGAGATCACATCCCACAATCTCATGGCAGAGTCTAGAAGTACGTACATAGTGAGATTGACCCTCATCTCTGGAGGCATCTACAGATGCTCAAACATGGTAGGAATGGATTCTAACCATTTCTCTGCAGCCTGAGGTCCTCCTTCCCCGGTGAAAGTGGAAGGATTCTGCTAGTGGATAACCCGTGTCAACTCTACCATATAAGGGGAACAATGTGGTACTCCTCGAATGGTCTACATAAATATCATAAAGCCCCCTCAGAACTGTGTGTCAAAACCTGTGACCGATATGACGTCCAATGCCAAGACTATCAGAACTGATGGATCTAATAGTAGTCCTTGATCAGTCATGTTCGGTGTCTGATCATTGGCCTATAACTGGCATACAACTAGAGGATGTATTGATAGCATGACTCTTCAAGGTCAAGCACATACCATAGATCAAAAACACCGAAGACAGAAAACTAGAATAGTAAGGATGGAACAAGAGAAATAGAGCATTCCAGTTATTCAAAACAAGGATAAACGACATATATATTTAACTACATGACATGTTCCATTAATCCATTCACATGGGAGTGTACTTCTATCAAACCTTATTGTGTAACACACCATACACGGCATGTTGTACTTACACATGGTGTGTACTTGAATCCTCTTCCCCTAACCGAGTTCTTATACACGGCTAGCCTACATGGTTCTCTTATAACAAGACAACATGGAGTGTTAGTTCCAGACAGGGCGTGTACTCTATGAGATTCACCGAACTGAGTTGTTAGTGAAACAACCAGATACACAGCTCACACTACACAACGTGTTCTAGATGGACATGGTGTGTACTAAAAATATTTTTCCGACCTGTGTTGTTAGTGACACTACCAGATTCCAAGGACTACACTACATAGCATGTTCAAGACTGACACAATGTGCATTAGAGAAGACTCAACCGACCAGTGTTGTTAGTGAAATAGCCAGTTTCACTGTTCTACAACACGGCATGTACATCTGGTAGACGACGTGTCCTACCAATGATTTCTATACCCAGTGTCTCTGCCCAAACAGTCTGAGACATTTTTAGAGAATACACACCATTTACATATAGTACATGAAGAGTACTTAAGAAAAATAGTGTCTTCCCGAACAGAAGAACACATGGCATGTACTCATCACTACATGACCTGTATTCTGGAGTTTTTTTTTGAAAATTTACCCTCAAAAACTACTCCAGAGACCAAAAAAAATGAAAATAACATTAATGTTCCATATTCCAATCCATGAGGGCCCATACTCCCTGCAAACCAATGCATGGAATCTTATACATGTTATAAACAATGATAATAGATCAATGATCCACCGAATTCAGATCCATGAGGGTCTATTACACCTCAAGAACCTAATTTTGGCATTCATTCAAACAAAACCTTACACAAGAAATACCCTATCAAACATGAGGTATTTTTATCAAGGCATCTATCACAACAACATGCATATATAGCAAAAAATCTATCACAACAACATGAAATCGCTAATTCACCCTATATGGAATGTCAAGAATGCATGACATGTGATCCCTAACAAGTGTACATATGATGCATGAGATGGAATACCCTCATCTCATCAGGTTGCAACAGAAATAGAACCTCAATAATATCAACAATAACAATACAAAACATCTAAATCACCCTATGGTGAAAATAAAATAAACTTTAAAATTGAAAAACTAGAAAAAATTCAATAAATGAGGTAGAATGGATTTTCCATGTACACGAGTTAGCTACTCCCAGGCATAACTTGTTACAAAGTACCTATTACATCCTATCGCTATCTATAGGCTTTAAATAGTAAGTCAAGAGAAAAGAGTTTCTCTGATACCACTTTGTAATGTCAAGTTCTGGAAGCCACCTAGAGGCACCTCGTACTCGTTTGGTCACATGGCCTCAAGCACATTTCCCCTAATTCGAGAGGCTTCCAACATGCCTCGAGGGCCTTGGGTGTGATAGTGGGGAAACTATTCCATCATTGTCAGAGTATCATAGTGGAAGAGAAACAAATATACAATAGTGTAAACAGTACAAATGGCATAAAAAGTAAACAACAAAAGACTGAATGTAATAAGCAACTTGAGCACATATATAATGACGCATGATACATATGTCTAGGAAATAATCCAAACAAGTCACAATGCAGAATGAAAGTACTAAACCAATGTACATATGAAAAAATGAAGATAAATCCTTAGCAACGCAAGCCTAAGGTTGGTCCCATGCTCTCCACCTCCCAAAGTAGTCAAGAACCTGAAGTAGAAGGGAACATCCCCTTATTTATACCTAAAATAATATAATCTGTTTGGGCCCAAAACATGACCCCAAAAGGGTGTGTGACTAAATCCTAATAGGCATCCCCCAAGAAATCTATTCCTAAGAGATAGTTAATATATATGGAAGGTAATAAGAAAAAGAAGTAGAAAACAAGGAAGTACTCAACAGTAAACATTCCAACCATTTTAATGCATTCAAAAAAACTGCACATCACATAAGAAAATAATCACAAATATGTAACTCTCTAGGATTTATTTACAGCCTATCCAATTTTTTCCTACCTAGGAAACAAAAGCAACCCTCTGTGAATCAAAAACATTCTAACTTTTCTAGTTGAGATTTTATAAAGGATCTCTAAGAAATTAGTCAACATCAATTAACCTTATAGCCATGTATAAATATAGACTATTAGAGGAAGCACTCACTATCAATTCCCCCTATAGTATTTATGTAAAACTATCGGCACTCTAAAGAAGAACTGAACATCAATTCCTCTGGTGGCCTTGTAAAGTAAGTATAGACACTCTGAGGAGCACTCAATGTCAATCACCCATATGGTCTCGCAGCTTGATAATAATAACGGATACTCTAGAGAATCCCGTAAAACTATTATCCATATGTTCTACTACACCAGGTTCTCACGACCATGTGTATGTCAAGCAATATTAGCAATGAAAAGCATCCAACATAAACATCAACAACTACTTGGCTAACCAGTCTATATCATAACAGTAAGACAAATAATAATCACTCCATCCTAATAATTCTAGGATTGGAATGTAATAAAATAAAATAATAGGAAACTAGACCAACATTTCAAAAAAATCAAACATGCATAGGAAAACACTTACAAAGCATATCAATTTACCCTATTCACATTCAATTAATCTTTACTCTGGCATACAAGCATAGCGAGAAATTAATAGGGAAAAAACTGTAACACGCAATACCTCGTTCAAGGGTATTGGGAAATTTTGCACATATAACTCAAATAATTGAAACAAAAAGGAAAAAGTTCACCTACCATGGTGTTGCAGGATCACTATATGTGAACCTCAAGCATTGAATCACCCATGAACACCGCAGATCATCAAAAATTTCTAAAACGTTCAACCAAATATAACTCTTGAAAGCTGATGAATAGGGAAACAAAGCTCTAGGATAAAGAATAACTTACTGAGGGGATCCCAATGTAATTGACGATAGTCAATTCATTGAATAGACACACGATCGGGGGGTCAGGGAAGAATCAGTGTGGTATGGACACCATCAGATGAGTTGAATGAAGAAAGAGGTGTTTCTTCCAATTAGAGGTGACCATAGTCTGCTTAATGATGAAAAATAAAGTAAACTATGTCTACTATAGAATAACACGGTGTGTAGTTTCCATTACTGGCCCCCTCATTAGATGGTCTCCACATCACCACACACGGCTATGGGCTCCGTCATTACACAGCCAACACACGGCTACATGCGACAAAGGAGTACATGGCATGTACATATAAGTACATGGTGTGTACCTCAAATGTTTCCAAAACTCCTCATTTTCACAAAATGACCCAAAAAGAGAAAAGCGAAACTAATAAAAAGATTTGGGTTCTTATAGAAACATCAAATATTCTAACAACATTACTAAAGCATTATTATTCATGATCTGAATAAAAATTAATAAAAATTATTAGACATAAAAAATATTTCTATTGAACTAATATTTGTATTGATTGAAATATTTATAAACATGAACCTCATTAAAACAATTCTAAAATCTCTTTAGTAATATCTAATTTATATCTTTCTCATTTCATGTTCGTCCTATCATTTATCTCTTTGTTTGTATCCTCAACACCTCAGTAAATAGATCTACAATTCAAATATTTATCAGTGCATATCTATGTGCCTGTAATAATTCCGTATCAGTCAATGTAACATTTGAGAACCTCCCAACCAATCATCCACGAACAAGATTGATTTTTGATTTCCCATGTATTTCAGATTGAGTTTTTGTGTCTTCAACACGTCCAACATGATTGAATATTTTCTCAATGTCTTCCATGTATCTAGAAAAAAAGGTAAGACAATCCTATACCAAATAGCCTTATGCAATTGAGGCTTCACGTTGAGAATTATTTTTCACGTAAGATTTTAAATCCACAATATATATGGGATATAAAATCAGAAAATATAATCATGTATTTAATGAAGTTCACTTTATTTACTAAAAGGAAAAAATAAAAATAAAGTACATTTCTTTTGGATACATCCATAGATAATGTATGAGACCTCCTAATTTAGATTCCTCGACCAAATATACAGTTAAATGCATCATGGCGGTAAACAATGATAGAGGAAAGGTCATCTCTATTGTAAAAAGTGTCAATATAAATCTAACCTAATGTTTTTCAAGCTGAAATGGATAAATATTTTTCTCACATTATTTTTTGAAAAATGTAAAAAATTAGAGTACAACTGTAGAAACCTTATCATGTAATAATATACACAATTCCAACAAAAGTAAATTTTGTAACAAAATATGTCAATCATTTATTTTAAATCCATATAAACTAAAATGATTTATGTCAAAACACCTTTAGATGTTACTTGAATACCCATCAGTTACCTTCACATGTTTTAAAATTATAATTAATGTTTCCTTATCCAAATTTTTCTTTGCAAAATTTTTTGGTGCGTACCTTCCATTCTCATCTGGCCAGAGATCATGCATTATGTTCATTTATTATATAAATTTACGAGCATTAAGATGATCCATAAACATTCCATGCTCATTAAGCAATGTGAAGATTATATTTTCACAAATATTCTTATCAATGAGAATCACATCACGATAATGCTGCAACAAATTAAATTCCTAATAAGTATGTTTTAATAATATATATTTTTCTTATAATATTAATTTATGATTTCATTTGATGATACAATTCAAAAATGTTTCCCACTATCATTTAAATTAAGCACCACCCCAAATTATATTTCATCAATTCCAAATTTTTAATATATTTTAGAACCTATTAAAAACATTGGAGGTTGTCAACGATCAATAAAACCATTGGATTTTGACTTGTTCAGCCAAAATATATGAGATGCTTTGAGAAGTCTTCAATGACACAAGAAGCACCAATTTATTCTTTGATCTATACATTCTAGCTCAAAATCAATGTAACAAAACGACAAGCCAACCCCATGTATAGGTTCCATCCAGATAAATTCCCATGCCAAGGGAAGTCTCTAATGGCCCACATTAGAGCAGCATTCCTGTTGAAAATTGTTCTAGAAGATGCCTAATATTTCTCAACACTGTTTCTCCATAAAACCTATAATACATCAATTAAAGGCGGAGAGTATACATCAATATAATTTTATGGATTTTTTCCAATGAATAATTATCAAAATGATAAAAGATGTTTGATGCATACAAATCCACAGAGGAAGATTTGTAAGGGATCAAAATAATCGGCCAAAGGCTATAAATGGTGCCCAATGTCCCAAATTAGATGAATCCATTATCTACCAATCCCAATCAAACATTACATGTGTTAGATGAGAAAAATTTATGTAATGAATCAAATTTGTTCAATGCTTTTGAATCTCTTGGATGTCGCCAGAACTAAACATTGGTACTATTTACAGAATGACACTTCATGTGTTCAATAGTTTTCGATGACATAAATAATCTTTGCAATCAAGGAATTATATAAATGTAATGAAAAACAATTACAAGTGTGTTCCTTTTCTTATTAATCATGGTAGTATGTTGATTCAGACTTTCTACACCCCTATAGACTTCCATCTAGAAGAAGAACATTTTTTTTTTCAATCCGGTCTTCTTTAATGCTCTCCCTAACAATGCATACATTCATTGGGACACACATTTATTTTTGTATAATTCAGACCAAACATGATATCATGATTTTTTTCATATCATAAAATTACTTTTGGATCTTTTCTTCAGGAAATGCATCACGTGACAATTCCAATATCAATAACATCACTTCACATGTAAGTACACATTTGAATTTGATATGGCATTAAATCAATAAAAAAATGTTTTGAATATTTCAAAAATCCACTATTGAACTCTTGATTTCCATAATAAATTAAACCATGAAAAATTATGTATGCTTATTAATTTTTTCTCTTAAATAATTCTCCACAGAATCAAGAGGATGATCCAATGATTTGTTAAAATCTTGATTTGGTTGTCCTATAGTCCCAAAAACATCACTTTTCACTTTTATATTTATAGAACACACAACTGGTTATTTTGATATGTTTTGATGTTGGTGTTGGTGTCTTTCCAAGTGGAATGCGTCATTTATATGGTTTTTCATTTCATTTTGAATTGTTTATGATGTTGGGAGCTCATTCTGTGGATTAACATCAGTGCTCAACAATTCTATAACATTTGATTCTTCATGCCAAATACAGTACATATACTGGAATGAAATTGATTCAATATCAAGGGTTTATAAAATTCATCTCTCTTCAACCATCTTCTAAATTTACATTTTGGAAATGGATATATTATTCTCCCATAAACAGATCGATTGGAAATTGAAAAATCTAAAAATTTCTCCAAACCCTTAGCAAACTAAGGTGTGTTCCTCAGTAATGTGATCCAAATTCTATCCATATGTATCACAATGTGCCTAAATATTATGAAAAAATTAAAACACATAACTATTAGTAAATAGGAAAATAGATTTGTATATACTAGTTGAAAAAAATATGAATATGGTAAATAAACATAAACTAATTTTTAAATGTACGTATAACCATATGTGAAATAATAATTAAAGAAACATCTAAAAAAATTAAACTATTTGGTCAATTTGAATATGTCGATGAAGAAACTGGTTTAGAGTGGTGAAATTTAACCCTTCTTTAATTGATAATAAATATAGAAATATAGGGAAACTTGGAATGCCTCAACAAATCAATATAATGAATACATGAAGTTATAAATTTATTTCTTATTATTTATCCTCTTATTTCCATAGTTTCTACTTATAGACAAAAAAAAATGGATAACAATATTGATAAATCCATTGAATCGTTTACACCTGGGTGTTACCTAATTCTACATCATACATTTTGAACCCAAAGGATAGAAATTAAAATATAAATATATTACTATTTAAAGTTTCACACTCAAATTAAAAAATACACAATGTATTTTATTCCTGGTATAGTTTAATAGTGACATAGGATTTTTAATATTAAAACAGATGAGAGATACTATAATATAAATATTGTAGGGAATTTATATGACTATATATCCCATGTTAGGATAAAATAATTTTTTCACGGGCTTAATTAGGGTACCTCATAATTTTAATAATTTGCATAAATGTTACATTTAAAAGATAGTTCTCACAAAAATGAAAGATTCATTTGAAACATGTTTTATATCAGAAAATTATAATTCCATTCAAGGATAAGAACAAATTATAAACATTTCATAAGGGTATCAGTAATGTTGTGTAATGGAGTCCATTTACTTAAACTGTTCATGTAAAGGTAACTAAAAAAGATATATAAAGGTACTCAGAAGCTACATAAGGCTAATAAGAATTTTATAATGTACTCATATAACAAAACAATAAACTCCATACACTATTTAAAGATATCAAGTTCACTAAAATGGTGTAAATTACATTATAGGTATGAAACCCTTATGTAAATGTAAGGAACACATGTGTAACAGTAAGAATCACTTTTATAAAGGTTAGTAACAATTGTGTAATTGTAATTAGAGATTAAGTAAACATATAACCAAGAATAAAAATAATGTGTAATGGTATAAAGGTACATATGTAAAGGTAGCACATAGATAATAATTCCATGTAATAGTAAGAAAAAAGTTATGTATATAATATAAAAAAATAAACAAGAATGATTCCATAATGAAGAAATATTGGGGAATGATATAAAATTTAACTAGATAAAGCTACCCTAAATAAATATGTAACCATTCAATACAATATAAACAAGAAAGATTCTATAATTAAGTTATATAAGGAAATTATATTATATAACACAAGATAAAACTCCCATATATCACTAAATAACCAAATAATTAGATGTGTCCATGGATATACCCTGGGAATACTAATGTGATAAGATGTTAATCATATAGGGGCATGACCACATGAACAATATATTTATCTCTATAATTTTTAGAGTGTATAGTTTTCACATTACCTTGTCTCATATTTTTTATTACATGAAACAGATAAAAAAACGATGAAAAATTGAATATTAATTTTTAAGGTATGCATAATAGTGTGAGAAGGCTAGTCCTTAGTATAATATAGATTTCAATAGGATCACATGAGCCACTAGATTTATCATATGATATTTAGACTATGGTATCTTGAAAATGTATAAGTGTGAATACCGTAAAACATGGTTTGGTGAGTTATATACTCAATTACAAACCACACATTGAATTTATATAATATAAATTGCAACTAAATATTCCCTCATGAGAGTAGAAGTGTATCATTTCCTTGATGTGGTATGGATTCCTTTATCCTCTTTTCACTCACATCTATATTACCATGTGTGTAAATATTATTATTTTTTAAAAAAACAATAATTAACAGAAAACTTTTTTATTTTCCTTAAAACAAAAATTATGATTGTTTCCTATCATGATGAATATAAAACAAAAATGCAAAAAAATTATTTCCCCCATTTTATTTCATCATCTTCAATAAAATTGATCATAACTAGTTATCATATAATAGTATATTTGATAAACATATATTATACAAGATATTGTTGTGTAATATATTCATTATTTTATTTTTAATACAAAAAATGTTTTTTATTTCATTCAATATCAGGTATAATCTCCCTTTCACAGTATCTCTATTGATAATCCTAATGTATCACAAAACACCACCTTCTTCTTAACTAGATTTATATGTAAGGTATATACTAAAACATGCAACTTATTTCAACATATTCTTAACTACCCCTAATTTATTTTGAACAATTGGGTCATAATAGAACACAAATATTAACAATAAGGGGAAATTGAGATCTAAAGAGTTCAACATCATCCCTGCATATTCAAACTATTAAGAAACCATGTATTGTAGAATGAAACCACGCATCTTATTATGGTTGAGTGGATAAAAAAATTAAATTTGAATACCTAAACATTTTGTAGTGTAGTAATAATTATAGTCCAAAAATATAATTATTTGTTTCACCCATTAAAACTCTACTCTAAATATTCATAGTGCAATAAACCAATTGTGTTTGAGAACCTCCTGTTTTAATCAACTACACTGTGAACATCCTTACACATAAAAGAGGTCCTCAATTTTCTAGATTCATAAAATATATAATGTGTTCCTATTTTCAATGAGAAATTAATATTATGGTATAGAACACATACATTTGGAGGAGTCCCTATTAAAAAACCTTTATAGAATTGATATATCTTTCATATTTTTTATATCACAAATACTCTAGTGCTAACAAATACCACATTATGAAATTAAAACGTGATATTTTTACTAATGGTGAAACCGAATCCATTACCCCTAGACCAGTCTCCAAAACCATATGAGGGAAGTGAAATTATATTTTTAGTCTTATGCATCATTGTAAATAACCTTAACCTCTGTGAGAGTCAGACCAATGATGATGGGCGATGATCATCAGGATTGACGCTGTGGGATGGGGGCAGTGAGGGATAGTATCAGTGGTGAGGGACATGATCATAGAGCATTAGTTGAGATGGGAGACAATGGGTAGCGAGTGTCGGGGTTTGCGATGAGGGACATGATCAGTGGCGAGGGATGCAACTTGAGCTGAGGAATGTGATATACGAGCATCGGGATCGGTGATGACGAGGGTTCGTAGGGCATCAGTGGGTTAGGGGTGAAGCGTTGAGGGGTTGGGGAGAAGTGTCTTGTTTTTTTAAGAAAAAATTTAGAATTGGTTTTTAATAAACCACATCTAAATTATAAAAAAAACTAATGGTGGTTTCATAAAACACCGCTAAAAAACTCCTACTAATGATAGATTTTGGTGTAGTGATTGGAGCACTATCCGGGAACTCTTTTCATATTGTATAACATTATATGAGGCACATTGATCGTATAAAATATGTATATATTTAATAATATTAATCACATTTTTAAGGAATATGGGATTCCTATATGAGAGTCTCTATTTAATTAATAATTATTTAAATCTATGTGAATACCATTTAGTGAAAAAAGTTAGGTATTTTCTAAAAAATGTTTGACATAGAAAACCAAGATATAACATTATAAATGTAACAATTATAAATATTAGTTCATGGAAGATATTAATGATAGAAAATGGTGGTAACTCATTATTTTTTAATAATATGGGCAGTAATAAAGTACTCCTAAACACATGTCATCGTGATGAATTAAGAATTTAAAGGATTATAAAGAGAACAGTTCTTTACGTAATGCACGAGAGAGATCAACTCTTACCAGGAGTTCTTTCATTAAAATTATTTGGAGGATCTCCGTAAGATCATGGGAACAATTTTAGAAGACCTAGATAGGAAAAAATGGTGGAAATTCCTAATTCAAGTATTTGGAGTGAGAGGAGTGAGAGAATGAGTGGGTATTTTAGAAAAATAAATGGATTTTTTTATAAATATATAAACTAAGGTTTTGGACTCTGTGTTATAAAATATTCAAAACCATTGGCTCTCATAGGGTTTTAATTTATTCTTTTTTCTAAATGGATGTGCATATATCTATTTTAAATTATCATGGATTGAATTTTTTTAAATAACTTTTTTATAGGTGGTGGAATAGATTCTTTCATAAAAAATAGTTTTTAAAACCATAAAATATATTACAGGTTTAGAATGATTCATTATTAGTTTATAAAATTAATCATACTAATTTATAACACATTATTTAAAATGAAAACCTCATTTTCCATTAAACATGAATCTGTGATATTTATTACATCACTTTTTGGTCTATTATGATGTCACAATACCTACCATATATTTATATTGTTTTTAATTTTATATTGAAAATTAAACTATCATATAATTTTTTTAATATTCACCACTATCTAATTTAATCATGACGTTTCAAAAATGAAATTTATTTTATCAAAATGATTTTCCAAATTAGATAATTTTTAGATTTTAAATAAAAAACCTTATTTATGGAAAAATCCGTTTTTCTAACATAAAAAACATTCTAAACCCTATAAAAAATATTTTGTACATTATAAAATTATATTATTAATTAAATTTATATAAATGGTATTTTATAAGGATATTTAATGAAAATAAAATTTATTTAATACACTTTAATTTACCAGAATTTTTATTTAATGAAATTATATATTTTCCAAAAAAATAAATTATTTTTTCATTATGTAAAGAAATCAATTTATCATTTTAATAATATATACATGTGTATTTAATTATATTATAACAAAAAATTTATTTAATAAAATTTTATATATTAAAAAAAATTACACCTTTGCAATACGTACGTGTAAATTCATTTCCCCTTATTAAAATTACTTGGGACCTAAGGGTAAGGTGTGTGATGATATTACTTTTTTGGGGTGTCTCATCTAACATTGATAATGGTGATTTATATTAAATTGAATGTTTCCCATAGGTTTTTCTACTCGATCTCCACTTATTGAATTTTTGCTTGAGTTTGGTTACGTGAGAACCCCAGGGATGCTACCTCCCTCTAATGATATGATGAATGATCATTATAAGATATGATTATACTAGTTGAGGCCTTAATTTATCCCTTATGAATCAATTAGTTCTTTTAATTACCATTAATGTACAATGAATCTAGTGGTAACATTACAATGACTACATTTCCAATGGTCATAATGACTAATAATCATAATGGTTTTCTACATCCTATAATGTCCTCTAATTTTTTCATTCATATTTTAGGTAAATTTCAATTAAGGATTTTTATTATACAATTTTAAAAGGTATATTAAATATTAGGAATTAAATTTCAATCTTTTGGTGTCCATCATGATTGTTCTAATCCTTGGAGATCAATATGGTCCAAATTTTCAAATTCACATTGTTTTATTTATTTATTTTAATTTACCATTACAATATTTTGAATTTTATTTTGTTTAATTCTTGACTAAATTCATATTTCATTACTAATGAAAGAGTGAGTTATTTTTTATTCAACAATACAATAATAAAAATTACACACATATATATGGATGGAAAATTTTATATATAAATTTTTGGGACGTTACATTCTCCACCCCTTAAGAAATTTCTCCATAAAAAATAAATTCAAACTATATTGTGAAAAAATGATGGTACTTCAATTTAAAATCTTCCTAGAGCTCCCATTTTTCTGATTTAAATTTATTATTCTGCAAATGAATTTAGATTTGGTGAGTTCTCTTATTTTTTATAACTTAGTCTCTATAGTAAAAGATTTTCACTTTCTTATCATTGTAAGATATTTAAATATACAATTACATCACCTATAGATTTTTTACATGTGATGGATTTGATATGACGTTATTAAAGAGATATACAAAGAATATTCCATGTACTATTCACCTGGTCGGTGGGAGTTCATGACGATTTCCAACAAATAAACTACGATTGAGATCCGGAAAGGGGCCAATATACCTTGGACATAGTTTAATCAACTCCACAATCTTCATGACTCTCATACAGGGATAAAAAAGGGATTATTTATATAAAACCTTGAAATATAGGTCTCCTAAACAATCTTCAATACATATATTATTTTAATGTTATACTAATATGATGTGTCGCTCAGTGGTCTTGTCATTCTCAAAAATTTATTATACCTGTTAAAGTCCAAATATCTTTTATTCTACAAATTCAACCCAAAATGATGTTTTTATATATTTATGTACCCAAATATATTCATAAGGATTCATATTAATTATCAGGTAAAGGATAATGTTGAATGATATATCAAAAATAAGTAGGTTATTGATCCCATCCTCCATTGATATCCATTGGAATATATTTCAACATATCATAAATTGTTTGGATATTTCATTTAGATTGGACATCAATATGAGGGACATCATATATACTAATTTTTTACACAATATTTAAAAAACATGGGATACATTTCTAGATTTTTGAGGTGAATTTAAAATCTTGATTTTGTAAAATTGATAATTTAATTCCAAGAAACCTCATCACATAATTAATTTATATCCTGAAAAGAGGAATGAATGATATGTACTATTAAATATAAATTAAATATTCTATATTTATAATACATTCCACTATAACCCATATTTAATTGTTTCATTTTTTTGGATTTGGAAAACCCATGAAAAAAATCCATTCTGATATTTTCCCATTTCCATGTAGGAATTTTTAACGGTTGCATAACGACATTTTAATTTTTGATTTATCCTTCCAAAATATGAAATATTAGGAAAATTAATATATATTTTTAATTTCTATCATCTTATTATAAATCCATTAGTTCTCTTATAGATCTCAAATCATATTTTATATCCCTAGTCAAATAGAGAATGTTGATCTTTTAATATTATTGAATAGATCATTATTTATCACCGCCTCTGATGGTACACATCAAAAATTTTACAGATCCATTTTTATCAATATTGAATTAAAAATATTTAAACTTCATTAGAAAATCCTTTTTATACTATATATACGCGTCATACATTTTATCTTCTTTAATATTCTCCATAAGGGATGGTTGCAAAATTATTTTAGCAACGTAAGATGATGTTACTTCCTTTATGATTCCCTTGATAATAATTTTCATGTCCTTAAAGATTGAATCCTTCCTATTACCCACCATGGATAAGGTTTCCATATCCATTCTACTAAAAAAATTCATTTTATTAAACCATATAAGATGGTAATGGATTGAACAATCATAATCCTGGAAAATCTCTATCTACCATTATTGGAAAATGTTGATCTCCTTTTATATTAATATATCATAGGGATTATAATGATGTATGTATATAAATATATCACACATTAATATATAGATATAATTCCATAAAATAATAAAATGTAAATATTACTAGATCCAATTCCATATCCTTCATAGAATAATTTTTTGCATGTAACATAATCTTTCAGGAGGCATATTATACTACAATTTCATTTTCCATGAGTACAAAACCTATTAACATCCTTGATTCACTAGAGTAGATTAAAAATACTTCCCTATAGGTAAGTAGTGTGTGTAAATGTGAAGTGATTAAACTCTTTCTCAACTGCTTCAATCTCACTTCACATTCAACAGACTATAAAAACATCACTCCCTTTTAAAATGTATTGGTTTTTGGCTTTTAAAATCATGAAATGATTCTAAAAAATAACCAATAGAATCCAAATAATGCAGGAAGCTATGCATCCTATTTATATATTCTTATTTGGTCCATTCCTTGACAACCTTTATCATCAATGTATCTATATATATCCCATTAATTATGAAAAAATTACCAAATAATAATAATTTCTCCATAAAAACTCACATTTACATCACTTTGCATATAATTAATCCTTTTTTAATTTTATTATCACTTTAATTGAATGTTAATCATTTTATTCCTTTATTTTTGATTATATGACAATATCATCAATAAAGACTACACAAATTTTGTTGAGGTGACCTCAGAATACTCTATTCATTATGTCCATAAATATTTCTAGAGCATTAGTGAGTCTATATAGTATCATAATGAACAAATAGTTACCATATAATATATGAAATGTGTTATTGATAATTTATTTCTTCTTCACCATTTAATGAATATTATCATAACTGAATTTACACTGTAGTGAAATATTCAGAAACATTTAGATGATAAAAAAATTCATCAATCTGTGGAAGGGGATAATTATTCTTTATCCTGACCCTATTAAGATAATATTAATAAATGAATAAATTAATTGATCAGACATTCTTCTTTAAAAAGGCTACCAGTTCATCACAAGGAACGAACATGGAAATATTATTCCCTTATCAAAATTCTAATTTATTTCCTACTTTGGTTCCTCAAGATCAATTGGGGATATTTTGTAGAGAGTCCTAAATATTTTTAGATCTCTAGGTATAAGATCAATTGAGAACACTAAATTACAATTAGTGGGAATTCTAGGAATGTATTTTTTGAATACATCATAATATTCTATTATAATGGAAATGTATTAATGAGTGGTCAACTCCTTTGTCTTAATAATTTGGGCAAGATATTCTGATTCATAATAAAACATTATATACGGTTGATAATAAGTTTTCATTACTGATAAAACCTATTACTTAAACTTATATATATTTATAGGATGACATGGGATATATAATTTTATTTCCTTCTCGTGAAAATTGATTCTCGGTCTATATAAATAAAACCAATACTTGCCCAAGATAGTAATTAATTACCATTAAGGGTGTGTGAAAATGTTTCCTATGAGGTTCATCCCACAACAATTAACTGCTTTAGAGTTATATGATTGATATTAAATGATTTCCCTTATTATAATTTTCACCAATAAGTTAACCTCTATGTCTTGAGGTTGTTTTTGAATTGTTCTAATAAACATGTATGATATAATAGAATGCATCAAACTAGAATCAAATAAAATATTATCTTTTATTGAATGAATTACTAGTTTCCCTTTCACCACTTAATTATTAGGATCCACCACAAAAATAGTGATAGGATTTTCCCACCCTTTATCCCTTATATATATAGGTTTGATTCAAAAGTCATCATTAAAAACCCTTAAATAAGGGTATTGGTTCAATTACTTCCCATGTTATTTGAACATGAAACATAGAACAACGGGATAAGGATTGAAAAAACCCTCATTTTCACCTATCATATTATTTTAATTCTTAATGTTCTCCTGATAGTAAATAGTTTTATGCGTTTCCCTTCCAGTCATAAAACACATACATATTTTCTTAAGAAAATTTCAAGGATGCTTCATTCAATACATATGAAATTTGGGATATTATATTATTTTTCAATAATTAGTATTATCTAAGTATTTTTTTAAATTTAAACTACATTATCTACTTCTTATCTATAGTCCCATGTGAATAATGAGAATCAGAAATTTTGATCTTGATTTTGAGAGAACATTGTATAATTTCTTTATCAATTGAAATCCTCAAGTCTCTGGTGCTTTTAAAAAAAATTATTAGACATACATAAGAAATTATTAACCTTAATTTCATTATCCAAGAGAAATTAAAAGTCATATTGTGCAATCCTTGTGAAGCATACTTCATAAGTACTAATACATTCTTCCACATTTTTCATCAGTATAAGAAATTCCCCCTTCATTTGAGATGTATAGTGTATGGAAAATATTTATTGAAAAATATATTCTGGAATCCATCCCATTAAAAGGATTCAACAAGGTTCTTTGGATTTATATTTTATTAGTATAAATAACTAATCAATGTTTCCCTATACGTGATAGAAATCAATAAATAATTTCACATGATAAGATAAATTGAGAATAAATAATATATTCTGAATGGAATTAAACCATTTCACTATAATTATAGGATCATAAGATCCAGTAAAATTAATAGGCTCTTTTCATATTAATAAATCCTTCACACCTTTCTCTTTATGTTGGAATGGAATAAATTTGAATTATTTTTGTTATTAAAAATAACATTAGTTACTTGTGCTAATTATTTCAATAATTTCTAACTCCAACCCCATTTAAATTAGGAATTTCATTTGGGTAATCATTACACATACTAAAACATATGTTGTTTACATGATTCCTCCAATTTACTAATATTTTCAAAAATAAATGATGTTAGGGAATATAATACTGAAACCAATAAAAATATAAAAAAGGAAACTATCATGATGTAATAAAATAAATTTAATTGCATATATTAACTAATGTGTCTCTCATTTTCAATCTAGGTTATCCAAGGTTATTTTATTATTATATTTTATAACATTAATATCTATTAATGTCCTTAATAATGGTTCAAAAATAGAATTTGAATTTTCTCAAGCATATCACCTAGGACAGTCAAACCATGTGTACAGTAATGCCTCTTTTTCTTACACTATGCATATGTTGATTTAATACCCTGTGATCTGTTTGGGAGTTACTTCCCCTCGGTACATCTTTGCTCGAGTCACATCCCCTTATATTATCCAGGATGATATTTCATTGTTTGGAAATCACATACTCTATAATTTACATAAATTTATGAGTATTTTTCAATACACAGACATATCACTAGGGGTTTTACTAATTGTTTCTAAATAATAATAATAATAAATGATATTATTTTGATTCTTACAATAAAAACCCAAATTTCAAATACATTTTTATTACATGATTTTGAACATTGTGATCCATATAATACATTCGAAAAAATTCATGAGGTCAAATTTATTTTTGAAAATTAGAAACATAATAATTAATTTAAAATAAAATTCCAAAAAATATTTTAAAACACTATAATTTTCTCCCAATTTCATTTTAATTAACAATTATTAAAAGGTAACATATGTAAATACATAATAAAAGTTGTGACTTATAAAGGATAATAATTTTATAATCAATGAATGTTTGATGATAATCAATACATGTGATTCAAGATGCATTTCATGCAAAAATAAAGAGGTATGGACCCTTCTTACTCAAATAGAAGCATGTAATGATAAAAAACGTCATAAAATCATGGAATCATTATAATGTGGCTACAAAATTAAAAATGATATGATATGAATAATTCATTGAAAACCAAAAAGGCATCATAGCATAATGTTCTTAGGATAACCAGTCATGCATGATACATTGTATCTCATGAGGTAAAAACATCACCCATTTCATTAGAGCATTACCAAGGTTCAAAAATCCTATTTCATAATGTTATGAGATCCCCAACGATCATTTAACATAAGGTTATATTCCATAATTTTAATATCTCGATTAATGAATGTGGGTTTCAATAATGTTATTTAAAATTAAATGAAGGATATTTTAATCATGGTGAATTACATTTAATTGAAATAGGGTTGGGAATCACAAAAAATAAATTCCTAGAATGTCAAAACAATTTCCCAGTATAATGGGTTTACATAAAAGATTATGAAATGTATTAATGAAAGGTAAATTTGGTATCACATTATTTGGGAATAAAATAGGAAACAAAGGAGATCTCATAAAGGAAATTCATTATAAATAATTGGGAATTAAATGTCTTAGAATAATTAACATTCTTGAAAAGAAAGGAAGCAAGAGAGAAACTCTTACATTGAGTGGTTTCTTCTAAAATATTAATAGGATATCCTTAAAAACCTAGGAAGTAATAGGTAGTAATTTATAGTGGTAAAATGTGAGGAAATTCATACATTTAGGGTTAAGAGTGAAGATGAGTCGAATAATTTGTGTATATCTAATAATATCTTTTGGAATCTAAGTTATAAAATATTCAAAACCAAGGGATCTACCATGGTTCTTCAACATTTTTTTTATTAATGGAAAGTGATTATTTATATTTTAATAGTCCATGGGAATATAACCATTAAATAGAATTTATCTTGATAGTGGAATATATATTTCATAAAGAATTGTTTTTAAAACTGTAACCTGTATTATTGGTATTGAAAAATTAATTATAGATCATTAAAAAATTATTATAATAAAAATTACACATTATTTTAATGAAAAACCTATTAATTGTCATGAATTACACTATAGTATTTATTACAACACTTATTGAGAAATTATTATTTCATATTACACACATTATATTTACACCATAAATAATTTTTACTTGAAAATATTACCATCAAAGAATATTATTGTAAAATCACTATTGGATAAAAACAATATGATGATTTAAAAATTAATATATATATTTTATTAAAATAATTTTCTAGAAAATAAAAAATTATATATTTAAATAAAAAAATTTATTGATATTAAAATAGTGTTTTTTTATAAAATAATAAAATTCTGAACATTTTAAAAAAACCATAGAAATTATAAAATTATATTATAAAATATTTTTAAATAAATAGTATTTTTAATGATATTTAATAAAAATAATATTTATGTAACATAATTTAATTTACAATAATTTTTTTTAATAGCTATTATATATTTTTCAAAAATTAAACTATATTATATTTGTATTCAAAAATATATTTATCATATTAATTCTATATTCACGTGTATTTTATAAAATAATAATTAAAATGGGAATAAAGACTCTACTATTTTATTTCTAAAAATAAAATTTCACAACAATAATACTTTGGTCAAGATACAAAACTCTTTATTACTTCGAGATATGGCATAAGTGTAAGGTGCGAGATGGTGGTTCTTTCATGTGGTGTCTTAGTTAACATTTATCTTGGGGTGATTTCTAAGAACATGAAAATTTATTGTAGGTGGTTCCACTCGAGCCTCACATATTGAAGCATTACTTACACATAGTCAAGTGCTAACCCCATTGTTTCTTTCTCCCTTCAAAGCAACAATAAATGATCTTTGTAATGCATGATTCTACTATTTTATGCCATATTTTCTGTGATCTGTATCAATTAATTCTATTAGTTTACCTAAATATATTCTGATTCTAATAGCCACATTATAATGTATATATTACCAACAGTCAGAATTCTTAATGGTTATAATGAATTTCATACTTACTATAAATAACTCCTTTTTTATTTCTTGATATATGAATTCAATATCTTACAATTTTTAAAATTCTTTATTTTTAAAATGAATATTACATTACTATGATTATATTTCATTTTTATATTGTTGTTCACAATGGTGATAATCCTCGGATATCGAGATGTTCTAGATTTTCTTATTTATGTTATTTTCTTATTTTTTATTTTTTTTTCAAATGTAATATTGTTCGTTTTGGATGGTTTTGTTTTTGAGTAAATATAATGTCCTCAACTAACAAAATAAAGAGTTATCGTAATGTTTTATGCTATACTAAATTACTAAATATTTCATGCATAAATATGTTGAAAAGAAATTCTATATATCAATTAGTGTATTATTACATGAAGGATTCATTTGGAATAAAAATAAAGAAATATCAAAAAGTATTAATACGTTTAATAAATATCGGGACTAAAATAATAGATGGAGAATTAAAATTCCAAATTAAAAATCTAGGGGTTAAGGGAACATATTAAACTTATCCACCAATGGATTAGAGTTACATCGTCAAAATATCAAAACAAAATATTCGAGGGAAAGAAGTAAATAATATATCAGCTTAATAACATAGTCATAGAAGTAGCCACCTCTCTCGAATGAATAATACCTTATTAATAAGTATTACCATTACTGTAACACCCTGAGATTTTGTGAGAAATATTTTTTAATGTCTAATTATATACACAACACCAAAGGAATCTTTCACAACACACAATACTGACTTGGCTTACATTACATGCAATCACGACCTTCCTTGGTAGCGTGTGTAGTACCCAATACCGGGTTTCACTAAACAACGATATATTATTATGAACTAGCCGTTTCTAATAGTATTAACTACATTTTGAATTTTATAACATTATTATTCATCTTACACATTTTCTAGAACATGGTAAGAGAACAAAATAAAATTTTCAGTTAAAATAAGTATTTTTAAAAAAATGCAGTTTTGCCGCCTTTTGATGGCGCACCCACATTAAATCTACTTTTTGACATGTTTATAATTTCAATTTGACAAAATAATATTCTTCTTTGGAATCAAGATATAAAAAATTACTTTGGATAAATTTTTGATATTTTTCTGATAACTTACATATTTTGATGAATAGTAAAAATACGCTAATTTTTAATTAAAAACAACTTTTTTCAATGAGATAATGTATATGGTTAAATTATAATATTGAATGGTTTTAAATTATAAATATATTATATTTTTACCATTTAATTTAATATATGTAATTAGCATTAATTTCACATTGAATTCATAGGTAAAAATATTCCAATCTTTGGCAATGTTTTAACTTCTAAAACCCGTTTTCTTGACAACCAGATTATTTTTAGTTAATTACTGCAACATATGTGTTTTGAATTTTGAAAAATGGATTCCATATTTGGAATCAGTGGGTCCAAATTATGTTAATAGGCTACTTTTTTTGGGCATTATGAATAGTAACTGCAGTAAATTTTATTTACCATAGTTAAAGGTAAATCGGGTAATTTAGGATAAATATAAGATTATAAAATCACCCTAACACCTGCCAAAATACTATTGGATGACTAAAAGTCGGCACATATGACCTAAGGGTCCGATTAGATTGATTTAATGGACTTTTGTCCATGAAAATAATTTAATTATTATTAAAACCAAAGAAAGTGACAACATGTCACATTCTTAAATCCTATAAGTATAATAATTTTAATTTAGTGATAAACTTAATGAAAATTGAAAAATGAATAGTTCCCAGATACTTAATACAATTATCTACATCATATTAATTAATTATAATTTTTAGGGATTAAATAATTATCATGAATTTTCACACAATAGTGATGTTGAAATTATTTTATTAATTAAAATATCAAATAAATGGTATTAAAAATATGAAAATAAATATTATATCAACTATTTAATGTGCTCCACTAATTTTCTAGATACATATGAAATTTTATAAATCTATTAAATAATTTAGTTAGAACATATATTCTGTATATATTTTATTTAAATTCAAATAAATGAATAGTGTCAAAATTGACACTCTTGTTATTTTATAAAAATAACATATTATAAAATTATTTAAAAATAACAAAAATATTTAAAAATTATAAATTAAAATTTATATGGTCGAAAATGTCATAAAGTGTCAAATTATGGAAAATTCACAACACATATGTTATTATTTATAATAATTTAAAATATTGAATATTATTACCACAAATAAAATAAAATTGATAAATAAGGATAAATCAAGTTGATAATGTTTAAAATAAATTCCTAACATCTCTAAATTATTTTGGTTCATGATATCACAACCCTATCTCATCTAATATTCGGATATGAGTCATTTTGGAAGTTTTTTTGTGGGGTTGATATTTAATATAAACTAGTATTTCTTATATTTCCAAAGGTGCCCCTCTCCTCCCTTATAAAAGGGCACCTCCTCCTCACATAAATTTGAGCCTTCAAGAATGACCAAACCCTGGCCATTTCACTTACCCACTTCCCCAGAAACATCCTAGTGGTCCTGGTCTTCTTTAAAGACCAATTTTAGTGCCCTAAGTGGAGGTGTCAAAGAGGCGCTTCAAAGAAGAGGTAATGTTCGTTACCGATTCATTCAACTTCATTTCTTCTTCAACTTCTTCTTATTTAGTTGTTTAATTATTAACTAATAACATTAGTATCACTCATATACTGATATGTTATTATAAGTATGAAACAACCCTATTTCACCATCTATCTATCCTATGGAAAACGAAATCACCGCGCGTGCATACGTACGGAATATCGTCTCCACGCCGTGGTGTAATCTATTTTCCAGCACCACCTTACATGGATGGGTATAATGGTATAAATAATGACTATATATGATTATTGTAACGTGATATTTATTCTGAAATAGTATACATAAACTCCAATACAATTCCACAATCATTGGAACGATATCATCGCTCATACGTACGTATGGAATACCGTCTCCACGATGTGATGCGACTCGTTATACATGATCATCATTTCATAATGATTATATAAATGAATTTAATGATAAAATATGATATAAATTACACTAATACCATTCTGGAAATGAGGTGTCTTTAACCTGAAAATAGGAAAATGAATTTATTCGACAAAACACACATATGAACATAAAGCAATAAACTCTCGAATTGCAAGTAGCAATGAAATATTACTAATAAGTAGCTAAGAATATGACCATATATGATATCATAAAAATATTTATGATTCTGTAATATTTCAATTAAATTTTTTAAATCATTATTCAGGATGTTCGGACACTTACAAAGAAAATCAGACCTAAGGTAAGGGAAAATCTCACAATCTCATTTTTATCCGAGATTGTTTATAATTCAGAATTTATTGGCGAATATTTATCATCCAAATACATGTTTCCTCAATATGTATTATTATTTCTATCCTCCTACAATTTTTTAAATCTAATTTTACCCTTCGGTGAGTTTTTAGTAAAAGATATGAAAGAAATCTTTTATTGTTTATCGTACGTGGTACTTTTTGACTTTTCCGGCCTAAGTACAAGAAGAATGTTTTTTAACTTATACGGCCTGAATGGATTTTTAGAAAATTATTTCCATGATTCTTATTTAACAAGATTTCATGCATGTTTTTAATCAACTTATTTTAGTTCAAAATTATATGACATGTTATGAAAGGAAAATGTTTTTGAAGTAGAAAGGATATTTTCCTCAAGAATGTAGTTCAAGTGTTTTATCAAAATTATTTTCTATATAAGATAATATAGGGTTCTGTTTATATCCCTATTTTTACATTGATTTGATTATGTTATGATGGAATTATTTTTACGATATCCTTTTATGGATTATGTTTTGATGAAGTGATGTTTAAGAATCCCATTTTTATTACATGGGTTATGCTATGATGTATGGTTTATGATTTTGTGGTACACATAAGAATGGTATCATAATGAGATGGGTGGGACCTATATCTCCCTCCAATGCATTGGGTTAAGATTTATATCTCATGAGATAGACATGGATGGAATGGTAGGTTAAACCGGTTCAGTGAAATAAGACTGAAACGAGTAGTGAACTCGGTTCAGAAATGGACTTTGTCCACTAAGATAGTCTTGGAAATGAATCTTGACTACTAAGAAATGATTTTCTATGATTATGTGTGTATGCCACAATGATTCATGTTTTAAGTTAGGATCATTGGAATTACATTTCAATTCTATGATTTATCCCATGTTATGATCTCTTTTGCAGGATAAGATTTTCAAAATGTTATGTTCTTATAAATATGATATGTTTTTTATTTCTTTTGTTTACCCTTACTGAGCATTTGAGCTCACCATTTTGTATTTTTTATTTTCCCCAGGTCAGGAAGAAGGATATTAAGTAGGATATGCCAATAAGGGACTCTAGATATGATTAAATAAATTGGAGACAACATAGATGATTTATGAATCAGTTGTTTATGTTTCCCAGTTTCTAAAGACATGATCCCTATACAATCCTTTCATGGTTTTTTATATATTGTAATAAGAATGCTTTAATTTTGATGTAATAACCATGTATGTAAAGTATGGGTCGTTATTTTTGGTATCATAGGAAAGGTATAGTCAACCTTTGGAAACTAGGATGTGAAAGCATTAGTAAGAAACCTAAGGATATTTCTAAGCATAAAACACAATCTTAGTGTTTTAGAAATTGTCATGAACAACCTATGACAAGACATTAAGTGTGAAATTTTATTCTTGATTATGTGGTTTTCCTATTATAATTAGTGTTGTTCACACTATTCTTCTTGGTTTTAGTCAATGGATGGAACCTGAAGGAACCGTGTTAATGAGGAATGCGACGAGAAATGCAATGATTGTACCCCTGAGCAACCAAACGTTATGGGAGCTGGAATTCAAGAACTTGTAGCCATGCTCACACAACTTTCTCAAGCTATGAATCAAGCGAGACTTACAAACTAGCAATGGAAGGAGCAACATTCTGTTCAATCCTTCATGAGGCAGCATCCACCATCATTCAGTGGGTCTTCTGATCCATAAGTGGCTGAAAAATGGATCAGTACCACTAAAAAGATATTTTCAGTTCTTCAATGCTCTGAACATGATAAAGTCATATTAGAAGTGAATCATTTGGAGGTGATGTTGATCAATTATGGAATCTTATTAAGAATATAAGGCAAAGGGATGAAATTGAGTCCATGGAATGGGACGAGTTCAATAACTTATTTTCCAACAAGTATTTACCTCGTATTCTTCGAACAAAGATGGAGAATGAGTTTCTTAAACTGAAAAAATGATGATGAATCCGTTGGTACCTACGAAGCAGATTTTACAAGACTTTCAAGGTACGCTTTTGGAATTATTATCCAACCTGAGAGTAAGATCGATCGATTCTTTAGTGGCTTAAAACCAAGTCTTCGAAGGGAATTTTCCATAAGGGACTTTAATAGCTATGAGGAAATTGTTTAATGTGCTCTCAAGGTTGAGATGGAGATTGGTGCAACCCATCAGTCACATGGGTTTGATAAGAAGAGGAAAATGGAATTCAAAGGAAAATATAAAGACCACACTGAAAAGAATATGAGTTTTCCCTTATGCTCAAAGTGTGGAAAGAAACATGGAGAAATTGTCTTAAGGGGACAAGAAAATTTTATAAGTGTGGAAAATAAGGTCATCGGGAAATTGAATGTAGAAATATTGGGAAGAAGATGTCTAATGATGCAAAAAAAAAGGGATACACAGAATGAACATACTACACTTCAATGTTTCAAGTGCAAGGGGATGGGACATTATGCCAATCAATGCCCAAATCCTAGGGCTGATGATGATGGTCGATGTCAACAAACTCTTAAGGCCAAAGACAAAGGAATGTCACATACAATTACAATAGGTGATGTGGAGTACGACAACGAAGTGGTGAGAGGTACAGTTACCATCCACTCTAATGTAGAAAATGTTTTATTTGATTCTGGATCCACCCACTCTTTTATTTCTGAAGAATTTTCTATGGTTATCACTATTTTACCTCAAAAATTAGATGTTGAGTTGGCTGTGACAACTCCTAATGGAACAACCGTCGCATCAAAAGTTTACAATTCTTCTCCGATTGAAGTTTGTGGGAAAGTGCTTCCCACAAATCTTGTGATCCTTCCTATAGTGGAATTTGATTTGATTCTTGGCATGGATTGGATTTCTTTATATGGGGCTCATATCAATTTCCAAATAATAGAGGTCACATTTCATATTCCATATCAATCTATGATCATCTATCGATGCAAGGATGAACATAACCTTCCAGTGGAAATTTCTTCCATCTTATGGGTCTTGATTCCACTAAATGATGGTTATTTATCACAAATGATTGGAGAGAAACACACAATTAATAATATGCCTATTGTACGGGAATTTGATGATATCTTTTCGGAGGAATTGAATGGTCTTCCACCAAATCGTGAAGTTGAGTTTTCAATATAACACGTACCTAGGTGCTTTGCCTATTTCAAAGACACCTTATAGAATGGCCCCAATTGAGTTGCAAGAATTGAAGAAGAAAATCCAAGAGAATCTTTATAATGGATTCATTCACCCTAGTGCATCACCTTGGGGAGCACCTGTTCTGTTTGTTAAGAATAAAGATGGATCAATGAGACTCTAAATTGATTATCGAGAACATAAAAAGATCACTATCAAGAAAAAATATCCACTCCCACGCATTGATGACCTATTTGACCAACTGCACGGAGCTCAATACTTTTCCATGATTGATCTCTGTTCAGAGTATCGTCAATTAAAGGTCAAAAGGGAGGATATACCAAATACAGCTTTCCGTACAAGGTATGGACACTATGAATTTATAGTGATGCCATTTGGTCTTACTAATTCCCCTGCTATCTTCATGGATCTGATTAATGGAGTCTTTAGAGACTATCTTGATCAGTTTTCGGTAGTCTTTATAGATGATATTCCTATCTATTCAAAGAGAAAGGAAGAACATGAATATCACTTGATAATTGTATTAAAGACCCTAAGAAAGGAGAATCATTATTCCAAATTTACCAAGTATGAATATTGGCTTCAAAAAGTTTCATTTTTTGTCACATAATCTCAAAAGAGGGGATATCTGTGGATCCAGCAAAAATAGAGGTTATAGAAAGATGGTCGAGACCAACAACAGTAACTGAGATCCGAATTTTTCTTGGTTTGGATGGATATTACTGACGTTTTGTGAAATATTGTTCAAGGTTATCTAACCCAATCACCTTGTTGACTCATAATGGAGTTAAGTTTGTTTGGACAGAGGAATGTGAAGAGAATTTCAAATAGCTAAAAAGAAGGTTAGCCAGTGCACCTGTGCTCACACTACCATGCAGTGGAGAAAGGTTTGTAATCTACAGTGATGCATCCAAGAAGGGACTGGGGTGTGTTCTCATTCAAAATGATATGGTGATAGTTTATTGCTTATGATAGTTGAGAATCCATGAGAAAAATTACCCAACTCATGATTTGGAGTTAGCTGCAGTAATCTTTGCATTAATGATTTGGAGACATTACCTTTATGGTGAAAGGTGTGATGTTTATACTGATCATTAAGGTTTAAAGTATATTTTCACAAAAAAGGAGCTGAATATGCATCAATGAAGATGGTTGGAGCTGATTAAGGATTACGACTGCTCAATTTATTACCACCCTGGGGAAGAAAACAAGGTAGTAGACGCATTAAGTCGGGAATACCCTGCTAGCTTATCCATGATGAGGATCATAAAAGATCCAATATTTATGGATTTGGACAGGACTGATCTTAAAATTATAATGGAATGGGAAAAATCTTATCATTCTCAAATTAATGTTAAACCATGTATACACGTGAAGATTAAAGAGGCACAGAAAGAAGATGTAGAGTTACAAAAGAAGGTGAGAAATGTTCCTGAATTCAACCTTGATTGTGATGGGATAATAAGGTTCAGGAATTGGGTTTGTGTTCACCCCATCCCAGAATAAAAGAAGGATCTACTGGACGAGTCTCATAGTTCTTCATTTTCTATTCATCCTGGAAGTACAAAGATGTATTGGGACATGAAAGAGTACTTCTGGTGGGATGGCATGAAAATAGATGTTGCTGAATATGCCTCTCTATGCTTGGTTTGTCAGCGAGTTAAATATGAGAGAAAAAAGTATAAGGGTATGTTACAACCATTACCCATACCGGAATGGAAATGGGAAAACATCACTATGGACTTTGTCACTCGAATTCCTAAAACATCCAAAGGCAATAATGATATCTGGGTTATAGTTGATTGTCTTACGAAGTCGACACACTTCATTGCTATTAGAAAAGATTTTTCTCTTCATCATCTTTCCCGGATATATGTTAAGTAAGTGGTAAGATTTCATGGAGTACCACTTTCCATTATATCTGTTTGGGATCCAAGGTTTATCTCAAAATTCTGGCGAAGTCTTCAGCATTCTCTAGATACAGAGTTGAGTTTCAGCATTGCTTACCATCCCCAGACAGACGGTCAGTCTGAGGGGAAAATTCAAACTCTAGAAGACATGTTTAGAGCTTGATCTATGGATTTAAAAGGTGGTTGGGATCAACACCTATCTTTGGTGGTATTTTATTATAATAATATCTTTCACTCCAGTATTCAGATGGCTTCTTATGAAGCCCTCTATGGAAAGAAATGCAGAACTCCAACTTGCTTGGATGAACATGGAGAAAGAAAGCTATTAGGATGTGATCTTGTTGATGAGATGGTAGAAAAGTTCATATTTATTCAACAAAACATAAGAGTAGCTCAGATTCGACAGAAAAGTTATGCCGACAACTGAAGAAAAGACCTAGAGTTTGAAGTGGGTGATGAAGTGTTCTTACGAATATCTCCCTGGAAGAGGGTCATGAGATTTGGAATGAAGGTAAAGTTGAGCCCTAGATATATCTATCCTTTTGAAATTATATATCGTGTTGGGAATGTATCTTACCGATTGGCGCTTCCACCGAATCTATCTCAAGTTCACGATGTGTTGCATGTATCTCTCCTGAGAAGTACATACCAGATCCTTCCCATGTACTCAACTCAGAAGTTGTACCGCTGGAGTAAGATCTTTCTTATGAACAACAACCAATAGAGATTCTGGATTGTAGTGAAAAATTCCTATAGAACAAGACCACTCTCTTGGTGAAAGTTTTATCAAGGAACCACCAATTAGAAGAAGCTACATGGGAACTTGAGGATATGATGAGGGAGAGGTATCCTCATCTGTTTGTGATGAAGTGATGAATTTCGAGGGAGAAATTCATTTTAAGGGGGGTAGAATGTGACACCCTAAGATTTTATGAGAATATTTTTTTATGTCTAATGTTATACGCAACACCAAAGGAATCTTTCACAACACACAATACTGACTTGGCTTGCATTACATGCAATCACGACCTTCCTCGATAGCGTGTGTAGTACGCAATACTGAGTTTCACTAAACTACGATATATTATTATGGACTAGCCGTTATGAGTATTATTAACTAGATATTTAATTTTATAACATTATTATTCATCTTACACATTTTCTAGAACATGGTAGGAGAACAAAATAAATTTTTCGGGTAAAATAAGTATTTTTTTAAAAATGCAGTTTTGTCATCTTTTGATGGCGCACCCACATTAAATCTAGTTTTTTACACATTTATAAGTTCAATTTGACAAAAAAAATTATTCTTTGGAATCAGGATATAAAAATTTACTCTGGATAAATTTTTGATATTTTTCAGATAACTTTAATATTTTGATGAATAGTTAAAATACGCTAATTTTTAATTAAAAACAACTTTTTTCATTGAGATAATTTATATGGTTAAATTATAATATTGAATGGTTTTAATGTATAAATAGAATTTATTTTTACCATTTAATATAATACATGTCATTATAATTAATTTCACATTGAATTCATAAGAAAAAACATTTCAATCTATGGAAACGTTTTATCTTCTAAAACTCGTTTTCTTATCAACGGGATTAATTTTAAATTAATTACTACAACATATGTGTTTTTAATTTAGAGAAATTAATTCCATATTTGGAATCAGTGGGTCCAAATTATGTTAATAAGTTACTTTTTATTTTTGGGCATTATGAAATGTAACTACGGTAAATTTTATTTACCATAGTTAAAGGTAAATCGGGTAATTAAGGATAAATATAAGATTATAAAATTACCCTAACACCAGCCAAAATTCTATTGGATGACTAAAAGTCGACCCATATCAACTAATGGTAGGATTATATTAATTTGATGTACTTTTGTCGATGAAAATAATTTAATTATTATTAAAACCAAAGAAAGTGACAACATGCCACATTCTTAAATATTATAAGTATAATAATTTTAATTTAGTGATAAACTTAATTAATATTCAAACATGAATAGTCTACAGAAATATAATAAAATGATCTACATCATATGAATTTATTTAGAATTTTTAGGTATTAAATATGTATCATTAATTATGACACAATATTGATGTTGAAATTATTTTATTAATTAAAATTTCAAATAAATTGTTTTAAAAATATTAAAATAAATATTATATGAACTATTTAATGTGATCCACTAATTTTATAGAAACATATGACATTTTATGAATCTATTAAAGCTTTCAGTACGAACATATATTCTGTATATATTTTATTTAAATTCAAATAAATGAATAGTTTCAAAATTGACACTACTGTTATTTTATAAAAATAACATATTATAAAATTGTTTAAAAATCACAAAAATATTTAAAAATTATAAATTAAACTTTATATGGTCTGAAATTTCATAAAGTGTCAAATTATGTATAATTAACAACAAATATGTAATTATTAATAATAATTTAAAATTTAGAATATTATTACCACAAATAAAATAAAATTGATAAATAAGGATAAATCAAGTTGAAAATGTTTAAAATAAATTCATAACATGTAAAAATTTTATTGGTTGATTATATTACAACCCTATCTCATCTAATATTTGTATATCAGTCATTTTGGATGTTTTTATGTGGGGTTGGTATTTAATATAAACTAATATTTCTTATATTTCCAAAAGTGCCCCTCTCCTCCCTTATAAAAGGGAACCTCCTCCCTCTCCCCCACACACCAATTTGAGCCTTAAAGCTCCGAAAACACCTTCAAATTTCACTTCCCCACTTCCCTAGAAACATCCTAGAGGTCCTGTTCTTCTTTAAAGACCCATTTTTGTGCCCTAAGAGGAGGTCTCAAAGAGGTGCTTCAAAGAAAAGGTAATGTATGTTACTGATTTTTTCAACATTATTTCTTCTTCCACTTATTCTTCATTAGTTGTTTAATTATGAAGTAATAACATCAGTATCACTAATATACTTATATGTTATTATAAGTATGAAACAACCCTATTTCACCATTTATCCATCCTACAAAAAACGAAATCACCGCGCGTGCGTACGTACGGAATATCGTCTCCACGCCGTGGTGTAATCTATTTTCCACCACCACATAACTTGGATGGGTATAATGGCATAAATAATGACTATATAAAATTATTGTAAAGTGATATTGATTCTGAAATAGTATACATACACTCCAATAAAATTCCACAATCATGGGAACGATATCATCGCTCGTGTGTACGTACGGAATACCATCTCCACGATGTGATGCGACTCGTTCTACATGATCTTCATTGAATAATGTTTATATAAATGAATTGAATGAATAAATATGATATATATTACAATAATACCATTCTGGAAATGATGTTTCTAAAACCTAAAAAGAGGAATAATAATTTATTCGACAAAACACACATACGAACATAAAGCAATAAACACCCGAATAACAAGTAGCAATGAAATATTACAAATAAGAAGATAATAATATGACCATATATGATATCATAAAAATAATTATTATTATGGAATAATTAAATGACATTATTTAAATCATTATACAGGAGGTTTGGACACTTACAAAGAAAATCAGACCTAAGGTAATGGAAAATCTCACAATGTTATTTTTATGAGAGATTGTTTATACTTTAGAATTTATTGGGGAATATTTATCATCCACATCCATGTTTACTCAATATCTATTATTATTTATATCCTCCAACAATTTGTTAAATCCAATCTTACCCTTTGGTGAGTTTTTATTGAATGATATGAAAGGAATCTTTTGTTGTTTATCGTACGTGGTACTTTTTGACTTTTCCAGCCAAAGTACAAGAAGAATGATTTTTTAACATATACGACCTGAATGGATTTTTAAAACATTATTTCCAAGAATCTTCCTTAAAAAGTTTTCAAGTTTATTTTTAATCAACTTCTTTTAGTTCAAAATTATATGACATGTTAAGAAAGGAAAATGTTTTTGAAGTAAAAAAGGATATTTTCCTCAATAATGGAGTTCGTGTGTTTTATCAAAATTATTTTCCATATAAGATAATATAGGGTTATATTTATATGCCTATTTTTACATTGATTTGATTATGTTATGATGGAATTATTTTTACGATATCCTTTTATGGATTATGTTGTGATAACGTGATGTTTAAGAATCCCATTTTTAGTACATGGGTTATGCTATGATGCATGGTTTATGATTTTGTGGAACACATAATAATGGTATCATTATAAGATAGGTGGGTACTATATTTCCCTACAATGCATTGGGTAAAGATTTATATCTCATGAGATAAACATGTCTGGAACGGCAGGTTAAACTGGTTCAGTGAAATAGAACTGAAACGAGGTGTGAACTTGGTTAAGAAATGGACTTTGTCCGCTAAGATAGTCATGGAAATGAGTCTTGACTACTAAGAAATGATTTTCTATGATTATGTGTGTATTCCAAATAGCCTAATGTTTTATGTTATTATTATTGGAATTACATTTCACTTCTATGATTTATCCCATGTTTTTATCTCTTTTGTAGGATAATATTTTCAAAATGTTTTGTTCTTATAAATATGATATGTCCGATATTTATTTTGTTTACCCTTACTAAGCATTTGAGCTCACCCTTTTGTATTTTTTCTTTTCCCTAGGTCAGTAAGAATGATATTAAGTAGGATATGCCAAAAAGAGACTCTAGATATGATGAAATAAATGGGATAAAACATAGATGATTTATGAACCAGTTGTTTATCTTTCCCAGTTTCTAAAGGCACAATACCAATACAGTCCTTTCATGGTTTTGTTATATGTTTTAATAAGAATGCTTCAATTTTTAATTAATAACCATGTTTGTAATGTATGGGTCGTTATAATTACCTTACAATAATTCTCTTAAAAAATAAATCAAATTATCACAAACTTCTCCTCCCTTATCACATTGAATAGTTTTGAAATTTCTCCAATTTTAGTGTTGAACCCTTTCTTCTCAAATTTAATCAACATGTATAGTTTGAGGGTATGGATTCCTTTAGTTGGGTTTGTCAAAAGTGTCTTTGATTCTTGAAACACTTCCCATGATCCCCATAATTACTTTTAATCATAATTAACAATACATGGATTCTCAAGAGGGTTCAAACCCAATTTGTATTTATAAAATAATTTAATTTTTTATATTGATTGTTATATGAATTTAAAAATCTTGTTTTAATCATAATTGTATTTCATAAAAAACTTTATATATTTAGGTTTACCTTCACATAGTCTAGGGACGTGAAATGCAATAATTATGTAGAATTTGGTGTGGTTTTTTATTAATTGTAAGTTAAAATATTTATATATAATCTATTTTTGTATCCCCGTGAATTTGAGTATTGGTACAAAATTAAGAGGATTATAATAAATAATTTTTTTATAAATTGGACTCTATATTTTTTATCATTATTTTTTCCAATGTCGAAAAATATTTTTTTAATTAACTAAACATTTCAATGATAAAATGTGGTGAAACATTTATCTAAAATTGAAGTTGAATGAATATATAAAATTGGGATAAGAATAAAATATGTGTAATATTATTTTCCTAAAATTAAAATGGTTATTTATAGATGATAAATCCTTCTAATATATCATTGGTTCCCATAAGGAGAAGAAGATTTTTCCATTTTCACTTATTTATAATCATGGGGACAATAATTTCATGGAATATTAGCATAAAATTGAAATTGAAAACCAATATAATTTTGAGAGTGAAATGAACTTGTGTTGAAGATATATTTGTTGACATTTATCTTCATCATAATGGGTTTTAATATAATTATGAAAATAAAAAGATATTTTTGATCGAAGTAGATTCCACCCAAAGGAAAAGTCATGGAGTTACCCATGTACTTGTTTAATGGGGAATAAGTTGGTTGTTGGGTGAGGGGCCCCTCTATATGAGGATTATATAACTAGATTTACTGGATAAGACAAGTGGGATAAGAGTGAAAGGTGAACTATCTACAACATGGTAAGAATGGAAAAGATATTATATTAAGTAATGGAAACTAAATTTCATTTTGGTAATATTTTTAAATCTATAATTACATTTCTTAAAACATGTTCAATGTGTTGAGATATTTCTGTTTAGATAATGATAATCCATCCCTAATCTATCTAGCATAATTTATTTTTAAATAAGTTATAATACTATTAGATGAATCCTATATTTGGGGTTGGAATTTAGAGCCAGTGATTTATATGTATATACTCTATATAGAGTATTCATAGACTAATACATGTCATGGAAATAAAATATACATGTTTGGAAATACTCTAGAATCACTTACCATTATTTGAAGAAGTTTTAAGTTGACTTTATTTAATTAAATAAGGCCTAAGATGATTTGATAATAATTTTTAGTAAATTCTGAAGGTGTTTGAAATCATGAATTATTTCAAAGACATTTCAATGTATTGACTTCATATGAGTAATTATAACTCTATATAAGTGTTATTAGAACTCATTAGATGAGTACTTTAAATTGAAATGGCTCGATGTAATAGTAATTTCAATTTTGCATATGAGTCAATGGACACTACATATGATTCAACTACATCTACATATAAGTCGTTTTAAGAAATATATGAGTCAATTTATCCTATGAAAGGGTAATATAGAGCTATTTATGAGTAATATGGATCCACACATGAGTAATTTTAGGAAACATATGAGTCATATATAGACTCTGTATTAGTCATGCATTTTGAAAATTTTAATCTTATACAGAATGATCATTAAATTTTCATGAAATTAAATTATGAAGAGGAATTTATTTTTAATGATGAAAATTATATTAAACATAATGATACTTTAAGAATATATCATTAAAATAACACCCTCAATGAACCCATTGTCTTAGTTCGGGATGAAGGTTACACTAACTCTTGATGACCTCCTCAGGACACCAACATATATAAAAAATGACAATAGATTACCTAAACATTATTATAAATTTTATCCTTTATAGAAAAAACCAAATATACATAAAAAACAAAAAAACTGTTAATATAATGCACAAATTATTAATAATAATAAAATTAAAAATACAAAATCATTAAATATAATATCAGATAGTAATAACAATTTAGGTTAAAGAAGCTCATGAAAACCAAATGATATCCCAATGAAAAAACACCAATGATTCAAAACTCCAGTCTGGATCCATTCCCCTTATTCAGTGTCATCTATAATGAAATTTAAATCACACCAAATATTTATTCCATTTTCTCCTTCCATCTCTATTAATGTAAAATAGTTATCCCTTTTTATCTTTTTATCTAACATTATTATTTTTTTAAAAAAATAAAATTTTAAAACCTCAAACTAAAGAGGTTTTCCAAAAACATTTCAATTTCAATGATTCCTAAATTTTCAAGAAATGGGGATTCCAATAATATGAAATAATAGGTTTCCATTAATAAGAAAACAATTTAATTTGAAAACAAAGTCTTATAGTTCTATAAAAGTTGTATAATAAGGACATGCCACCTAAATTTTAACATTTGATGAAAATGGCGAACTACACTATGAAGCATCTTGATATCTACTCAAAACCTATTTATTTCAATACATCCAATATGGATCTCAAAAAAAATCATAAATCATATATATTTATATAATTTTTTAGATCTAACATTCCATATTAAAGGAGATGAGAAGATCTAAAGAGAATGAGGGAAAATTGATACTAATTATTTAATATAGTGATCCAACACACACCGATCCATAAAAATTAGATTCGAGATTAAATTGAATTTGGAATAATTCATTGGTATGGGATGAGTTTTAGAGACGTACAAAAGAAGAGAAATATATTGGGTTTAAGGCTAAAAAAAATGTTAATGTCAAATTTTTAGAGTATTTAATGCATGTCACTTGGTTATGCCACACAGTTTGGGAAACCATTCTCTGACAACAAACATGAAATTGTTTCTGGACCAACACATAGATGGTTACGTTTAAAAATTTGATAAAATAATCATAATCCTTATTTTCACCTATATCTGCACTTGAATTGTTTCTCATAGAACCCATATAATTCATAAAAACTATGAACCAACCTAGAAACACCCAAAATATCTTCCACCATTTCCTGAATAAGGTGTAGAGTTTCCTAAAATAATGCTCATATCGTACACCCTTAAAAATACTTCCAAAAAAAACAAATAGTATCCAAAAAACAATCAAAACATGACCCACGATTGATATAACTTCAGAATAAAGTATAAAATTGTAATTTATATGAAACTAGGGGTGTTACATTATACTTTCTATAAGTATTACCATCCTCAGAAATATATATATCTTCTGTGTTTAGGAAATGATTGGGTTATATCCAAAAAAATACCTTCCATTCTCACATCTCAACATAAATCTTACCATGATGTTATAAAACTCACATTAAATGTGTAATATTTCATTATTACATTTTTTACAGTCTATCTAGAATCTATATCGACACATGTTGATAATTATTGTTTAGATAAAGAATAATGTGATCCCTTATAATAACATGGTTATGAATTAGATGGTACTTCATCAATTTAGATACATGCAATAAATTTTGAATGGGTTTGAATTAGTTCAATTAAATGAATCATTAAGCTATATATCTAATCCATTCTAAATTTCCAATGTTCTGATGTGCTAAAGAAAAAATTTACATTTCTTATGAAAACATAAATTACCTAGCCTTAGATTAACTTTTAAGAACGCTTAATCTCCCACATAAAATGATAAGAACCATTCAGTATGATTCACATATGATTTCTAAAAACATTCATCCATATCCATCCTTTTCCTAATCATCCTAATTTTCTCAATCATCCTATGAACAAGGCTAATATCCAATATTGAAGCTTCTCTATTCCATACCCAACAAATGGATGACCAAAAAATATCATCATACAATGATTCAGAAGATTTCATATTTATCGAGTACTAATGGATGTTAATGTTAGATAAGTCCACTAATATTATATTATCATTCCATTATACACTAAAATCCATAAAAAAATCTCAGATCAAGTCTTCTCTCTTTTGGAATGTGGATTCCAATTTTCCATCTATATTAGGATGATAAGTCATTATCATTCTCAACTGAGAATTGAATGATTATTGTAATGGTTTCTATATTCTATAGGTGAAATGAGGAATGTAGTCAGATATTATTGAAACAATTATATCATGAATCTTTTATGATCTATGAAATATATTGTATTATCATGTATTAAACAATATTGGATTCACAAATAGGGAATAAGTGAGCCAAATTTTTGGGAAAATACATACTCATCCATATGTAATCATGCATTTAAACAATTCATGGATGTCTTGTGATAGAAACTATTTCAATGTTATCACATTTACAGAGAGTGATGGATAATAATTGAAACTTACATGTTGTTCATTGGTTCTTATATTGAGTTTCTAACTAGTGGGGAATCTCAATACATACAATTACAATTTCCTTTTCATTCTAGAACACTAAAAATGATTTTGGAATTTCATATAAATAATCTTATTTTAAGGATGAATAAGCCATTTTTGAGTTGTTTTTGGAAGAAATAAGATTATCTTGAAATGAATGTGAAACAGTTATCAAATCATGAAAAATAAAATTGAATTTCCATCCCATTTTCATTCATAAATTCTCTTTCCACCACTTATATTTAATGTAATTAAAAGTAAATATGGATTTTATTTTTTTTTATCTTTATCATGCACTACCAAATCATGTAAAAAGTTACCTGAAAGAAAAACATGACGTAATTATGCTCAGTGTAATCCAAACTCATATAAAAAATCATTTCGAACAATTAATTATAAAGACAAGAACATAAGTAAAATTAATTATATGACATTCAACTTTTATCACCTAATATATTATTCATTTTTCAAGTGTCTGAACAAAACCAATGTTAATCATCATGAGAAAATCCATCCATCAAATTTTTCATTGATTTAAATCCCTTTTTGAAAATTTTCATTTTAATATTTTATGGTCTATAAAAATATTTAATTTATCACAAAATAGATATTGATTCCATGTCATAAAATAATAAACTAACATAAATTATTCTAAATAAGACATAAAATAATTTTTTTCATGATTTCACTACTAGTGTGAAAAATATGATTCCATATTTTCACTATTAAGGATATCATAGATGATACTAGAAACATATTCATAATATTATATTTTCATAATCTATTCTAGGTTTCTGAGAGAAGAAAATTGGTGTGGAAGTGTGCGTTGAATTATTCTCAAAAAAGGATTTTTGAAAACCATCACACTAATGCAATGGAGTTCCCTTCCTGGAGAAAACTATCATTATAGATGAAACCTAGGAAATGTACCTTACAATGTAATTATAGTAAGATAATAATCCTAGAACTCTATGTATCTCAATAATATTTTTTCTGGTTTCCAAGAGATAAAAGCTTCTATCATATTAGGGTCTACTGAGACCAATTTATAATAAATTACAAATCCAATGAAGTGAAACTATTGAAAATATAAATCACATTTAGAAAAATTTTCATCTAGACGATGGTCATATAAAATGGTAAAAATTATCTCTAAATTTTATTCATGTTACTTATAATTTTATGAATTCAAAAAAAAATTCATCCACAAATAAAATAATGAAATAAACTAGTTACCTCTAATAGATATGATTTATCAATTCTATGAAAATATCTAGTGCATTTGGAAGACCAATGTAGATAACCAAATATTTATACGGATAGTAACAACTCTAAAAAGCTATATTTAGCATATTATCTTTACTATCATATAGTTAGTGATACCCATAACGTAGTTAAATTATAGATAACTAAAGGGATCCCAAGAATTTATCAAAATCATAATCAATCTTAGGTATTGCTTATCAAATTCTTATTTCAACTAGATTCAGCATACGATAGTCATAAAAATCCACATTCATTATTGAAAATCATAACTAGAGTATCTAATGTTGACATTCATATTAATATAAAACCTTTAATTACCAATTCTTGAAATTGGGTTTTGAACTCAATCAATTTCATGGGTGACATTATATACAATTGAAGTGAAATATGATTTCCCTCTAGAAGTAGATCAATAAAAAATTCCAATATCCCTTTAGAAGGAAAACCAATGAAATCATTAGGAAACACATCAATATTTTGTTCCATAATAGTAGGTTAATTCCCAGAATCAATTATATCATCAATACCATATGTGAAAGCTACTAAATGAAAAGAAATAGTTCCAAATGTTGGTGTTAAAGACACCCATTTATTGTTTTCACATAATAACTTCCTTCAAATAGATACATAATCCAATCAAGAGATGTATACTTCACCTATAACAAATAAGAATAAATATGGTCCTTAAAATAACTGAAAAATCCATTTATATGATCAATTAGAATCCATCCATGTCTAGAATGTAATTTTTCTAATCAAACTATACACCAAAAATTCTTAATAGACAATATGAACATTTAAATCTCTTCTACTCTTGATACTTTAGAAGTGTTTAAATACTCATCATATATGGATTAATTTTAATATTAATTCCCTTTTAAAAAATGTCATCTAAAATAATAAAATATTGGTTTGAAACATAATGAAATAGATCTTCCATAAGAGCTGAGTTAATAAAAATGTTACCTCATGTAGTCAGATGAACTACTTCATCTTATGAGATATTTATTTCAGCACCAAAAAACTAATTTCTTGCTCAACATTGTTCTGTGATTCCAAGATATGATTCTTTTTAAGGATTTGGGTTGTTCTTGAAATCTCCCTGACTATAAATCATTTTTTTTCATATTCAAAAAACTGCTTTAAGGGTAGAGGGAAACCTTACATGGGTCATGACCACCACATAGTTCAAATTCAAATTAAAAAATTTAAAAACATAAATCCCATATTAGATCAGGAGAATCACAACCCATGGGGCTATCATGGGTCTTCGCCTCCCCAAAATCACCATCATAAAGATACCTGCCGGAATACCCCTCGATGATAGCATCATCCTCAGAGAAACAGATCATCCAGCCATCATGATGGAGCCCCAACATCAAACAGCCACAATATGACCAAGTATGATCAACAAAAAACCAAAACCAGAAGCGAGGAACCTTCAATCGATCGCATCCCAATAGACCGAATGCATCACGGACCAAAATCAACCAGCAATCACCAAACAAACTCATGAACACCGCAAATCCATCATCAACACATCACGAACAATAGCGACTATAAAGAACTGAATCATAAAACATCACCATATCAAGAACTCGGAGTCACTGTAGAAAACATATCACCACATCCATCCAAGTCACTCATTAGGGTCGCGACGAAACGCCCAAAACATGGAAGATAAGAGGTGTCATCAGTCAAGCCGCAGATCCTAGAGCACATCTGTCAACCAGAACCATATATCCAAAGAAACCCTATCCAAATAGAAGGAATCAGGTGGAGATGTGTGAAAGGCTGAGATAGACTCCCAGATGATGCCGCCCTATAACCGTGAATCCCATGCCGCTATCCTATAGGAAGGGATCTGCACAAACCCTAGGAAATAAAGGAGGTGGTGATGAGGGGATAGTCTAAGTCGTGGAGCCCCTTATGGGCCCGTTATCCAAGAATCTTCTTGAAATCACCCTAATTCTCTGAGTTATGTTGAAGATAACTATTTAAATGAGATCATCTAGTGTATGCATAATATGTCTGAGAGATGTGAGATTAATTTCCTGTATCCAACCTTGTTGAACTATGAAAATAAATCATGAGATATAAATTTTGATTTCATTTGGGACATTATTTGGTTTGTTCTATAAAACATCACATCATATTCTCAAACAAAGATAATTGGAAACATCAAGTCTTGATTTTGGGGAATGGAAGAATGTTTTTTCATGAAGTGGTTTTTTATGATATTCTCTACCTCCTTGGAAGTAAGTGTCCCCCATTTACTTATTCAATCAATTAGAGTTACCACATATTCAAATCAATTCAAACATATAACATATTGTCATATTTCTAGATATATCCCTTTAAACCGCCATTTCTCTATTGAAAATATCCCTATAATTAGTATGATTGAGAACATGTATCTTAGAATGAATCTACGATCACAGTCAATACTCAATGATTAATACCTTTAAAGAGTACCTAATATCCACTTCTAGATAATAATAAACTATGATCATAGAAAAATATATGTACTCTATCATTTTTATATTCTCTTGATTAAGGCTTAATAAATCTCCCACTATGGTTATCTTAAAGGATAGAATATGGAATTATTTTATGAAATATTATTCATATTATTCCCATGTATGAGCTAGGTTGACCATATTATAGATAGATACATTCCACCATTAGCATGAAATTTCCTTTTTCATATATAATAAAAACATTCCTCTTATTCTAGCTTGTTATTCAATAAAATAAAAAATATGATTCATTCTATTAGGCCATAAATCATTCTTTTCAGGTTTAAAATTACCTTAAATGGTTAGTGGATTAAATTTACAAAATAACAAAGTATGATCAACTATTAAATTTTAATCAATTAGATTTCCCTTATTAATATGTTTAATGGATTGAATGACGATCTGTATAAGAATTTGGTTCAACTATGGTTAAAGTGAAACCATGTTCTCAACATCCCCAACTTATAGGATTCATGGATCTCTAAGTAGTTCCATTTTTAAAAATATAGAACACAACACCACTTTGTCATCTCTTTCCTGAAGCTATAGGATTATAATATTTCAAAACATAAAAAGAAACAATCATTGCGAACCATTTACAAAAATCATTAAACATAACATGAAAAATGAAATCCTAGTGGGAAGTATCAATACTAATTTAAAAAAGGTTAAGGTTAAAACAAACCTATAGTTTTATAAAATATAATTCTACCCAAGATACCCATGTAACATGATTTTTTTAAAATGATTCCTATTTATTTTTTTATAAATTACATTTCTTGTTCTGACATCTCTTATCCACTAAATACCATCCTAATATGTTGGAAAATCCATGATTGAAACCATTTATAACTTCCCCTACCATCCCATTGTCTTGAGATATTTAAGGGGTGCCACTAATGTTTGGTGACACCCCAACACACTATATATTGAAAGTAAATTTGATTGTATTGTCTAAATACTATGTTATAAGTTTACCAGTTTAGAGTAAACACAATAGGTAATAACAAAACAAAATATAACAAACCCTAATATGATGCACAAAGTGTAAATAATAATATAACTGATAATCCAATCAAATAAAAGACTATATTATAATTATCAATGAAAATGTAATTTAAAAAGGCTTAATAAAACCCAAAGGAATCCTAAAACAATGACACTGAGGTTTAACAGAAGCTATATGTTTTGAATGACAATATGAAACCTCTCGATCTGTGGTAAAAACCTATTTATTTAATATAATCAATCACTGTCTCATTAAAATGAATCATTAATAATATTTATATCCATTATAGATTATATCTACTAGTGTACGTAAACGTATATTATAATAGCTAATGAAAAGAGAGTAAATTAATATTTATGATTGATTCTCAAGATTCAACGCACATAGATATACCAAAAATGGCTTACTGATATATGTCAATTTTCAAGAGTTCATAGGAATGTCATAGAGTGTGAGTATTTAATTAATAAGATAAAAATGAGTATCTTGTGTCTAAAAACTGAGTTAAATGATTATTTTTATATTATTTAATTCACATCATATTGTAAGGTCACACAATTTTGGAATTCAAGCACTAGCCATGAACATTCTATATCCTCAAAACCTCCCATCATATGGTTGGTTCACAGAGTTTAAAACACCATTAACCAACCATGTTCTTTCAACTATCTCCACTTGCTAGGTTTCTCTTAGTTCCTACATGTTTTAGACAACCCATGAATCAATCATGCACATCCATAGGAACTCTCATAATCTATTTCATGTTTCCCATAAAAGTTTTATTTCATCCGTTACTATTTTGAAACCAGGTACCCTTAGGAACATTGAATAAACTCACCAAAACTTTCGAAATACTCCCAAATGTATCCAAAAAATTATATAAATTCAAAATACATAATAAACGTAAAATGTAAAAATACGGGGATGCTAAAATTCATGATTGTAAAAAATATGTTGAAATGATATGTAAGATTAATTGATAAAATACCTTTATATTATACGATTTTAAAATGGTAAAATATATAAAATAATAATAACGATAAAAATTCAGAATAAATAAGAATATAATAAGATGGTCATCAGGGTTTACTCATCCCAAAATAAGTTGTGATGCTAGATTTATTAAATTAGAAGGTAATAGAGTTGAGATTGATGACTAGAAATTTACCCTGTTCTTAAAAGATGAAATCCATGATTTCATTAAATATAAAATTGAGAATAAAAATATGGTGTTTCATATAATTATCTCATATGTTTTTAGATATCAGAAAATATTTATCATTCAGGTTGAATGGGAAGAAGTGTTGAATAATCTAGTATCTAAAAATTTTATATTCAATATAGAAAATGTATTGTGTTTTCAGGAATCTCTAAAAAAATGAGAAAAGAAGCACTCCATAGGCTATTTATACATATAATATAGCATTGATAAAAATTTATTTGTGGAGTATATTTTTACCTGTTGTAAAAATTTTGGTATTCTCGGAGAAATACCTAATGTCATAATTGAAAAAAAACACATGTGAAAGAAAGACAAGGTAAATTTTTATTGACTTAGAGCTTTGAAAACCAATTTCATGGTGTCCACATTATTGATAATTGAAAAAATACATTGAAACCAAAATAGGTTAATTTATTATTGTGTTTTTTACATATAAATTATAAATTAAAAAATTATTCCATTCATAGATATTGGGATGTATGTGATAATTTAATATAACTTCAGAAAGTAAAAAATTTGAGAAAGAGATAAATGAAATAATTGTATGGAGTCACAACTACTTTGTGTTATTTTGTGTGTGTTATTAGATAGATAATATGTTTTATAATAGAATTAGAGATGATTAAAATGACATAACTAATTCAATATAGGATGTGTAAAAATTTCCTTTCGAAACTATAACAAAATAGAAAACCAACTGGGCTTCTGAAGAGAAAAAGAGGTGTAAGATCCCATCTTTTTTCAACTATGTTCCTCTTTGTGTTTTTATTTGAACTTTGATGGTTGTGTCTAGTTTAGATATGGAGATCCTTTGTTAGGGGGAAATGAATTAATTTATTGGGATGTATGATTTTAGGACATAATGAAATTAGAGTATAAATGGGTTAAGTGTTTCATAGGTTCATGGTAAGTTGAGAAGCATTAAATGAGGTTCAGGTTGTTTAAAAGGAAATAGGGATGCAAACCCATTTGAAGAAGATTTACACACTTTCTAAATGGTTTAAAGATCATTTATTTATTTTTTGGGTTTATAGTTAAATATATCTATGTTGATGGGTTTTTAGTATAACCTATTAAAAATATTTATGTGACATGTAACTAAATTACACACCATGTAATTCCCTAGTAGGTCTTTTGAGTTAGGTTTTCCTCTTCTCCCCCTTCTTATTCTAACCATTTTGGTGTAATCCTATAACCATGTGAATTGTTGGTTTTTATATTGATCATTTTTTATAGGTATCTATTGGATTTAATCCTTACCTCCATCCTTGTGGGGTTTTTTCCATAGGAATCATTGTTGGATCTCCATTTAAATGTAGGGTTTTAAATCCTAACCCCATGGTTATTTAATTTACATGTTTATGAAATAATGTGATTACTACAACATAGTGTGTTCCCAAATCAATTAAATAAATGAATGGGCTAATTCATTTGAATATTTTGTTTGAAATTGGATTATGATCTAGCTTATGTATACCCATTGGGTGAGAAGATCATGAATATAACTGAATTGGATAATTGATTAAATTGCGTTTAGCATGACATGATACCATAGGCTATTGGTTGATATAGAATCCCCATGCTGTGTCTTGATGATTATTGTTATGACTATTAATAAATTGTGATTTAATTGAATGAGGAGTATAAAACATAAATGGTAATTCACATAATTAACCATTTATATTTATGATGTGAATTGAGATATCCATGATGTATGATAGAATTGTGTCCCATACTGAAATACATATATATTGGACATGAACCTAAAACATGCACACTTATATGTTGTAATACTGATATTAACTGGGATCATCCATGTCCCATACTATAATTCTTATAGTGAGTGGTATATTCTTAATCGCATGTTGTAATGTTTATTTGGATTTTACCTAGATACTGTAGTGATTATATGGATTTGACCAGGATTTTTATGACCATATCATGGTTATATGGCAGTGGATGACTTTAACACAATGAATTCTCAATGATATTCCCATATGGTGTTGGAGTAGGTTATTTTACCATGGTCATATGGATTTGGTTTTCAGGGTCATAGGACATGCTCAGAGATATTATGACCTGGCTCTAAAGTAGGTTATTCTACCTTGGTCATATGGCTACAGATGTGCTGGTTTTTGGATATGCTCAGAGATATTCTTACATAGAGCCGAATAATTTTTTTTTTATTTTATTAAATTTTTTATTAAATAATACAAATTTTTATCAGTTTATTTTATACACTTTTTTTCTTACTGGTTATTTAAGATATGGTGGTGTTATCCTATTGATTTATTCTTACACCATATTCAATAATTTGTTTGGCACCTATGCAGATTACATCTATGCGTGTTTGGATAAGGGAAAAAGACATTTTCGTTGATTGCTTCATTGTTGGGTGGGATGTATTTATTGATGGGACCAACACGAGATTAATTATTGGAGTCTTTTGAGCCTTTATTTTGGACTAGAGTTGTTTTACTTATATTGTTTCTAAAATGATATTTTGTTACATTCCATCACAATATTAAATTATCCATTTTTATTAATGGGAATATTCATTTTTTTATTATTTTTTTCTTCCACTATGTCTACAAATTGATTGATTTATTTTATTTCATTTATGTTATACAGCCATGAAAGATCATAAATGAGTGTATAGACTCACCACGATACATTTAACACACCCTCTTCTAGTCAGAGACCTCAGGTTTAAGTGGAGGTGCATTTGAGGTATCATAAAAAACCCTTTATATCATTCTGAGAGAGTTCCAAGTTAGTGGTTGTTATAAAGTGGTATGATAGACTAGTTTTCTTTTCCTCTTCATTACTATTTAGTAATGGTAGAATGGATATTAGGATATGTTGAGACTCAGTGATAACATTGAATACGGGATTAGCTAACCCTTGTATGGGGGAAAATCCAAGTACCAGTGGATGGGATTGATGTTTATACTATGTGATTGATATAGATTATGTTATTTAATTGGGGTTGATTCACATGTTTTGGATGTTATTTTTTTCATTTACTATATCTAGATATTTTTACTCATAACTTGGTATGTTGTGAGATGAGAAAACATGAATCACAGTAAGTACATATGGATATACTAAATAGATTTATTCATGATAGGGGCATATCTATTTTTTCATTTGATATATACATGAATGCCGAACAATGAGATGGATATATGTTTCAATAGATAAATTAAATGAGTTGGCATGTCAGGATAAAACAACTGTAATCCATGTTTAAAGAGATAAAGATTATGTGGTTCTATATTGTAGGGACCTATTGAGGTTGACCATATTGTTAGAAATTTCTCAATGGTTTTCATTTTCCCTATAGGTAAAATTCCACCTTGTTTTCATAGAAATGAGTTTCAAGAGAGTAGAAATTAGAATGATCCTAACAAAACTGAACTAGAGAGTACTGTAGTTCCTGAGGAGTAGATAGATTTTATTCTTCACGACATATTATTGAGGGCCACGTGATCATAGGAATGGGAGACTATTCATACCGTTCCTTTGATGTATGAGAAGACATGAGAGTTTCCTCAGGATCATCTTTAAATGTTTACCAGTGAAGTGGGATTCTAGGCATCCAGGATCTGGTTCGAGTTAGTCTAGTCGATCTCAAAGAATCATGATACAACCATGGATTTAATGGTAATTCATGATTCATATAAATTATATGGACCTACGATGAAGTGGTGGGATATTCTAGAGTAAGATGGGTAGCAGGATGAACTATCATGAATGTAATTATAGATGAATTTCATTGTAAATGTTTATCCTGAGACGTTGAGGGATGAAAATTCTCATGAGTTAATGAGTTCGATGTTGGTGGGAATGTTAGATAAAGACTATGATGGATGTTTCACTAACCTAAAATCCTTTTTTCCATCTTTGGAATATAATGAGATCTTCATTTAATGGTTTTTTAGGATGGATTCACTTAGAGATCAGGTAACAGGTAAACATATTCTTATTGAATAGCTTCGAGGAAGTGATGAACTAGGGAGTCATTATGAAATGAAATCTGAGAGAGGCCCCAAGTAGTGTCAATGATGATTTAATCGGGAGATTTTGGATCTCCTCAATGAGTGTAAATATGAAAGTCTATGATTCATTCCATTAAGGAAATAGTGGAAAGAGTAGTTAGGGAAATGGGAATCCATCTCAACACTGTGTTCCATTACATTACTTTTAGTGTGGAATGTTTGACCACAACCGCCCACAATTTCCTTACCCTAGTGTCCAATATCATATCTGTGAAATAAATGGTCATATTCAGAGGTTCTATATGAAAATTACATAGAATACTAGTGTAAGGGGATTAAAATATGAACCTAAGTAAGGAAGTGGATCATGAACCCCTTCGTTGGCTTGTAGTTGGTGTTGTAATGGTTGTTTAGGATTAGGAAGAAGACATGGTACCCCATTGCAAGTGAATTATTTTTAAAAAAGGGTAAATGATCCTGTTATTTGGACTAGAGTCTAGGGTAGAGGGACAAGTCAGTTTCATGTTATTAATACTACTTCGACTATTATGTATGAATTATAGTCTACTATCACCAGTACGATTCTAATTTCATATACAGAAGGTTGTATATTTTTTCAAAAGAATATAATTATATTTTATCTTAACATTTTACAAATTGTTTGGGATTGGAATTGGATGGAATGGGGGGTTCATTGACCATCACACTATGTTTTGGGATGAGAAACAAAGATTATGAAACATTTCAAGCTGTTTTCTCTAATTATTGGTTGTTATTATTTCTATTGGGAACCATTTGTTCTATAAATTACTTGATTCGACATGGTTATAGGTTTGGATTAGATAGTTCTATACCAGGATGATATCAAATATTAAAGGAAGGGAGTAACCTTTATATCCTCAAAAGGAGGTAGTTATTCTCACCAGGGTGAGTGAGATCTTTAGGCTGGTCATGTAAGACGAATTTAGTGCATATTGGATTGTCTCACAGTCAAATAGTCAATATTTATCTAGGTAATGGTTAAGGAAACATGATTATTTTCCTCTTGTGGTATAATATTTTTAGGATGTATTTCCTAATGAGTTGTAAAAATTATATACAGAATGTGAGATTGAGTTCCAGGTTGAGTATGTACAGGGAGGAGATCTAGTTTCTATCCCCCCTTAGAGAATGGCACCAACAGAGCTCTAGGATATGAATGTTAAGTTAGAAGATATATAATCTGATTTAATAATAAAACCTACTACATCTCCATGGGTTTCTCTAGTTCTATTCTCCTATAAGGGTGGTAGGTTATTTATCTTATGTATGAATTACGAGAGGTTGAACCAGATAACGATCAAGAATTGATATCCTCTTCTATGCAATGATGATATTTTCGATCACCTGTGAGGTGCTAAGATATCAAAAAATATTTATTTATGTTTAGGGTACCACCATTTAGGGCTGGGACAACTGAACATACCCAGGACTACATTCAAAGGTAGTTATGGATTGAATGAATTTATAGTGATGACTTTTGTGTGGACTAATGCACCAGTCGCATTAATGTACATAATGATTTTTATCTTTCATCATTTTATGAACTTGTTTTTTGTGGTTATTTTCAAAGATATCTCAATGTTATCACATTCCACTATCGATTATTACAGTATTCTTGAAATCTTCTTCTACACATTTGGAAGCACTGATGTCCATGATGAAAAAGAAAGGGGTGATGTTTGGTTAGTCTGATGCATCTAAGAGATATTTTTAGGAGATGAAGGGAATGAAGACCAATACACATATCATCACATTAAATATACCATGTAAATAATATAACCTTTTCTATGAGAAATTTGGAGTTGGAATAAAAGAACTTCTATTGTAAGTGGATATAGTGGATGATTATAGATCTAGGTTACTGAGATCACATGAGAGAAATTACACCACACATGATCTAGAGATACCAGTAGTGGTACATTCCCTAAGTTGTTGGAGATACCATATAATGGATATGTGTTTTGTGGAATAAATGAACTAAAAGAACCTCATTTATGTCTTTTCTCAGCAAGATATGAATCTATGAAAGAGGATGAGGGTTGAGTATCTGTATTCATCCATTATTGATTTGGATTATACAACCGGAATGAGAAATATTATTGTGGATGATTGGAGAAGAAATTCAAAGATAGAGTTTTTAAGGGAGTCTTCGTATGAGTGATGGATGATGGACCTATTTTTATATATGCATTTGAATGTTTAGGTGTCTCAGGTAGGGGTAGTTATGAGTTCAACATGTTTTATACCCATTAATTTGGAATAGATAAAAACTGAGAAGTTATCTGATCCAGAGGGATTAGTTCTCAGAGAAAAATTACATAGTGGGGAGATACCATCAAGATGGTATGTTGGATGTTACAATTGTATTATTTTATGTGGATGAGTGTGGGTTCCTACAGGCTTACATGGGGAGTTAATGAGGGAGATTCATCCTTCTAGATGGGTGGGTCATCCTATATTAACAAAGAAGTGTCATGATCTGGATAGATAGTACCGGTGGTTAGGAATGAAGAAGGTGGTGTCAGGATTCAGGGATAGATTTTTCACATATAAATGAACACTAGAGGAAATCTTATATTTTGGAACCTATTACAATTTATGAGTGGAAATGAAATGATGTCACAATGGATTATGTGATAATATTAAACTGGAAACCCCATAATAATGATGTAGTATAATTTTTTGTGGATCCACTGAATAATGTATCCCACTTATTTCCTATTATCGAATCCTTCAAAATTGATGATCTGGGTAGTATTTATATACATGAGGATGTTTAGTTGAACAGTGTTCATAGGTGTACCATTTAAGACGGAGATCCTCATTTTACATCACGTATTTGGATGGGTATTCAGAATGATCATGGATCTTGGGTTTTTATAATCACAACCTATCTTCCATGGACTAATTTTCAATCTAATTAGACTATTAAGGTTCTATATGATATGTTTTTAGCCTTTTTTGGATTTTTGGGGTTAATGGGAGCAACATATAGAACTTGTGGAGTTTTAATATATCAATAGAATCTAAGAATCAATCAAAATTGAACCTTTTTAAGAATTATAGGGTATTTCATTCCATTTACTAGTTCGTGGGCTAGTGGTAGGTGAGTTATCACTTACTGATCCCAGTATTATGTAAGATACATCTGATCATGTTGAGTTGATCAGGTAGGAGTTGGGGACCACACAGTATAGGCATACATTTTATACTGACCATATATGGAATTCGATTATTGCCATGATATTTTCCTTCAGGTGTTTCCAAGTATAGGAAAATTCCATATCAGGAAACATGGTAAGAAATTTCCTAGGTTTTTCAGACCATTTGAGATAGTGGGAGGGGTTGGTATAGTGGCCAACCATTTATCACTTACAAAGAACTACAATAAAATTAATGATATGTTCCAAGGGTTTTATCTAAAAATATATCATATAAACCCTTTCCATGTGATAGACACTGTAAATGTCAAGATTTGTGTCGATGAATCCTTTGAAGAGAATAAAATATGGGTTGTGGATTGTAGGGATGAATATATTTGAGGTAGGAGTATACTATTGGTTTGAGTGTAGTGGTATCACGGGAGAGTTCATGAGGAGTTTTGGGAGTGGGATTCTGATATTCAAACATTGTGGCCATACTTTTTCACTAAGAATCATTCTGATAAATTAAATATATTGGGGTTGAACTTTTATATGATGGGGAGGTTTTAAACTCCCTTATTTTTTATGTACATCCTTTTTTGAGTTTTTTAGTTTGAGACTTGGTGACTGAATATTTTTTTGGAGATTGAGGGCCTTTGGAGGGGGATTAATTGATGTTTGGTGATGCATGATTGGTTGAATTAATGGAGTCTGAGTATAATTGGTCTAAGTGTTTTCATGGGTTATTGGTATGTTGAGAAGATTGAAAAAATTTTCAAGTAGTTTAAAAGGAAAGTGGGATGAAAACCAATCTCTAGAACATTTATTTTATTTTTAAAGGGATTACACATCATTTAACTATTTGGGTGTTTTAATTAAATAAATCCCGGGAGATGGATTTTTTATTGTAACCCATTAAAAATATTTACCTGAAATGTAATAACATTTTATTCCAGGTAATTCAATGACTGAATGTTTTCATGTATGTTGTGCTGATGAATTTCATTCTAATTCACAATTGATATTCAATAAAATATACGACAAACAACATTTATATGGAATGACCAAAAAATATTATAATTTAAGAATTCTTGTTATAACATAGACATTGAGTTATATTAAATGAATATATATAAACAAGTTATAAAATATGTATAAAGGTACAACTAGATATATATGTTTATATATATATATATATATTTATTAATTTATAGGAAATAAGAATTCAATTTTTAGTTATAATTTATTATTCTTAATAAAAAATGATACCTTCAAAAATAATATTATTTCATTTTTCGAGAAAACATTATATTTAATTTTTTCTACTTATTGGAAAAATATATTAAAAAATGAATTTCATTTTTTAAGTTATCATGTAATAATTTTAATATGGTAAATTGTTGATATTTTTATGAAACAATTTATTTTACAATGATTATTAAATAAATTATGTTTATTAAAACATTATTTTTGTTTAAAAAATATACAAATTTAATTTTTTTTAAATGCATTCAATGTACAATTATTTCACATATAGTATTATTAATCCAATTGTGTTTATTTGAGTCAATTTTATTGTTTAATTTAATATAAATCTTTTTTACACTTATGAATGAATATTTATAAAAATACATTTTCCATTTTGTTTTGAAATGAAATTAATTTTTACCACGTATAAAGATTCAATATTGTAAAATTAAAAAAATATTTTAGTTTTGTTATTCAAATTTCATAAATTATTTGCTTTTATTTTTTATCATTATGAATAGTAACCATGATAATTTTTTATCACCATAGAAATTGTAAAATTGGTAAAATTTGGTAAAAAATTAATATAAGCCTTTAAAATTTCATTAACTCATACCTTTTTCCTATTAAATGAGTGGATTTAATAAATTTCCAACCATATATTGATAATACAACCACGTTTTCCACCTTTTTTTTTGTTATTGATCTTTATATTATTAAAAAAATATAAAATGTCAGTCTTTAAACATTAAACATATCTCTGAAGATTAGATAAAGGTGAAAATAAGTTGTGAATGCATATTAAATTTTATATTGTGAAAAATGAAATTATATTTATGATGAAAATTTATTTTTAATTTTATTGACTATATGATTACATTAAATAGTTCTACAACACCGACATGATATTTATTCAATTAATTTATTACTGAAATAAAATATTTTGAAATTATTAATATAGATAAAATATGGACGAATTATTAGGTCAGAATAATTTTTTTCAAGAATATATTATATTATAGATGTTCAAAAGCATTATTTTTGAATCACAACTTTTTATGGATTTTCTTGGAGTCAAATTAATTGGAAAATGTCAAAAATGACAACAATGATATTTTATTAAATAATTTCAAATTCATAAAAAGGTTAAGAGATAAAAATATTGATAATATGCAATATAAAATGTGATCCATTGGAAACTTATGATCTAATTTCTATGATATAAGTAAATCTATAACCCATTATGTTTTAAATGGTTTCTATAATGATTAATGTTAAAACTGGTTAGCCACGTGGTTAATAAATAAGATAAAGATTCAAATAAAACAAAAAACTATATAAATTTCATAGTATTATGATATATTATCAATAAACACTTTTTATTTCAATATATTTTGTTTTTCAATCAATTTAAATAAAAATTAATTAAATATATATCATTATTTTTAAAATTTTCATATGCATCCATTCCCTCCCATATAAAAGGACCCCCATTAACTCTAGTATTTACACCTATTTTGGCTATAAATATCAACCAATACCAAACTATATATATTTAAATTTTTTTTATGCATGTTCCATTGGTTCATTTCTTCCGAAAAGTCCAACCCTAGGTTCTTTATGAATGGATCTAAAGGAGCTCTACTGAAGAATAGGTACCCATCTTAGCCAAAATCATTCAATTTATCTCTCTTATTACCTCCTCCAAATGAAGTGTATTTACAATTAAATAACAAATTCATTACCATAAATAGTTTAAAATTATATTATTATAATTAAACAACAATTATTATCTATATTTTCTTTAAAATTAGAAGTGGAAGTACAATTCAACTGTATATTACTTTTACCGTCTCCACAATGAAATGAAATTTATTTTCGATCACCTTATTTAGTGGATGGTTATTTTGATGTGTTTAATTATTTTATATGATAATAATGAAATAATTATATTTCTTGAATTATACTATCATAACTAATTTCTTACCTTCCAATCCTTTGGAAAATAATAATGTCGCTCTTTCGTATGTATGAACTACCACCACCTTAAATCGATGTCCATGATTTTTCATTTTAGATTTAAATGGATAGTAATGATGATTTATTTAATTAAAATTTAACATATATATGATATAATAATGGATCTATAATGATGAATTATAATTTTCCATTCTTATGTTCTATATTTTTAAAAATGAAAACAACATTCTTGTGTATGCATGAACTACCGTAAAAATGAACAATATAATTCAATTTTCAATGTTTACATTTTTTGGAAAACAATAAATATATATATGAAATACATATATGATATTTATATCCTTACTAAAATTATAGATATTGTGGTACCATGATCTATTTAATATTTTCAAAACTACCAAACCAACATAGACATGATAAATGAAGTAGCTATCTCCTGAAACGATGATTTTAATAATGACTTTCTAAAAATAAGTTGATAATTTGTTATAAGTAATTCATAAATAATACATGATATATTATTATTTATCGAGAATGTATTTATAATAAATCTATATTTATTATAGAGTACATTCAAATTCATAATAATGTAGTCATTCAAGAGGAAATGGTTCTTCATCTCATTATTAATTCCTTGAGACATGTTTGATGTTATAAATCTATTTATATCTATGATGTGCATAAAATACCCATTTGGAATTCCATATTATGTAATTTTATTAATTACTTGTATTTAATTTCTAAAATACAATTATTTTATCCATGGGGTTTTAATTTTAATGTTATCAAATCAGATATTCTGTAATTCACAATCACATCTTATCCAGGATGGTTTATCTTTAAGTATCCCCTAAGAGAATTATCTTATCTTCCTATCATAAAACCATAATATTTTTGTCATGACCCGTCCCGGTGGGCCCGAGCCGCAACTCTCCAAGCTCGCCTCCATTAGGCCAGGGGCTGGTGACTAGCACCGAATAGGCATGCTACTAACATGGGAGGCATTTCCTATAAACCAGTACACACACACACACATATCCAAGCCCACAAAGCTAAAAATTAAAAACTACTAAAGATGAGAAAAGCATGCATACACTAAAAACCCAACCAACAGAGTACGAAAGGAAAGTGAAGTACACTAAAGTAAAACCATGGGCCAAAAGTACAATCCCACCAAAGGAAATTCTCCAAAAGTCCAACCTGTAGATAATGGTACTGGGACTACAACTTGTCATAGAGGGAACACACCTTGGCCTGTCTAATCTCACCGAGCATCATCCGGTCCTGGTCCACCTAGAATTCTGTCAACAGTGTTGGATCGAATATGTAGATGTATTTGTATATTAGATGGAACAATACAAGAGGGGGTGAATTGTAGGTTTAAAACTTTTGTATTTAAACACTTAATAGATTAGTTTAAAAAATCATAAACTAATACATATACAAAAACCCACAATTGTATTGAATATAAAAGGTATAAAGTAATGTAATACTAATTTAAAGTAAAACTATTGTATTCGATATGAACACAATAATCAGCGTAATATAAAGATGAATGATTCTACCTTAAAGTGTATAGAATCAATCAATACAATACGTAATATAATGATTGTAATTGAAACAATTACAATTGAAAGATGAAAGGAAACAATACAAATTCCTTTCTAATACAAGCAGCAGCGGAAAAGTAAATGTATTACAATTCTTTTGACCCAAAGAGAAGGGTTATCCTTTCACCTAGGGTAAAAGGTCTGTCTCATAAATACCATGGTAAGCCCTCGATATGATGATCGTAAAATCCATCCTCCTATCCCCGACAGCCCTCGATACGATGATCGGACCGTCCGTCTGCCTATCCCCAAAAGCCCTCGATATTGTAGGTAATCGACACCTCTGTCTTTCAATCACTTGAAAGCCCTCGATACGATGATCGGACCATCTGTCTGCCTATCCCTGGAAGCCCTCGATACGATGATCGGACACACAAAGAAGATGAGAGAAGTCACAGTGTCTCTCTCTAGAACAAGATAGAAGTACAGTATCGCAGTTGTTCCAAAAAGTCTCTTCCTTTCAGCTTCAAATGACCTCTTATTTATAGGCCCCAAGTTCCAACAGTCATGTTGTCTCCAACGGTCATATTTCTCTGAAAAACTCGGAGGGACTTGGACACCTGACATCATAATGGTCATATTGAAACAGAAAGCACGACATCGTTTTGATTAGTTTGTAACTAACTCAATGACATCGTATTGGTTAAAACAAGATATATGAAGATGATAAACAATAGTAAAAATAATATTAAACAAGTGTTTTCGACTATGTACCAAAAAAAGTAATGAATGTATGAATAACAAATTCAGTACGATTACAATTGATAGAGTCAGTATGATACGATTGACAGAGTCAGTACGATACGATTGAAAGAGTTAGTACGATACGATTGACAAAGTCAGTATGATATGATTGACAGGGTCAGTACGATATGATTGACAAAGTCAGTATGATTAAAAATAAAATTTTGATTTCCAAAACAAGATATAGAAGTCAAAAGATAACTTTTGACTCAAAAATCTCCCCCTTTTTGGAAATCAAAACACACAATGTAAATATAACAAGAAATACTTATCTCCACATGAGTTATTGGAAACACTTATGAATATGAATTTGAATACAACTAACTCCCCCCTTAGGTGTATACTTTCATAAGTATTGTCTTCATAGATTTTCCTTGGTTTCGAAGAATTTGATTAAACCTATATCCCTTTGTAAAACATTCTCACCCTTTATAAAACATTCTCCCCCTTTATAAAACATTCTCCCCATTTATAAAACATTCTCCCCCTTTGTGGTTTACAAAAAGAATGGGGTCACTTTGATTTTCATGAAAGTGTTAGAGAAAAGAATTTGTAGGACACAAGAAAAAAAACATAAAAGTTATTACAAAACAAAAATAGGTTCCAAAAGAAAAGAAAAACAAAAAACAACAGTCATTTTTTTTCTCTTTCTTTTTCCTTCATTATGAGCTCATGAAGAACATAATTCATCTTCTTGATTTCTTTCTTGTATTCAGAAATTGAATCACCATGTTCTCTGAGAAGCTCTTGTTGGTCCGAAAAAATCTGATCTTGATTCTTGATAGTCTCCTCTTGAACTCTGATTACTTCTTCAAGTGTATCAATTCTGTCTTGCAGATTCTCGTTATCTTTGGATAACACAGAATTTTGTTTCTCCAACAAAACAATTTCATCCATGAAATATTAAACCTTTGATAATTCAGACTGAAAATCATTCATTCTCTCTTGTAATTCTTTCACTGAAGGAATATCGGCACCATGAGTTATCTGATTCATCCTTTAAACAGTTTCTTTTTCAATCTTATTAAAGGAAATAGCAAGATCATTTGACAACCATCTTATATCTTCAATTGTTATCTCATGGTCATTCACCAAGATTTCTGGTTTATATGACCACTTGGTCATCCTATTGCAATCTTTCTTATGAGCAGCTGAGGTTTTAGAAAGAACTTTCAAATCGGCTTCAACTGACAAAACATTCTTTCTCAACTCTCTTACAGAACCAAACTTCTTTTTCTGATTGTCAGTAATGAAATCAATTTTCCCTTCCATCCTGGGAAAGTAATGAATGGTCTTTTCAACCCTTCTCAAAACATGGACAATATAATCACTCTTCTTGAGAGAGATTTTATGTTCTGAATCAGTATCCTCATCATACGAAGGAAATTCATTTGATCGGCTTGAGTCAACAACTGGTTGTTTTCCTTTTCCTTTTTCTTTCTCTTTTGGAACCTATTTTTGTTTTGTAATAACTTTTATGTTTTTTTCTTTTGTTCTACAAATTATTTTCTCTAACCCTTTCAAGAAACTCAAAGTGACCCCATTCTTTTTGTAAACCACAAAGGGGGAGTATGTTTTATAAAGGGGGAGAATGTTTTATAAAGGGGAAGACTTTGTTATAAAGGGGGAGAATGTTTTACAAAGGGAGATAGGTTTAATCAAATTCTTCAAAACCAAAGAAAATCTATGAATACAATCTTTTGGAAAGTATACACCTAAGGGGGAGTTAGGTGTATTCAAATTCATATTAATAAGAGTTTCCAATAACTTAGGGGGAGATAAGTATTTATTGTTATATTTACTTTGTGTGTTGTGCTTTCCAAAAAGGGGGAGATTATTGAGTCAAAAGTTATCTTTTGACTTCTATATCTTGTTTTGGAAATCACAATTGTCTTTTTAATCGTACTGACCTTGTCAATCATATTGTACTGACCCTATCAATCGTATCATATTGACTCTGTCAATCGTATCGTACTGACTCTGTCAATCGTATCGTACTGACTCTGTCAATCATATCGTATGGACTCTATCAATTGTAATTGTACTGACTCTGCTATTCATACTTTCATTACTTGTTTTGGTACTTAGTCAAAAACTCTTGTTTCATATTATTCATACTATTGTTTATCATCTTCATATATCTTGTTTTAACCAATACGATGTCGTTGAGTTAGTTACAAACTAATCAAAATGATGTCGTATTGGTTAAAACAAGATATATGAAGATGATAAATAATAGTACGAATAATATGAAACAAGAGTTTTTGACTAAGTACCAAAACAAGTAATGAATGTGTTAATAGAAGAGTCAGTATGATTACAATTGATAGATTCAGTACGATACGATTGACAAAGTCAGTACGATACGATTGACAGAGTCAGTACGATACGATTGACATTGTCAGTATGATACGATTGACAGGGTCAGTATGATTAGATTGACAAGGTTAGTACTATTAAAAATAAAATTGTGATTTCCAAAACAAGATATAGAAGTCAAAATATAACTTTTGACTCAACAAAAGGCTCTCTCGTCTGCTCAAGACATGACACATTCGGGCAAAGCCCATGTAGGGGTGAGTATAACAATACCTAGTAAGACACCCCGAAACCACAAATAAATTACAATAGAGGAAAAAATTACCACAAAGAATGGTACAGTCATCTTTACATAGTATATTTCTACGGAACATATAAAAAGAATATCCAGATATTCTAATACACAAACGACCTTCGTGATACCGCCACTAGGATCCAGCTCAAAGATTCCACTAAGCGTACCATCAGGAGAACACACTCCTAGGTCTCGAGAGAGATACACGAAGTACTCATTTTGGGATAACACACTCCACAAGTACCTTGGGAACATGATGATGAGATGAGGATCTTAGCCAAGTCATGGGGTGATTCCGACAACTTAGTCTGAGCTAATCTGCTAGGAAGAGGATCGGCGCCCGGGTAAGGTAGGTCACGTCGATACCAAGAACTCTACCTAGGGTATTAGGAATGAATGGAGGATCTGGATATAATTCTCAGAGAGGTGATTCCAACGACTCTATTCAGGGAGTCCTAATGAAGGGATCGTACTCCTGTATATTAGGAAATGATACCGAAAACCTTTAGGACAAAGGCCAAGGGTACGAACCCTAAGAAGGCTAGTCAATGTCACGGAAGACAAGTGGCCCAAGCCATGATGAAAATGTTACACGTTGTGTAGTATGGTTACAGGAAGTGTTCTTTGACCCAAGGTACTTCCCGCCTAAACGGCCCATGTCCTTCATTCAAGTCGTGTGAAACCAAACTACACGACATGTAGTAAAGTACAGGCTGTGTTCCTTGACATCAGGTACTTCTCGTGTAAACAACCCGTTTCCTTCATCTTGTCGGATAGAAAAACCACTACACGGCATGTAGAAGAGATCACACACTGTGTTCGAGCACCTGGGCTAGCTCCGTGTATGCTGGCCATGTGCCCGTACACGGTCTCTACCCATGTCCGTGTCGCCTGCCTGTGTACTAGTACACGAGGTATGCTATGTATCTGGTCGGGTCTGCCGGGGAGGGGTATACATGGTGTGTCCTTGGCCGTGTACCCTTCCTGTGCCCGTGTACTCTTGGATTACACGCTGAGTAACCATACCGATGAACACATTCCGTGTAGCCCATACTACACGACGTGTTGTCGGAAAATTTACAGAAGCATCATCTTCCTCCTGGTGCCTTAGCTGTTGCTCTGTATCTTGATACAACCATCTGACCATCACAAAACTCCATATTTGTGGTCTTCTTGACCCTAAGAAACTGATTCAGTTGGTTTTGAGCATCCGATCAGTCTTGAAAATGCATCCCGATCCATCCGCATGAAAACGCCCGAAGAATGGGAACTTCTGAACCGCGTCGATTCATCAGTCGTCATCACCATCGCACCTCTGCTAGGTCACCTCGATGTTGGATCATTGATTTCAAATCGTTGCGTCAACAAAAGAATGTGAAATGATTGATTTTCTCCAAGAACGCGTAGAACGCAATGATGAATTTAAGCGGGAAAAATAAGAATCAACAAGAGGAGTGAACCTCGATCGTTGTTCGTGATGATTCGGGTTTTCCGCAGTTAGATTGAAAACCAAAAAAAATCTCTAGAATCAAAGACTCAAATCGCCGCATGAACCCATCCCATAAGAAAGATCGACCCACGGGCTAATCTGTTTGAGGATTAGTTCGCGTTTGTCGTAGAAATCAAAAACAGGGGAAGGAGGAATCAATAACAATTATCCTACCTGGATTCACTACGTTTGTTGGAAAAGATCCGCTCGCCGTATCGTCATCGCAACATTGGGAGGTTTTCATCAGAGCCTCTAGAGCTGCCAAGAGTTTCAGGGTTTGAGGTTTGTATCCCTGGACCCCCTGCGCAGGCCTTTATTTAAAAGATAAAAAGATACAAGATTTAAAATATCTCGCCGCAGAAACAAGATTTAAATTAAATAGTTTAATTAAATATTTTATTACTGTTGTGTCTAAATACCATATTTCACCACAGAAATATTCTGGCCGTTGTCAGGCCTCACCTAAGGTAAAATAAATGTTCTAAATGCAATGGTTCCCTCAGATTTCTGATTTGAGCACCCATTTGGGAGTTCATACACTTTTTCAGGACAACTGCATGCACGCGTAATTTAAATTTTAAATTAAATTCAAACTTTTGTTCCGGGCTCACTGGGCCTCGAAACTGCATGCCATCTCAGTGCCTGGTCTCAAAATAATTCCCATATAATATTAAAATAATACATGGAAAAATCAGGGACATTACATCACACCCATCTTAGGGATTTTACATCCCCAAAAATCCAAAACAAGGGCTACTCAAAATGATGTGGGTACTCCATGTGAATATTAGCCTCCCGCTCTCACGTGCACTCCTGGAGATTCTCGTTCTGTCACCAGACATGAAACAAGGGAATAGCTCATCCACGAAGGATCTTCTCCTACTAAACCTCGATCTCCACTGGATACTCCGTAATGGTCGCTCCATCGTTGATGTCCAACTCGCCCCAGTCAATGACGTGTGATGTATCATGCACGTACCTCTGTAGTTGCGACACATAGAAGACGTTGTGTACCCGGTCTATCTGAGGAGGTAGATACAAGCGATACGCCCCCTCGCCAACTCTAATCAGAATCTGAAATGGGCCGACAAACCTCGGAGATAGCTTGCCGCCTCGGCCAAATCTCCACAATCCCCGTCGAGGTGAGACCTGAAGGGACACAAGGTCTCTTTCCTCGAACTACAAGGGCCTCTGTCTCTGGTCGGCATAATACTGTTTCCAACTATGTGTAGTCATCATCCGCTCCTAGATAACCTGAACTTTCTCTGTAGTATCTCCCACCATCTCTGAGCCCATGAGTGTTAACTCCCCTGGGTCAGTCCAGCAAAGTGGCGACCTGCAAGGTCGCACTTAAAAAGCCTTGAATGGTTCCATACCAATAGTGGAATGATAACTGTTGTTATAATAAAATTCCACCAGTTGTCGGTGATCCTCACAGCTACGACCGAAGTCAAGTATGAAAGCATATAGCATATCCTCCAGGACATGGATGGTCCACTCAGTCAGACCATTAGTCTGGGGATGAAACGCTGTGATCAAGCGTAACTGGGTCCCAAAAGCTTCCTGCAATCCCTTCCACAACTGGGATGTGAAACGAGCATCATGATCTGAGACGATCATGGATGGAACTACATGAAGTTGAACTATCTCCTACACGTAAAGGCATCCCAAGATCTCTACTGAACTCTTCTCTCTTATGGATAGAAAGTGGGTCGACTTGGTGAGTCGATCAATGATCACCCAGATGACATCATGTATCCTGGACATACGTGGTAAACCCATCACGAAGTCCATGGATATTCCATCCCACATACACTCTGGAACCTCCAGGGGCTGAGCCAAACATGCCAGAACCTGGTGATCATCCTTTACTTGCTGGCAAGTAAGGCATCGAGAAACAAACTCTGCCACACTCTTCTTCATTCCTGACAACCATAACTGACGTCAGACGTCCTGATACTTCTTTTCCATGCGTGGAAGTACTGCCAAAGGGGATGTATGAAACTCCCTCATAACCTCCTCCCATAACGTCACTGGTACTACCATGCACCCTATGAAAAGGACAATGTGCTCCCCACCTACTGAATATCCATCAGCAGCATCACCTGTGGAAATCTGAGCATGTAGAGTCTCAAAGCTAGTATCCTCGCGTTGTGCTTCCCTGAATCGTTGTAAGAGTGGAGGGGTAATAACCATCGACTGAAGGTATGCTCCCTCATCTCCATCTATGAAGAACAACTGTAAAGGGGCCAACTGCCTTGTCGCCTCATCTAGAAACTACAAACTGGATTTCCTACTAAGAGCATCTGCCACCACATTCCCCTTCCCATGAGTATAAATGATCTCAAAGTCCTAATCCGGGAGGAACTCAAGTCATGGCCTCTGTCTCAAATTCAAATCCTTTTGAGAAAAGATATATCTGAGACTCTTGTGATCAGAGTAGATGGTTACCCTCTTGCCCATAAGGTAGTGACACCACATCTTCAATGAGAAGACTACCACTACCAACTCAAGATCATGGGTCGCGTAGTTCTGCTCGTGTCATCTCAACTGATGTGTGCCATAGGCAATGACCGCTTGCCTCTACCTCAAGACACATCCAAGCCCAGTTCCTGATTCGTCGCAGAACACTATGTACTCGACACCCTCATCTTGTAATCTCATGATTGGGGAACTCGTCAGACCCTATCTCAACTGTTGGAAAGCATACTGGAATCTCTCTTTCCACATAGAAGTCTGTCCATTTTCGGTCAAAGATGTCATGGGTGCTGCAATCCTGGAGAAATCTTGGATGAATCTTCGATAGTAGCCTGCCGAACCAAGGAAACTCCACAACTCCATCACGCTCTGGGGTGGCTCCCATGCTAGCACTGCCTCCACCTTTGCTGGGTCCACTACTACACCATCCGTTTAGATAACATGCCCCAGAAAGTGGACCTCCTGTAACCAGAACTAAAAATTTGAGGTCCACTACTACACCATCCGTTTAGATAACATTGCCTCCACCTTTGCTGGGTCCACTACTACACCATCACACTCTCGGGGCGTTTGTCATGCCAATGGGCATCACCAAGTACTCATAGTGACCATAGAGACATCTGAAAGCCGTCATCGGTATATCCTCCTCCTGTACTTGCAACTAGTGATAGCCTGATCGTAGATCAACCATCAAGAAACATCATTCCCCTCTCAACTGGTCGAATAGGTCATCGATCCTCGGTATTGGATACCGGTTCTTCACGGTCACCTGATTTAACTACCCATAATCCACACACAGCCTCAAGCTCCCGTCCGCCTTCTCGAAAAACAGCACTGGGGCTACCTAGGGTGAAATGCTAAGTCTCACAAAGCCCTTAATCTTCAAGTCATCCAGCTGCATCCTCATCTCACAAAGCTCTGTAGGATCCATATGATAAGCCGATGCAGATATTGGGGTCGTCCCGGTTTCAAACTCAATGCAGAAATCTATCTCCCGATGGGGAGGTAGCCCGAGGACATCCTTTGGAAAGACGTCCTCATACTAAGCCACCAATGCTGGAAACTAGAAACTCGTAACATCTACCATTCCCAGGGCTAGGCTAGCCAACTGATGTGATATCTGTTGTGCCCTCCTATGCACGAGTCCATAATGCGCTGCCTGGGTCTGTCTTTCACTGAAAAAAGAGAACCTCATCCCATCACTATGGACACACCGCACCCTTTGCCTAAAACAATCAATCTGGGCATGAACTGTGGATAGCCAATCCATACCAATAATGACATCGTAAGGCCTCGACACTAAAACCTAGAGGTTCCAGCTGAAACTCTCGCCTCCAAGGTTCAGGTCACACTGCTTCCAAAGGTTTGTGATATTTTAATCATATCCATTCAGTGTTTCTAAGCATAAGGGTCAAGTCAATGGCTCAATAGGAATATTAAGGTCTTTAAGAAGATAAGAATCCAGAAAGGAATGACTAGAACATGTGTCTATCAATACAGAAAACAAAGTAGAAGAGACACGGAGAGTACATTTAATCATTCCGAGAGTACCTGATTCATAAGCCTCTACCGCCTGCAGCTCCCCCTGCCTCTGTCCACCAGCTCCCAGAGCCTGGGGTGGACCTCCTGGGGGTGATGGTGGTAAAGTGTCGAAACACCGACCACCTCCAGCTGCTCTCCCAGCTCCTCTACCACATCCTCCGCCTCGCAGATCTTCCTGATCCACACGTTTCCCCTCCCTTGGTGGTCCATCCACTGCCCTCGTGTTAGTAGTACGGCGGTTAGGACAATCTCGAGCAAGATATCACCTGTCGTCACATGAGTAACATCGCATCTCTCGAGGCGGTTTGGATGCACCCTGTAAACCCTGTACAGATAATTCCATGTTCTAGGATTTCCTTTGGAAACATCTCCCATGACTGGGTCCCTGACGTCGGCTCCTTGAGGCTGAGGTCTCTACTCTAGCATGCCCACTACTGACAACTGCCGGTTGTCCCTGCTCTTCCAGGAAGCTCTCGATAACCAAAGCCCGCTCGAGCACAACAAAATAAGTAGGAATGATCATAGGGATGATGCTATGTCAGATATCTCTATTCAAGCCCCGCTCAAAAGGATGAGCTCTGAATTACTGATCTCTGACCATATCCATAGAGTATTGAAAGAGGTCGATAAACCTCGATGAATAGTCGGCAACCGACATGGTTCCCTGTTAGAGCTCAAGAAGATCCTGTATGTGTATTGCTCTCAGGGTAACCGGTGAAAACTCATCTATGAAGAGATGCTAAAACTTCCACCATGAAAGAGTCACCTCGTTGTGAGTCTGGATGACAAAACTCCACTATCTCCCTACTGAGCCTTGCAGAAGGCTTGCTGTCAGGATCACCATCTGGTCTGCAGGGGTCCTGACCAAATGAAAGACTTTGGCCACTGCCTCAAGCGAGTACTCTGCTACCTGAAGGTCAGGCTCAGCTTGAAACCTGAGGGGTCTCTGTCTCTGAAACTCATGGAGTGCACTTATCCGGCGCTCCTCCTCCACTGGTACATCAGGTTCTAAACACTTCCCCATTGGTGGTGGAATAACTGCCACACCACCTGGTGGTAGAACTGGGGGATCTGGTCCCTGTATCGAAGCTTCATCATTGAGGATCGGGCTGCTGGATCCTAGATGGTGCACATCGCAGAGGAATCCTGTTTATGAAGCAAGATGTATCATAGTCAGTTAGTATATCTGGAGAGCTGACTTAAGAAGGACATTGAAACCACAACCCATTCCTATATGATGCATGCACCATTATTTCCCCCTATGCAACTAGTGTTTTCATGTTTTGAGTAGAAAAGAAAGTTATCAGAGCCCTGGTGTATGGATACGCCGGCCGCTGCACCAACACTAGGGTACCTGGCCTGAGATCCGAACTCGAAACACTTAACACTATTGTCCCAAACCAACTCACAGACTCTCGGTCCTAAGGTAGAACCGACCAGCTCTCATACCACACTGTCACGACCCATACCAGTGGGCCCGAGCAGCAACTCCCCAAGCCCACCTCCAATAGGGTAGGGGCTGGTGACTAGCACCGAGTAGGAATGCTACTAACATGGGAGGAATTTCCTATAAACCTTTACACATGCACACACATCTCTAAGCCCACAAAGCTGAAAAGTAAAAACTATGAATGATAGAAAAATCATGCATACACTAAAAACCCAACCAACAGAGTACGATAGGAAAGATAAGTACAGTAATGTAAAACCCTGCACCAAAAGTACATGCCCACAAAAATAAATTCTGCAACAAGACCAACCTGTAGATATAGGTACTGGGACTGCAACCCATCGTCGAGGGAACAAACCTCGGCCTGTCTGATCTCACTGAGCACCATCCGGTCCTGGTCCACCTAGAATCCTTTCAAAGGCTCGCTCGTCTGCAAAAGACATGACACTTGCGGGAAAAGCCCGTGCAGGGGTGAGTATAACAAAAACCAGTAGAAACCCCTGAAACCACAAAATAAATACAACAGAGGAAAAAAATACCACAAATAAAGGTACAATCAGCTCTACATAGTATATTTCTACGGAACATATAACAAGAATATCCAGATATACTAATACACAAATGACCTTCACGACACCGCCTCTAGGATCCAGCACAAATATTCCAATAAGCATACCATCATGAGAACACACTCCTAGGACTGGAGAGAGAGACACGAAGTACTCGTTCGGGAGAACACACTCCACTAGTACCTTGGGAACATGATGATCAGATGAGGATCACCGCCATGTCATGGGGTGATTCCGACAACTCAGTCTGAGCTAATCCGCTAGGCATAGGATCAGCACTTAGGTAAGGTAGGTCACGTCGATACCAAGAAATCTACCTAGGGTATCACTAATGAATAGAGTATCTGGCTCTAAGTCTCATAGAGGGCATTCCAACAACTCTATTCGGGGAGTCTTGCTAAAGGGATCATACTTCTGTATATTAGGAAATGATACCGAAAACCATTAGGAGAAAGGCCAAGGGAACGGACCCTAAGAGGGCTAGTCCAAGTCACGGAAGACAAGTGGCCCAAGCCATGAAAAAAGGTTACAAGACGTGTAGTATGGTTACAATCCATGTTCTTTGACCCTTGGTACAGCCCGTGTAAACATCCCAGGTCCTTCGTTCAAGCCGTGCGAAACCAAACTACACATCGTGTAGTAAAGTACACACCATGTTCCTTGATACCGGGTACTTCCCATGTAAACGGCCCGTGTCCTTCAGCTTGTCATATAGAAAAACAACAAGACGGCATGTAGAAGAAATCACACGCCGTGTTCGAGCTCCTGGGCTCAATCCGTGTACGCTGGCCATGTGCCCGTACACGGTCTCTGCCCGTGTCCGTGTAGCCTTCCTGTGTACCCGTACACGGGGTATGCCATGTATCTGGCCAGGTCTGGCCGGGGAGGGGTATACATGGCGTGTCCCTGGATGTGTACCCTTCTCGTGCCCATGTACTCTCGAAGTACATGCCGGGTAACCCTAACGATGAACACACGTCGTGTAAACCATACTACACAGCGTGTAGTCGGGAAATTTACAGAAGCGTTTTCTTCTTCCGCACACCTTGGCTATTTCTCTGGATATTGATCAGACCGTCCGATCATCACGAAACTCCGGATTTGGGGTCTTCCTGCCCCTACGAAACTGATATCATCAGATTCGGGCATCCGATCATTCTTGAAAATTCATCTTGATCCGTCCGAACGAAAATGCCCGAAGAACGGGAACATCCGAACTCCGTCGATTCATCAGCCACCATCGACGTCGCACCTCCACTAGGTCGCCTCAATGATGGATCTTGGATTTCGGATCGTTGCGTCAACAAATGAATGCACAACGATCGATTTTCTCCAAGAAAACATAGAATTCAATGAAGAATGCGAGGGGGAAAAACATGAACCAACAAGAGTGGCGAACATCGATCATTGTTCGTGGTGATCTGGGTTTTCCGTTGTTAGATTGAAAACCAAAAAAATCTCTAGAATCAAAGCCTCAAATCCCCGCATGAACCCGTCCCACAAGAACGATTGAACTGTGGGATAATCTGTTCATGGATTAGTCCATGTTCATCGTAGAAATAAAAAACGGGGGAAGGAGAAATCAATAACAATTATCCTACATGGATTCACTGCGTTTTTCGGTGAAGATCCACTTTCCGCTTTGTCGTCTCAGCATTGGGAGGTTTTTTTCAGAGCCTCCAGAGCTGCCAAGGGTTTATAGGTTTGAGGATTGTAACCCTGGACCCCCTGCACATGCCATTATTTAAAAGAACAAAAGATACAAGATTAAGGATCTCGCCGATGAAACAAGATTTAAATAAAATATTTTAATTAAATATTTTATTACTATTGCATCCAAAAACCAGATTTCACCACCAACCTGCACCGGCCGATGTTAGGTCTCTCCTTAGGTAAAATCGATTTTCTGAATGCAACGGTGACCTTGGATTTCTAATCCAAGCACCCATTCGGGAGTTATTCCACTTTTTAAGGAAAACCTCATGCGCACACAAAATATGTATTAAATTAAATTCAAACGTTTGTTCCGCGCTCACAAGGCCTCGAAACTGCACGCTGTCTCAGAGCATTGTCTCGAAATAATTACCTTATAATATTAAGATAATATATGAAAAAATATGGGAAATTACAATTTTATTCTTCATATGTTACTTATGTAAATTTAATTTTTCACTTTTATATTCTTCAATTAAAAGGTACAAAATTAAGTTTTTATGAAAACCCAGGATTTTTTTCTACTCAGTGAGGAATCTTTTTCTTTAATGTCTATATTTATTTAATATTATTAAAGAGTGTATTTTATATTATCTAATTAATAATATAATTAAATTTTAACCATTTTTTAATTGTTACAAAACATTTTAAAATAAATGTTCTTATTATTTTTTGAATGAGGTATTTTTCAATTTTTTCCAAATCATTATAAGGGATATTTTTCTAATGTACATAGCTTGTAATACTGTTTTGGAAATAATGTATAATATTTTTTGTGAATATTTTTTTATATCATTAAATGAATTTGTTTAAAGAATTTTTTTATATAATTTTTGGGAAATTATCAATTATTAAATATTCATTTGAAAGTGAAAGGAATTTTTTCTCAAGAAATAGTCATATGGGTTTTTAATGTATTTTAATATTCTCGAATAACCTTTGATGAATCTGATTTTTTTACTGATGATAGAATCATAATAAATCAAAAAACATATTTTTCTGGATGGTTTTTGATCAGTTTGACATGGTAAATTATTGACATTATGTATTCTAATACTTCTAATATGTATTATTATATATTTTATGGTATTTTTGTTAAGTTTTATTATTTATTCAAATGATAAATGAATTAAAATTATTATTCTACAGTTGGGTCCAAGATTTACATAGATCATTGATGCATCATTACGTCTCCTGATAAAAAATAAATTGGATATTTGGTTGGGGCCTTACCATTTTTTAGAAATTTTTACAGAAGGCCATGATGATATTTTTATATGTTTTGGAATAAGGAATCAATTATATGTTTTTAGATTTCTAGAATTATAAATTCCATTAATATAAAATCACTTATTGATGTCCATGTGATTATTTTAATAGTTATTATATCAATAAATAATTTCAAGATATTGTGATTATTTATAGGGAAATATTTAATAATAATAAATTGTTTGCATATTATTATTCATGATAAAGTTTCTTATTATATAGAAATTTATTTTTTTATCTACCTTTCCATATTTATTCACGTCACATTCATCTACAAACATCACTTAATGAGCACCTGAGATCACCATTTATTTTTTTCCATTCCCCTAGATACCAGGATGTGTACTATAATTGATCTGAAAGGATATTTCAGATGAAATAATGATTTCATCCACGAAAATAATAAGTTTCATTTTATGTTTTCAAATGTAATATGATATTTATGTATATATCTAGTTTACCAATAACACTAAAATATTTTATCCTTTGGGAAGTGATATATATTTTCAAATGTCAATTTATTATTTTAACCACTAACTATAGGAATGTATAGTCAGATTCTTTATTATTTATATTAGTGAAAATGTTTGAGATACCTTAGGAACTATATTTTGTAAAACATATATTTGAAAACATAACCCTATTAATATTTTTTAGGATAAGTCTATGTATATGATAACCTCCAAATGTTTTTATAATGTAGAGATTACATGACTTCTCTTGAAGTACATGCATGTCTGGATACTACATGTGTACTTGGTTTGGGAACATATTCATATATGGGTAACAACACAATAATGGTTGTTCTAGTATATCTTGGAAATAATTATAGTTCACGATCTTTTTCTCATTACCACACACCTAGATCGATACAATTGGGGGATAAAATTTGGTAAATTTATACATTAAATTAAAAACAGTATATAATATTTGGGAATAGTTTTATCATTTGAAAATATACTCAAAGGAACTATTCCTATGATTTATATAATGGTTGTGCATAAATAGTCAATTTATGTTTAGTGTTTCAATAGATACATAATTATAAATAATTTTTCATAATTTTTTTATGTAATATAGTGTATTATATTGTTTAGATATCATTCCTAGTGAAAGATTAGAAAACATGTCAACACGTGTAATCAATGTAGATATTTCCCTCTTGAATAAGTTTACATGATTTGTGTTTGAAATGAGAGGATTATATCTACATCCAGAAAATTGATTTATTCTAAAACAAATAATCATTTATGTATGGAATAACCTATTACATTATAGAATTATTGGTTGATTCTAGACTACTTCATGCTGAAGAATCATCCTTTCATTAATATAAGTAAAAATAAAATGATTGTAGAAAAATGGATCAAGACCCTTGAAACGAAATTTTTATCTTCGAGAAGTGATGAATATTATAATGTTATTATTGTATACTGTTTTTTAAAGGATTATTTTGATCAATGGTAGTCATTTATTAAAAATACATAGTAATATAAAGATATATAGAGAAATGAATTTTAATATTTTAAAGACACATTCTTCAAAATATAATTTCTTCCTGAGAAATGATATGATATGGAAATAGAATTCCGAAATATAAAGACAAATGAAGAGGAAAGTGTTGTCAATTATTTGGTGAAATTTTTATGATTTTCAAGGCATGATATAGAATACATATGTAATTCGAAAATTAAGATTGATAATTTCTTTTATAGGATATATCCAATACTATGAATGGAATTAGTTTCTCATAAAAATTCTTTAATATGATGACATGGTATAAAATTCGTTTTGGATAGAGAAATAACTATTTATGTCATATATTTTATAAGAAAATATAGAGAATAGGAAGTATACTAAGCACCAATGAAATGAAATGATGTTAAAAAAATGGGGGAGGAAATTTTAACATGTGATAATTTTAGAAAGAAACACTCTCTCAATTTATTTAAGGTAATATGAGTTTGTTTCCAATGTAGATAGAAATTACATCTGTCACCATAATGATAGGGTAAAAAAGAAATCTATAATTCCCATTGTACCATATGGAAGGATATGGGGCAATACACAAATTAAATACCCAAGGGTCATGAAAATATATATCGAAAAAAGAAAAGGGTTTAATTTCATGATTATTCAACTACTATAGTAGTTGTTGAAATCCATTGTTTTTTGATAATAAGTACTTTGTTCAAAAACTAACACATTATTTGATTGTAGATCTATGTATATTTATTTTAAATTTCTAGGATATCAAATCATCCTTGCGGACTTAGAGGAAATAATTTACAATAAAATCACTATGAGTAATATGTTTATTGGGATGTTTCAGTTACGTTGAACAATTATTCTTTTCGTGGACACAAAGTTTCTATATTGATATTTGGTAGGGATATAATTCTAATTGTGGGGTGAAGGGTGGGGGTTAGTTATTCAGATTTATGAATTATTAGATGATTTATAAAATAATATATCTAAATGAGAATGAAATAAAATTTTATTCTTTTACCTTTATTTATATTGATTTGATGGTCTTTTAACCCCTCACAAATTTACATTTTTGTGGTAATTAACATTAAAATGCCCTTATTTTCTATCACAATATATTATTATATGGTTTTTTTTCTATTTAATATCTATATTTTAATATTCCACCAATTATTTCCTTGTCAATGAACTCGAATATGTGATATTTTGAGAAACCATTATGTCTCCAACTCCACCATTCAATGGAATTTTTATTATTGCATTCTATAGTCTGGGTTCTCAAAAAAGGAATTTCAAATATTGAAACCTTTATTATCATGATAAAATATTAATGTAACAATTTATATAATAGGGGTTAAATATAATACCCCAATATTTTAAAATAAAATAATTATGTTTGATAGCATATATTATAGGCAACACTAAGCTTAAACAAACAATAAAATATTATTATTTAATTATTTACCTCATTAATAAAAGACATTGAATTGGTAGGTATGAATAGGAATAAACACAATATGAAATATTTTTAAATGTAATAATTGATACAAATTTATTGATCAATTTTTAGTAATTATGAATTTAATTTTTAGTAATGCTATATAATGCTTAATAAAATTGGTAACTCCAAAATGAAATTTCATTTCTTTAAATAAAAAATATTATATTTATGTTTTTACAAAATTATAAATTGTATTTGATGAAATAAAATTTATTATTTAAATAAAAAATGGGATTTGTTTGGATTTTTATGAAAAAAATGATTTTCAACCAAATAGTGAAAAATACAATTTTTTTAAAAAAATAATATTTTTGATTAAATAATGTAAAATGATCCATTATGTTTTAAAAATATTTAAAATGTAAATTTTTTTATAATATAATATAAATATTCTAATTAGGTATATTGGAATCAATTTTAACCTTGAATTTCGTATAAAATCATTTTTTAGTTAAAAATCCATTTTTCTAAAAAACAAATTTTCATTGTGTTTGTGTTTTTATCATAAATTTAATCATTACCCGTATATATATTGAATAAATAAAAATTATAAAATAATTATAAATAGGGTCTTCAAATTTTGAAAATAGTTCCCTTTCATTTTTTTCATTGTGAATAGTATCCTTGGTAATTTGTTTTGCTTTGGTAGTGGTAAAATGTGTAAAATATGGTTAAAACATAAGGATGGGTATTTGAAATTTCTATAAAACATATCATGGTCAAATTTTATTAGTTTTTGTATTACATGTAAATATATATCTTTAAAAAATAGAAACATCGTGCCATTTTTCATTGATATTGAGCTCACTGTTATTTTATGTGAAGAAAAATACAAAAAAGTTTTTCTCTTGGATTCAAATATCTTTTTCATTTTAAAAAAAGTGTAAAAATATTTTTTTTGAGATTGTTAATTTTTTTTGTTCATAATATAATTAGTTATTTTGGTAAATTTGTTTTAAATTTTATTGATTATATATTTACTGTAAACCCTTACATAATGAAAGAACTTAATTTTTTAATTAATAGAAAAATTAAATACATAAATTTAAAAATAGGAAGTGAAATAATGTTTATATGAATTATTTTTTTAATGTAATTTATTTTATGGATATTTCATATTATATATTTATAAGGGATTATATTCGAATTTATTTATTTTTTCTTGATGCATTCAAATTCAAATCAATTAAATAGTGTTAAAATTGGAATTAACAATACCTTAAGAAAAAAATATTTTAATAAATTATTTGAAAATAAAAAAATATTTAAAGAGGAATTAATTTATATGTTAGGGTAGAAAATTTCATCCCATGAACTTTTATGAGTTAATTTTTACCTTATAAGTAAAATTATATCCCTATTTGATTGAAAATATCATTACCATGGTTATGATTAAAATTGGATAACCATGATGTTAATCAAGAAGATAACATTTAAAATTACACCAAAACTTATCTAATTTTGAAAGGATAATGGTATTTATACCATATACACATTTTAATTTATTATATTAATATTTTATTTTTTTTCCTAGTAATGATATAATTTTATTTTATTTTTTTAAAAGCCACATCTGTTCATTACATCCCTTATAAAAGGAAACCCACTCTCTATTCTATTTACAAAAAATTAGGAAACTAGATCAGAAAAATTTCAAATTTCTCATATAAAATACTTATCCACGTTTTATAGGTTCATTTAGGCCCAAAATACCAAACGTAGGTTCATTAATAAATGTTATATTGGAGGTATCACAGAGAAGAAGTAATCATCTTACCCAATCTCTTTCAATTAATTATACTAAAATCTCATCTAAATCATTGTTATATATCCACTAAATCATTTATAATTATCATTAAATGATAAAATAATTATAATAAATAAATTTAAATGTTTTTTATTATGAATCCACAATTTAAAACCCTATTTTCCTTTAAATGAAATGTCAAATTATCTCTCATGTGTACATACAACTTTCTGTGTCTATTTTTAGATACAATTTATTATATATCGAAAAAGTTTATGGATGGTATTATAATTTTTTAATGCATATTTATTTTATTTATGAAATATTTCCACTTAGTAATTTATAATATCATATATACAATTTCACCTTCCAATCTTTTTGAAAATAATAAAACCGCTTCTGCGTATGTGTAGACTACCACCTCCACATAACACTTTTTTTGTTCATTTTCTCTTTAAAATGAAGTTAATAGGTATTTATTTAATTAAAATATATAATTTTTAATATATAATAATTATTATATAATTTTTAATTTTAATTTACCTTTGTTTCATTACATCCCTCGAAAAATGGAAGTAGCATTCATGAGTACATATGACCTAACATCACCATTAACAATTTTATTAATTTTTTTATATATAACTTTTATATATAACTATTGATCTATATATATTTAACAAATATTATAATAATATAATGATTAAAGTTATGGAAATTATGTAACAATGATAAAATGTATAATGACTGAAACTATTGAGGCAAAACATATGTGAAAAGAAATGAATGTATCACATGAAATAGTAATTTTAATAATGATTTATTAATAATTGGGTCACAAAAAGGTTCAAGTAAATAATATATGGTATGATATATATGAGTATTTTTATATAAAATATTTATAATACATATATAATATATGATGTTTTATCACATACAATGAAATTTAGACTTGATGTAAGGGTTTTTCATTACAATATAGTTTCACTGAGACATGTTTGACGTTATACACCTATTTATTTTTATGTAGGGTATACACTTCCCCATTGACATGTATTATCTTGTCTATTTTTTAATTATGGGTATTTAATTATATAACCAAACTCATTTCATCCATTGGTTTTTGATTTAAATATTACCAAAGTGGAAATTGTTTGTTTTATAAATCATCATTCAGGATTGTTTATGTTTATGTATCAGTTAGAGTAATTATTTTATATTTCAGTATTAATACCAATATTAATTTTCTCCTATATTTATTTGTGTAATTTTGTTATTTTAAATTCATATTTATCTGCTTAATGTGATTGAAATAATTTATTATAGAAAATCGACTTCATTTTACTACTCAATAGGGAATCTCAATCTTCTATGACTATAGACTAGGTAAAATTATTGATTTTTTTTACTATTATATAGTGATTTAATAAATAAATTTTTACCTATGTTTTAATTTTAAAAAATTGGTTAAAATAAATCTTCTTTCATTTTTGAATGATGTACTTTTGACTTTTTACCAAAAATATAAAAGGAATATCTATTTTAACATAAAAAAAGAATGAATTTTCCCACCATCATTACAAAATTTTTTTGTGAAGCTTAATTTATAAAATTATAATATTATTTTAAAATAAATTTATTTTGATAATATTTTAGATATTTTTAGATTTTAAATGAGTGATTTCAATGTGAAAAGTGTATTTTTTTCAAAAACCATTCTGGTAGACAATAAAAATAATTTTAATCTATATCAACATCCATGGATGAATATTACATATTAATGAGTATATTATCAAATTAAACCATCAACAATTATTCCCTATATGGTTTATGATTTTTTTATTTGGAAAATTATTGATATTCTAAATTATTGTTCTTCAAATACTGATAATAATTGATTTTTAAATCATGTTGAGTTAGTTATACTTTTTATTCATATGATGAATGTTCTTGACATATTATGTGATTGGTGGGTCTCCAAATTACATAGATCATAGATTCATTAGTATATTTAATGATAAATAATATACTGGATTTTTTGATGAGGCCTTACCCATTTAGACATAAGCTTTAGCATGAGGCCTTGATTAAATTGTTTGATGTACAAGAATAAGGCTTCGGTAGTAAGATTCAAATGTCTTCTATTATGAATTGCATAATTATTAAATAAATTATTTAGGACAATGTGATATTTTATATAATTATAAAAACTTTATATAAGATTAAATCTCTTGTGATTACTTATAGGGAATAATTTTATCATCATTCCTTCCTTCAATATTATTCTTCATTATCATATTGTTTAATGAAGTGAAATGAAATGGAATGTTATTTTATTTTTATTTTCCTTTATATATTGATCATTACATACTTATCATAGAGATAAATCACTATATGTAACCCTTATAGACTATCTAAGATCACTATTTATTTATCCACATTTTCAGGGACGTTAGGAAATGTATCATGATTGATATACATTAATACACTAGAGAAAATAATGGTGTACTTAAAAAATAAATTATTGAATTATATATTTAAAATAAAAGTTTATATTAATGTTTGTATCTACAATAATAATACTAATAAATTATTTAGTACTCTAGGATAGAATGTCTTGTGTCTAATGACAATGTAATAATGTAACTGTCAGCTCTCTGTGACTGGATTTAGTGTTTTTGATGAGTTAAATGGACAGTCCTTGAGATATAAAGTTCAACTAAGTCAATATAAATTTTATTATAGATATCATAGTATATTTTTAGTGTCATCCCTATGTAGTATTTATAATTTAAATTAAGAGGATGTATAAGGAAAAGTGAAATTTGTGGTGAACTAGTTTGAAGAGGTTCAATGTGAGGAAATTTTTTTACCTATGTAATATTCTAAAAAAAACATATTTTTTATATTTTTACTTATATTTATGATAATAAAAATTCTAAATCCCCCATAATTTATAAAAATATATTAGTAAACAATATATTACTTGGTTATCAGAAACACATCAACGATTAGGATTTTTAGGAGGGTATTAATCTTATAAAAAAATATTTGACAACTTTCACGTTTATATATATTGTATATACGTTTACAATAGGGTTAAAAAATTATACAATAATCATAAATTAATTTATAATATTAAATTTAAAATGGGATTAATGTTTTTAAGAATAAATTAAATTTTGGTAAAAATTATACAACACAAATTTTACTCCCTCAGGTGTCACTACACCGGTCCACTGGGTCTCTCAATAGTGTCCAATTAAATGAATGATCTATGAACAACTCATATTAGAATCATATCAAACACAATAATGTATACAGTTATAGTATTAGTATAATGAAGATAAATCCAATGTTTCAACAAATATATATAGATTGGAATCAGGTATAGAATGTCAAGTGTTCTCCTCTCTAAGTAAAATACCAAGATGAAGGATGGCGAATCAGGGTATGAAAGATTAAAACAACCATCCTCTTTCATCTTGATTTAGTGTTAAAAAAATCCTTATATCTCCCCATCAAATAAAATATATATACAAAAATTAAAATCATGTATGAGACCCAACAATTTTACATGGTTCACCAATACTAGGATAATCTTAAGGGAATACTAACGAACTTTTCTAATGTACCAAAATGAATAAATCACACTTATGTTACAAATTTAAATGTATAATAATTATCCAACATGTGTTAAAATCATTCACACAAGATAATTCACTTATAACTCTTCTCAAATATACTCATTACTTTACAATAATAATCTTTTAATTATCTATATCATCTTCAATTCGATTCATAAAAATATGGGTTGTCCATAAAGCTGTTATTACATTTAAATTCTTAATTCCAATTTTACATAGAAATTCAAGGAAATTCCATTGAGTTTTTAACATTTTTCATTCATGTAACAATTAGTCAACTTTTCCAAAACTTATATACTTATTTTAAACTCCCATATTCATGAAATTCACAAAAAATTAATTAAACATCATCATTAACAAAAATAATATCTCTTTTATTTGTGTAAGATATTTTTGAGAAATTATTTCTTACAAGATGAATGTTCATATATTTTATTAATGAAATTAGAGCCCTAAAATAATTTATAATCCCTATATATCAAATGGATGGTAAAAATGGCTTATTTATAAGCATTTATGACCCTTTACACAACTATATGATGTAAACTAGGAATTTTGGAAACAGTTCACCCCAAAAATACATGATGCATCACCTAATTTTTTCTGTACTAAAATAGTCATCTTTAAAAAAATATCCCTTATTAATGTACCATATTTTTGAAAATCAATGATCTAAAATTTTACTAATGTTTTTTGAAACTATTATTTTTCCACAATTATGTTGTTCCAAATTTCCAAAATGGTCACTTATAAAATCTATTTTTTTTTTGAAAATAATCATATCCTACTCTATAATTTCATACCCAAAAAGCATAAAATCATGAGAAACATCACTACATTAATAAAAAATACTTATTGGAAAACCACAATACTTTTCTAGAGACTTTTCGTCATGAATTTCTTATAATATTGTTTATTTTGGAGAATTTGCAATATGATTTGTTAAAAAAACTATGTCCACAGACACATCACTAAAAACTATGAACCCTAAAATCGGGAAATTTGTTCTAAAAAATATCCCCCTTTATATTTAATGAATAAACATCAAACTTCATTACTAATTTTTAAAAAAAACATTATTATATTATTATTCAACCATCAATAAAACTCTATTACACTAGAAAGTGATCCAAGACTCACTAAAAAAACTATAATCCCAAATGATTCCGTTTTTGGTGTGTGAGACAAGAGTAATATTAATATTCAATCAATGAATCACATTTTCATGGAATCCACTGGTTGAATCATTCTAAGTAATATATACCAAATCATGCCCCCAGTCTTCATTACTACTCCCTAAACCGAACATGATAACTTATTTCCTCAAAATCACAAAGTTACCTCCATCCATGATTTCTCTTCCTTTATATAACAACTTCTTCCTCATCAAATATTATTACAAATGGTACATTCCTTCAGCCATAAATTATATATAGAAATACAGTCCTCTATTTACCACAATACACTCATGTGTATGTGGTTAATGTAATCGCATCTCTCCACTTAAATTTATTTACCCCCTTAGTCAAAAAATTGAATGTACACTATTTTATGATCTATTGAAAATTAATGAATAACTATTAGAATATAGGGAAAATTAAAACACACCTTGTGGAGTGGGGGTTCTATATATTTACAATTTAAGCATGGGGGTTGACTTGTCTATGAAAGTCAGAATATTCCTTTTAATTGATTCCTTATGTAAGTACATTATCATGAGGTCTAGGACATGATGTTTTTAGGAACATACTCAATCTTAACTAGACTATACTTCAGTTTAATCATTATAAAGTGAATCATAATTTCCATGTTCTTCATCATTGAGTGATGCATGGGATGTTTTTTTCATATTAATAGACAATGAACTATCACAATTGATTATTATTGAATAATTCACTTAACATACATTGTCTTTAAAAAACTACATTGTCCACTATAATTTCATTAATGATTTAGTGGCCATGATATATTCAACCACTATAAAAATCAATGAAATATATTCATTATTGTTTCTCATCCATGAAATTCGTAGGAAATAAAGATAAAATGTACCACTTAATTTAGAATCTATTTCATTTTCTAAACATTCTTGTAAGTGTATACTAATCCCATAATATCTTGTTCTAATGTTGAATTATAATAAAAAATGAAATCTATAGTTACTTGGTTATACTAATATATTATTTTACCTAGTAAAAATTACATTTATTTTGTATTAAATAAATATTATACAACTAATAACATTAAAAATAAAATATAACGCTATTCCACTACTAAAAAATAGGCTCCCAATGATTTAACTGTATTCTAGGAAATTTGCTAACATTCCATTGTATTCCATTGAAAACATCTTATATTAAGAAACTAGTGTTTTCATCATCTTATAATCTGCCATTCCAAATATTCTCAAAACCTCCTTTTAATATTTATACTTTGAGAGGAACATATTAATCAGTACATGCATAACCCATTGGAGAATAAAAAATATTATTTCTCCAATAATTGACATTTAAAATTTTACATTCATTAATTATGAAAACTATTTTTACTATTCTTTATCTCATTCAGAAAATTTAATGTCATATACATACAATGGATCTATGATACATTAATCACCATCACAATGAAAATAGATATTATAATAAACTCCATCTCACTAAAAACAAAACTTATTGAAGTATTGTTATAATCTTGAATACATTATTTTGGTTCATAATTCTACCACATAAAAATCCTTCCCCAGTCAAAAACATCGTTCACATATTCATATACAATAAAAAGATCCACCTTTCAATGTATGCATTTTTTCTATTACCCCATTTAAAATGATGAATTGATGTAGATCTAGAAATCATTTATTTTTCTTATAATTATTTTGGATAAGAATAGTTTAATTGAATCTACCCATTCCATGTCTATAAATGTATCATCTACACTGATTCCTTAAATTTTGGAGTATTTCGTACACCCCAATAATGATTTGTTTTATATCACATTATCATATTAATTCAACTTGTTATAGAAGACCTAATTTGGTTTTATGACTTTATTTACTAATCATCTCAAAACAATATCCCATGTGTGATTCATACAGATTTGGTTAAGCTATTCATTAATCTCCTAAACCTAGTTCTCAAACATAGAGGATTATTAAAATATAATCAACTATACCATAGAAAATAAATATATTTACTAATGTGACTTCATTATTATTGTCTTTAAAAGTTCCCTCAAATAATATATGAAATAAATCATTTCAATAACTTCTAAACTCATTGGTTTCAATATAGATATAGTTCTAACTTCATCCAGATCATAGATAATTTGTTCTTCTAAATCTTCCTCAATCTATTTTGTTTTTCATAATAATAAAAACACATTATCACTGTCCCCTTAATCATCTAAATATTTTTCTGAATATTATACTGATTCTCTATTATATTTGAAAAATTCCATTCATTAATCCATCCAAGATGATTACTAATGAGATTATATAATTTACTCTTTCCTTAGTATTAATGGATAATTATTTCACCACCGTGTGGATAAATCATCATATGTTTCTCCTTATTTAGAATAAAGATCTTATTTCTAAAGATATGGATGTATTTCATCACTATTTTAATTTTATACCACAATATATATGGAGTATTATATTCCATGAGACATAAAAAATATCTATTATAATTTTAAACTAATGTCACTATTTATTCTTTTACAAAATAATTTGGGGGGAATTTCATGATAATAATACCTTTATCCATATTATTTACGATCCAATTTATCCTCTCAACTACACAATTTTTCAATGTGGTTATCATTACTATTATTATTTTCCATATCCCTTGTTTTTAAGACAATACTACACCTAGATATTTTTTATTTCTATTCCATTATATTTCTAGAATTATTGAATCTTTAACCCGTGCTTCTTTAAAAAAATCCCCCAACACAATGTAATGTGACTAAAAACTATAGAATAATATGTGACAATAATTATCCATTCTATATTGCTAAAATCATTAATAAATATGTCTATAGTACCTCTTCCCATGATTGAACCTTAATGATATCTTTCCACACACAACAACTTTCCCCAATTCAATAAAACATTTTTATTTCTTTTTCCTTTCATTGATTTAAAAAAACAATTATTTTTGAAAAATCTCACACAAGCGTGTATTTTCATGTGATAATTTAGGGAGAACATTTAAAAGATCATTTATCACCATATCATCCATCTATTTTTGGTTCAAAAGTATAATTGTTTTATTGATGAGTCTTTTTTGTTCTTCCAAGAATAAAATAAACATGAATTATTCTAAATGGTAAAGTTTGGGATTATCCTTTATGAAAATTCCATGTAGAACAACTATACCATTTTTTCCTTCATGAAACTATCTTTATGGTAATATTTATTTCATTCCCAAGGATATATTGTTGAGTGAAATATAGAAATTTTTGTTTGATACATTCCAGAACTAAAACATCTAAATGTCACACATATATTTTCAGAAAAATTTATATTTCATAGTTCTAATAATATTTAGGACACCATAATTTTTGAATCTAAAGACACCTTCTTTTTTATGCATGATGCTTCAGACAAGAACATAATTTCCCATCATGTGGGAATTTCATCCCATAATAAGGATCTATACAATAATATTATTTGATTATTATGTGGAAATTTATGTAAATACAACCATTTAATCTTTTTTAAATGTATATCATTGATTCTACACTTAGTGTTGATTTAAATGATTGATCCTCTTCAGAAAATGATTGACCAACTTCTTCTTGAATAATAAAAGATTGATTTTTCATTTTCAACACTCTTGAGTATTCCTTGAGTTCCTACGTCCGTCCACTTTGGGTAATGATAGGAAAATTATGAAAAATTATTAATGATAAATATATGTCCATATATTCAAATCATTATCACTAAAAAATTACCAATTTTTTTTTTCTAGATTATTATACTATTCATAGCTTCATTTGTTTCTCTTTTCCATTTGATACATTATCGATATGGAATAAAATCTATTAAAAAGTCCTATATCTGAGTAAAAATAACTCTTGACAAGAGTAATATTGTTGTGTTTATTTTTTATAGAACTTCTTATCCCTTAGGATCTCTGATTATTTTAATTCTATGTCATAACCAAATTCACCATCATATTTGAAGTGGGTTCTTCTATCCTAAATTCAACCTTCATTATTTTTGGTTTATGATCAATCCCAATACAAAAAAAAATCATTATACTGTTTTTTATTCTATTTCTATTCAATTTCATATTTTTTGGTCATCTATGTTCTACTATCAAATTTTTTATCACCTGTATGATTTATGTTTTTGATGACCTACCAAGAGGCAGGAGTCTCTTCAGAAGTTAGAATTTTCATCCAAAGATTAAAACTTCCACCTAATGATATTTTATGTGTTTAAAATTATCATTCACTTTGTTAGTTAGAATATTAATAACCTTATAGGTTTCTTTAACATTATTTTTATACTCAATAACCATTTTTTGGAGTTATTGATTTTAAATTTTCAATAATTTCCATGAACTCTAATCTCTAAACGTCCAACTATTACATTTAATGTTTAGAATTATGAACCACTAAATTAGTTATCCATTCATCAATATCATTACAAGGTGACTCGAATTTTGTTTTATGATCTACTATTCCATCCTCGTACACATCATAATTATTAATCTCTTCCTTTTTATTGAATTTACAACAACAGACCTGGGAGAAAATTATTTATGATCATTACAGACCTAAATTTCTTCTTCCTTAGTTTATTTTGAATTAGTATCTTCTTGTAAAGTTGTTTATTATTATTCAAGATTTTTTAATTTATTATTCTCTCATTTAATTTTGGACAAATATTTATTCCTAGTTAATTAATTATCCTTATATTGAAACAAAAACTTGTTGGGACACTTTTCCACATGGTTACCAAATTTTCAAAATTGAAATCATGTTACTTGATGTTTCATTTGGAACATTTCCTATCCACTCTATATGTTATTGTTATGGAATGAAATGAATTTATCTACTACTTTTTCCCCTAATCATCCTATATGGTATGTTTCATTAATCCATGAATTACACCTCATTTGAATATCCCTTTTTTATGAAATAAATCCTATAATTTATACTTTCATATATGAACTGAATATGATGATGACTATCCAACATTATCTATTTTGGATTTTTATACTCATCCGTAATGACTTTTGGATTAATTCAATGTAAAAAACTCCTCAATAAACACTTGATGATATTTAAACCTTTAATAGTTTCTCCAAGATCATTCATTTCTTCTATAATAAAGTATACATGATCAAATAATTCATAAGAAAATTCATTTTGGGGAATTCTCACATCCACATTCTTATTCCATGAAACCTTCTATTTACATTCTTGTAAATTTTGGAAAACATAAATGTTACTAATTAGATATTTCCCATATAATATGTACTGATTTACACTGCATTATCATGAAATAGATTGTTTTGGAAGAATATCCAACTTAAGCACAAATTATTTTATCATCAAGATACCATTTATTGCATATTTCATCTCATAAATCCACATTAACAATACTGACAAAAATTACAAATTAGATTTTTCCCATATGGTATGTACCGATTTACACTGCATCATCATGAAATAGATTGTGTTGGAAGAATTTTCCCCTAAAGTATAATTTTTTTATCATCTAGATCTAGTTCATTACATCTTTCTTCTAATAATGTCCCTAGTAATCATACAGACCACAATTCCTAGTATAGTAGTTGTATGTACATCCATGAAAAGTGATCAAAATTATTCATGCATCTAATAATTTATATAAGAATGTTGTTTCCATGGTTTATTATAATAATTTTGTGACTAATTTCTATCATTTCTTCCACCAAATTAATACCATTTACATTATCCTTTTCCTCGAATGTTAATTTTTTTCCCCACGAGGAAAATACAATAAGAATATGGGGTGAATCTAGGTATAAAGGATTAACACAACTACCCCTTTTGATATTGTTTCATAATAAACCCTATTATCTATATTTATAAATTTAATATTTAAAAAAATGAATTTATAAACGATGTATAAAATTTTTACTTTATTCACACTAGCCATGATAGTAAAATATGTACACAAAGGAAGTGTGATAATTCACTAGAATCACTAAATATAAATAATTTTACAAATTTTGGATTAGTACCATTTTCTCTCCTTTTTAGAAACCTTCGTTAATTGAGAATAATGTTATATCTCATTTAAAATGACTAAATTATCAAGTAGAATAATCCCATGTTGATATTTATCAGATTTGATTTGATTCACAGTAAAAACTATTTTTAAATCATGCTCTTATTTCATCCAAATTATCAATTATAATTTCCTATAGAAATTTTTGGCATTAACTTAAGGCTCGTTGAAATTAATTTCCAAAAAAATTACATAGATTTAATAAAACATTTAAAAATTTATATAACTCAAAAAATAATGAATATTTAGAAAAAATTTACAATAATTCATTCCTTATGAAGAAACACGATTTGTCATAAAAATGATGTTAATATAACTTCATCCTAGTAAAAAGTTTGTTTCCATATGTATTATATGAAATTAAATCATTGAGATCTTCATTATGTCTAGTCCTATCAAACATTATGGGGGTATTATAATATTTATTTTCATGAATGACTCATTACACAACTCCATACCCACAGCTGATCATTATTGAAGATTTCCACTCATAAAAAAACATTAGACCAATTCTACATATTTTCAGACTAAAATCACTTTATTTTTGAAAATTCTCTTATATATGCACCATAATCCTGTAACTCCATCATCCAAAAAAATTCCAGGAATTTTTGTGAAACTATTCCATTTCTTCAAACACACTGTGTAAAATTATTAAAAAACATTCATGTAGATTTCCCCTTTTCATTCAAAAATAGAAACATCCAATAAATACTATAACATTATATAGATATTCTCCTTTTTGAATTAAAAAATTATCTCATATACTTAGGATAATATTTGAAAAGTTTTCTGAATAATAATCCACCATATTAGGGAAAAACATTAAACACGTTGAACTAAGAAAATGAGGTATTTTTAAAATTATCATGTTTTTTAGTCACCAATATTGATATATCACAATTCATAACATGATATAAAACTATGGTGTGTGAAGATACAGATATTTTATAGTATTTTAATATAGTTTAGGAAAAATTATTTATTTTTATAGGAAATCAAGTATGTTGTAGTTGAATTGGAATTAGAAACACCATTTAGAAAAGGGTTTTCCAGTGTTAATGGTTGAAATGTGAAATTTTGTAAAAAAATATAATTTTTTTTAATCCATTACATAGAAAATATGAAAATATTTTCTTTAGAATCATAAATAAGTGGTATAAATAGATTCTAGTGAATGGAATATTGGTCGAATGAATTTTTATGGTGCTTATTTGGGATAAGAAGCTATATATTGGGGAGTAAACCAGTATCTTTATTATTTTATCATGTTGTAGGGAATTGAAATCCCATAGAACCATTGTTGTGGGTTTTGAATTCTAATATTTTAATTTAGGTTTTGAGTATGGTATGTGAATTTGAGAATGATTTCATAGAATTTTGGGTGCTTTTGTGAACATTCGCTTGTTTGGGTGGAGATTGAATGGGGGAAGTGTTGCATCATATGTGAAAAAACACTACATGGTACCTATGGGTGGATTTCTGGTTATAATTTGGGGTATCCATGGGGTAGTATGACATAATGTTTATATTAGGTATATAGATTCCAACAAAATATTTTTATGTTTTTTCAATTAGTAATTTTTTTATAAAAACATAAAATGGTCTTCTTTATATTCCCCAACTCTACCAATAAAATCTCTATTTGGTTTATTTCATTCTCCCTCCACCTTCACAATGTTGAAAATAGTTTATATTTTATTTTATTTATTATCTATCTAGGTAGTGTCCTACTACATTGTAAATTCCTTTTGATTTTAGGATTTTACAGAAATGAAGATTAATCAAATAATGATAAAGGATGAGAAATTTATTATAATAAAAACTCTCATATTCCCAAATATATTTAATTATATAATATTTTTTGTGAGATATGGTATATGGGTATTAATTTTTGAGATAGCGTGTTGTTAACTATAACAAAGAGGGTACATAATATATGAAATAAATTAGGTTATCACTCTTAGGATTGGAATCAATTCCCTAAAATATACTTTTTTCTATTTATAATTACCTATATTGCATGTCTACATGGTTATATTGACTATATAATTGTTATTGATTCCCAATAAATATCTAGATGTGTGTCATGTGAAAGTCCCACATGATAAAATTAGAAATGTATAATATTGGTAAACAATTTTTTGATTGCTTTGGAAGAGGGATCACCTTCAGTATTTGTTAGAAACCAATTTAAGGGGAAAATTGATAATTTTTTATTTTAATAATATTTATTAGCCTTTTGAAACCTTTTTTTATCCCATTGAGGGGATGTTTAAATCTATGAACCTGATCATCCAGATTTCATACAAAAATATTTTGTTTTTTTTATAAGAGATTACAGATGAATACAAACTTTATTATACATTCGCGGACCTTTTCTGTTCTAGGTTATGAAGGATTAGATAAACCATATATTAAATAAGAATTTATTAACATAATTAAAAAATAACTATTCAGATTCATCTAAGTTAACTCCATTAATGTCCTTGGAACTCCAAAATAATCCTTTTAAAAAAGATTTTAAAAATATGGGAAGAGCTTAGAAATCTCATTATGGTCTATAAATGAAGAAATTTTTTGTCATGTGATAACATAAAACCTAATAAAACCCATTTTCTAAAAGCTAATTACCATTCATAGAAAAATTCTATAGTTTTCATGGTACATATTTAGCATATCACTCGTACAATCACCCCTATACATAGAATAACAATTCAATCCACTTCCATATCCATATTAACCAATTCATTGTAGAGTTATAATGGGGATCACCCATCATATCTTGAGTTATAATGGGCTCAACCAAAAATATATTGACCTATAATGGGTCTCAACCCATCATATGTTAATAGAAATTGGGTTCATCCTAACATAACTCTATGAGAGGAACATATAATGAATGAAACACTTTAAAACTCATTTAAACCTGGGAGAAAAACACATTTGGATTTTCCATTGTTTTTTAATTGTAAAAAAATAACACCACAAAAATAGAAAAAAATGTTAACGAAATAATGAAATAATAATAAAAAAAATTACTATGTCAAATTATAATTGAAAAATCATAGTCATAAATAATAATTACATATAGAGAACCCTCTCATGCTATATATATAAAAAAATCCTTCTGGATTTTATTAGAGATACTTTTAATAGGATTTTTAAATGAATGTACCTTAAAAATATAATTGGAGTTAGAATTAATAGAATGGAATAGATATTTTTATAAATAATAAATACTCCTAATAAAACATAATATAGAAAAAATCATAAAAAAAATAATCTTATGATCACATAATGACTATGGTAGAAGGTTAACCTGAGGAATGGATATTGCATTAAGAATTCCCTTATCTCAAGCTCGTTATACTTAATACGTGTTTGAACCTCCTGTATAATGGTTAAAAGTGTGTTATTAATAATTTATTAGAGAATAATAATTTTTATAACACCTGAAATGATCATTTTATAACATCATTCCACACACACTATTAATAATATTTTGTTATTTATATTTTTTGGGTGTGTTCTTTACATGGTTTCTATTGTTAGTTCATAATGTATTTTCATGTCAAATGGAAGAGAATTGCTTGAAGTATAATGATTTATTATTAATATGTTTGATGATTATTATAAAATTACATAAATTATTTAGTTAACATATATTATGATGAATCATTAAATAAAACTACAATGATATTTAGATCATTTTGACTGTTCTTCGATAATGATGACCTTGTTTCTTCAAATACCATTCATATTATCCATATAGGTTAATTAAAGAACATAATAGAGGAAATATCAAAAAATGTAAAATATTTTTCTACCATTGAAATGGTTTTACAACTAGCTTTGTATGATGTAATGGAAATTGAAAACACATCAAATAGGATTTTTGTAAATCAACACATCAAGGATGGTGTTTTTATTTTCTGAATAAGAGGAAAAAAAGAATGAGTATGATGATGCATTTTTCAATATACAAGATAAAATATAGTAAATATATGATAATGGATCTTTAATTTCTCATTTATATGATTATGTGAAGAGATTATAAGAATAAAATGAATTTAAAAGAAAATACAAGAAAAATAAAGTGGATTTTTACGTCGTGATCCCTTCTCTGAGAGATCCTCCTTAAGTGATTTAGTTGTAGATTTTTTGTGAGACCAAAAAGTATTAGACATGTATAATATACATGGGAATAACATTTGGAATAATTTATACAATTATCAAAGATTTAGAGCAGTGAGAGGTAGGGGCGGTGAGGGTTGTATTTATAGTAGAGGAGATGAGAGGTTTTTCATTATTTCCACCATTAGATTAATATTTTTCTCGCAAGACTATGAGTAGTCTTGATGCATTATACCCAAAATTGTAAAGAGATGATTTTAGATCCAACCAAAGGTTCTTACATAATCCATGATTCTAATAATAGTGTATTTAACATATAAATTATATATAAGATAAATTTCCGTATTTCACTATTCATCAAGAATTCAAGTATTTCAGAAAAATCCAAAAAATCCACCCTAAAAAGTTTTATACTTTTACAATGCATAAAGGAAATATATTTTATATAAATAATTTTCTAAATATTTTTTTATTAAATAAAATATTAATTTATATGAATAATTACAATTTCAAAACTATAACCCATTTTATAACCCCATGAAAAATTAATCAAGGTTTCATTAAATTTTCATATATCTATAAGAGAATAAAATAATAATTTATGATTAAATTTTATGAAAATAAATTTTCATTTATGTTATTTAATTATTTATAAAACAATAATTAAACAGTTATAATATACAAATATAACAACACTTATATATTTAACATATTATCACTCATAATATACATTTTTTATTATTAATTCACTAGTGATGTTACAATTCTTTTGGACATTTAACTATTCATAAGTGTCATATTACCATTCAAAAGTGTATGTCACTATTCACTAGGGTATGTTACTATTCATAAAAATGATGTTGGTCTGATAAAACTAAAAATATATTTCTGATCACAACCGTGAATATCCATTTTTATAAGATCAATTCCTCTATGTGTAAAAATTATTATTAGCTACTAGGTCACATAGTATTTAGTAGATCATTTAAGAACATAATGTTTCATTTTAAAATCTTGGGATATTACATTATCTCCCCCAAAAAATGAAATGACCCCTCATAATTTGTTCATTGTACTTATATTTCTGAATTTAGAAATCGATAATTAAATAAAACTATTATATTATATATACATAATTAAAAAAAGATCAAAATTTTATTCTATCGCTAATTTTTTCAAAAAACAACAATGTATAATTTCCATTTTCCTAGATTGTTCCTCTAATAAAAATTATAAATCCCTAAACAGTCTCTTCTGGACTCAATACTAAAAAAAAATTTATATTTTTAATAAGATATAATTTAATAATAAACCATAATCTATACATATGAGAACATTTTGTAGTCTATTTTCGTGAGAATTAGACTATAACATACATATATTTAATTATAGTTTTAAATAATAATTACCAATTCACAAATTCGATTGTTCTAAAATAACACATTTAGATTCATTTTAATCTATAAGTAATTTTATGAAAATCATTTTAAAGTCATGGGATGTTCACATAAATCTCAGTAAGGGATATATAGAAATAAATCATTAAAAAAGTGATAAAATAAAACCCAATAAAACCCAATTCTTAAAACTCATTATCAGGAATAGAAAAAATAAAGCAGTTTCCATGGGACATATTTACCCCATCACTCTTACAATCACCCTTATACATGGAATAACTATTAGGTCAACTTCCATCTGTGGAGTACCCAATGCATTGGGAAGCAATAATTGTGTTCACCTGTGGTATCCTGAGCTATAATTGGATCAAAAAAACATATATTGATCTATAATGTGGCACAACCCATCATATCTTGATCAATAATGGGAGAAACACAATATAACTATTTCAAAGGAACATATTATAAATAAAAATATAAAATTCATTTAATCGTTTAAGAAAAACCCATTTAGATTTTTAAAATACACTTTTATATTAAACAAAATCAATTTTAAATTATAAAACAATTCACACAATAATGAAATAATGTTAATAAATAATTAATATTTCAATAAATAATGGAAACATCATAGTAATAAATCATCATGAAATCAGGAGGTACCAATCATGCCATATATATATATATAAAACAATCCTTCTGAATTTCATTAAATATACTTTTAAAATGATTTTAAAATTAATGCCCCTTACAAATTTAATTGAAGTGAGAATTAATATAATGGAATGGATTTGTGTTTACACCATAAATAAAAATAATAAAATATAATATAAAAAAATTTATCACACAAATAATCTTATGACTACATAATGAATAAGATATATGTTTACAAAAAGAATGAATATTGGGTTAAAAATTCCCTTAAATCGAGTTTGTCTTACTTAAAACAAGTCTAAAACTTATGTATAATGGTTAAAAAAGATTTATTAATAGTATATTGAAGAATAATAATTTTTTAAAACCTTATATGATCATTTTATGACATCATTCCATGTATTTATTAATTATATTATGTTATTTACATTGTTTAATTTGCGTTCTTTACCTAGATTTTGTGGTTGGTTCTTAATAGATTTTCATCTCAAATGGAGATACTCTCATGAATTTGAATATTTTATTATTAATTTGTTTCCATGATATTAAATTATACCATAATTCATTTTTAACATATATTATTAGAAATCATTAGGTAATTTATTAATGATGTTTAGATATTTTTGGCGTTTTTATGATAATCATGTACGTCTTTCATCAAATACATTCAATTTAATATATATAAGATAATTTTAGAAAATAAAATATGTCATATAATAAAATTTAAAATCTTTTTTTAAAATTAAATGGTTTTAAAACTAGATTTTACATATGTAATGGAAATTCAAAACATATCGTCCATGATATAGGTAAATCCACACATCACAGATGGTGTTTCTATTTTATGAGTTATATGAAGAGGAGAAAAAGTAAGATGATTAATTGTTCTATAAACATGATACTAATATATTATATTTAATGTAATCAAGCTTTCATTTCTCTTGGATAATATGAGGTGAATAGAGTATAAGAATAGGAAAATAATTGAAATGAAAATACTAGAAAATGAAAGAGGAATTTTACCTCTTGATCCCTTCTCCTTGATATCTTCCATAATCCATTATGTTTTGGCCTTATCAGGAAAAAAGAAGTTCTAGGACACGGTGAAGATCCTTGGGAAGAATATTTGGATGAATTTATCCAATGATCAATGATTGATATGTGTGATAATAAGAGGGGGTGTGAGGGTTGTATTTATAGTGGAGGATAGGAGGAGTTATCCATTATTTTAATCATTAGATTAATATTTTTCTCAATACTATGAATAATCTTGATTCATGTGCAAAAAAAAACTAAATATATCATTTTATTTCCAACCAAAGGTTCTTACATTAGGAATGATGCTAGGAATAGTGTATTTAACATATAATTTATATATATGGTAATTACCGCATATCAATATTCATAAAAAATTCTAGAATTTCAGAAATATCTCAATAATTAACTATTAAAATTTTTCATTATGTAGAACTAAAAAATGAACTCAGTTAAATGAAAATAAATTTCTAAATTTGTTTAATTTAATTTAACTATAAAATAATTATTTATTCAAAAAATAACAGTTTAAAAACTATAACACATTTTATAATACCTTGAAAATTTAATCATGGTCTCATAAAAGTAACCTATAAATATAAGACAGTAAAATAATAAGTTATGATTTCATTTTATGAAATTAAATTTTAATTTAAATATTTTAGATAATCATAAAATTTTAATTTAATATTTATGACTTACAAAAACACCAACATTTATATAATGATCATATTGTCACATATAAGATACATATTTATTATATATTCAAAGGGTAGGTTTCTGTTCATTTATCCATTTTACTAATAATAATGGCCAGAACACTATTCATAAGAGTATTTTACTATTGATATGGTAGTTTTGGTGTTCACAAAAATTTAACATTGACCTATCAGACTCCAAATAACATTCTGTTCGAAACAATGTATGTCTTTTTTTTGAAATTCAATTCATAGAAGTGGAAAATTTATGTATAACTATTAGGTAATATAGTATTTATTAGCTCATTTAAGAACATAGTGTTTCCTTTTAAAATATTTTGATGTTACAAGATGTTCATAGATAAAACTAGTTGATTGATCATCTACTATAGTTGTTCCTTATTGAACCATTTTCATTTAATTATGTGATTAAGATTCATGTTTTTTGAGTTCCCTTTGAAATGATATATATTGTGTATTAAAGAATTGATGTTTTTATTGATATATTGTATGGATTGATGAGAATAAGCATATGTTTTAAATTATGATAGAGTGATGGGTTGGTATGGGTGATGGCTTCAACTACATGCTTAATGGTTGGTTTGGATTTTTGGAAATCATATGGGTATACCAATAATAATGGAGATGACAATTTCCTTGTAAGAAACTATAGAGTAGGATTTAGGATGGGTCCTAGGAGACTGATTACGGGTTCTTTTTTGATTATGATTTAATTTAGGAGTAGTTCATTATAATGTGTAATAAAAATTAGAGTGTTCCATGGAATGATAAAACCTTTAGGATTAGTGATTTAAGGGTTATGTTTTGGGTAATGTCTTATATTCCTCAGATGAATGGAGTCTAGGAATAATGGTTATGATTTAGGAAGCTATCATGGCCCATCCCCACTATAACCCCATCTTAGTACATTAATAAAGACCAGTGTGATCCTAGAAGCCTTGATTCAATAGGTTATGCGATCATAACTAGCACTAAGAGTGTATAACACACATATAGTAGACCTCAATTTCACAAATCATATGAAATAATGAAAGAACCCATTAATTAAATCCATTAGAATAATAAAAAATAAAAAATAAAAAATAAAAAATATATGTCCTACCACTTTGATTACATTTATATCTATATTATTACATAATTTATATCCCATCATAGGTAAAATCATATAAACACAAACACATACCCTATAACGAAACCACATACCCCATACCACCACATAACCAGAGGAGAACCATACAGTCATATTACCACATCATCATCACATCACCTTCACTTAGAAGTATACCACAACAATAATGTCATTCCATCATAAAATATTGTAAGTATGTAAGAGAGTGTAGGTATGTATTCCTTATTATATATCACCAATTTTCTAGATGTTCATGGTATAACTAAAACCAGGGACATTCTATGAGATCCATTATGGTCACTTGACATGTGTAGTGGTGTGTGATATATACAATGAAATATAATAAATATATATGAATATGGAACACTAATAATCTATGATCCATTCCAAATAAAACATCTCCCAAGTCATGTCTCATTACTATAATTCCACCTCCACAGATCTTCAATCAATTCCACCCCTGAACACAACACAAAACCCTAAATGACTACACATGAATAATAACCCCACCAAAATACATCCTTTAATTCCACCTCCTTATCTATTAATAAATAATGTATTTAAATTAATTTACTGTTTAAATTTCATTATTTGAAACATCATGTGGACACCACTCTTTCACATCAATTAAATTTCAATTACTATATTCTTATTCATAATTTGATTTTAATTATTATTCATCATGTTAATTCCTCTTTTATATATTTCATCAATTGTGCAATAAAACCAATATAGAATTATAATCTCCAATTCTTTCATTAATTAATTACGTACCAAATAAAGAAAACTATCTTATAGTTAACATGTCATTATTGATAGACCCAACCCACAAAAAACAACCAACAACATCATCTCTAACAGCTTCATAATTATAAACACATGATCCCAAGTCAACCATATCAAGCCACCACTAAAAAAACATAATATTATGTAATACACTTCCATAAAAACCCAATCACACTATTACCACCTCTATCTTTGTAAAAAATAAATTGACAGTAACATAAAACTATAATATAATCATATTATAAATAAAAATTTCTTTTAATCATTTTTCAATTAATTATAAATTCATGTTATCCATAATAATAATAAATAAATTTAGAGATTTTATTCTTTTATACAATTACCATATTTAAATTACATACTAATTGGGATTATGTTTTACAATAACTAACATAATTTTTTTTTCAGGAAATAAACATCATTAAAACTAAAAAAATAATTAAATAATGAAATGTAAATAATGAAAAAACATGCATTTCACTTTTCCCATTTTTATTTCATATGTTATTTTCATTATCTTCAATTGATACATTTTAACACATTAATAAATGAAAAAAACATGTCCACTCAACATGAATTCTAATTTGAACAAGACAGATTCTAAATCTTCTAACTAAAACAAATATTTTAAAATTTATAATATAGATAAAAAAGAAAAAAATAAATGATTAAATTCAAAATATCACATGAAAAACCATTGAATAATATAAAATATTCTCTTCCAATAAGACATCCAAAAAAACACCACCATAACTAATCTCAAATCCCCTTCTATAACATTATCAAGAATGAAAAAATATGTAATATAAAAAGATATATAAAAAAGGAACATTGGATCTCAAAATATCGATTATAAAAATTAATGGCCTAAGATCCACCAATGTCTGATCAAGGGAACTAAAATAGAGTCTTCTAGGTTTATAAGGCTTGATATATGATTAATATATACTAAAAAGTAATATTAGAGAAAAAAATTATAATTAAATTTATATTACTACAATACAACTTTATGAGAATCTAACTAAATAATTATGACTCTAAATTATCCAATAAATTAAATCCATGGGATTATAAATGTCCACATTAACATAAAAAAACCACAAAATATCTCCTTCATTAAAAAAATTGAACACATCAATGATATTGTGGAACATAAATTGGATATTTCCACTTATCATCAAATATTAACTATAATCTACCATTAGATAATTCCCACATACCTCTTTTTTCCCTTAGAACACCCAAAACATGAACATAGAATAATTTTCTCGAGAACACACTGTTTCACCCCATAACACCCAAAAAATCATTTTAGTCTTACACATGGATGAATAAATTACACAATGGACCATAAATAAAAAAATAAATACCATCATGATGTAGATATTAACCATAACATTTACTCTTCTATAACATCTATGAATTACTCAAGCTTTTGAAATCCCAAAACAATAGATAGGCCTACAATGCTAAAACTATACCATGAAAAATGGTAATTAAACCATGATATATTGATTTAAAAATAACACCATTATATTACTTAAATACCAAAAAATATGTTATACTATAATCCACCACTAAATTCTTTCTTTTCACCTTCCTTACCCCAAGGAAAAAAATTTATGTCTACGATAATAGTATCCTCTAAATTAGATACATAAGAAATGATTTTATCCTAAAATATCATAATATCATTTGATGAATAACAAATTAATAAAACAACCCCATAATATAACCCTTAAATATTAAACTTTCATTCATAAAAGGAAATATATAACATAAAAGGAGAATAAAACCATCAGTCATATCAGAATGAAATCAATCTAAACTATCCAAAAAAAGATAAATAACTAGTGATATTGACATCAAATCTATAAATGTTTATAAAATTTATACTTCTCAAATCCACAATTGTTCTACAAGAAATAAACTAAGTTAATTATATACCCATGTTTAACCTTTGTTTAATGATACTGAATCATAGTACACCTCTCTGAAAAAATTACATAATCCTTATTATTTTCTATGAGTACTATAAATAAATATAAAAATATTTTTATAAAAATATTCAATAAAATTAAAAAATATATTCCTAAAGAACCTAATGGTTTAGTGAATTTGGATAATAGGTACACAATATTTTTATTTAGTGAATGATCTTCAACATGTCCCATAAATATCTTCCCCTTTTCTTCATAAACATGCCCTATTTGAAATATTTATAAATAACATGGGGAATGGAAAAATATGAAAGGGAAATATTAGATTCTCTATAGGGATAATAATTTGATATAGTATTCTATGGTCATATAAAAGAATAATATAATTCGGAGGGTATGATATCTTCAACATAACATACAATGTTCATATCCAATCTGTCATATATCATAAAAATGAATCTTGTGGTGAAGCACTATGATTCCCAAATAAAAGATTCATAAGTGTGTGAAATCTCATAATTCATGAACTATAATATCATGTCATAAAATATTGTAAAATATTTTGATTTATAAACCATTTAATATTTAAAGGACAAAAAGAAAGACCATTAGATGTAGTGTGTAACACCCTGATATTTATTAAATAGAAACATCTTGTTTGATAGAATGTACAAGAAAAAAAATAAGATTAGAAGAGAATATACTATCCTTAGTCATTATAATAAGTATCATTTCAAATATATTCCATCACATTGATAGTTTTAGATTGACATTACATTGTGTTTAAATAAAACAAGATACTCTATAAAAATAATATTAATTAAAATAACCATTATATCCTAGTTGTTTTGTTGGCGGGTATGAATAGTACAAAAATAAATTATTAAAATATTATTATTTACACATTTATTAAATCTATCAAATTTATATATGTTTATTAAAAATAAAATAACAATCATATCAATGTATAAAAAATGTTTACTAAAAAACATTATTTTTCTAAAACATAGTTTAACCGCGCATTTCAAACAAATACTATAATTAGTTTTTTTATCAATTTAAGAAAAATTATTTAAAAAAATTAAATTATATTTCTAAATAATAATATCAAAATTATCAAACGGTGTTATTAAGGTACTTTTCTTAAATGATTCATTTTTTATTAAATAGAAAAAATACTTATTTTTACTAAAAACAACCTTATTTATTTGTTTTTTAAAATGTTTAATGGAATTTTAAATGGGGTTTAAAATAAATTTTTTAAAATTATAATAAAACCTAATTAAATTATTTCATTTTAAATAATTTCTTTATTTAATTTTGTTTTTAAAACCTCTAATACTTATATAAATTTACACTTGGAAAACCTCTTTTTATATCCTGCTTGCGAGTGTTATTTTGATTTGAATTATTAAACATATGTTAAATGATGTATAAATAATGGATTTCTAATTTTAAATAATAATAATTTATATTTTTTAATATGGTCAACATAAAATTTGATCAATATGAATTGTTAAAATAGTAAAAAATAATTACATAGGTTAATGTAAAAAATGGGTTTACTATGGTGTTATAATAAGAATATAATTGTTAAAATGAAATAAAAACTTATAAAAATAATAATTTATGGAAAAAAAACCACAATATCCTTTCCAAGATATAATTTTTTGTCATTTGGATGCTTTTGGAATGGGAGTATAAATATAATTCTCAGATTCTTTTGAGAAATTTCAATTAAATTTCTGTGAAGGTCTCATTTCCCCATTTATAAAATGGCACTTCATATTAACAGTTATCGAAAACAATCAGTCCCATTGGACAAAAAAAATGAAAAATTATATATCCAACATCTGTATAATAAATTTGTAGCTTCTATTATTCCCAAAAGACCAACCCCAAGGTATTTAAAGGGAGATCCAAAGGAGAATTCTCTTAGAGAAGTTAATTATCCTAACAAAGATCATTAATTTTCTTTATTCATTTAAGACAACAAATTATGTATTAAAATGTAAAAATATATCTTGTATATACTTATCATTATTTATTTTTATGGAATATTATCACTCTATCTCTAATTCCATTAAATGGGAAATGAAATCATTGATTGTGTGTCAGACGGACTACCGCCTCACGAAACAATGTTGTTCATTTTCCATAAATACCATTAAATAATAGATAAAATGATTATATTACAAAATTTTTATTCTATATATGATATTAATATATTTATTTTATTTTAATATAACATATAAATTTTTTACTTTCAAAACAGTTTAAAAAACGATATAGTTGCTCATTTGTACAGTGGACTATCCCCTCATAAAGCGATGTGATTTGTTTTTCACATAACCTATATATGGAATGTAATATAGTTAAAATTAATTAATATATGAGATATATATGATATGATATTTAATATATAAATTTAACATATCACTAAATTTTTTACTCTATCACTCATCGAGTGAATTATATCATCACTCGTGCATTTGTATGACCTATTGTCCCTATGAAGTGATGTGATACATTTTCTATGTAGAACATTCCTAAAAGTGTCTAAAAAAGTATATTATAAGTAAATATAATATTTATAAAATTATTATAATTGGGGATATGATATATATATTTATATATATTTGTATATAACCTATTCATAAGAACCTGATATTTTGGGAAATGAGAGTTAGAGAGAACAAGGCATTTTACCCACAAAACAATGAAAAAAAATATTATTAATAAATAGGTTGTTAAATGTTTTAATAGGATCAAATATATGATTTTAAATGTGAATATTTTTATTTTATAAATTAATAAAATTATTAAAATCATTATTCAAGAGGTAAATACTATTATAATGGAAATCAAACATGAGGATATGATTTTTCATTGCACTTTTACTTCTGTAGGATTTATACAATAATCACATCTTATTTACATTTTATAGAGTATCTAATTCCCATTTTCCATGTCATATCAAGAAATTTTTTTCTTCATATTATTTAGGTTTTAATTTTATGTCATTTAATTTATAGGGATTATGATTTTGATATTACGAAAGTGGTAAGGGCGTATTTCACAATCTCATCAATACTCGAGATTATAAATGTTTACGTATCCCTTGAGAGAATTATTTTAAAATTATATGTATAAATAAATATATATTTTTACTATGTTTATTAATGATATTTTTATATTATTAGTTAATTTTTGATATTATTTGGTACTTAAAATTATTGACTAAATATTTTTAAGAAAAGAGGCCTTTATTTGTCCCTCTAGATGAAAATCATTTTTCATTAAAATAAAAATTCTGTTAAAGATTTTTCAAAACATTTTTACAGTTTTCTAAATTATTTCATAAATAAATTTTTATATTTTATAATTTTTAGAAATATTTTTAAAAAAATCAACTAGGAATTTTAAAAAACAATTCCCATTTGGATTTGAAAAAAAACATGAATGTATTTTTTTAACTTCTATAAAATGAAGGTAATTTTCATCCATCATGACCACTCAATCCTATTGCATCACATATATTCTCTCTTGACCAATCCAAATATGGGATTCAACATGTTATACTTGAACTGAATTGCCTACAAGAGAAGTGGATGTTTATAGAGATTACCACCCGAGCAATTTTATCTGAGCCGCCCCAAGAGTTTGTGAACATCACACAACATACCCTTAGGACTTATGTGAGTGTTATAAGGGGTTATGTAACATGAACCTACCCCAATAATTATTTTCATTATTATTTTTATATAATAAAGAATATACATTCATTTTATTATCGTTACATTGTTAATGGGTTTTAAGGAATAAATAGTATTTTTATATAATATTCAATTAAGGAGTTTATTATTTTGAATGAATGGATTTTTTAATTCAATAATATTTTAATAAAATATTACTACTAAATTACTTTCTATTAAATATAAATTTTCAATTATGTTTTATGAATACAATTGTAATTATTATGAGGGTTTGAAAGCTGTTTTGGTCAAAACCCATGAATTGTTTATAAATGTTGGGTATTATTTTAAAATTAAAAGCTCACTTATTTGGAAAATTACTTATATAATATTAATATTATATTTGGATTCATGAAATCTAAATTATCCAATGGTGAATTTTTCATAATTTTCGAAGACAGTCGATTTTTTCTATAAAAATTAAATATCGTTTAAATATATAATGTGTTTTATGATTTCCTAATTACCAAATAGTGATGTAATAAAATACTATAAAATGATTTTTTGAAAAATATATGACTTACCTTTAAAATAATGTGATTTTAGAAAAAAAATTAGTTTTTTTTACAATGCCTCAGTTGACCCTCCAAGACTTATAAAACATATTAACATTTTAAAATGATTTCCGCGAAAGTGTTGCTCACCTCCAAATAAGAAAGCCCAAAATTTTAATGAGTTCAGAAATTATCCTTATTGAATAAATTTTTTGAATCCAATTTGTAAAATACAATATGTAAAAACCATGGGATGGTTTTTTGTTTTGATTAGTTCAATTTGTATTGTCCAAAACCAAAATAGTAAATAATCCCCTCTCCATTCTTATATAAACCCACTAAGTCTCTCATTACTCTTCACTCAAAACATTTGGAACATGACCATACCAAGGCCTTATTTCTCTACAATCCACCAAAGGTTCCCCAAGATCCCATGAATCCACTCTCAAACCTCTCTCACGTCTTTTGGATCACACTTCCAAATAAGGGATCCTCACTTTCCTCCCTTCTTTATTTATGTAAAATTTTCTAATATTGTTATTACCTCTTATTTTCTATTATAAATGTTTTTGGGTGTTATTTAAAAACTCCCCTATACTTAAATACTTTTATTTTAATTATGTGATTCCCCTTTATCTCTAATTAATGCCTCACATGCACCCTTGTTACCATCCGGAAATTCCCTAGGAGATTTCTATCTCCTCATTTACATTCATGAAATTCTTTCATAATAGGAATATAAATTCCATCACATATGTTGGGATATTATGTCTAATAACCCCTTACTGTTCACTTATTGTATAAAAGATTAGAGACCCCTTTCTCACTCATGATCCTATTTTAAGATTTCTATTTGACGTCGTTATGCTGTTGAAGTTACACCAAATTTTCCATGACAAAATCACCATGTAAAGGAATACCAAACACATTGCTCTATCAAATGTATTCACCTCTATGAAAATTTACATGTTGATTTAAAATTTACATGTATATTTTCAACATATTGTTTATGTGGAATATATTATGGTGATTAATAAATCCATGTTTTATTATCTATGTGGCACACTTATACATGAAATGAAATGATTAAGAAGGGTACACCCTGATAGTGCTCCAATGCATTGGTTAATGATTAGTATCATGATACATCAAGTAAAATGAGGTCTTAAACAAGCTAATTCATGTTAAATGAGGGCTTACTCATGCTCCATGTTAAATGATCTTTGGATCATGCTAATATCATGTAAAATGTTGTTGCCACATCTCCATGCTATGATAATCATGATATATCATGACTTTATTTTTATGATTCTCTGATGATCCATTGATATCTATATTACCAAACATGTATTTGTTTCTTCATTTTATTCCTTTTTACTCCCTTATTGGGATTTATAGCTGATTCTCGCTCAAATTTACCCAAGAGATGAAGGTAGAACGGTCCTTGAAGTTTAGCTTGGGTTATCGAATCCACAGAGACCTAAGAAGTAACCTATAGACACACACATTCTATGGACTTTTTTTGGCTATAAAGTGGCCAACATGGATTGATTTTAGATGATTTTAGAGTATATATAACAGATTTAGGTGAATTCAATTTAAAATAATGAGTTGATCCTAGGTTATCGCTCGGGGTGGATTGGATGAATTACTTTTTTAATGATTTCAATTTCTTATAATTGATATGGATTCATTTAAGAAGATCAAACGAAATCATCACTTACTGGTTTAATTCCTAAACACCCTAATACTAATCACATATAAATTTGAAGGATCAATGTTTTGAGCACTCCAAGGTAGAGGTTCGTACTAGCACTTGAATGTGTGACCTTAAATTCAATAAGGATGATGATGTTTTAAAATCATCAAATACAAATATCATTTAAAAGAAGTGATTTTCCATTAATAGAGTGATAAATAACATCCAATCCCGCCCCTTGTTACTCCCTTGGATCAACCCATAAAATAGTTATCCCTCCATTGATGACATGTCTTCAACGGAAGCGGGAAGTAGACTTACAAGGGTGGAATTGAAGAAGTAAAAGAACAACAACAAAAAAGATCACTCCTCCATTGTGTGATAAATATCACAAGGAATGGTGTGAATAAATTCACCCCTTGAACCAACAGTATCAATGTGCTATGTATAAGAACAGAATAAGAGTAAATGAAGACCTTTTATTAAGAAACTAGGGTGAATTAGACAACTTACAGGAGAAAGAAATGTGATTACAATCACAAAGCGGCAGTATAACACTACAATGAAACCAAGCACCAAAGATTCCTAAATAATCCAACACCACTGCCTTAAATAGACATTTTTGAGCCCTTGGGTCGTGACTCCAACAGTACAAAGTATCTCAATTAATTTTGGTAGTCCATAGGTGGTGGAATGATTGTGGAATTTGGACTTTTCCACATTTGACCCGAGGTGGCAGCCAGCTTTCATCCACTGAACAGATGCGTTTGTATGACCTTCAAGATGGCCGTATCATAGTAGTCCATAGAAGAAGAAAATGGATCTAAGTATGTCCTATAACCGACTGTAAAATTTGGGACCATTTGGAGTTTTGGATTCCGAGATATGATCAAATTAGTGGGCTGTTTTTCTGGGCCACAAAATCTGGCCCAGAATTATATCTCTAACTTGGTGCGCCTTAATGACCACCATAGAGGCTGAATAAGCATTATATCATGAATAGTTATTTGTTCCTAAAACTTTCTTCTATCATCCAAAAAAATTTGGGATTCATTGGGCCTGTATGTTGGGCCCCACAGTCTCATAAGTGGTCTGATGTCCAATCTGCATTCTCTAGAATTGCTTCCATTCATCTCCAAATATCTCCATCAACGTTTATGAATCATTCATTGATCCCTGAATGAAAAATGTTCACATTTAAGTGTAGATAAATTTAAAAAAATATCAAATTAAAATATTGATAATTACATTCCATAGAATCATATGACTCATTGGGCCTAAATTGGTGTATATTAGGCATGATGTGCACAAATGATGAGAATGGATGTTCATAATGAAAATGGACTAAATCGGGACCATAAGATCAAAAATGAATATTTAATACCATTAAAATGTAATTAAAATAAATTTTTTTATCGGATAATCACACCCCCAACTTGATATTTGCTAGTCCTGAGAAAATAATTCAATGATTTTATTTGAATTCCTTTCTTCAAACACATTATAAAAAACAGTGCTCACAATGTAAACTGCACACAAATATATTTATATAACCTATCAAGATAACATAAAACAAGATTAATTTAAAAGAAGATCCCAATCTCAAGCCAATTCCTTTGATCAAATCCATCATTATACTTCATCCAACTCAATTAGGTGTAATGATGTGTTGTGAATCACAATAGATATGGGGGTTCAATTTCATTCAAGGGGGAAATCATGGAAGCACTAGGTGAAATCACATTTAATCCTAATATGTGTATTCTTAATTCCTCTTTTTTTTGGATTTTTTTTGCAATATTGCTATAGTAATTGAGATTGTAGTTAATCGAATTAACCCATGTAGCAAGACTTTGCCGATAACTCCCAGACTCAAAGGCCTTAGGTCACCAAGTGAAGCACCCATACTCGGGAATCGTCTTGAGTTAACCTAATAAAAAACAAAGTCATATTACCATAAATAGTGATATATTGAAAAACTCAGGGCTAGAATACTCTAGAGTCATGATCCCCAAGTGCCGAAAGCCTCGCATTTTATAAATCCATTGCTCTACACGCAATTTTATTATTATTATAATTATTTTTATTTTTTTGAATACTAATATTATTCATAAAAATCAAAACAGCCTATGCTATTTATTATGGGACCCCAAATATTCAAATTAGTACCCCACATTCTAAAGGATGTGCATTGTGGCATTTTGATTTAATGGATGAAAATAAAAATGATGAAAATTTTCATTGGACAACCAAACTTCCAAAATCAATTCAAGTAAACTTAATGATGAATGAAATTAAGATTCAAGGAAATAAAAATTATTTGATATGTAGTTTTAATGTGAGCAAAGATGTTATTATGTGAATGATAATGGTATTTTACTTCTTTTTTTATCATTGTTTTTTTTAAACAAACATTTTGTTTCCACACCCCCCAACTTATAATGAAACTATCCCTAGTTTCGTAAAAATAAAATTTAGAATGGGGTAGAGGAATAAAAAGGGGAGTTCAATAAGGAAATTGAAATATGAGGATCATGGAATGAAGTCACCTGGTAGTTGAAGTTTGATTTTCTTGCCGCTCGAATTTAGTCCTTTGATATCCATGTCGCTTGCCAAGTTTCCAAGTGGAAAAAGGAAAAAAACAAACAAAACAAATATATATATATATATATAAGTACAATATAATTATATATATAAAAATTATAGAATAAGTAATCACATTAATCCGTAGGTCAGTGGTAAGCGCGCACCCCTGTCTCCCTTCGGTCCCGGGTTCGAGTCCCCGCGGCTTCACCGGTTGTGACGGGGTTTGCCCCATGGCCTATGGAATGTCCCCGTTTTTAATTGTTATATTATTTTTATTATTTTTATTATTTTTATCTTAAACTATAAAATAATAAAAATACAACAAAATAAACTGATGATACATTGTCTTATTTTTAAATTTCTGGGTAAGGTATTACTCAAAGATCACACCACATGACACAGATGAATATGGGGCTCCCCATTCGTACCCATCCATACTCATAATAGAAGAATAGGTCAAAAGTCTATTTTTTTATTTTTAAATATAAAAATTATCAATTAATATTATTTGAAAAATAAAGATTATTTAGAAGGATTAGAAACATAAAAACCACGGGTTGCCTCCCGTGCAGCGCTTTGTTTAACGTCGTTAGCCCGACATAGACCCTAAATTTATCTATTTTTTCCTGGTTCATAGATTCGCTCAAGTAACTCAACATCTATTTCCTATTTATTGAATGATTCAATGAATGTTTTTAACCTTTGACCATTGACCTTGAAAATGTGACCACTAGTGGGATCTTGAATCTCTACTGCCCCATGGGGGTATACATGATGCAATATGAAAGGACCTGACCATCTAGACCTTAACATTCCTGGGTGTAAATGAAGTTTTAAACTATATAAGAGAACAAGTTTTCTCGGTTCAAAATGTTTGACCTTGATATTCCTAGATTGGTAGTCTTGAACTCTAGCTTTATCGATCCTTAAATTTTAACAAGCCTCCACCCTTAGTTCCTCCAGTTCTTTGAGATCTAATTTCCTTTTTGTTCCGGCCAATGAGAGGTCATAATCCATTTTCTTAATTACCCAAAAGTCCTTATGTTCAATCTCCACTGGAAAATGGCATGCTTTACCATAAACCAACCTATATGAGGACATTCCTAAAAAAAATTTATATGCGGTTCTATAGGCCCAAAGAGCATCTAAAAGTTTCTCAGACCAATCTTTCCTAGAGGGGTTGACAGTTTTTTCATGAATTTGCTTAATCTATATATTCACTAACTTAGCTTGACCATTGGTTTGAGGAGGGTATGCAGTGGACACTTAATGAGAAATACCATACTTATACATGAGTGAAGAGAATGGGCAGTTGCAGAAATGGGTTTCTCAATCACTGATTATAGCCCTAGGAATTCCAAATCTTGAAAATAAGTTCTCTTTTAGAAATCGAATCAAAACTTGATGATCATTGGACTTAGTGGGAATGGACTCAACCCATTTTGAGAAATAATCAACAGCTAAGAGTATATAGAGGTATCCCTGAGAGTTTGGTAAGGGACCCATGAAATCAATTCCCCAACAGTCAAATATTTCAACCACTAATATGGGAGTTAGTGGAATTTGATTTCTTTTTGTGATGGACCCTACTTGTTGACACCTAGGACAGCTTTGAAAAAATGTGTAGGAGTCCCTTGAGAGGGTGGTCCAGAAGAGACCACATTGAAGAATCTTAGTAGATGTTTTCTTAGAGGAAAAGTGACCTCCACATGCCACACTATGACAGAATTTAAGGATAGACTATTGTTTAGATTCTGGAAAACACCTCCTAATGACTTGGTCAGGGAAGAACATATAGAGGTATGGATCATCAAACACATAGTTTCTAACATCAGAAAAGAATTTCCCTCGAGCTTGAGTCCCTACGATTTTTGGAATGAATCCTGTAACTAAGAAATTTTCTATGTCGGCATACCAAGGGCTGTCACTCATAGAGTATAGGTGTTCATCAGGAAATGAATCAGAAATAGAAAGGTGAATTGAGTTTTCTTTGAATTCCATACTAGAGAGGTGATCAGTTACAAAATTTTCAACTCCATTTTTATCCTTGATTGTGAGGTCAAATTCTTTTAATAGAAGGACCCACCTAATCAGTCTAGCCTTAGTATCTTGTTTTTGGAAGAGGTATTTTAGTGCAGAATGGTCAGTGAACACATTGATGGGGGATCCTAAGAGGTAGGACCTAAACTTCTCTAAAGAAAACATAATAGCAGGTAACTCCTTTTCAGTATTGGTTTAGTTTATTTGGGCATCATTTAAGGATTTTCTTTCATAAGCAATAACATAAGGAGTTTTATCACAACGTTTTCCTAACACAGCACCAACAGTAAAGTCATTGGCATCACACATAAGTTCAAAAGGAAGATTCCAATTTGGAGATTTTATAATGGGAGGAGGGGTGAGAGAGGATTTGAGGGTTGAGAATGAACCCTCACAGATTTCTGTCCAAACTAATGGAGAATCCTTTACTAAGAGAGCACAAATGGGACATGATATTGATCTAAAGTCCTTGATGAATCCTCTATAGAAACCAACATGTCCTAAGAAAGACCTCACTTCCTTGACAGTTTTGGGTGATGGAAGGGGATGAATGATGTCATCCTTTGCTTTATCAACTTCAATCCCCCTACTCGAGACCAGATGGCCTAGAATAAGTCCCACATTAACCATGAAATGGAATTTTTCCTAGGTTAGGACTAGATTATTTTCTTCCCATCTTGACAAGACTCTCTCTACATTCTATAGAAATCCCTCAAATGTATCCCCAAACACAGAGAAGTCATCCATCAAGACCTCAAGAAAATCCCCTACCATGTCTGAGAAGATTCCCATCATGCACCGTTGGAAGGTTCCAGGGGCATTGCATAACCCGAAGGGAATGTGTTTGAAAGAAAAGGTTCTGAATGGACATGTGAATGTAGTCTTCCCTTGATCCTCTAGGGAGACCTCAATTTGATTGTACCCCGAGTACCCATCTACGAAACAGTAGAAGGCATGACCTGCCACTCTCTCAAAGACATGGTCAATGAATGGTAAGGGTAAATGGTCCTTCTTGGTGAATGAGTTTAGCTTCCGGTAGCCAATGCAGACCCTTCATCCACTACTCACCCTTTTTTGAAGAATCTCTCCATCCTCATTGGTTATCACTGTGATTCCAGCCTTTTTTGGAACCACATGGATTGGACTCACCCAATCACTCTCAAATATGGGATAGATGATACCAGCTTTTAATAATTTCAGAAGTTCTTTCCTTACAACCTCCATGAGATTAGGATTGAGTCACCGTTGAGCTTGACGACATGGCTTTGAATCAGATTCCAGAACAATCTTATGAGTCCCGATAAGTGGGCTAATCCCAAGAATATCAGAAAGGGTCCAACCAATGGATTTCTTATGCTTCCTAAGGAAATCTAGTAGTGTCCTTTCATGATTGGCTTCAAGAGAAGAAGAAATTACAATAGGATGTGTTTGATTGTCCCCTAGGAAAGCATACTTGAGTGTAGAAGGAAGTTCCTTCAATTCAAGATCAGGTTGGTTCGAAATTTCAGCAGAATATTGGGACATTGGATCATGTTCAATTTCTTTTTTTAGAGTTTTAGATAGGATTGATTCCCCACATGTAGAAGTTTCAGCTACTAGATTGGCTTGAATAGATTTAGGGAAGGAATTTTGATTTTCCTCCATGAAATTGGTTTCCGGAAAGGTTTCACTGATTGTTGGACATATGACTTCATCATAAGAGCAATTTGAAAATGATTCAAGCCAAGGAGATTATCTTCCTCCATATGAACAGTGGAAATCAATCTCATGCTGACTTAAACATTCATAGTTGATGTTCCATGGATTCATTATCGATGATACCTATCATGTTTAATTCATGAATGTCCTCATCATCCCCTATTTGTGACCTTGAATTATAGATTTTCAAGTCTAGACTCATGTTCCCAAAGGTGATGGTAATGTTCCCATTTCGAACTCGGATAACAGAGTTGATTGTTGCATGAAAAGGAAGACCAAGGATGATTGGGGTTTGTTCCTTATTTCCAACTTTTGGATTGTTGTCAAGGACAATGAGGTCAGCTGGGTAGATGAAGTTTTCAACCTTTACCAGAACATCCATTAAAATTCCCTTTGGAACCCTAATGTTGCGATCCGCAAGCTGAAGTGTGACATATGTGGGTTGGAGCTCTTCTAGGCCTATATAGAAGTACACAGCATAGGGGATGAGATTGACACTAGAACCTAGGTCACACAAGGCCTTGACAACTTTCCTCTCTCCAAGTTCAACATTGATTTAAGTGCAACCCGGGTCTTTCAACATAGGAGGAATGGTCCCTTGAATGGTGGTACTCACATTAGCACCCAAAAGGACTTGGTTATTATGTGAAAATTTTCTTCTAAAAGTGCACAAGTCCGTAAGGTACTTTGAGTAGGAAGGTATGGTTTGGATTTCATTGAGAAGAGGAATGTTCAACATGACTTGTGATAAGATTTCCCTCAATGTTTCACTCAGTTCAGGCTTGGGTTTTCCCATCATGCATTGAGGAAATGGTGCAGGTTGTAGGGTTGTTTGTTGAAGAGTTGTTTCTTTCACATAGTTATCACATTCCTTAGTTTGATCTTGTGGTTCATTTGAATTTTCATCCAAGTTTGAATCTTCATGTGGGTTCTGAATTAGTTGTTCATGTTTCTCAATTGATTTCCCACTGCTTAAAACAGTCACAACCTTTAGTTGTTCATGAGTTGTTTGAGGAAAACATGACTCCCCCCTTGATGTTGAGGATGGAACCGCCTGAGTAGGCATGGGAGCCATTCCATTTTTGATGGTTTTAAGTTCTTGTTTTATGGAAGAGACTTCTGAGTTCATACTCTCCATTTTTTTGAACAGTTGTTCTAGTAGGATTTGTGGAACAGTTTGGGTTGGTGCTTGAGATGATTGGTTTATCCCGGGGGGGGGGGGGGGTGGGGGTTATTTTGGAGGAGGGATGGTTTTTTGAAAATGTACCAGTGGTTGTTGGTATTGGATATGCTGGGTTTGGAACTGGTCGGTGTAAGGATTTTGTCCCTGTAGTTGGCTAGGTTGTTGGTTATCTTTCCAGCAAAATCCTGGGTGGTCGTTATACCTTGGGTTGAAGTTGTTTTGGTATTGAGGCTTTTGAAAGGTCATGGAATTTACATCTGCTGGGGGTCCTCCTAAAAGATCATCCTTGATGGATGGAATGGTTGGGCAGTTTTCTGTCTTATGGTCATGTTTTTCACAAATTGTGCAAACATGGTCAACGGTTTGGATTTCATAGACGTTCCTAAGGTCTATCTCTTCAACCATCCAAGAGAGTGCTGCGAGTTTAGACCTAAGGATTTCCTCTTCTCTAAGTGTATGAATTCTAGTAGTTCTTTGTGGATTTTCAGAATAAGGTGAAGTTCCCCATGTTTAGTTTTGTTCAGAAAGGCTTTCTAGATACTCGTAAGCATTATTTGGGGATTTGTTTTTAAATGTTCCATTACACATCATGTCAATGAATTGTTTGTTCCCTGGAACCAACCCTTCATAGAAAATTCTCACTTGTTCAGGAATAGAAAAACCATGGTGTGGAACCATGATTAGAGTGTCTTTGAACCTTTCCCATGATTCATAGAATGACTCTCCCTCTTTTTCAAAAAAGTTTTGGATACACTTTTTAAGTGCAATTGTTTTGTGGTGGGGAAAGTATTTTTTGTAGAATTCTCTTTGTAGTTGGTCCCAAGAGTTTATGGATGATGGTATCAAATTTTTCAGCCAATTTTTAGATCTATACTTTAATGAAAAAGGAAATAGCCTCATCTTAGCTGATTCTAGTTAATGTGGGGGACACATGGTTTCTACAATGTCATTGAACTCCATAATGTGAAGGTAGGGAATTTCTAACTCCATTCCATGGAATGTGGGAAGGTGGTTTAGGACATGGGGTTTAAAGATGTAGTTGGAATATTCTAGGGAATTGTGTCTAATTCATGAGGGGGCATTGGTCCAGTATGGTGTGACGTAGTCATTCATGGTTTGATCAATTGCATTCCCCAAGTTTGGGGCTCCCTCATTTGGGTTTCCATTTTGGTTCCCACTCGGGTTTATGAGTTTGATTCGTTGAAGTCCTTCCATTGAAATTTTCTTAATTTTGGACTCTAGAGTATTAGGAAGATTAGGATCTGATGGAAATAGTTCCCTTGGTGTACTTGACTCCCCAACCCCAGGACTATCCACCCTAACAAGACGGTTTGATTGATTGCAGGTGTAGGCGGACATGCGCCAAAAGAAAAAAAATGAGAAAGGGAAAAGATAAGGGAATTTGGATGAGAAAATAAGAAATGGGGGAGAATAGAAAGGGTATTTAGATGACTTACTTAGGACCCCGGAAATGACTCCAAAATTTGATTCTCGCTAAAATTTACCCAACAGATGAAGGTAGAACGGTCCGTGTAGTTTAGCTTGGGTTATCGAATCCATAGAGACTTAAGTAGTAACCTATAGAGAAGTACATTCTATGTACTATTTTTGGCAATGAAGTGGCCAACATGGATTTATTTTAGATGAGTTTAGAGAATATATAACAGATTTAAGTGAATTCAATTTAAAAGAATGAGTTGACCCAAGGTTATCGCTCGGGGTGGATTGGATGAATTACTTTTTTAATGATTTCAATTTTTTATAATTGAGATGGATTCATTTAAGAAGATCAAACGAAATCATCACTTACTGGTTTAATGCCTACACACCCTAATACTTATCACCTATAAACTTGAAGGATCAAAGTTTTGATAACTCCAAGTTAGAGGTTCGTATTAGCACTTGAATGTGTGACCTTAAATTCAATAAGGATGAAGATGATTTAAAATCATAAAATAAAAATCTCATTTAAAAGAAGTGATTTTCCATTAATAGAGTGATAAATAACATCCAATCCAGCCCCTTGATACTGCCTTGGATCAACCCATAAACTAGTTATCCCTCCATTTATGACATGTCTTCAACGGAAGCAGGAAGTAGACTTACAAGGGTGGAATTGAATAAGTAAAAACAACAACGACAAAAAAGATCACTCCTCCGTTGTGTGATAAATATCACAATGTTTGGTTTGAATAAATTCACACCTTGAACAAACTATATCAACGTGATAAGTAGAATAACAGAATAAGAGTAAATGAATAACTTTTATTAAGAAACTAAGGTGAATTAAACAACTTACATGAGAAAGAAATGCGATTACAAACACAATGCGGCATCATAACAGTACATTGAAACCAAGCACCAAATATTCCTAAATACTCCAACACCACTACCTTAAATAAACATTTTTGAGCCCTTGGGTCGAGCCTAAAACAATACAAAGCATCCCAATTAATTTTGGAAGCCCATAGGTGGTGGAAAGCTTGTGGAATTTGGACTTTTCCACATTTGACCCGAGGTGGCAGCCATCTTTCATCCACCGAACAGATGCGTTTGGATGACCTTTTAGATGGCTGCATAAGATGGTCCATAGAAAAGGAAAATGGATCTCCTGATGCCCTCTAACCGCCTGTAAAATTTGGGCCCATTTGGAGTTTTTTATTCCGAGATATGATCAAATTAGTGGGCTATTTTTCTGGGCCGCAGAATCAGGCCCATAATTAAATCTCTAACTTGGGGCGCCTTAATGACCACCATAGAGGTAGAATTAGCATTATATCATGAAGAGTGATTTGTTCATAAAAATTTCTTCTATCATACCACAAAATTTTTGTTTCATTGGGCCTGTATGTTGGGCCCCACAGTCTCATAAGTGGGATGATGTCCAATATACATTTTCCAGAATTTCTTCCATTCATCTCCAAATATCTCCATCATCGTTTATGAATCATCCATTGATCCATGAATGAAAAATGATCACATTTAAGTGTAGATAATGTTCCCAAAATATCAAATTAAAATATTGATAATTACATTCCTTAGAATCAGATGACTCATTGGGCCTAAATTGGTGTATATTAGGCATGATGTGCACAAATGATGAGAATGGATGTTCATAATGAAAATGCAATAACTCAGGCCCATAAGATCAAAAATGAACATTTAATACCATTAAAATTTAATTAAAATAAATTTTTTTATTGTATAATCAATAGCTAACCATTTTATAATGTATGTCCTTAGGTTATCCTACGCAATGCTAAGTACAGGGGAATGTTATGGTCTGGTAAAGTTGTTTTCAATAATGATGAATTATTTAATGGTCTAAGTTGTCATGTAATGTTTCTAATTTCCCAAGACACTAAACCTTTCGATACTCAGAGTTGTCTTAAGTACATGATTATGTAACAATTCATGTTTTAGTGTGTAATAAAGAGAACGATTGTTATAAAATCACTATAGCTTACACACAAAATCTATACACAAATAATAAAATTTAATCTAATGTAACTATTATTATAATGGTAACTCAAAAAAACTTCCCACTTGACTAGTCACTTTCATACCATGATGATATACATTATAGTGTTCCCATCCCTTCTATATCTAAATATCCTTGTACTATATGCCCCATATCAAACACAATCATATAACCATATGCCCCTACCACATAATTACATTTTCATTTAATCACCATCACATTTCTTGATTCCACAACTATAACATCATTAGATCATGGAATATACTATATTTTGAAGATAGGGTAGTAAACTAGGAGAATTCAACCATATGTATCACCCATATCCTAGTCATTTCTGGCTAACCTATAACCTAATACCCTTTGTAGATCTCAATAAGGTCACCTGACTCATGTTGTGGTGTGTAATAAATAAAATAAAATAATATAAAATGAATATGTAGGCTTAACGTAGAAACAATGACTAGTTCTATGATTATTATAGTATAGAAACTATTATGCGTTATTTCAATAACTACAAAACCACAATGAATCAATTTATTCCACCTCAAAAAACATAAAGAAAATTATTATTTCTATAACCCCACAACAATACCATAGCCACACAACTTCCTTTCATTTCTCTTCCTTCACTATTCAATAGTAATTAATTTAAATTAATTAAATATTTAAATTCTAGCTTATATAACATCACATAAACACAACCCATTTATATCATTTACATTTCAATTACTATATTTTTATTATTCATTTAATTTCAATTATTAATCACCACCTCTTTGGATATTTTATATACAACACAACACTTGTTCAATACCACCCATTTTCCATTATACATAAAATTATTTCATAAATTACATACTTACACTTAATTGGAAACAATCACATAATAACTAAAGAGAAACTGATAAATATTTCCATCCCAAACCACTAAATCCACCACCTTTACAACACCATTAACATTATCCTAGGTCAAACATAAAATAACCATCACCACAAAAAAATTAATATCATCCCTTCCTCTAACATAATAATCCTATTAAATTATTACCACCATGATTTTAGAAAAAATAAAAATAAAATAACAACAACATGCAACATTATAATCGAAAAATCAAAAAAATTATTCTAATAATGCTTTATCATTTCAATATCAATTCATGATTAAAATAACAATAATAAAACCAAAAAATAGTTTATTTTTTTGGTTTTTTAATATATTCAAGTTAATTTTTATTTATAAATATAATTTAACACATGAGAAGAAATAAAAAAATCATAGTAACATGAACATAATAACAACAATAATAACATGTGAATGAAAATATTGAATCCATGTAAACACAGATGTTTTAGTTTTTATATTTAAAAATTATTTAGGCTATTTTATAATTTTTATTTGGTCAATTGTAATATTTATTCACAAAAAAATTAGTATAACAGAAAATTAATCGATAATAAAATAATATTGATTATAAAGAACCTATCTGTAATTATTCTTAAAAAATAATAGTATTAAATAAGACAATGAAAAAAATTAATAAATCTCAAAGGCCATAAGAAAGAAAATTCAATAATCTATATGAAATCCCCCCATAAATATTTCAACCAAACTGATATTAATGAAAATAATATAAAACTAATATATCTTCCATGATAAATAAGAATAATAAGTAATATATGAAAAGATATAGGAAATGGACCATTGATATAAAATGATTAGTTATGGTTTTAGAAGTCCTATGATAATCCAAGGAACAACCATGAGATCTAAAAATGAGACTGCATGTCATATAGGGTTCTGGAGAAGAAGAATAGAGTTGAAAATTAAAATATGCACGACACAATTTATAATGAAATTCATATTACTACACCACAACATGGTGTGAGGACGAACATAAAATGGTGAAGAACAATTATATGATATATGAAATTCATAGTAATCAAAATGACAAAATGCATTTAAAATTATCATATAGTTCACTTATTAAAACAACATTGATAACCAGCATGACATAGTGGAATTGATCCTGAAGATTCTATCAAATAATTACGAATTGAAACATTATCTACTATGATATAATTCCCACTGGTCTCATCATTTCGTCGAAAACACCAAACACACCACCATATAGAAATGCTATATAGAAGGCTCAATTTTACTACATGAAACTAACATTAAGTGTTTCATCCATCCTTATCTAATACATATAATATACTAAGGAAAACAGTACAAAAATAACATCACAAATACATTGATCTCTATTGTGAAGTAAATTCCTCTAAAAAAATATAAAATACTCAAGAACTAATAAAATAAAAAAAATACTAGGACTCAAGGGTTATTTCCTCACCAAAACCATAATCATCTCTTGTATGGGTTTTTGAGGACTATACCATTCCATGGGATACATAAAATAAAATAAATTATGGTTTTATACTCTAAATTACCTATAGAATCTCTCTCAACACATCAGTTAACCAAATCCCACATAGTAGAGGTATGATAAATTATGATCCGCTATTGAAGCATTGAATGTTTTGGATATTATCAGAAGGATATGATATGGGATACATATTCCCTGTGTTATTATGATTCACCCCATGTTTTAGGTGATATTTCATACTTATGTCTAAAACCATCCTACTTGATAATTTATATAATTTCAGGATATGATTGTGAGATTTGGTACTCTACAGATTATATTTCTACTAAGTGGTTTCAAATGAATGTGTCGCATTGATTTTTTTTTGGGATGTGTAGTTTGTATTTCCAAATTTATTCAAATACCCAAGGACTAGGGTCCCATTATCTTAGTTTTATTCTATGTTATTTTCTCTTGAATAGTATGAGGTGTTTTTATTATAACTAATGTGTTATGGTACTCAAAATATGGTTTTCTCTTGAGGAATTATATTAATAGGGAAAAAAGATATATCCTCACTATACTTGAATTTTATTATTACTATTGGTTTGATAATGCATCCAATTATTTATTATCACGTTCCAGATATGACATTATTAGATCACTACAACAATATTAATCAAATTGGTTATATAATCATGGTACTCTAGTTAGCACATGAGGACTCGAGTTTCTAATTTTCTTATTGGATTATAAATTTTTTCCTAATAATTAATTAAATGTAGAGGATTAAAAAATGATGTTTAGATGTTTATTTAAATTTAACAGAGTTTTAGGTATAAAAGATAAATTGGTATTTATAAAATTTATGGAATAAAAAAATTTATGCACTAATGGATTATGAATTGATGACTATCCTGGGGAATTATTTCGGTAATCTAGAAAAATAGTTTTAAATTTCCATTAATTATGAGTAATGGTGCAATTAATTAATAAATTATTTTATTACATTATGTAATTCATTTTAATTTAATTTTAATTATGAAAAAAAACTATACAGATATTGTTGGAATTTTTTAGTTGATATTTCGTAGAATAATTTAATAATAAAGGATATATATTTTATTTTGTTTATTTTTTGTCATGTTAATAATATAATTGGAGATTTCAATGAGTATGAAATACTAATATTCAATGTATGTTTTTAGTGGTTATGACATGTCATTATGAAGAAACTGATTGATTTCCTCATTTGGATCTAATATTTCCGAAAAGAGAAATTTATTTCATATTTAATTTATTTTATCCATTATGATAAAAGATATATACTTCAGAATTTGTATTTTTTTATTAATTAGAGATTAATAGATAGAAAAAAAAGAATAAATATATGTGAAAAGGTGATTAGGGATTACTGTTAATTTTGTAATCATTATAATTGACTCAAAATTATGATCTGTTTATTTTTCCATGAAAATATATTTTTTTTTTGTTTTAAAATATGAGTAGATAATTCATAATATTTTGAGATAAATATTATGGAGGTAAATTTAAATTATTAGATATAATTTGAAAGACATAATAATTATTATATATAAATATTTATAAATGTTTTTAAAAGATGATGTTGTAAATTATTGAATTAAATATTGTAAATTGTTGAATTGAAACATGTAAGTGCATGAAAGAATATATTATATATTTAATAGATTTAATTTTTCACTTATGGGTGTATATTAATAATGAAATTTATATCAAGGAAGAAATTTTTAAATACATTTATATAAATCATAAAATTTTATGAAATTATATTTTTATGAATTCAATTTTGATTATTGGTGTTGACTAATATGTGATTCATTTGATATGTTTATTGTGATATAAATACTTGTTCATAATCATTTATAAATAATTGTTAATAATTTTATTATTCTCTGTATTTCATTTTTATAATAAATGACAGAGTATGATTGAATACAACCGGAATGGTATGAATAATTTTGTTTGATTCTTTTAATATATTATGTGAATAATCTGTGTTGGAACTATGCCACTATAGAATTATTTGTTCAAGATTTATTAATGGAAGAGGATAAAGTATCAATGAGGTAAAAAAGGGTTTTTCTACTTAGGTGTGGGGTCATTTCACATTATATTGTAGTGATACGTTCAATTGTGTGCATCATGGGGTGGGGTAGATGTTACATGGGATGCTCCACCAAAAACATGCCAATTTTATATTTAGCATTGAATGTGTATCCTAAAAAAATCTACATTTCCTGAGATCTATAATGATTCTTATGAGAGGATTTCATAGTGAAAATTTTAATTTAATCTCATATAATCCAATAGACAATCCTATCTTGTGTACTCAAAAGGAGGTCTTAACATGTAAAAGGTATGATGGATAGAGGGATTACATTAAAGGGGGTTTCCATTACATGTTGGCTAGTAGTGGGGTTATATAGAATATCGTTCCCATGATGTGAGGAATGATAATTATGTGGGGAATTATTCCCTTGGATCCAAATCACTAAAGACCATGGTGGGATTTTAAGATATTTGTATGGTGAAATTATATTCACTAGGTCCTTCATAAACATGGTGGCCTTTAGGGGATGAAAAATGGATGGTGTGGGTCTGAATCAATTTTCAATATTTGATGATAATGTTGTTGACTATGATGATTAATATTTCCAAGATGAAATTTATGATAATTCTATATATGTGAAGTACAGTCAGGATGATACTGGTTAAGGGAGGGGAGAGTCCCTAATAGTGTCCACTTGATAATATAACACGATCCTTTGAGGTTTGATAACTACCTAACTATTTATGGATATAGTGGGAGACAATCCTTGAGAGTAGACATCAACATAACCACATGAGTCCTTATAGATAAATTATGGCCTGAACAATGGAAATATGTTATAGTAATCTCAATTCAGCTATATATCATTAAAAAACTACACGGTGGTGTTGATTTTCTCTGGACGTCCCAATAGGTAGATATGTGGTTGTTTTTCACTAATGGATTGTAGGTAATTTTTATTTATGTATGTAATGTGATGTTTTTTTGTGATGGATGGAATTTGGAATATAAGGAACTAAATGAAAGTGTTTATTTTGTTTTATTTTCTTAGTTTATGTATTATGGAATATCTTTTACTTATTTTGTACATGGATTCAATAGAATGATTCATAAAAATGGACATATGAGTTTTTTTGATAATATTTTACCAAGTATATTTATATACTAACCTATAATTTATATTCATCAATTTTAGATTATCAAGATGGGGGTTACTATAGTAATTCGATACCTTAGTCTTGGACATGGGTGACTTATAAGTGGAGATATGTTACGTTATACCTTTCTTTATGTATTGATTATATGAAATATTTTTTCTCCTTTTCAAATTGTGGATATGATTTATATTACTTTACATGAATTGATTGAAATTATTTTTATGCATATTTTTTTAATATTTTTCATGGTTATATTGTTTTTTCATTTATAAAGGGTATTGACCTCCCTATGAATGGGATAATTCAACAATAGAACTAGAAAGCCCATAAAATAATGAATGTGGTCTTCAAGGTCACACTCAAACTCATTATCTGCTTTAGTGGAGTCCATAGGGGAGGGATTGCGAGAATATATTATAAAATAAAGTGTTTTTATGATGGATTTATAAGTATTAACTTATAAATATTTTAGATGAGTAATGTGTTCATATTACATGAACATAGTATGTAATTTAGACCGGAGAAACCAACTTGATATATAAGTCCTCCTATGATCTATGCAAGGAAAATGTAACATAGAGATAAATACATAGGTAATTTTATAATAACTTTATGATATGTCGAGTAGTATATATTTATGTGTCATATAGTTATTGGTAATGATGGTTTTTTTGTGGTGTTAGTGGGGTGATAGTCCATATTGTGGATGAATGATGTGGTGGTATTGTTAGATATTCTTTGTATATATACATACCGCTGTCATATATTGTTTTAATTGTGTTAGTATTACAATTCCTCAATGAGGGTCCACATTAGGAGGACCAATATATCCCACTGTCATGCATTATATGGTAGTCCCAAAAGTTTGATAACTTTGAAAAATAACATTGGTAGGGTTCCAAATGGTAAAATTTCTAAAGTCTTAGAGGTGTTTCATAAATCATGTGGTTGAATGAGGATTAGAAGAAATTTGTATACCTCTTCAGTTGATCTAGATAGGTCATGAGGACCATGTTAGTTTAATGGTGGATTTTTTTGTAAGGTTCGGTGTAATTGTTTTGAATATTATTATTTTGATATCATTATATTCTTATTGTTGGATAATTTTGGCTTTAAGAAATGTTTACCCAATGAGGTATTATTAGTGTAGTGACCTAATTTTTTTCACCATGATACATAGATCAATTTTATACTAGTCGAGTCTCAAGACCACTCCCTAGGTAAAGTGGTAATTTTACCCTAGAGGAAAACCTCATTAAAATTACTAATAGTTTTATTTATCTTTTGGAAATAATTTTAACCATAGTTAAGGTTTTGATGAATTTAAGATAATGATGAGATTTATGAGAGAAATTAAATTTATTACACAAATAAGTATTTGTCCTATGTGATTGATGGTGTCCAAAAAACCCTTTTTTCAATGTTTGGAGGTTGGGGATATTTCAATAAGTGATATTTGAATATATCACGAGCCCATCCATTAAATAGAAGAATTATAGTGGATCAACTATAATATAATAATATCTTGTTATTTTAAACTAACATTTGTTTATTTTAAATAAAATGTTGAAATATATATTAAATAGTTTCTAAAATGGAAAAATTGGGACTACATGTAATTATAGATTGGGATTTTTACTTTGTAGGTGTGTATGTTTCATTTAAATTTAGACTCTAGTGTGTATGTTGTCATGAGAAAATAGAAAAATAAATTTATATCATTTAATTATTATTTTAATTTATATATTTGGACCCTATATTTTCCACTATGTAAATATTTTTTTGGAGTTTCCCTAGGGTTATCCATATCAAATGACACAACCCTACATGTGGATATTATAGATGGATGATCATGGTGGCGGGGATAGAAGAAAAAATGACTTAGACTGAATTTATGATAGAATTTAAGAATCTATTGTTTTAAATTCAATTTATTTGATGTTTTGATGATTAAACATTTATTTAAGGCTAATTATCAATTATTATAACAAAAACATTATGCTGAATTGTTTATAAAATCTCTATGATCAATTATATTTTCATAATGATTCATATGATTTATCAATCACATATTTAGCATGTTGAAACCCCTTTTTGTGCAATGAAAATTCAGAGTGCTTTTCCTTGGATCTTAGAGTAATACATATTTCTATTACTAGGGACAAAATTTTCATGGAGAATCCTTGGGATTAATAAATCTTACACTATGATTCATGTCTTTTAACAGGTGGTCAATATCAACATCAGTGACCATTCCTGGTTATAACTTAATTATGCATTGAATTATCACTATATTGTAATTATTTGGATTGATGGTTCATCCTTGGGATGAAATTTTTTTAATGATGATGATATTGGGAAAGGATGACAGAATATAATGGGTAATATTTGTGAAAAATGAATCTAGGTTGGCCTTTGGGGAGTGTAGAAAACAAAATCATGCTGGATTCATGGGATAAGTGAAAAAATAGACGTGATGTTGGGAATGACACCAGTAGGTCCTGGATGATAATGGATGATATTGTGGCATGGTTAGAGATCAATAAAAGTGATATTGAGAAATTTTTGGGAGAATTGGTCGATTTGTGGAATTTATTCAACTACACGATGCATAGTGAAAAACTAAATTTCATGTATTCTCCATTGTGTTGTGGCTAGGATTTCAATGCATGAAAAATATCACATGGCTTATTAATAATGATTATATGTTATGTATATGGGATTGGGGTTTCCTTAAATACTATATGATGTTTAGTATGTATGTATATTTAGCATAGCGTGTGACCAATCGACATCGTATGTATTGGAGTACACACCCATCTATTTTTTGGATTGTTGGTATTCAACATTTACATTCCAACATGGCTTGTACTAGATTACACATCCAACTGATACATAGCATGTATGCACACCCCATGTACTATTCTATATATTGTGCACTACATTACATGTCCATATAGTACGTGAAATATATTTATATCCCATGTACTAGTTTTACATGGTTTGATGGTGGATCTACATGCATTGAGTGACAACATGGATTGTATAAGAAAATCAATGATTTTAAGTAGATATCATTTGGTTTTCATCATATATGATTCCTTGGAACCATATTTTAACATGTCAATGCTCCATAAAAAATATTTTATGCATACAACATATTAGGGTAGTTTTTACAATATTATATGTGATATTTTGGATGATATGATTATTTGAAAATATATAGATATTTGGATCATATGACTATGATTAGACTTTATGATCTGATTTTTGTCTAATATGACAACCCCTTGTAGTGATATTGTGATAGGGTCATTTCCTCCAACTATTATGAGGTAGTGATAAAAGTTCCTCTCATTTAGTAGGGGTGAGGTATCCTCAACCTATGGATTAGATATGTTTGGAAATCCCGCCACATTTGTGAGTGGTGAGATTATATATCTATAGAGATATTATTCCTCTTATATAAGTTAAAACCATCTGATGAGATCCCCCAATAGTGTTGATATTCCTAAAAACTACAAAGGAGTGGGATCCTCCGTTATATTTCAAGTGATGTTACAAGGTTTACTTAGTTGGGTAGTTTAGGTACAAGATCATTGGTACAATATGGATGGACTAGATGGAGTGACACATCATTTCATTATGAGTATGCATTGGGGATGAGCATCCCCCTTCACATATTTTATTTATGATTTACTTGTATTATAGGATTGTAAATACCAACTTATTTGATTCTTATAACCCCCTCTATACCTTAGGGGTTACATTTAAGAGTTGACATGTAACTAGATATCAATTTGAGAGTTTTTGGAATCTTTAGTGATCATATATTTCATATTTTCATGTGTTGAATGACTACTGAGGATTATATTTTAGATAAATAAGACCTTCCATTAAATGCATAAAATTCTATTTAGGGGTAATATATGAATTATTATACAATAATCTCAATGCAGTAACTCACTATAACTAAGATTATTGAGTGGACATTGTGTTTTGAATTATTCTACAAGTTCACTTCAAAAAAATACACACACTAATAATCGCGATGACTTGTTTCTCTGTGATTCAATTTTGACTTTTGGTGGATTTTATTGTGTATGTTTATACTCACCCATGCATATGTTTTTCCTCACACAAGGATGGATAATTCCATCAACACACAGGTTTATCGATGGGTAGGTTATATATGGAGTAGGATTGTCTTGTTAAATGTCATCATATAGTGTTACATTTGAATAAATTAGGGAACATGATGATTTTTTAAAATAATATAGATTGAGGTAGAAAAATAATGTTCTTGGAGTGTATGTATGATGAGTGAGAATCATAGTTCTTTTTGTTTCAGAGGCTTGTTTGATGTATAATTTACATTTTATATACCACGTGGGACATACTTCATCACACTGTATCATGTATACTTCATATATTTCTAACATGATCATTTATATATAATAATTCATTTGTGGTTAACTTATTCATTGGAGATATGCATCTATTTTATGTTAATAAAGGATATGGAATCCCATATTATGAGATATTCCAACCTAAAGCTAATCATCACCTCTTAGACTATTGGTGGTGAGTTTGGGGTTATAGTCTCTACATACCATCCATCCTGGTGGGGCCACGGTTTGTTAGGTCATACCGAGTCATATCTGATTAGGTTTTCCTAGGGATGGTGTTTATATTTAGTGTTCATTTAATTTTTATATATGGGAACATAAGAAAATGATGTTAAGGTGGACATAACATTGATAATTTTAATAGGGAAAATGGTGTTGGTGTGGAGAACAATGTATCCTTCCCCTAGGTATCTGATAACTTGATGATCATATTTGATCCTTGAAGAATTATTGTAGGATATAACTAATATAGAGATATTTATAATATAATTTTAGATGTGAAAATTCAGGTTCATTTAATTCCATAAAAACTAGATATTCTAAATAACCTTATTGGTTCATACTATATAATAAAGGATGAAATCCTGTAATAGTTAACTTATGTGTTAAGATGGATTTTTGATGAGCCCATTCCAATATTCAGGCTTTTGCAAAACAGATCATGATTTTTGATGCATTATACTATATAATTTATTTAAGATATTTCCATACCTTGTATTCTAATGTATCTTATCTCTCTATTATGGTAATAATAGTCTACTTGTAGTGTAGATGGTTGGTTATACTAAGCGGGATAGAAAAAAAATGGTTGGATATATTATGTGAGATATAATGATCAAGGAGAACATAATTCAAAAAATATAATTGATCACCAATAGTATGAGAATTGATATGATAGTCTCATTGGGAACACACTTAATAGATGCAAATTCATTCATTAAACTCCACGTATGACATTGTGGGTTATTAAGGAGTGATTTTTTATTTTCTAAAAAACACAAGGGGAATTCTATAAATATTTTGGAGTTTGAGTTATTTTCCATTATGAGGATTCAATAAAAGATATTAGGATTTACGTCCTATGGATATGGTGAGTTATTATTATAGGAATGTTTTGATATGGGAATTTTTTATTTATAGGTTCAATTAGAGACCCTGATGGAAGGGGTTTCAATATTTAGTTGGTCTTTAATGCAACACTATATGTGCCATATACATCTGAATGAGAATTGGGAGAATGAGAAATATTAGTGGGGATACACACCTTCTATTATAAAATATTGTATTATACCCAAACAAAATATCGGGAAATTCTATATATGGACATTTACTTTAGACGTAGTGTTGAAATCAAAGACCTCCTTATTTTAATAAGGTAGATTACCACAATGTTTTCTGTGTGAGGTAATGAGTGGGGAGAGTGAAATTGGTGATGAATGATTTATCAATAATCACCCATAATCAAAAAATTTATGAGTTCCTATATAGTGTGAAGTGACGATAGGTGTATATAAGATGATATATATTACATATTTCTTCATATTGGTCAAAGAATTTGTAGAATGTAATATGAATTGTGTCCATTATTCATGTAATATATTATTGGTTAATGATGGTGAGATATTTTCATACTTATCTATATAATCACGCTATTTTAATTCCATTGGAAAATATGAATTCTTTTTTAAATTTGGATAACTTATATTGATGTCACTATCATTAACCATACCAATCTAATGATGTGAATTTATTTTCTATAGAGATAGTGTTCATTTAAGAAGTACAATCCTGGAAGATAATATGTTCATTGGCAACCACATCAGTATGAATTGGTTACCCACTATGAGTATATTTATGTGTTTGTAATTGTGAGGATGATTCCCATTCTATCAAACATAGTGAGTAAGTCCCAATAATTATACAGAGATGTTTAGATAATCAAGATATTTTTTTATTATTTCCTATCAGTTGGTCATAATGTATTTGTGCACGATGTTCCTAGGGAATACATTCTCAACATATGGATGTGAAGTGATGTATGGATTCCTCCAAAGGGTGACTTATGTTTAGCCATTGACATGGGTTTGTTGTAATACATATTATTTGAATATTATAATGGTGTTCAAGTAAAATATAGTGGGATGATGAGTTACTTTAAGAAGTTGTTTAATTTTCCAAATCCCTAAATTATATTATTCAGGTTAAAACCTACCATGAATTTAATGTCTCAGGATTATGGATTCATATAGAAAATATTGGAAAATAAAAATTTAAAGTCATGTGAGAAATGTAAGTTAACATAATTTGTTTCATCGTGGTAGTATATTCTTACAAATCAGCCTTCATCAAGGATAATGTTTGTGATTAATGAACTAGTAGTTATGAGGATAACGTCATCCACTTATTGATGTAGACTGTAGTTTTCTTATGAACCTCATGTTGAGTAATTCTATTCTCTAATTATGAGTGTAGATCACTTATATAAATCATGGTCCATAGAATGGAACTCATAGGGGATTTTCTAGGGTTTACCAATCTATTGCAAAAATTTGTTATATTATTGGGGAGGTGGGTTTTCATAAGGTTTTCAATGATGATCAACTTGGAGGGTTCTCTATTATGGAATAGATCTGACAACAAGGGTTCATCTGAATGGTTATGACTATTAATTTTATATTTTTCTGGGATTATGCCACTCAAAATGTAGTGGTGTGATGATGAATAGTTGATTGATGTTGGTGTTTTGTTTGATGATCTCATCAATAGACTCAATGAACAACTGATAAAGACTTTAATAGATTTATATTTCATAGTGGGGAAGTGAGTTAGTTGGATATTATGTTATGCAGTCTGATTTTCTACATTGAATTTTACCACACTTGGGAATAACTATGTTTCTATTATTCCACAATATAACATCAACCATGCTTTTAATTTTTTAGTTGTTAGTAGAAGGTGGATGCATAAATTTCCAAGGGATTGTGACCTTGATATATTTCTGGTATGAATGGAATCATATAAAGCACTCTATAATAAGATATATAATATACAGGGCACTCCATTAAAAAGAAAATCATTATCTTTATTTAAAGGTGGGGTGCGAGGCACTACCACTAGAGTTAGCCTGATTGAGAAAGCAATATCTGATGACGGTTAAATTTTGATTCTATGGTGGAGAAAGGGTCTCCATAGGAAGTTGAATGTTTTTATGTAATTTTCATTATGTTGTGTTGGAGTCAATAATTTTACTACATTATCAGGATAATATTATTCCTAAATAGTGGTTTATTGAGTTCTCATAGATATCTCATCTATGGATGGAAAATAAGTGAATGAAATTCGTTGTTTTATTCCATAAAATGTGAATCATGGTCTTTATTGATTTATAGATCCAGTTATATTATTTTTTTGGTTGAAAGAGTTTAAGTAGGGAATGATGTAGTGACCATTATTTTTTCCTCTTTAAGACATACCTAAATTTTGAGTTAGCAAAGTACTAAGACCTAAATAGTGGAAAGATAGTTAATTTACCCATATATACTACCATACATTTTATGGTTCCATAAATCTTGTGGAGTGGTTTTTACACTCTATCAAAGACTTTGTAAATTACTAAAACAGATTTTTTTTATGGATATTTTTGATATATTTATTAATTATTTATTTTCCCCATGAGATCAATAATTATGTAACAACCCTGGTTTTGATATTTTAAAAATTTATGTAGTTCTTTATAGATTTTTAGTATGTATTGTGGAGACCTATTTGGAATATGAGCACTACAAAGGCTCAAATATAATATATTAAGAATATTAAAACATTTTTAATTTTCATGGGTTCATTTTCAATGAAAATTTTAAAACTCTTAAATGGTGGATCAAATGAGAAATATGAGAGTTATGATGAGTCTAAATAAGGTCATTTACTATAGGGGAGATATAGGATTCATTACCATCATGAAAATTGGGAGCATTCTATCATTGTAAAATGAATAATTTAATGAAATTAATTATTATTTTTAGGATTAATTAATTCTGGAAAACCCAATGTTTTCTTCTATATAAAACCTACTTTTTGGTGTTCTATATTTTTAGAAATTATTAATTTTGTAACCTTATAAGGGGAGATAGGTGAGAGAGGATCATGGTAATGGGGATAAGATAAAAAATATTAGAGTTAAAATCAATAGTGGAATTAATGACTGAATATTGTGGCCCTGTAAGTGTATTTTATTTGTAAAAAAATCACTATCAAGGTAGGGATCATTAATTGGTTTTATTCTTTGTTATTTTTTCATAAATATTTTTAAAATATCTATGATAAGATAATTTTTCATTATTATTTGTATCATTTATTGATCTCATATTTTCTCCATTTGAACATATTTTTTTTTTGTGAAATAGATATTCAAAATTATTTTCTTTGGTTCTTGGTTGTATTTCAACTTCAATTATTTGAAATAATATTTCCTTGGATAATTCTTAATGATTCATGTATCTAGCACTATGATTCAAGATTTCTTTCTTGTGGATGACATCCTCATTGAAAACATTCATCATTATAACCTTATTATGTGGTGAAATATCACGTACCAACTCATGTACCCTAGTAACAAAATAACTGAGCCTGATCTGGCATGAATTTAAGGGAATTATCAATCCCCATGGGTTGATGATAAGCTTATAGAATCATAAGATACATAAGTGTGAACTAATTTACCATAAATAAAACAAACGAAAGATATAGAAGTCAGAATGCATACATGAAAAACTCTATAGGGAGAAGTGTAGCATAAGTCAAACTAGTATAAAAATAACAATGTTCTAGAAAAATTGGAAAAAAACCCACATCCCAATAGACACAAGAAATGAGACCCAATGATCATAAATAAGAACCAGCTTCAAGTGGTTCTTTTCCGATTATCAATCCAATAATGAGATAATCTACAGACACCCAAATACACATGTGGGGTGTGAGATAATAGTATAGTATGGTATCACTATGGATTATATTATAAGAAGAATACATTTAATTAACTATATATTAATTTAAATTTTAAATAATGATTCTTGTATGTTAAAATCTGTTTTTCAAAAACAATTATTTATATTTCAAATGAATGAAATACGTTAAAAATCTCTTAATAAACATTTTATATAAAACAATTTATTTAAATTTATAAGTCATGTGAAAACATATTTAAAAAAATTGAATAAATTTAAAATATAAACCATGAAAAACACGGTAATATGTCCAGAGGCATGATTGTTCATGGTTATAGGATCCCCACAAACATATACAATTATAATCGAAATTTGTGCACACATCGAACGACAAAAGTCAAAGAGGACTGATTGACATCCTACTGAGGAATAAAAATGTGCCAAAAAGTTTATATTGGAGTTTTAAAGTGTCAATACACTACTACGTAATTCCGATACTTGTATTTTAGTACCTAATAAATCACTAACTTCAAAGGCCTTGATGTTCTCAAACAATAATCAATGATGTGAAATTTATTTTTAAAATTTTTTATAAAAAAATTACTCACATTCATCCATTTCTAATAATCCTATTTATTTAAAAAACCTAATCACTTTTAAACATGTAATTTTATTTATGAGATAAAACCATTTGGATTATGTAAAAACAAATTTATTCAGCTTTTCAAAAATACCAATTATGAATTTATTTCTAGAAATCTATTTCCAATTTTAAATTCAACATTCTAGATTTCATAATATTCCTCCAATTACAAAAATTCACCCCACTTCAATGGAATTTGTGGATTTTCCAAATTTTAGGAAAAATTAAGGAAAATATCCAATCACCAAGAATTGGGTGGTCAATAAACCAATTGATGTAAATTTACTTTTAGTCACTAAAGTTAATTAAAATTAAACAATTGAATTAAAATCATGAAGTTTAGTGTTATTCAAAATTATAAAACATAACATAATAACCAACCTTTTTCATTGAAATAGATATCCCACAATAAAAACCTCCAACAATAATGAATGTGTAGATGATATTGGAACTAAAACTAGAAACAAGATTCATCAGCATAGAGTTTAGCTCCATTAATCCTAATATGATCTAATAATATATGAGAAGGGAATGATAAATATATGGAGATATAGATAGAAAACTTACCCATAGAGTCACACTGAAACAAAAAAAAATAAATTGTTGAAAGAAATAGACCAAAAGGGTTGGAGGGCTCCAAAATCTCTTGGGAATGGTTGTTCAGTCAATAGTTAATATTTTTGAAGAATAAGAAATAGAAATATCATCTGAGCCACCTGTTTAATTTTTTTTTTTGATACTACAAAATGCGTAACCCAATTACACATCATATTAGTGAAAAGCTCCATAAGTGACAAATAATCAATCACCTTTTGTTAAAAATGGATTTATTATTATTTATTAATTTACACAGCATGTAAACATATTATAAGGAATGAAAATCATGAACATGCTACAAAACATAAAGGTTTTACATTGAAATTTCATATAATACACTTACTTCACAGTTAAAAGTATCCTCAAAACTCTTCATTGGCCCTTCCTAGATAATGAAAATGGTTTACCACAACTGGGATTAAAAATTTTCAAGGATGAATGGTAACAACATGTTACAACCTCCCTTCCATAAAAATTTTTGTCCCCATAAATCTTATCCAGAATAATTCATATAAAAAAGGAAATGCCACTACTTTATCCTCACTACCTCACACTCCCATGTCTCATGGGAATCAAAATAGTCTTCTCATATCACTCAAACAATAGATAACGTCCTCCCATGAAGAACCTTGGTTTCAAAATATAATATCTTGATTGGATTCTCAGTCAATGATAAATTAAGTTCAACCTCAATTTCTGCCCATCTTAGAACATGATATTGATTATAAAGAAACTTTCATTTCTATTAAAATTGAACCACATTATATATAAATTTCTTCTTCAGTAGAACTTATATACAATTAGAATAATTTACCACCTTCTCAAAAACATAAAAAGGTACCCAACAATGAAGAGAAAGCTTCCATTTCCTTCGAATCCATCGATAACCCAAATGGGGTGACACATTCAAAACACCTAGTCACCAACTAGAAATTCTAACGGTCTGTGATGAAGACCAGCATAAAATTTATATTGACTCTATTCCATCAACATTCATTGAAAAATCAACTGATAATATTCAATCATCTCTTCAACCATACTCATTCTAAAAAGGAACATTCACCAATCTCAAACAAATACAATAGATATTTACAAGGGTTCCCTGTAAAAGGCCTCAAAAGGAGCTATTCAGATAATATACTATTAAATATTATTATAAGAACACTCAACGAGACCCATATTATCATCCCAATCCCCACCATATTTTAGAACACAATCAAGGATAATATCCTCAAGAATATTTATATCACTTTTTATTAGTCCATCTGACTGTGGAATGTATATTGTACCAAAAAACCTGAGATCCTAGTGCCTCTTAATGGATTCTCTGAAAGAGAGAATTTAACTGATGATATATTTTTGAAAAAATATCAAATGAATATCTATGAAAACAAAAAATATCTATCATAATTTTATTCTTCGACTCCTCAACTTTAGATTTATCACAATGTTTTATAATGTGAGACGATGTAGTTAGAAGATTGATCACAATCGATTTCACATTATACTTTCTCTTGGTATTTGGGCACCCAACTACAAAGCCCATTAAGATCTCATCCCACTCCCAAGATAGGAATATAAGTGGCTGAATCAAACCCAACAGTTTTTTGTGCTTCTCCTTGACCTATTGGTTTTTATAATAATGAGAGACAAAAACTGTAAATTCACGTATACTGTAGGGACAACATAATTGTAGACACATGTCATAGAACATATTTTTGGTTCCAAGGTGGAATTGCCACTAGAAACTATGTAAATCCTCTATCACAACCATCCTTAATAATAATGGTATAAAAAATGAATATGATATCCTAGAATGGACTTATTGGATAACGACCATCCATGAATGTCCTCCCCACTATATAGTGAATTTACAATGATACATAACTCTTCATATAGATTCTTCTACTGAGGTATTATCTCAAGAATATTTGATGTGATATAAAAACTTTCCAATGAAAACTCTTCCCTTGTTTCCCAAAATTTAATATCAAACTATGAATAAAATGCCTCATGATCCGCTATTCGGATGATTCCTTCATTTCCTAGGTTAGAATTTTCTTTCTCAATGCATCTTCAATGACATTCCCATTCCCCAGGGTATAGGTTATGCTATAATCAAATTATTCTATGTATTTCATAAAAATTTCTCTTGTAGTGATTAAAATAATTTTGAGATAAGATATAAGTCAATATATTGTTATCTATAAACACAGTAATAAATTCTCTATAATTGTAAATCTTCCAACTCCTAAGTGCATGTATCACAATTCCAATTTTAGGATCATGGTTAAAGTAATTATCCTCATTTTGTCGTAGTCATTGAGATCCATAAAAAATGACATAATCCTGCAATATAAGAATGAATTCCAAGCCAAACATGATGAATCATAGAAGATCACATTTCCCTAACCATCCTCTGTAACAATCAACAATGGAACAGTAGTCAAAAGACACTTCATATTAGAAACAGAATTCTAACATTTCTCGTCCAAAAAGAAACTCTCCCTTCTGAGTGAGGGTTTTCATAAAAGAAGCCATCATTGATATGTCCATTAAAAATAAATGATAATACCCACCTAGAACCATGAAGTTCCCATTATTGAATTCATTTCGTCATTAACATCACGCCATAATAGATTTCACCTTCTCAAGATCAACTATGATACAATGATCTTACACAACATGTCCCTAGAATTTGACATCTAAAATATAAAAATCAAATTTCAAAATCATGACATAAATTCAGTGATTTATTAAAAATTCTAGATCTTCTCTTTGATGATGCACATAATCATCTTCATAAAAAGATTAAATATGGATGTCATCCAAAAATACTACCATGAATGATTCATTATACTCAATCATTTTATGGGTCATAAAATCCATAACGACAATAGGATCCTTGGTTAGACCAAAATGCTTGAAAATTTTCTCATAATGGCCATACCTTCTCTGGAAGGATATTTTTTTATTTCCAGATTCATTTATTCTCAGCTGACCAAAAACAGAGTGAAGATTAATCATTAAAAACCGCCTCACCCATTCAACTAGTCAAACTAATCATCAATTTGTGGAAAAATACTTATTATCTACTATAACTCTATTATGTTTACATTAATCTACACAGAGACTAAGTAAAAAATCACATATAATTGGGAAGAGAACTAACGCTTCCCAAGGTGACACATTTGGGAATACGAAGCCTTTTTTAAGAAGATTATCCAATTGAGTGTTCATTTCTTTAATATCACTAGGTTTCATGCAGAAATATCGAATAGAAACTAGTTAAGTAACATGAAATAAATAGATATAGAACTATTCCACCGTTACTGGTGGAAAACCATAAATGTATGAATGTAAAAATTCTTGAATCATGATTATAACTAGATGGATATCACCACTCAATGATTCAATCTATAGATAAAAATCAAACACATAAATTAATTTCATCAAATCTATATAAGGGGGTCCGACACAACTCAAGCTTGGGTACCATTCTCCTTGAATGATTTAGAAAAAATCATTGGGTACAATAAAGGTGACCCATCAATGATAAAAATAAATCCATGATTAATTATAAATTATCCAATCTATCCTAAATATCGTGTCAAGTGATTTCATGTTGAGAACTAAAAAAATTCAAGCAAACTCTATATCTGTCAAAGAATTACGAATAACCAATCAATGACCAAACTCATACTAAACCCTAAAAATTTATATCATTGATTCCCTATTATTTTGCATTGAAAATAACTATAATAAACTCATTGATATTATTATATATTAAAGTACCTAACCCAAAACATCGATCTTTTCTCAAACTCTTGGTCAACATCTCACCCTCCACTTCCAAAAAAAATGTGACTCATAACTCAATGAATTCATCCCAACCTAACATTAGACCATTTTAGGTTTCTGTATATAGTCATCATCTTTTCAATGGAAAATAATATACTTCCAAAATAATTCAAAAAACTCAACCAAGATAATTTCATTTGTGCTTCCCTAATTCATTATCTACTACTTGATGTTGAATACTCCTATGATTCAACATCGAAACATAAGGTTATTAAATATTAGACAAATTAGAAAAAAATAAAAAAGACCATAATATCATTCGTAAAAACACATTTTTTATCAAAAAATGTTCTTTACATAAACCCGTCATCACAATAGTTCCTTCCCACATCATCATTCAGCATACCATCCCATTCTCCCAATACCATATAAAGTATACGAAAAAGAAAAAAACCACATTGGATGTACTGATACATTAAAAAACCCTATCCGGTAATCAATTCAAAATGATGAACTCTGGTCAGCACCCCATCATTCTCTATGTCTAATTTCTACTACATGCATCAGTAAGACAATTATATTGAAAATGAAATAATTTTTTATATTTATAATTAATCATAAAATCAATAAACATTTGTGAACAAACTGATTTTGAAGTTGTGTGATTTACCTTATCACCACCATTAATCACATCCAATCTCCATTTTCCTAACAATGAATTCATATGGTAATGGTCCAAATCTCATCCCGTACACTCAACCAGGATGCTCTTTTCCATGGATTTTACCAACTAGGTCATCCTAGGAGACTGAGTACAAACTGTGTGGGATTGACAATCCATAGGTCTTCAATTTTTAACTATAAATAAAAAATCAGTCATATTAGAAATATTATATATTTATATAGTGAAAACTGATAATAAGTTATTATAATGAGAAATGAATTCATACCCCAACATCTGTGGCAGAGTCAATAAGAAAACTCCGATCAATTTTTTTATGAACATTCAACCACAATTCTGTTCGGGATACTAGGTGGCCTAAACTCTGTGATGGTATTAGACAATGAAAAATCAACAATTTAATTATTTAAATATATAACATTGTCTAATAAATATTTAAACTATTGAAAATATTAGATGATTCAATCAGCTTATAAAAATTTCATTGACCCCACAATGTGAGTATAACACTTCTCTAGCATTCTTGTCATTTAATCGAATAAAATTAAGTTCAAAAAATATATTTTGAAAAATTCATGCCGCAAAAAATTGAAATGATAACATATGTGCATTACTAATTAACAAAATATACATTACAAGGATAACGAATCACTTCACAAATGAAATAAGTGGTTGATGAATGAAAGGATAAATTCACATACAATCATTTTATTCATCAATAATCTCAATTTACTACTCCGTCATTACATAATATAGTTCATAGACTCTTTCAAGACAAATATTTTAACTATATAATGATGACAAAATAATTCTATTTCTTGATATTGATGGGATTAAATTTTAGAGGTCAAATCATCAACTTCGTCACCCATATCATACATGTCTCTTGGTATTAGGAGAGAAACAACACTCCACCCTTCTTCCAAAACACATTTAACACAATAAAATATTTTACCTTGATATGATAAGATTTATGGATTATGTAGTACATAGTCACCAACATCCATCAAGTAGGAGATGTTCAAAAAATTAAATTTAAATGAATTTCTTTTAACACTGCTGAGAATATCAACCAAATTTCATTTGAATAAAACAACAAATTAATTGCCATCGTAGATTAATTCAATAATATTATTCAACATAGAAAATTATTCGGCTTCATAAAAAATAAATATTCCACATATATATTTTTTTAAACCCTCTTCCTGACTGAATTTATGACATCTAAATCCATTCAAATTATAAGAATAAAAATTTCTTTCTTTTTTTAGAGGACCTTGAGTGTGAAATTGTAACTCCCTTGTTCCACATGGCACCCAGAGGCACCCTATACCAGGTGGTTCACATGGCCTCAAGCACATATCCCCTAATACCATAGGCTTTCGACAAGTAGCGAGGGGCTTGGGAATGATTATGTGGAAACTATGCCCTCATTGGTAGAGTAACACAGTGGAAGAGAAATAGATATACAATAGCAGCAATAGTAACAATGGAAGGCAATATAAAATAGCATAAGTTTGAAAGTAATAAGTAGATAGAGCACATATATAATGATGCATGATACATATGTCTAAGAAAGCATCCAAATAAGTCACAATGATGAAATACTGTACTAAACCAAAGTACAAAAGAAAAAAAGAAGATAAATCCTCAGCATCGCAAGCCTCTTCTTGGTCCCATGCTCTCAAACTCCCAAAGCAGTCAATAACCTGAAGTAGAAGTGAACTTTCAATTATCTATACCTAGAACAATATAATCTATTTGTGCCCAAAACATGACCCAAATAGCGTGTGAGACTAAATCCCTCTAGGCAACCACCAAGTAATCTGTACATAATAGTCAGTGAATATATATGGCAGTCAATAAGAAAAAGAACTAAAAAAGGAATTACACAATAGTAAATATTCCAATAGTTTCAAGGCATTCAAAAATACCACACATCATATAAGTAGATAATCACAAATAGATTACCCTCTGAGATTTATTCACATCATATCCCCTCTGGTCCTACCTAGAAAACACTAGCAACCCTCTGGGAATCACAGAAAGTCTAACCCCTCTATTTCAGCTTTTGATAAGGCACAATGGGGAAGCACTCAACATTAATTCCCCTTATAGGCAAGTATGATTGAAGACTATCTGAGGAAACCCTCACTGTAAATTCCCCCTATAGTATTTTAATTTAAACTACAACCACTCTGAGGAAGCACTCAACATCAATTCCTCTTATGGCCTCATAATGTAATTATAGACACTCTGAGAGAGCACTCAATGTCAATACCCCCTATGGTCTCGCATCATGATAATAATAATGGACACTCTGGAGAAGACCTTACATCTATTATACATATGGTCCACTACACCAAGTTCTTACGACCCTGTGTAAGTCAAACAAGCATAGCAATGCGTAGCGGCCAAAGTAAACCTCAAAAACCACTTGGATAACAAGTCTACAGCATAACAAAAAGACAGATAATAATTAGCCCATCATAATAGTACAAGGCATGGAAAGTAAATAGCATCCTAACATGAAACTAGACCAAGCAGTCAAAACAATGAAACAGGCATTGTAAAACACTTCCAACGCATATTAGTTAACCCTATTCTCATTCAATAACCCTCTACTCTAGTATACAAGAATAAAAATAAATTAACAGGGTTAAACTGTAACACACAATACCCCATTCAAGGTTATTGGACACTTTTTCACATATAACTCAATTAATTTCAGTGGAAAGGCACAAACCACCAACCACTGTGTCATAGGATCACTATACATGAACCTCAACCAATCTCCCAAGAACCCTGTATATCTAAAAATTGTATAAAACGATCAACCATAGATAACTCTTGAAATACTAGGAATCATTAAACTATGCTCTAGGAGAAGGAAGATCTTACCGAGACAATCCCAATTCAATTGAAGACGGTCGATTCATAGAAAAGATGCTCAAACAGGGGCTTAGGGAAAAATTGGCAACGTATGGACACTCTCAGATGAGTCAGATGAAGGAGGAGGTGTTTCTACCAATTAGACGCGTCCTTGGTTCCTTTAATGAACAAAAGAACAAAGTGTGTACTTTAGAAGTACACACAATGTATTTTCCCTTACCGACCCCAACATTAGGAAGTCTCCAGGTCTCCAGACATGGTTGTGTGCTCAACCATCACTCGTCCAGCACACAGAAACTTGAGGAAAAGGAGTACACGACGTGTACCTTAAAAAATTTCCAAAAATGTCTTCTTTTTCTCAAAAACACTAGAAAATATAAAAACATACCTGAGAAGAAAATCATGGTTCTTAAAAACATCCCCCCTTAATTAAAATAATCCCCGAATTTCCCAATAATGGCAGCGTAGAAGAAGATTCCTCAAAAATCTCTGGCCACTATGATCATCCATCAGCCTCCCTCTCCCTAGTCTCATCCTATAATCACTTATGCTACCATAGCACTTGTACCAGAGGAACATACTAACCATGGAGAAACTTCATACTACAATCAACAATCCGGATTTGATGCTTCACGAATGACGATTCCACCTCTAACTCAACCCCATCATATTGAAAAGAATGAGATGGGTCTAAGAAGTAATGTTAGAGCTGAGAAACATGGAAGACATCATTTCTATCCTGCTACCTCTGAGGTAACTGCAACCAATAGGCAATTGACCCAACTCTTTCCAAAACCTCCAACTACATGATGTACCTCGACGAAAGAATAACCGGTCTCCTAATAATCTTGTGCCACAACCTCATTGTAACACGTAGGAAAACCTAATCACTGACCTCGAACACTAGAGGTCATCTACGCTGATCCTCATAGGACTTCTATGAAGACTTTGCAGTTTCCATCCTATTCCGAATCAACTCAATATGCTATGTGGTCTCCTGGACAAGACGAGGTCCCAACATAGCTGCCTCTCTTACCTCCAACCAATATAAGGGTGATTGGCATGGCCTACCATACAAAGCCTCATAAAGTGCCATCAGAATAGTTGCTTGAAAATTATTATTCTAGGAAAACTCCACAAGAGGTATTCACTTCTCCCAAGAACCTCAAAAATTTAGGATTCATGAACGAAGAATGTCCTCTAGAACATAAATCATACACTCGGACTGGCCATCCGTTTGGGGGTGGTATGATGTACATAGATGTACCTATGTACCCAAGGACTTCTACAATCCCTGACAGCACTGAGATGTAAAACGGCATCCCAGTCTAAAACAATTGAGTGTGGAACCCCATGTAAATGTACTATCTGTAGATGTACAACCGTCCCAGCACTTCAACATTGAAAGTTTCCTTGATTAACAAGAAGTGAGAATCATTCATGATTCTGTCAATGACAACCAAAAAAATATCATTTCCTCAAGGAGACCTCGGTAACCGTGTCATGACTTCCATCATGAAATCATTCCATTTACACTCGATAATGGATAACTTCTGCAAAAGATCCACTGGTCGCTGATGCTCCACCTTCACCTACTAACTGGTGGAACACCTCCTGAAGAAACCAGAAAAATTTATCTTCATACCTGGCCACCAAAACTGATTTGTAGATCCTTATACATCTTATAAACCCCAGTATAAACTACCCAAACTGAGGAGTGAAAGTCATACATCACCTCCTTGTGTTTGTATGTTGACACCCATACACACCCATGGAAAGGCAGGATCTTATCCATGCCTATGGTCCATCCTGGAATAGGGTCCTCTCTTGAAAAAAATTCTCGTAGGACAAGGACTTTAGAATATGATAGTCATATAATTCACACTCAATAAATAATAGTAGAGGTAATAGCTATAGAAGAAAGAAATGGCATCCCTGCCTGTCATGAACCTCTAACGGAATCATAGAGAATAGAGCCATAAGAAGCCACTCACTACAGGCCTCCTGAACCGCCTTTATCTTAGTCCTCCTGGTCTGTGCATCGGCCTCTACACTACCTCTCCCAAGAGTATATGAAATCTCAATATCAAAAGTCTGAAGGTACTCAACCCACCTTCACTGTCTCAAATTCAGGCCACGTTGAGTGAAGATATACTTGAGACTTTTGTGGTCTGTGAAAACCACTAAATGGACTCCTAGAAAAAATTTCTCCAACAGCGTATGGAATAGAAAACAACATCTAGATCAAGACTATGTGTCTGGTAATATCTCTCATGTGGCCTCAGCTGTTGAGAAACATACACAATGAATTTTTATTCCTACATAAGAAAAGTTCACTGCCCGATACCTGAAGCATCACAGTACATAGTATATCTCTTGCCCTAATTTGGGAAAACTATAATTGGTGCTGATGTTAACCTCCATTTAATCTACTGAAAGGATCACTCATAGTAATATGACCACAAGAACCTTTCACCATTCTAAGTCAGGCCCGTCAGTGGCACTGCTAAACGTGAAATGTCCAATATGAAATAAATGTATTATCCAGCTAGTCCTAGAATTCCTGGCACCTGGAAGACGTTCTTCGGTAGTTCCCAGGAATCTACTACTCTCAATTTCTCTAGGTCTCCTGATACTCCTGTCTCTGAGAAATCACGACCCATGAAGTGAATCTGGTCCAACCAAAATTGTCATATTGAGGACTTAGTATATAACGGGTGATCTCTCAGTGTACTCAGAATGATATCAAGATTATAAGCATGGTAGTGTAGAGTGTGACAGTACACCAAGATGTCATCCCTGAAAACCACCACGAAATAATCCATGTATGGATGGAACCATTTGTTCATCAGTTCCATGAAAATTGTAGGATCATTTGTTAGACCAAATGATATAACCACATACTCTTATTGACCATACCTACATCGAATGCTGTAAGAGGTATATCATATGGTCAAACACACAACTGATGATAACTGGATCTCATGTAAATCTACGAGAACACCTGGGATCCTCGTATCTGATCAAAGTATCATTAATCCTCGATAATGGATATCAGTTCTTGACCATCAACTAGTTCTGCATCCGATAATCCACACTAATTCAGAGTGTACCGTCCACCATCTTCACAAACCAAACAGGTGAACACCAAGGAGAGGTATCAGGTAAGATGAAACCCTTATCCTGCAACTCTTCCAACTTCTTCTTGGGCTCTTGTAACTCTAGTGTATCCATACTATAAGGAGGAATGGACACCAGTGCCACTCCTAGAATGATCTCAATTGAAAATTGTACCACTCGATTTAGAGGCAAACCTAAAATGTGCTTTGGAAAGACGTCCCGGAAATGATCCACCACTGGGGGAAATTCCATCTGGGATGTCCCATGGGCATCCTGATAAAGACTAGAAATTTGGGTTGTAACTCCTCCCAACCCATACTACTCGGGTCCTACCTGTCTTGCTCAGACATCCCATTTGCCCTTATTATGAAACTATCCACCCTCTAGTGATGTGAAACTCACCCAACGGTGATTTGAATTGACAACTTCTTTGAAGAAAACTAACCAGTCCATTCCAAGAATGACATCATAGAATGTCATCTCTAGGACATAGAGGCCCCATAATAAGTGACACCCTCCATCCTCAAGAGGGCACTCCATTCACAGACGTACACTAGTCGATCTTGTCCCCAATGGTGTGCCCACTTTCAAGACATCAGTTGAAGTAAAGATACAAGCCCCAAGGATCTTCACAAAAGAAACAAATATAAAGCTATGGGAAGACCCTATATCAAAAATAAAAGAAGCTAAAACTGAGGAAAAAAGAATCGTACCTCGAACTGTAGAGGGTTTGGGATCCTTCTCCTGCTGTGTCCACTCAACTACAAATGTATGGACTACACCGTGGCACTATGACCATACATGAACACTCTGAGCTAATCCACCATGTTATCATTGAAATCCTAGTGACTGAATACCATGATCATGACCTCTACCATGGCATGAATGGCCAAAAGAACTCTAGTTCTCACACTGATGGGAAACTGGTGGCATTTCTCCAGAATGAGGAGTCATGGGAGAAGCCCTATCACTAGTTGCTGGTGAGAAGATCTGGCAGAGGCGCTGAAGATGACCCATCTTGTCACAAGATTAGCACTCCACTAAGTCTCTCAGGCAATGTGTCATCATATTCCCATTCTTTTCGCACTAGTAGAACACCACCTAGAAACTAGAAGAAGTGTCTCGCCTAATCGGATCACCATGTGTTGTCTCCACTCAATTATTCCTACTATCAACCAGTGAAGCACTATCTTTGGATGTTGAACCGCCCTAGCTCAGAGCTCTATAATCCCTCAGGTTACGCTCTGTGATCAGTTCCTAGTTGACTATAGAAGATATCTAATTCAAAATGAAGATGTTTACCGGAGCCTGAATGTCTTTTATGAGGCCATCCTCAAATTTACATACTAGAAAAAACCATATCCGCCTATAAAGGGTGTAAAGAGTTTCATATCAGTAAAGAAAGAAGAGTACTCCATAACTCAAAGGGTACCATGCTCCAAACTCATGAACTCTCAGGATCGATCGCCCCTCAATGTCTTCAGATAAAAGTAATCATATAAAGTATGCTAGTAGTCATCCCAATACAAACTCTATTGGCGTCTTTCCTATGAGATCACATCCCACCATCTCTTGGAGGAGTCCAGAAGTATGTACATAGCGTGCTTGACCCTCCACTCTGGATGCGTCTCCAGATGCTCGATGATGCTAAGAATGGCTTCTAACCATGACTTTGCAGCCTAAGGTCCTCCTTCCCCAGTGAAAGTTGGAGGATTCTGCTTCTGGAAAACCCACATAAACTCAACCATAGAAGGGGCATGATGTGGTACTCCACTAATGGTCTGCATAAATCCCATAAAGCCCTTTCAGAACTGTGCATAAGAACCTGTGACCAAAATGACGTTCAATACCAAGATTGTCAGAACTAGTGGATCTGATTGTAGTCCTTGATAAGTCATGTTCTGTGTCTGATCATTTCCTTATAACTAGCATAAAATAAGAGTAAGTCTTAGTGGAAGACCTTTCAATGTCAAGATCACATCTTAGATCAAAAACACCCAGAATTGAAAACTAGAAGATTAAGGATGGAATAGGAGAATGAAATCATTCCAGTTCTTTAAAACAAGGATACACAACATGTGTATTTAACTTCACAACATATTCATTAATCCATTCACATGGGTGTGTACTTCCTCAAAAACTGGTTGTGTAACATACCATACATGGCGTGTTGTTCTTACACATGGTGTGTACTTGAATCATCTTCCCTTACCTGACTTCCCATTCATGAGTAGCCTACACGGTTCTACTAGAACAAGACTATATGGTGTGTTAGTTCCATACACGGCGTGTACTAGATGAGCTTCACCAACCCGTGTTGTTAGTGAAACGGTCGGATACATGACTCACACTACACGACGTATTATTTATGGACATGATGTGTACTAGTAAAATTGTTCCAACCTGTGTTGATAGTGACACTTCCAGATTTCAAGGATTACACTACACGGTGTGTTCAAGATTTACACGATGTGGATTACAGAAGACTCAACCGACCCGTGTTGTTAGTGACACGACCAGTTTCACGATTCTACAACACGACATGTACATTTGGTACACAATGTGTCCAACCAATGATTTCCAAACCCCATGTCTCTTTCCAAACAGTCTAAGAAACTATTAGAGACTACAAAGCGTGTACATACGGTACACAATGTGTACTTATGAAAAATATTTTCCTCCCAAATAAAAGAACACATGGCATTTACTCATCCCTACATGACATGTATTCTGGGTTTTTCTGGACAGTAACCCTCAGAAACTACTTAGGAGCCCAAAAAAATTGAAATGATCATTAAAGTGCCAAATTCCAATCCATGAGGGCCCATACTCACCACGAATCAATGCTTTTAATCTTATAAAAGTTATAAACAAGGGTAATAGTTCAATGATCAACCAAATTCCGATCCACAAGGGCCCATAACACCTCAAGAACCCAATTTTGGCATTCATTCAAACAAATCCTTACATAGGATATACCGTATCAAAAAATAGGTATTTTTTTCAAGGAATCTATCACAACAATATGCATATCTATCACAACACCTATCACAACAACATGACATCGCTAATACACCCTATATGGCATGGAAAGAATTCATGAAATGTGATTCCTAGAAAGTGTATGTATGATGCATGAGAGGGAATACCTTCATCTCATTGGGTTGAGACAGAAATAAAACCTCAATAACAACAACAGTAACAACAAAAAACATGTGAATCACCCAATGGTGAAAATAAAATCAACATTAAAATTTAAAAACTATAAAAATTTCAATAAATGTGGTAGATTGTATTTTCCTTGTACATGGGTAAGCTACTCCTAGGAATATCTTATTACCAAGTACCTATTAAATCTAATCACTGTATATAGAATACAAATAGTATGTCGGGAGAAAAGAGTTCCGCTAATACCACTTTGTAACACCCTATTACGGAAGCCACCCAGAGTCTCCCCATAACCAATTGGACACATGGGCTCAAGAACATTTCCCCTAACCCTAGAGGCTTCCGACTAGTAGTGAGGGCCTTGGGTGTGATATTGGGGAAACTATTACATGATTTTCATAGGAACACAGTGGAAGAGAATCAAATATATAATAGTGGAAACAGTAAAAATGTCATGCAATATTTAACAACAGAAGATTGAATGTAACTAGCAGCTGGAGCACATATATAATGATGCATGATACATATGTCTAGGAAAGCAGCCAACCAAGTCACAATACTGAAATGCAGTACTAAAACAATGTAAAAATGAAAAGAAGAAGATAAATCCTTAGCATTGCAAAACTAAGCTTGGTCTCATGCTCTCCAGCTCCCAAAGAAGTCAAGAACCTGAAGTAGAAGGGCACATTCCCTTATCTATACCTCTTGAAATATAATCTGCTTGGGCCCAAAACATGACCCAAAAATGGTGTGAGACTAAATCCAAGTAGTCATCCCCCAAGAGATATATGCCCAATAGTCAGTGAATATATATGGCAGGAAATAAGAAAAAGAAGCAATAAACAAGGAAGTACTCTATAGTAATCATTCCAACTGTTTCAATGCATTAAAAAACCACACGTCACGTAACAAAATAATCACAAACAGGTAACTCTCTGGGATGTATTCACATCCTATCTCATTTTTTCCTACCTAGAAAACATAAGAAACCCGTTAGAAATCACACACATATTAACACCTCTTGATCAAATTTTGCAAAGGAACTCTGAGAAAGTAGTCAATGTAAATTCCCCTTATATCCATGTATGAATGTAGACTCTCGGAGGAAGCACTCACTGTCAATTCCCCATATAGTCTTTTTATGGAAACTACTGGCACTCTGAAGAAGAAATGAATGCCAATTCCTCTGGTGGCCTCATAACGTAATTATAGACACTCTGAGGGAGGAATCAATTTTAATCACCCCTATGGTCTCATAGATTGATAATAAAAATGGGAACTCTAGAGAATCCCTTACGTCTATACTCACTATGGTCCACTACACCAGTTTCTCAAGGCCCTGTGTATGTACAAGAAGAATATAAATGAAAAGAGTCCAAAGTATACATCAACAACTACTTGGCTAACCAGTCCACAACATAACAACAATACAAATAATAATCACTCCATCCTGATAATTCAAGGCATGGAATATAAAAAATAGCCTAACAGGAAACTCGACCAAAATGTCAAAACAAGCGAAAATGCATGGGAAAATACTTCAAAAGCATAGCAATTTACCCTATTCACATTCAACTAATCTCTAATCCAGCATACAAGCATAGCAGGAAATTAATAGGGAAAACAATGTAACACACAATACCAGGTTCAAGGGTATTGGGATATTTTTCACATATAATTAAAATACATGCAACAAAAAGGAAAAAAACACCTACTTTGGTGTTGGAGGATCACTATATGTGATCCTCACACATTGAATCACCCAACAATTCTGCCAATCATAAAAAATGTCTAAAACGTGCAACCAGAGATAACTCTTGAAAGATGATAAATCAGGAAACAATGCTCTAGGAGAAGGAATAGCTTACGAGGTGATCCAAATGCAATTGACATCATTCAATTTGGAGAATAAACACTTGATTGGGGGGCTTGGGGAAGAATTGGTATTGTATGGACGCCATCAGATGATTCAGATGAAGATGGAGGTGTTTCTTCAAAATAGACCTGACCACATTCTACATAATAATGAAAAAGAAAGTATTCCATGTGTACTTTAGAAGAACATGGACTGTAGTTTCCCTTATCAGCCCCTTCATTAGACGGTCTCTAGATCACCACACATGTATATGGGACCAGTCGTTACACGGGAAGAACATGGATATGTGCGACAAAGGAGTACATGTAATTTATATATAACTACATGGTTTGTACCTCAAAAGTTTCTAAAACTCATCTTTTTATCAATAACACCAAAAAAGAGAAAAACTTAACTGAGAAAAAGATTCAGTTTCTTACAGAAACATTAAATATTCTGACAACATTACTCAAGCATTATTAATCATGAACTGAAAAAAGTAATATATAATATTATACTTAAATAATAATTCTATTGAACTAATATTTGTATTTATTTAAATATTTATGAACTTGCACCTCATTAAAACAATTATACAGGCTCTTTATTAATATCTTTTTTTATACCTTTTCATTTCCTGTTTGTCCTATTATTTTTCTCTTTGTTTGAATCCTCAACACCATAATATTTGGATCTACAATTCAACTATTTAGCAGAACATATTTATGTGCCTGTAATAATTCTATATCTGTCAATGTAACATTTGTGAACTTCTCAACATATCATCATACAACAATATTTTTTTTTGATTTCCTAGGTATTTCAGATTGAGTTGATGTGTCTTCAATACATCCAACCTGAATGAATCTTGTATCAATGTCATCCATGTTTCTAGAAAAAACGGTAAGAAAATCCTATTCCAAATAGCCTTATGATATTGATACTTCACGTTGAGCATTATTTTTCATGTAAGATTTCAAATTACAATTATATTTTTGCTATAAAATAAGAAAATATAATCATGTATTTAAAGAATTGATTTTTTTAACTAAAACTAAAAAAATAAAAATAAAGTACATCTCAATTGGATACATCCCTCGATAATGTATGAGACCTCCTAATTTAGATTCCTTGACCAAATATGTTGTTAAATGCATCATGACAGTAAACAATGATGGATGAAAGATAATCTCAATTGTATAAAGTGTCAATACAAATATAACCTAATGTTTTTCAAGATGAAATGGATATATATTTTTCTCTTGTTATTCTTTGAAAAATGTCAAAAATTAGAGTACAACAGTAGAAACCTTATCATGTAATAATGTACGCAATGCTAATAGAAGTAAAGTTTGTAACAAAATATGTCAATAATTTATTTTCAATCCATATAAACTACAATTATTTATGTCAACACACATTTAGATGTTAATTGAATACTCTTCAGGTACCTTCACATGTTTTAAAATTATAATTAATGTATGCTTATCCTTATTTTTCATTGCAAAATTTTTTGGGGCGTACCTTCCATTCTCATCTAGCCAGAGATCACGCATTATATTCATTTCTTTTATGAATTTCCGAGCATTAAGACTATCCATCAACATTACATGCTCATTAAGAAATGTGAATATAACATTTTTGAAAATAATATTCTCAACGAGAATTACATCATGATAATGATGCAACAAATTAAATTCTCAATAAGTAAGTTTTAAGAATATATATTTTTTCTTCTACTATTAGTTTTTTATTTCACTTTATGATGAAATTCAAACCTATTTCCCACTATCATGTAAATTAAGCACCATTGAAATAACATTTCATCATTTCCATATTGTTAATATATTTCAGAACCTATTAAAAACTTTGGAGGTGGTATATTTTCAATAAAACCATTGATGTCTGACTTGTTCAGTCAAAATTTACGAGATGCTTTGGGAAATAATTAATGACACAAGAACCACCAATTTCTACTTTTATCTAGCCATTTAGGATCAAAATCAATGTAAGAAATAGGACAAGCCAAACCCATGTATAATTTATATCCAGATAAATTCCCCAATCTAGGGATGTCACTAATGGCCCACATTAGAGCAGCATGCATGTTGAAAATTGTTCTAGAATATGCCTCATATTTCTCCACACCGTTTCTCCATAACCCCTGTAATACTTCAATTAAAGGTGGAAATTATACATCAATAAAATTTTCTGGATTTTTCCTGATGAATAATTATGAAAATGATAAAATATATTTGATGCATACACATCAACAGAGGAAGATTTTAAGGGATCAAAACAATTAGCCAAATGCTATAAATGGTGCCCAATGTCCCAAATTGGATGAATCCATCATCTACCAATCCCAATCAAACATTCCAAGGATTAGATGAAAAATATGTATGTAATGAATCAAATTTCATTAATTCTTGTGAATCTCTTAGATTTCATAAGAACCAATCATTGGTACTATCTACAGAATGACACTTTATGTGTTCAACAGTTTTTGTTGACATAAATAATCTTTGTAATCAAAGAATTATAGAAATGTAATTAAAAACCATTAATAGTGTGTTACTTTTCTTATTAATCATAGTAGTATTTGGATTCAGACTTTCTACACACCTATAGACTTCCTTCTAGAAGAAGAACATTTTCTTCAATCTGGTGTTCTTGAATGCTCACCCCAACAAAGGATACATTAATTGGGACACACATTTATTTTTGTATAATTCATACGAAACATGATATCATATTTTTTTTCATATAATAAAAATACATAGGGATATTTTCTTCAGGAAATTCCTCACATGAAAATTACAATATCAATAACATCCTCTCATTTGTAATTACACATTGGAATTCGATATGGTATGACATAAGCAGAAAATAATGTTTTGAATATTTCAAACATCAAATATTGAACTCTAGATTTCCATAATAAAATAATCCCTGATACTCATATGTATTCTTATTGATGTTTTATCTTAAATTATTCTCCGCAGAATCAAGAGGAGGATCCAATGATTTCTTACAATGTTGATTTGGTTGTCCTATAGTCTTGAAAACATCACTTGTCACTTTTATATTTGTAGAACACAAAAATGGTTGTTCTGATATGTTTTGATGTTGATGTTGGTGTCTTGAAAAGTCTAATGCATGATTTATATGGTTTTTCATTTCATTTTCCATTGTCGACGATGTTGTGATCTCATTCTGTGGATTAACATCATTGCTCAACCTTTCTATAACATTCAATTCTTCGTGCCAAATACAGTACATATAATGATTAGGAAATTGATTCAATATCATGGGATTATAAATTTCATCTATCTTCAACCATATTCTAAATTTACATTTTTGACATGGATATCTTATTCTCCCATCAACAGATCAATTGGAAATTGAAAAATCTAAAAGTTCCTCCAAACCATTAGTAAACTAAGGTGCGTTCCTCTTTAATTTGATCCTACTTTTATCGATATGTATCATAATGTGCCTAAATATTATGAAAGAAATTAAAACACAAAAATATTATTAAATAGGAAAATGGATTTATATATACTAGTTGTAAAAAATATGAATATTTTAAATAACTATAAACTAATTTTTAAATATATGTATTACCATATGTGAAATAGTAATTACAGAAACTTCTGAAAAGAATTAAAATATTTTGTCAATTTGAATATGTCGATGATGAAACTGGTTTAGAGTGGTGAAATTTAACCCTTCTTTAATTGATAATGAACACAGAAATATAAGGAAACTTGAAATGCCACAACAAATCAGTAAAATGAATACATGCAGTTATAAATTTCTTTCTTATTCATTATCCTCTTCTTTCCATAGTTTCTATTTATAGAATAAAAACAAATGGATGTCAATATTGATAAATCCATTGAATATTTTACACCTTGGTGTTTCATAATTCTTCATCATACATTTAGAACAGAAAGGATAGAAATTAAAATATAAATATATTGATGTTTAAAGTTTCACGCTCAAATTATAAAATACAAAATGTATTTCAGTCCTGGTATCTTTTTCTAGTGACACATGATTTTTAATATTCCAACATAGTAGAGGTGATACTACATAAATATTGTATAGAAATTCTATGACTGTATATCCCAGGTAAGTATAAAATAATTTTTTTCACAGGCTGCATTAGGGTACCTCATAATTTTAATAATTTTTATAAATGTAACCTTTAATATATATAGCTCTCACAAAGATATGATTCCTTTGACACATCATTTATATTGGTAAATTATAATTCTATGTAAGGGTAAGAACAAATTATAAACATTTCATAAGGTTATCTAGTAATGTTGTGTAATGGCATGCATTTAATTAAACTCTTCATGTAAAGGTAACTAGAAAAGATATATAAAGGCACTTAGAAGCTACATAAGGATAAAAAGAATTTTATAATGTACTCATATAACAAAACAATAAATTCCATACACTATTTAAAATTTCAAGTACACTTATAAAGGGTAAATTACATTAGACGTATGAAACCCTTGTGTAAACATAAGGAACACTTTTGTAACAGTAAGAATCACTTTCGTAAAGGTAAGAAACAATTGTGTAATTGTAATTAGAGCTTATGTAAACATATAACCACGAATAAAAATAATGTGTAATGGTATAAAGGAACATTTGTAAAGGTTGCACATAGATAATAATTCCATGTAATAGTAATAAAAACAGTTATGTACAGAATATAAAAATAAAAAATAATCAAGAATGATTCCATAATAATGAAATATTGGGAAATGATATAATATTTCAATAGATAAAACTACCCAAAATCTATATGTAACCATATAATACAATATATACAAGAAATATTCCATAATGAATTTATATATGGAAATGATATAATATAGCACAAGATAAAACACCCATATATCACTATGTAACCAAATAATTGAATGTGTCCATGGTTATACCCTGGGAATAATAATGTTATAAGAAGATAATCATATATGGGCATGAACACATGAGCAACATATCTATCTCTATAATTTTTAGAGTGTATGGTTTTCACATTAACATGTCTCACATTTGTTATTGCATGAAACACATAAAAAAAAATAAATTTTGTATATTAATTTTTAAGGTACACATAATAGAGTGAGAAGGATAGTCCTTAGTCTAATATGGATTCCACCAAGATCACATGACCCACTAGATTTATCCTATGGTATTTAGACTATGGTCTCTTGAAAATGTATAAGTGTGAATATTGTACAACATGGTTTGGTGAGTTATATACTCAATTAAAAACCACAAATTTAATTTATATAATATAGATAACAACAAAATATTCCTTCATGAGAGTAGAAGTATATCGTGTCCTTGATGTGTTATGGACGCCTTTTTCCTCTTTTCACTCACTTCTATCTTACCTTGTGTGTAAATATTATATTTTTGTTTAAAAATAGTATTGAATAGAATACTTTTTAAGTTTCCATGAAACAAAAATTATGATTTTTTCCTTTAATGAATAATATAAAACATGAATGCACAAAAATTCCTTCCCCCATTTTATATCATCATCTTCAATAAAATTGATCATAACTTGTTTTCATGTAATACTATATTTGATAAACATATATTATACATGATATTGTTGTGTCATATCTTCATTTTTTTATTTATAATACTAATAATATTTGTTATTTCATTCAATATCAGGTATAATCTCCCTTTCACAATATCTCTATTGAGAATCCTAATGTATCACAAAACAACACCTTCTTCTTAACTGGATTTGACTGTATGGTTTATATTAAAACATACAACATATTTCAAATTAATCTTGACTAACCCTAATTTATTTTGAACCATTGGATAATAATTGAACACAAATATTAACAATATGGGGAAATTTAGATCTAAATAATTCAACATCATCACTGCATATTCAAACTATTAAAAAAACATGTATTATAGTATGAAACCACGCATCATAGTATGGTTGTGTTGATAAATAAAGTTAAACATAACTACCTAATCATTTTGGAGTGTAGTAATAATTATAGTCCAAAAATATATGTTTTTTTCACCCATTAAAACTCTACTCTAAATATTCATAGCTCAATAAACCGATTGTGTTCGGGAAAATCGTGTTTGAATCAACTACAGTATGAACATCCTTACACAGAAAAGAGGTTCTCAATTTTCTAGAGACATTAAATATATAATTTGTTCCTATTTTCAATGTGAAATTAATATTGTTTCATAGAACTCATAAATTTCGAGGAGTCCATATTAAAAACCATTATATAATTGATATATCATCCATAAAGTATATATTAAAAATACTATAGTGCTAACAAATCCCACATTATGAAATTAAAACATGATTTTTTTATTAAGGGTGAAACCAAATCCATTACCCCAAGAAAAGTCTCCAAAACCATATGAGGGTAGTGAAATTATATTTTTACTCTTATCCATCATTGAAAATAAACCTTAACTATTTGAGGTTCAGACTGATGATGATGGGCGATGAGCGTCAGTATTGACGCTGTGGGATGGGGGAAGTGTGGGATATGATCGGTGGTGAGGGACATGAACAGAGATAATTAGTGGAGATGGGAGAAAATGGGTAGCGAGTGTCGGGGTTTGTAGGGAGGGACCTGATCAGCGGTGAGGGATGAAATCTACGGTGAGGGATGGGATATAAAATTGTCGGGATCGGCGATGATGAGGGTTCGTAGGGAATCAGTGGGTCAGGGGTGATATATTAAGGAGTTGGGGGAGAAGTGTCCCATCTTTCCAAAAAAAAAATAGAATTTGTTTTTAATAAACCGGAGATAAATTATCAAAAAAAAAACAAATGGAGGTTTCATAAACCACTGCTAAAAAACTCATGCTAATGTTAGATTTTGGTGTAGTGATTAGAGCAATAACAGAGAACTCCTTTCATATTGTATAACATTATATGAGGCACATTGATCGTATAAATTATGTATATATTACATAATATTAATACCATTTTTAAGGAATGTGGGATTCATACATGGGGTCCCAATTAAATGAATAATTATTTAAATCTAAGTGTAAACTATTTAGTGAAAAAAAATGTATTGTATTTTTTACAAAAACATTTGGCATAGAGAACCAAGATATAATATCACAAAAGTAATGATTATAAATATTATTTCATAGAATAGATTAATGATAAAAAATGGTGTTATATCATTATTTTACAATAATATGGGCAGTAATAGAGTAATCTTAAACACATGCCATCATAAAGAATTAAGAATTTAAAGGCCTATAAGAAGAAATGTTCTTTAATGGAATGCACGAGAGAGAACAAATCTTACCTGGAGTGGTATCATTTAAAATATTTGGAGGATCTCTGTAAGATCATGACAACTATTTTGAAAGACCTAGCGAGGAAAACATTGTGTAAATTCATTATTCATGTCTTTGGTGTGAGAGGAAGTGAAAGAATGTGTGGGTATTTTAGAAAAATAATGGGATTTTTTTATAAATATATAAACTAAGGTTTTAGACTCTGAGTTATAAAATATTCAATACCATTTGCTCTGATAGGGGTTTCATTGATTAGTTTTTCTCAATGGATGTGGATATATCTATTTTAAATTATCATGGGCTGAAATTATTTAAATAATTGTTTTATTGGTAGTGGAAGAGATTCTTTCATAAAAATCTTTTTTAAAATCATAAAATATTTTATTGGTTTAGAATGATTCATTATTAGATTTTAAAATTAATAATACTAATTTAGAACATATTATTTTAATGGAAAACATCATTTTACATTGAACATGCATCTATGGAATTTATTACATCACTTTTTGGGCTATTATGATGTCACAATACCTACAATATATTTATATTGTTTTTAATTTTATTTTGAAAATTACACTATCATATAAATTTTTTTAATATTCACCACTATCTAATTTAAACATGACGTTTCAAAAATGATATTTATTTTATCAAAATATTTTTTTCAAATAAGATAATTATTAGATTTTAAATAAAAAACCTAATTTATGGAAAAATTAGTTTTTCTAATATAAAAAACATTCTAAACCCCATAAAAAATATTTTGGACATTGAAAAATTATATTGTTAATTAAATTTATATAAATGGTATTTTATAAGGGTATTTAATGATAAAAAATTTATTTAAAACACTTTAATTTTCCACAAATGTTTTTAGTGGAATTATATATTTTCCAAAAAATAAATTATTTTTTCATTATATAAAAAAATATCAATTTATCATATTAATAATATATTCATGTGAATTTGATAATATTATAACGAAAATATTATTTAATAAAGATTTATTTTATTTTAAAAAATGTATAATTACACCTTTGTAATACGTACGTATATATTCATTTCCTTTTATTACAAATACATGAGACCTAAGGGTAAGGTGTGTGATGATGTTACTTTTATGGGGTGTCTCATCTAACATTGATATAGTGGTGATTTATATTAACTTGATCATTTCCCATAGGTTTTTCTACTTGATCTCCTCTTATTGAATTTTTTCTTGAGTTTGGTTACATGAGAACCCCAAGGATGTTACCTCCCTCTAAAGATATGATGAATGATCATTATAAGATATGATTATACTATTTAAGGCCTTCATTTATCCCTTATGAATCAATTAGTTCTTTAAATTACCCTTAATGTACATTAAATCTATTTGTCACATTACAATGACTACATTTCTAATGGTCATAATAAACCAATAACCATAATGGTTTTCTATATCCTATAATGTCCTTGGATTTTATTCATTCATATTTTAGATAAATTTCAATAAATTTTTTTTATTCTACAATTTTAAATGGTATATTAAATATCTAGAATTAAATTTCAATTTTATAGTGTTCTTCATGAGTCTTCTAATCCATGGAGATCAATATGGTCAAAATTTTACTATTCACATTGTTTTTTTTCAATTACAATATTTTTAATTTTATAATGTTTAATTCCTGACAAAATTTATATTTCATTACTAATGAAATAATGAGATATTTTTTTATTCACTAATACAATAATAAAAATTTCACACATATATATGGATGAAAAATTTCATATATATATTTTTGGGATGTTACATTCTCCACCGCTTCAGAAATTTCTCATTAAAAAAATTAAATTCAAACTCTACAGTGAAAAAATGAGGGTACTTCAATTTAAAATCTTCAATGAGGTCCCATTTTTCTGATTTAAATTTACTATTCTACCAATGAATTTGGATTTGGAGAGTTCTCTTCTTGTTTATAACTTATTCTCTATAGTCCAAGATTTTCACTTTCTTCTCATTGTAAGGTATTTCATTATACAATTACATCAACTCTAGATTTCTTACATGTGAGGGATGTGATATGAATTTATTAAAGAGATATACATAGAATTTTCCATGTACTATGAACCTGGTCGGTGGGAGTTCATGAAGACTTCCAAAACAAATAAAATACGATTGAGATCCGGAAAGGGGACAATGTACTTTTTACATAGTTTAATCAACTCTACAAACTTCATGACTCTCATCCATGGATATAAAAAAAGGGATTATTTGTATAAAAACTTGATCTATTTGTCTCTTAAATGTTCTTTAATACAAATAATATTTAAATTTATACTTATATGATGTGTTTCTCAATGGTCTTGTCCCTCTCAACCATTTAAGTTACCTGTTAATGTCTTAATAGATTTTATTCAAAAAATTCAACCCAAAATGATATTTTCTTATATTTATTTAAAAAAAATATAATCATAAGGAGTCATATTAATTCTCGTGTAAAGGATCATGTTGTATGATATATCAAAAATAAGTTGGTTATTGATCTCATCTTCCTTTGATATCAGTTGGAAAATATCTCAACATATCATAAATTGTTTGGATATTTCATTTAGATTTGACATCAACTTGAGGGACATCATATATACTAATGTTTAAATCTATATTCAAAAAATATTGGATACTTTTCCAGAATTTTTATGTGAATTTAGAATCTTGATATAATAAAATTGATAATTTTATTCCACAAAACCTCATCACTTAATTAATTTATATCCTGAAAAGGTGATTGAATGATATGTACTCTAAAATAGAATTAAATATTCTATCATTGTAATACATTCCACTATAACACATATTTAATTGTTTTATTTTATTGGATTTGGAAAACCCATGAATAAAATCCATTATGATTTTTTCCCATTTCCATGCTCAAATTTCTAACGGTTGCTTAACCCCTTCTGAATTTTGGATTTCTCCTTCAAAAATCATAAAAATAAGGCACATTAATATATATTTTTAATTTCTATAATCTTATAATCCATCAAATAGGTATATTCTAGATCTCAAATCTTTTTTTATCTCCCGAGTCGGATATAGAATGTTGATCTCTGAGGATTATTGAATAGCTCATTATTTATATCCGTCTCTGATGGTACACATCATAAATTTTACAAATCCATTATTATCTATATTAAATTATAAATATTTAACCTTCATTAGAACATCAATTTTATTATATATATAAACACAATACATTTTATCTTCTTTAATATTCTGCATAAGGGATGGTTTCATAATCATTTTATTAAGGTAAGATGAATTTACTTCGTTTATGATTCCCAAGATTAGAATTTTCATGTACTTGAAGACTGAATCCTTCCTATTACCCAACATAGATAAGGTTTCCAGATCCCTTCTATGTAACGACCCAGACCCGAATAGCAACCCGAACAGTGCCAAATGCGTCAGGTGTTACTACCTTAGGTGCACCTCCCTTGAACGCCAAAGGCTACCGACTAGCAGGGAGGGTCTAAATTGGTATGGTGGGTAGGCTATACCATCATGGAGGAAATAAAGGTATTGTTATGAGTATAAAATCTATAATAAGTGAAAATTTTATGAATCATCAAAATCAAACCAGACCCGCAGAGCAGAAGCATTCAAATATCAAATAAACAGCAGAAGAAATATAGAACAATGGCAGTGGAATGTAAACAGAAAAACATGCTGAATATCACAAGAAACTACAACTGTAAACAAATAAACATTAATCCATAAAAATTCATACATATCAACATGAAATGGATCCAATGTTTAACCAATTTTTGCTACATAATAAAGTAAGAAAGTTAATACAAAAAGGGAACTAATAAAAATAACTCCACCAAGGCGCGAACTGAAGTTCTATGCCAGTCTCCACCCCAACATCACTATGGTCTAGTTCCTGAGGTTGACCCTCTATATACACACAATTTTATAAAGCCTACAAGTGTCTTGAAGGGACCATATAGGGTGTGAGATGAGTCTCAGTAGGATACCACCCAAGGGTGGATTCCTAATATGAGTGTTTCTATAGACATGCATATTTAAGAAAACAATAATGAGTACAATGCCCTAAAGTGAACACAACCTTCACTGGTGCTCAGCAGCCACCAAGAAGTGTCACTTGCTTTGGACAACAGTGGAATATCTGGTTTGTAAACTGAAAAAACGTTCCACCTAACACCATGTTTCTTAAGTACTGACATCCCGAAGGTACGCCCAGTAATAATAACCCATCTCGAATGCTCAACCTTACCATGGAACAACATCTAGAGGAACAGTGATACCTATCCTCAAATAATAATCGGAGGGACAGAGATGTCTGCCCTCAAATAATACATGGAGAGACAGTGATATCTGTCCCCAAATCACGGTGAGCCTCGGCCCCCAACCTGACAGCCTCAATGCTATATCCCAAAGGATCCTCTCATTCCACATGGATTTCTATGGCATGCACCCCCAAACCAATATCACATAACTGCTTCTATCAGGGGCCTCTACCCAACGAGTGGCTGTACCACTTCATCACGGAGTATATCTATGTGAAAACAAATCAAAAGTACCCTATAAGAGGTAATCTCATCAATACGATCCCAAGACACAACATTTCTGACACCTCGTGTCCCTGTGAACTTGTTTCTCACATATGATGGCCTCTCCATCCAAGTAACCCAGGTCAAGCCCAACCTGACAGTCCAACTGCCTCAACCGATGTCCATGATGCCCAATACCATGGTAGAAACCACCCAAGTAACCCGGGAAAAGCCCCAACCTCTGATCAACATCAATCCAAAAAATATTTGGGCCACACCCAACATAACTAAACAGTTCAACATTGGAAATATCACACAGTTCATATACATTCTGGAAAGAATCACCTTGAAAAGGCAATTACTAAACAGTCAAGTTGCACTAAATTTTGTTGTCCCATAACAACACATAACTCATTCATAATTTAACAATTAAACTCAAAAGTTTAACTCATGAAATTCAATATTAAGTCTAAACACAATAGTTTAAACGATGTTCCAATTCATACGCATTTCCGCACCCCCTGCAGAATTGCCCCAAACAAGAAATGGCCCTTTACTCGGCCTCCCTCAATCAAAAAAGGGTGAGGGAATACCCAGAGGCATCCCACATTGTAGGTAAATAAGTTAAAGCAATTAAATAGGGTTTCGCTCAATACCCGACGTCATGACTGATGGTTGAAACCCCCAAAGTCTATTAAAACACGAAAGAAGGTATGCCCCGCCCACCTCATACACTTTCGATGATCCTCCTCCGATATCAGCCACTAAATCAGTCTATGTCATGGTAGATCTTCATTTACATCAAATATCAGCAATTCCTTTTGGATAAAAACTCTGGAGAAAGGTATAAGGGACATTGAACCAAATAGGGTGTGTGGGGGTTATCCTTTATGATGCGGTCCCGTTGCCACTGACGGATCGAAGAATGGACAAAATATGATGATTCTAGGAGGATTTGTGTTTGCCAAGGTCTTTTAGATGAATGGTTTGTGCAACGGAGAAGAAAGAGGTGTTTCCAGAAATAATACATGACGACATCCCGCTTGCACAAATAAAAAAAAGTACACGGCGTGTATTTCAAGACTACAAGCCCTCTAGATTTCTTTTCTGTACTCCGCCTTTAGTAGAGACCAGTGCACAGATTGGAATGTGTACAAAACCAACACATGGCCATGGATTCATCCATTCCACACAAACGAAAATTATATGGTGTGTCAAGGAAGACTACACGCCGTGTAGATGAAAATTTTCACACAGGCACCACACGACATGTACTTGGTCTCAGACAGGTTGAAACCTGCCTAGATAATACATGGTGTTTACATGGGAGTACACAACATGTTGTCTGGAAATTTCCAAATACTTACCAGGTTTTCCATACTTCACAAAAATCATCCAAAATTTTACAGAAGAAAACAGAAAATTCAAACAGGGTCAGTAATTTAGCCCGTTTCAAAAACCCAGGTTCCTACAAACTCCACACCTTATCATAGCTCATCCCCAAGCTACCAAAAGAAACCTAGATATGGCACTGAACACTCCCATCCCGGTTAAACAACCTAGACTACCACGGTCAAAGGTCCGGCTATATTCCTAATGGGTCTCCCCACCTTAGGAATTTCCTACTCGGTCTCAAACAACAAAGCTCAAATATAACCAGTAATCAAACAAGGCCCAACGACCTATTTCTCAGACCCATGGTCCTCCGGTGACAAATAGTCACCCCTGAACCTCTTCGGTGCTCTTGTGTAATTTCCAACACCCAACGTAACACTCACCACATCAGTGTCCCCCTCCAAGAGGTCACGTATCTCATAGAAGCTCCAATAAAAACATGTTGCCTTGCACCACAAGTAACCAGCATCCATGATGCCTCGATGCCCCTAGTACCTCATGTAACCTACATCCTTGATTCTCCTGATGCTACACATCTCAAATATATAAATAAAATATATAACAGATCTGATATGATTCCAATCCCACTAACTAGCCTCTAGTTATTCCCTAAGTAACCTATGAAACTCGTGCACTCAACCAGACATCCCTCAAGAGGCCATGCCCAATGAAAGAAAAGAAAATCACAGCCACTCCTATGGTGTAATGACACCATCTTTAGATCCCCATCCCGCTTAGTCCCTGGAAGCTCCACAACATGCACCTTGCCTGAAGTATAGCTGCCTGATACCTGACCTCCCTGTGGTTCGGCTCTAGTCAGCTGCCACAGACCGCTCATCCTGGTCCCACCATCTATGTCACGTCCTCTGCGCATATTTGGACATCAACTACCCACTCCTAGTACCGAACCTAAACCAACACCTGATGCCCCAATATGTCCCGGTCCCTGCCTGCCGGCTGTCTGGGAAGGTTTCTTTCAAAACCTCTCTAGATACCTGACCTGTCCACACACCCAGCACTCCTTCGGAGGCCTATCGTACTGAGCCGGAAATGTCCACGCTGCCCACACTAAAAGCAAACCAACGCGGAACTGCAACGAGGTTACATAGAAGAGTCCTTGGCATGCCCGCCCTGCTGGAACTCATTTCTACCTCGCTTCCTGCTGTCTAAACCATCATCTGAAGCTATCGCCCAACTAATATGGGGTTTATCCCTCCGGTTTCCCTCTGCTATAAGCTCCTGGTTCACCGCCTCAGAGAAGGAACCCAGCCTGAAGATGTTCACCTGGACCCGAATGGTTTTTCGTAAGCCATCCTCGAAGCGACTCACCCTTGCTGCGTCATCGCTTACCATACCAGGTGAAAATAGAGACAAATCTGTGAAGGTAGATGTGTAGTCCATGACAGAAATATCTCTCTGCTAATGACTCAAGAACTACCAAGATCTCTCTGCCCTCAGTGTCTCTGGATATAAGTGCTCAAAGAAAATTTCCACGAAGCTCTACCAAGCTAGTCCCTTGTACCTACGAGCCTGTACCTGTACATACCACCAACACTTCTCCAGTCCTCTCAGCATGTATGTCGCCAACTTGACCCTCCACCCTAGAGGCATCTCGAGCAGCTCGAAGATCATCTTTATGCTTTCTATCCAGTTCTCGGCCACCTGTGGACCACCCTCACCTTGAAAAAGCGGCGGGTGCTACGACTGGAACACCCGCATCAGAGATGCCGTAGAAGGCTTTGTATCCTATGCGCCTCTGTCAATCCCTTGTAAGAAACATAACAGGATAGCTCAGAGCTGCTCATCATGATATGGTTTGAACACTGCCAAACCCAACTGCTGTCCTGTCTGCACTGGATCCTGAACCTGATCCTTTCGTTGTGCCTGCACCTACAGCTCATGCTCTTCCTGCACCTGCAGCACTGTATCTTCTCCTTCCTGATGCTCCATTGAGTCATGAAGTAGTAACCCGTTGAATACCATAAATGGTCAGACATCCTATATATAGATATATTACAATATATTCTACGTATATTAGGAAAGTAGAAAAGAGGCAATGTATAAAAACCAACCTTACTCTCCCCTATCGCAATCGATGTCCTCTGCATCCCGACCTCATGGCCTCCTTAACCACCCTCAACAGAGCCAAGTATCAATGCTACCTCGGGCCATGCCCGTCCTGACAAACAATGATGCCTTAAAAAGATGACTGAGTTGCCCAATCCTAATGATAAAAACCACCTCAACTGATAGTACCTGTCTGCTCATACAAGAGCCAGACCCAAATATCCTGCAACATGCAATTCTAAAAATACACAAAGCGTGGAATATATATTGCAATAAACAATCAATTATATCAGGAGTTTCTCCCATTCACATTTCAAATCATACATAGCATGGAAATTGATTTTTTTTCATATGGAATTATCACTTTACAAAGCATACGTGCAATTATGAAATTGAAATACCCTAAAATGATCCTATCAAAATCCAAGAAAACAAGCCTCGCTATACTGGGCCAAGGTCCAATTATCCCGCACCACACCGGTTCAAGGGTCCCATATCACAATCAATAACATCACACATCAAGTGAGCCACCGAGGTGGAAATCATATCAAGCGTAATATGAGAAAAATCATATAGAAATTTCCACCCATGACAACATGATCCATCCCTCATACCTGGGGCTACAGGAACCCAAGAACAAGTTTCAAACCTAGTTTCTAGCAACAAACTATCGCAAATATACCATATCCCAAACAGTAAAACCAGATTAAAGAAAAAGAGAAGTCTCAAACTCAATAGTAGTTAGCAAACAGGGATACTAAATTCCTATCAAGAACTCCTCTGATACCACTTTGTAATGACCTAGACATGAACAGCCACCCGAACAGTGCCAAACGGGTCGGGTGTTACTACCTCAGGCACACCTCCCCTAAACTCCAAAGGTTTCCGAATATAAGAGAGGGTCTAAATAGGTATAGTGGGGAGGCTATACCCTTACAGAGGAAATAAAGGTATTGGTCTGAGTATAACGTCTATAAGCAGTAGAAATTTTATGACTTAGCAGACTCAAACCAAACCCGAAGAGTGGAAATATATCAAATATCAAATAAACAATGGAAGTAAAATAGAACAATTGAAGTGGAATGTAAACAGAACAACATGCTGAATATCACAAGCATATACAGCTGTAAACAAACAAACATGCATCCATAGAATGTCATACATATCAACATGGAATGGAGCTAATGGCTAACAAACAATTTCTACATAATAATGTAAGAATGCTAATACAAAAAGGGAACTAAGAAAAATAACTCCAGCAAGCCGCGAACCCAAGGTCCATGCTAGTCTCCACACCAACAGCACAAAGGTCTAGCTCCTAAGGCTGACCATCTACCTGCATGCAATTTCATAAAGTCTACACGCGTCCCGAAGATCTTGTGTAGGGTGTGAGATGAGTCTCAGTAGGATATAACCCAAGGGTGCGTACCGAATATAAGTGTTTCTATATACATGATTGTAAAAGAAAACTGTAAATATTACAATTTCCACAAGTAAAAAAACATCACTGGTGCTCAACAGCCACCATGAAGTGTCAACTGCTTCAGTCAACACTATAATCTCTAGTCTGTAAACTGGCACCATGTGGCACCTGACACCATGTGTCTCAAGTACCAAAGTCCCGAAGGTATGCCCAAAAATCACAACCTAGATCAAAAGCTCAACCTGCCCATGGGACAACATACGAAGTAATAGTGGTACATTTCCTCAAGTAATAACAAGAGGTACAATTATATCTTCACTCAAATAATACCCGGAGGGATAGCGATATCTACCCTCAAATCACGGTGAGCCTAGGCCCCCAACCTGACAGCCTCAACGCTATCTCACAAAGGCTCCTCACCTTCCACGTGGCTTCTTATGGAATGAACCCCCAAACCAATATCACCTAACTGAATATATCATGGGCCTCTACCCAGCGAGTGGACATACCACCTCATCATAGAGTCTATCTGTGTGCACACTACTCAAAAGTAAACGGTGAGTGGTAATCACCTCAATAAGTTACCAAGAACAAACATTTATGACACCTCACATCCCTGAAAACTTTTCACTCACATCTGATGGCCTCGCCATCAATATAACCCAGGCCAAGCCCTAATTGACAGTTCAAGTTCCTCAACTGACATCCATGAAGCCCAATCCCATTGTAGAAACCACCCATGTAACCTGGGCAAATCCCCAAACTATGATCCAAATCACTCCACAAAATATCTAGGCCACTCCCAACATTACTAAATACTTCAACACAAGAAATATCACACATTTCATATACATACTGGAAAGCTTCACTTTGAATAGGAAATTATTAAACAGTCAAGTTGCACTAACTTGTGTTGTCCCATAACAGAACCTAACTCATTCATAATTTAACAATTAAACTCAACAATATAACTATATAAATTCAATAAGGCGTATAAACATAGTAGTTTAAATGGTGGTACAATTCATACGCATTTTGGCACCCCTGATCGAATTTCCCCAAATGAGAAACGACCTCTAACCAAGCCTTGATCAATCACAACATGGTCAGGGAATACCCAGAGGCATCCCACATTGTAGTTAAATAATTTAAATCAATTAAAAGGGTTTTTCTCAATACCCTACGTCGCACCCGAAGGTCGCAACGCCCAAAAGTCTACGAAATCATGAAAGAAGGTATTCGCCACCTACCTCGTACTCGTACGATGATCCTCCTCCGATATCAACCTCTGAATCTGTCTAAATTGAGGTAGATCTGTGTTTTTTTCAAATCCAAGAAATTCTACTCGGATGGATACTACGGAGAAAAGGATACATGATCTTGAACGAAATAGGGTGTAGGAGGTTAGCCTTTCTGATACGGTCCTGCAGCCAGAGACAAATCAAAGAACGGACAATGTAAGAAGATTCTAGGAGGATTTGTGTATGTGGAGGTATTTCAGACGAAGGGTTCATCCAACGAAGAAGAATAAGAAGTTTCTTGATATAAGATGCGACGATGTGCCGCTCGCACAAATAAAAAATGTACACTGCGTGTATTACAAGACTACATGCCGTGTAGATTTCTTTTCCATACTCCTACTTATGGGGAGTCCAGTGCATGCCTTGGACCGTGTACACGGCCAACACATGACTAGGGATTCATCCATTCCATAGAGAAAAAATTACACAGCGTGTCAAGGAAGACTACAGGCCGTGTAGATGGAAATTTACACACAGGCACCACACGACATGTACTAGGTCTCAAACGGGTTGACACCTGCATAGCTAATACACAGCATGTATTGGAAGTACACAGGGTGTATTCTTTAAATTTCTAGAAACTTCCCATATTTTTCTATAATTTACAAAACACTGCCAAAATTTTACAGAAAAATGCAGAAAATTCAAATAGGGTCGAAAATTTAACCCGTTTCCGAAACACGGGTTCTTACATTCTAATTAAATAAAATTACATTTTATTAACCCTTATAAGATGGTAATGGATTGAAAAATCATAATCCTGGATAATCTATATCACTTTTATTAGAACATTTTGATCTCTTTTTGCATTAATATATTATATGTTCTCTAATGATGTATATATATAAATATATCACAAATTAATCTATAGATACAATTCAATAAAATCATAAAATTTAAATACTACTAGATCCAACACCATATATTGCATAGAATAATTTTTTGCATGTAACTTTATCATTCAAGAGACATATTATATTAAAATACCATGTTCCATGAGGAAAAAACCTATTAACTTCCTTGATGCTTTAGATTAGATTAAAAATACTTCCCTATAGGTAAGTAGTTTGTGTATATGTGAAGTGATTAACCTCTTTTTCAACTGCTTCAATCTCTCTTCAAATTCATCAAACTAAAAAAACATCACTCCCTTTTAAAATGTATTGGTTTTTGGCTTTTAAAATCATGAAATGATTCTCACAAATAAACAATAGAACCCAAATAATGTAGGAAACTTTGCATACTATATATATATTCTAATTTGGTACATTCCTCAACAACCAATATCATTAATGTATCTATATATATCCCATTAATTATGAAATAATTACAAAAAAACTAATTTTCCCATAAAAAACTCATATTTACTTCATTTTTCATATAATTAATCCTTTATTATTTTTATTATCACATTAATTGAATTTTAATCATTTTACTCCTCTATTTTTTATTATACAATAATATCATCAATAAAGACTACAAAAAATTTTGTTGAGGTGATCTCAGAATACTCTATTCATTATGTTCATAAAGATTTCTAGAGAATTTGTGAGTCTATATAGTATCATAATGAACTAATAGTGACCATATAATATATGAAAGGTGTTATTGAGAATATATTTCTTCTTCACAGTTTAATTTATATTATCCTAACTGAATTAACACTTTAAAGACATATTGGGAAACTTTGAGATGATAAAACATGTCATAAATACGTGGAAGGAAATAATTATTCTTTATCATGACACTATTAAGATAATAGAAATAAATGAATAAATTAATTGATCAAAAATTTTTTCTTAAAAAAGGTTACCAGTCCACCCCAAGGTAAGAACATGGAAATATTAATCCGTTATCAAAATTCTACTTTATTTCCATCATTGGTTTCTCAAGATCAATTGGGGATATTCTATAGAGAGTTATGTATATTGTCATATTTCTAGGTATAAGTTCAATTGAGAACCCTAAATTTCAATTAGTGGGATTTCTAGGAATGTATATAGTGAATACATCATAATATTCTATTATAATGGAAATGTATTAAAGATTGATCATCTTCTTTGTCTCAATAATTTGAGCAAGAAATTTTGGTTTATAATAAAACATTATATGTGGTTGATAATAAGTTTCCATTAGTGATAAAACATATTACTTAAATGTATATATAATTATAGGATGACTTGGTATATATAATTTTATGTCCTTCTCGTGAAAATTGATTCTCATTCTATATAAAAAAACCAATAAGTGCCCAAGATAGTAATGAATTAACCTTAAGGGTGTGTGAAAATGTTTCCTATGAGGTTTATCCAAAAATAATTAACTTCATTGGTGTTATATGCTAGATATAAAATGATTTCCCTTATTATCATTTTCAGTAATAAGATAACCTCTATGTTTTGAGGTTGTTTTTGAATTGTACAAATGAACTTGTATGATATAATAGAATGCATAAAACTAGAATCAAATAATATATTATCTATTATTGAATTAATTACTAGTTCACCATTCACCGTTTATTTATTAGGATCCAACACAAAAATAGTGATTTGATTTTCCCACTCTTTATCCCTTATATATATAGGTTTTATTCATAAGTCGTCATTAAAAACCCTTGGACTAGGGTACTGGTTCAATTAGAGCCCATTTTCATAGAACTTGAAACATATAACAATGGGATAAGGATTGAAAAAAGCCTCATTTTCCCCAATCATATTATTTTAATTCTTAATATCCTCCTGATAGTAAATTGTTTGATTCATTTCCCTTCCAGTCTTAAAACACGTACATATTTCCTTAATAAAATTTCTAGGATACTTTATTCAATACATATTAAATTTGGAATATTATATTCATTTTCGATATTTAGTATTATCTATATATTTTTTAAATTTAAACTACATTATCTACTTCTTATCTATAGTTCCATGGGAATAATGAGATGCAAAAATTTTGTTCTTGATTTTGAGGGACCATTGTATAATTTCATTATCAATAGAAATCCTCAACTCTCCGGTGCTTTAAAAAACAATTTATTAGACATTCTTAAGAAATGATTAACCTTTCATTCATTATCCAAGTGAAATTTAAAGGAATATTGTGCAATCCTTGTGAAGCATACTTCATAATTACTAATACAATTTTCCACATTTTTTTATCAGTATAAGGAATTCCCCCATCATTTAAGTTGTATAGTGTATGAAAAATATTTATTGAAAAATATATTCTGGAATCCATGCCATTCAAATGATTCAATGAGGTTCTTTGGATTTATATTTCTTTAGTATAATTAACTAATCAATGATTCCCTTTATGTGATAAAAAAATAATAATTAATTTCACATGATCAGATAAATTGAGGATAAATAATATATTCTCAATGGAATTAATCTATTTCACTATAATTATAGGATAATAAGATCTACTAAAATTAATAGGCTTTTATCATATTAATAAATTAGCCACGCCTTTATCTTAATGTGGGAAAGGAATGAATTTGAATGATTTTTGTTATTACTATTAAAATTAGTTACCTATTCTAATACATTCAATTATTTACTAACTCTTACAACATTTAAATTAAGATTTTCATTTGGGTAATCATAACAAATACTAAAACTTACTTTGTTTACATGATTCCTCCAATTTACCAATATTTTCTAAAATATCGGAATGATATGGAATATAATACAGAAACCAATAAAAATATAAAAAAGGAAACTAAAATGGAAATAATAAAATAAATTTACTTGCATATATTAACTTACATGTCTCTCATTTTCAATCATTGTTATCCAAGGTTATTTTCATATTATATTTTCAAACATTAATATCTATTCATTTCCTATACAATGGTTCAAAAATAGATTTTGAATTTACTATAGCATATCATCTAGGAGAATCATACCATGTGTACATTAATTCCTCTTTTTCTTACACTATGTATATGTTGATTTAATACCCAGTGATCTATTTTGGAGTTATTTCTCCAAGGTATATCTGTACTGGAGCCACATCCACATGTATTATCCATGATGAGATTTCATTAATTGGAAATAACATAATCTATAATTTATCTAAATTTATGAGTATTTTTCAATACACAGACACATCACTTGGGTTTTTACTAATTGTTTCTAAATAATAATAATAAAACATGATATTATTTTGATTCCCATAATAAAAACCCAAGTTTCAAATACAATTTTATTTCATGATTTTGAGCTTAGTGATCCATATAATACAATTGAAAAAATCATGAGGTCTAATTTTTTTTTTAAATTAGACACATAAAAATTAAATTAAAATACAATTCCAAAGAATCATTTAAAACTCTACAATTTTCTCTTAGTTTCATTTTAATTAATAATAATTCAAAGTTAAGTAAGGTAAATACATAATAAAAGGGGCGACTTGTAAAGGATAATAAGTTTATAATCAATGAAATGTATGATGACAAACAATACATGTGATTCAAGATGCATTTCATGGAAAAATAAATGGTTATAGTCCCTTCTTACTCAAATGGAAGCATGGAATGATAAAACACGTAATAAAATAATGGAATCATTAGAATTTGGCTACAGAATTAAAATGATATCATAAGAATAATTCATGGAAATCAAAAATGGCATCATAACATAATGATCTTAGGTTATCATTCATGCATGATACATTGTATCTCATGAGGTAAAAATATCTTCCATTTCATTAGAGCATTACCAAGGTTCACAAATAATATTTAATAATGTTATGTGATCCACAATGATCATTTAACATATGGTTTTATTCCATCATTTTAATATATCGATTAATGAATTTGGGTTTCAATAATGTTATTTAAAATTAAATGAGGGATATTTTAATCATGGTGAATAACATTTAACTGAAATAGTTTTGGGGAAACAACGAAATTAAATTCATGGAAAGTAACAAGATTTGTTTCTAGTATAATGGGTGTACATAAAATATTATTAAATGGATTAATTAAAGGTAAATGTGGAATCACATTAATTGGGAATAAAATAGGTAACAATGGAGATCTCATAAAGGCACTTCATTATGAATAATTAGTAATTAAATGACATAGAATAATTAACATTCTTAAAAAGAAAGGAACCAAGGGAGAAACTCTTACCTTTAGTGGATTCTTATAAAATATTAATAGGATATCCTTGAAAACCTAGGATGTAATTGGTTGGACTTTATAGTTGTAAAATTTGATGAAATTAATAATTTTAGGATTAGGAGTTAATATGATTAGGAGAATTTGTGTATATCAAATCATATTTTCTGAAATCTATGTTATAAAATATTCAAAACCAAGGGATCTACCATGGTTCTTAAACATGGTTTTTATTAATTTAAAGTGATTATTGTTATTTTAATAGTCCATGGGAATATAATCATTAAATATAATTTATCTTGATAGTGGAATATATTTTTCATAAATAATTGTTTTTAAAAAATTTACTCGTATTATTGGTTTTGAAAAATTATTTATAGGTTATTAAAATATAATTTTAATAATAATAACACCTTATTTTAATGAAAAAACCAATTATTGTTATGAATTCCACTATGGTATTTATTACAAACCATTTTCAGAAATTATTATTTCATAATACACTCATTATATTTACACCGTATATAATTATTTCATTAAAATTTTACAATCAAAGAATATTATTAAAAAATCACTATTTGATGACAAAAATATAATGATTTAAAAAATAATATATATATTTTATCAAAATAATTTTCTTGAAATTAGTAAATTTTATATTAAAACAAAAAATTTATTGATATTAAAATGCTGTTTTCTATAAAATAAAAAAAATCCAACCCTTTCAAAAAAATCCATAGAAATTATATAATTATTTTATAAATTATTTTTAAATAAATATTATTTTTAAGGATATGTTATAAAAATAAAATTTATGTAATATAATTTAATTTAAAATAAATGTTTTTTAATATCCATTATATATTTTCAAAAAATTAAACCATATTTTATTTGTATTCAAAAATATATTTATCATATTAATTCTATATTCACGTGTATTTTATGAAATAATAATTAAAATGGGAATAAAGAAGCAAGTATTTTACTTCTAAAAAGAAAATTTCACAACTATAATACATTGGTCAATATATATAACTCATTATTACATCGAGATAGGGCATAATTGTAAGGTGCGAGATGCTGGTTCTTTCATGTGGTGTCTCAATTAACATTTATCTAGGGGTGATTTCTAAGAACACGAACATTTATTGTAGGTGGTTCCACTCGAGCCTCACATGTTGAAGCATTAATTAAAAATTTTCAAGTTCAAACCCCATTATTTCTTCCTCCATTCAAAGAAATAATAAATGATCTTTATAATGCATGATTCTACTATTTTATGCCATGTTTTCTATGCTCTGTATCAATTTATTCTATTAGTTAACCTGGATATATTCTGATTTTAACTATCACATTATAATGGATATATTACCAATAGTCAAAATTCATAATGGTTATAATGAATTTCATACTTACAATAAATAAATACTTTTTTTATTTCTTCATATATGAATTCAATTTCTTAATATTTTTGAAATTCATCACATTAAAAATGAATATTAAATTACTATGATTATTTTTCATTTTTATATTGTTTTTTACAAAGTTGATTATCCTTGGATATCGAGATGTTCCAAATTTTCTTGTTCATGTTATTTTATTATTTTTCCCAATGTAATATGGTGCGTTTTGGATGGTTTTATTTTTATCTAAATATAATGTCATTAACTAATGAAATAAAGAGTTATCGAAATGTTTTCTGATATACTACATAACTAAATATTTCATGCATAGATATGTTGAATAGGAATTATATATATAAATATGTTTATAATTACATGAAGGATTCATTTGGAATACAAATAATGAAATATCAAAAAGTATTAATAGGTTTAATAAATATCAGGATAAAAATAATAGATAAAGAATTAACATTCAATTTTTTAAAAAAGGGGTATGGGGAATATCCTTAACCTATCCACTAATGTATTAGAGTTACATCGTCAAAATATCACAACAAAATATTCGAGGGAAAGTAGTAAACAATATATCACCTTAATTAAGAAGTCAAAGATGTAACCACCTATCTCAAATGAACAGTTCCCTATTAATAAGTATTACTATTAACATACATTAATTATCTTAAAAAATAAATCAAATTATCACAAACTTCTTCCCCTTTATATCCTTGAAATGTGTTGAAATTTATCCAATTTTAGTGCCCAACCCTTTCTTCTCTGATTTCTTCTACATGTATTGTTCCATGGTATGGACTCCTTTAGTTGGGTTCGTCAAAAGTGTCTTAGATTCATGAAACATTTCCTATAATCTCCATCATTAATTTTAATCTCAATGATCTATAGAAGGATTCTCAAGAGGGTTCATACCCAATTTGGAATGATAAAATAATTTATTTTTTAAAATTGATTGTTATATGAATTTAAAAACACAGTTTTAATAATAATGGTATGTCATAAACAAATTTAGATATTTATGTTTACCTTCACTTGATCTAGGGACGTGACAAGGTATAATTATGTATAATTTGGTGTATTTTTTATCAATTTTCAGTTAAAATAGTTATATATAATCTATTTTTATAGCCACAATGTAGTGAATTTGAGTATTGGTACTAAATTAAGAGGTTTATAATGAACAAATTTTTTATAAATTAGACTCTATATTTTTTGTCACTGTTTTAGAAAATGTAGAAAATAATTTTTTAATTGACTGAACATTTATAAGATAAAAAGTGGTGACACATTTATTTAAAATTGAAGTTGAATGAATATCTCAATGTGGGATAATAATAAAAAAAAATTAATATTATTTTCCTAAAATTACAAGAGTTATTTATTGATGATAAATCCTTCCAATATATCATTGGTTCTAATAACGGGAAGAGAATGTTTCCATTTTCACTTATTGGTAATCATGTGGACAATAATTTCTTGTAATTTTAGCGTAAATTTGAAATTGAAAAAAATATAATGTTGAGAGTGAAATGAACTTGTGTTGAAGATATATTTGTTGACATTTATCTTCATCATAATGTTTTTAATATAATTATGAAAATAAAATGTTATTGTCAATCGAAGTAGTTTTCCCCAAAGGGAAAGTTATGGAGTTACCCATGTACATGTTCAATAGTGAATAAGTTGGTTGCTGGGTGAGAGGCACCAATATCTGATGATTATATAACTAGTTTTACTAGATAAGACTAGTGGAATTAGAGTGAAAGGTGAACTATCTACAACATGGTAAGAATTGAAAAGATAATACTTTAAGTGATGGTAACTGAATGTAATTTTGCAAATATTTTTAAATCTATAATTACATTTCTTAAAACATGTTCAATGTGTTGAGATATTTCAGTTTAGATAATGATAATCCATCACTAATTTATCTAGAATAATGTATTTTTAAATAAGTTATAGTACTATTAGATGAATCCTATATTTGGGGTAGGAATTTAGAACCAATGATTTATATGTAAATACTCTATATATAGTATTAATAGAATACGATGTGTCTTAGAAATAATATATACATGTTTGTAAATACTCTATAATTTATTACCATTATTCGATGAAGTTTTAAGATGATTTGATTTAATTAAAGAAGGCCAAAGATTATTAGAAAATAATTTTTAGTTAATTCTAAAGATGTTTGAAATCTAGAATTATTTCAATGACATATCTATTTTTTTACTACATATGAGTAATTATAACTCTATATATATGTCATTCAAACTCATTTGATGAGTACTTTACAATGAAATGGCTCGATGTAATTGTAATGTCAATTCTGCGTATGCGTCATTGGATACTACATATGATTCAACTACAACAACATATAAGTCGTTTTAAGCAATATATGAGTCAGGTTATCCAATTTAAGGGTTATATAGAGCTACTAATGAGTCATATTAATCTAAATAAGGGTAATTTTAGGCAACATATGAGTTATCTATAGACTGTATATTAGTCATGAATTTTGAAAATTTTAATCTTATACTGAATGATCATTAAATTTTCTTTAAATTAAATTATAAAGAGGAATTTATTTTTGATGATGAAAATTTTATAAAACATAAGGATGCTTTAAAAATCAATCATTCAAATAACACACTCAATGAACCCATTGACTTGGTTCGGGTTAAAGGTTACAATAACTCTTCATGACGTCCTCAGGACATCAACATATATAAAAAAATGCCAATATATTACCTAAACATTGTTAGAATTTTTTTTAGATAAAACCAAATATTCATAAAAAAATAAAAACAATATTAATATAATGCACAAATTTTTAATATTAATAAAATTAAAAATAAAAACCCATTAAATATAATATCATATAGTAGTAACAAGGTAAGTTAAAGAAGCTCAAGAAAACCAAATGATATCCCTATGAAAAAATGCAATGATTCAACACTCCAGTCTAGAGACATTCCCCTTATTCAGTTTCATGTATAATGAAATTGAAATCACACCAAGTATTTACTCCATTTTCTCCTTCCAACATAATTAATGTAAAATAAATAACCCTTTTTGATATTTTTATCTAAAATCATTCCTTTGTTAAATCAAAAATAGAATTTGAAAACCTTAAACTAAAGAGGTTTTCCAAAAACATTTCAATTTCAATGATTCCAAAATTATCAAGAAAAGGGGATTCCAATAAGATTAAATAATAGGTTTCCATTAATATTGAAACAATTTAATTTTAAAATCCAAGCCTTACAGTTCTATAAATGTTTTATAATAAGGACATGCTAACTACCCATCAACAGTTGATGAAAATGGTGAACTACACTACGAACCATCTAGATATGGGCTCAAAACCTATTTATTTCAATATATCCAATAAGGATCTAAAAAAAATTCATAAATCTTATATCATTCTATACTTTTTTAGATCTAACATTCCATATTAAAGGAGATGAGAAGATCTAAAGAGAAAGAGGGAAAATGGATACTTATTATTTATTATGATGATCCAACACACATTTTTTCATAAAAATTGGATTCTGGAATAAATTTAATTTTTAATAATTCATTGGTTTGTGATGGAGTTTTAGAGATGTAAAAAAGAAGAGAAATATATTCGGTTTATGGCTAAAATACATGTTAAAATTAAATTTTTAGAGTATTTAATGCATGTCACATGGTTATGCCACACAGTTTGGGAAACCATTCCCTGACAACAAACATGAAATTATCTCTAGACCAACACATAGATAGGTAGGTTTCATAATTTGATAAAATAATCATAATCCTTGTTTTCACCTATATCTACTCTTGAATTCTTTCTCATGGAACCCATATGGTTGATCAAAACTATGAACCAACCCAGAAACACCCAAAATGTCTTGCACCAATTATTGAATAACGTGTAGAGTTTCCTAAAATAATTCACAAATCAAACACCCATAAAAATACTTCCAAAACACACAAATAGTATCCAAAAAACAATCAAAACCCGACCCATGGATGATATAACATCAAAATAATGTATAAAATTTCAATGTATATGAATCTAGGGGTCTTAAATTAGACATTATATAAGTATTAACATCCACATAAAAATATATATCTTTGGTGTTTAAGAAAAGTTTGGGTTATATCAAATAAAAAGACCTTCCATTCTCACATCTCGACCAAAATCTTAACATGATGTTATAAAACTCACATTAATTGTATAATATTTCTTTATTACATTTTATATTGCCTATATATAATCTATATTGACACATTTTGATGATTATTGTATAGTGAAAGAATATTGTGATCCCTTATAATAACATGGTCATGAATTGGATGACATTCATCAATTTAGATACCTGGAATACATTTTGAATCGGTTTGAATCACTTTGGTAAAATAAATCATTAAGCTATATATCTAATCCATTATAAATTTCAAAATTAATAATGTGATAAAGAAAAAATATACCTTTCTTATGAAAACATAAATTACCTGTCCTTAGAGAGACTTTTAAGAACACTTAATCTCAAACATCAAATTATAACGACCATTCAGTATGATTCACATATGATTTCTAATAACATTAATCCATCTCCATACTTTTCTTATTCATCCTAATTTTCTCAATCATCCTTTATTCATGGTTAAGATCCAATAGTGAAGCTTCTCTATTCCATACCCAACAAATGGAGGACCAAAAAATATGACCATATAATGCTTCAAAAGATTTCATATTTATCCAGGACTAATGGAGGTTATTGTAAGATAAGTCTACTAATATTATATTATCATTCCATGAGACACTAAAATCCATAAAACAATCTCAGATCTTGTCATCTCTCTTTTGGATTGTAGATTCCAATTTTCCATCTATTTTTGAATGATAAGTCATTATCATGCTCAAATGGGTATTGAATGATTATTTTAATGGTTTCCATATTTTATAGGTTAATTGAGGATCCTAGTCAGAGATTATTGAAATAATTATATGAAGAATCTTTTATGATCTATGAAGTATATTGTATTGTCATGTATTCAACAATATTGGATTCACAAATAGAAATTAAGTGATCCAATGCTTGGGCAAATCCCTACTCATCCATATGAAATCATGCCTTTAAACAATTCATGGATGTCTTGTGATAGAAACTAATTCATTGTTATCCCATTTATAGATAGGGATGGATAATAATTGAAACATACATGTTTGTCATTGGTTATTAGATTGATTTTCTAACTACAGGTGAATAAGAAGACATATAATTACAATTTCTTCATCATTCCAGAAGACTAAAAATGATTTTATAATTATATTTAAATCATCTGATTTTGGGAATGAATAAGCCATTTTTGAGTGGTGGTTGGAAGAAATAAGATTATATTGAAATGAATGTGAAACACTTATGAAATCATGAAAAAGAAAATTGAATTACCATCCCATTTGCATTCATAAATTCTCTTTCCATCACTTATATTTAATGTAATTGAAAGGATCTCTGGATTTTATTTTTATTTATCTTTATCTTGCGCTACCAAATCATGTATTAGAGTTACCTGAAAGAAGAACACGATGTAATTCTGCTCAGTGAAATTCAAACTCATATAAAAATTCATTACCAACAATTAATTATAAACTCAAAAAATATATGTAAAATGAAATATATGTCATTCAACTTTGACCACCTTATACATTATTCATCTTTCAAGTGTATGAACAAAACCAATGTTAAAAATCAAGAGATAATACATGCATCAAATTTTACATCGATTTAAATCCCTTTTTGAAAAAATGCAATTTAAAATTTTATGCTCTTTAAAAATAGATAATTTATCACCAAATAGATATTTATTCCATATCATCAAATAATAATAAAGCATAAAATATTCTAAATGACACCTAAAATAATTATTTTCATGAATTCAATACTAGTGTGATAAATAAGATAACATATTATCACTATTAGTGATATCATAGATTATACTAGAAACGTATTCATAATAGTAGATTGCATAATCCTTTCTAGGTTACTGAGAGAAGAAAATTGGTGTGGAAGTGTGCCTTGAATTATTCTCAAAAAAAAGATTTTTGAAAACCATCACACTAATGGAATGGAGTACCCTTCCTGAAGAAAACTACCATCATAGATGGAAGCTAGGAAAAGTCCCTTACAATGTAATTATTGTAAGATAATAATACTAGAACTCTATGTTACTCAATGATTTTATTTTTCTAGTTTATAAGATATTAAATCTTCTATCATTGTAGGGTCTACTGAGACCACATTATAATAAATTAAAAATCCAATTAAGTGAAACTATTGAAAATAAAATCACATTTAGAAAAAATTTCATCTATTTTATGGTCATATAAAATGGTAAAAATTATATCTAAATTTTATTCATGTTATTTATGATTTTATGAATTCAAAAAAAACTTCATCCACAAATAAAATAATGAAATAAACTAGGTACCTCTAAAAAACATGATTCATCAATTCTATGAAAAGATCTAGTGCATTTAGAAGACCTATGCAAATAACCACATATTTATAAGGATAGTAACAACTATGAAAATCTATTATTATCATATTATTTGTACTATAATAGAGTGAGTGATACCTATAATGTAGTTAAATTTTAGATAACTAAATGGATCCCAAGAATTTATCAAAATCATAACGAATCTGAGGTATTGTATAACAAAATCTTATTGCAACTAGATTCAGCTTATGATAGTCATAACAATACATATTCATTATTGAAAATTAGAACTAGATTATCTTATGGTGACATTCATATTAATATAAAACCTTTAATTACAAATTCATTAAATTGGGTTTTGAACTCAATCAATTTCATGGGTCTCATTATATACAATTGAAGTGAAATATTATTTCTCTATAGAAGTAGATCAAAAAAATTCCAATAACCCTTTAGATGAAAAAACCAATGAAATCATTAAGAAAAAAATCTATATTTTGATCCATAATTGAAGGAAAATTCCCCAAATCAATTATATCATTAATACCAAATGTGAAAGCTACTAATTGAAAAAAATCATATCATTAATACCAAATGTGAAAGCTACTAATTGAAAATAAATAGTATGAAATGTTGGTGTTAAAGACAACCCACTATTGTATTCACATAAGGGCTTCCTTCAAAGAGATACATAATCCCATCAGGGGATGTATACTTCACTTATAACAAATAGAAATCTATATTGTCCTTAAACGAATGAAAAAAATCCATTTATATGATCAATTGGAATCCATCAATGTCTATAATAGAATTTTTCTAATCAAACTAGAAACCATAAATTTCTAATGGATAAGATGAACATTTAAATCTCTTCTACTCTTGCTACATTATAGGTGTTTGAATAATCATCATATATGGATTCATTTTTATATTAATTCCCTTTTAAAAAATATCATCTAAAATAATAAAATATTGGTATGAAACATAATGAAATAGATCTTTCAAAAGAGTTGAGTTAACAGTAATATTACCTCATGTAGAAAAACAACCTACTTTTTCTTCTGATATCTTCATTTCAGCACCAAACAACTCTTTTATTGATCAACATTGTTCCTTGATTCCATGATATGATGTTTTTTAAGGATTCAGGTTGTCCTTGCAATCACCCAGATTCACTGAGTTATGTTGAAGATAACTGTTTAAATGAGATCAACTAGAGTAAGAATAATATGTGTGAGAGTAATGAGATTTATTTCCAGAATCTAACCTTGTTTAATTATGACAATAACAAATGAGATATCAATTTTGATTTCATTTGGGACATTATTTGGGTTTTTCTATAAAATATCACATCATATTCTAAAATGATGAACATTGGAAACATTAGGTCCTGATTTTGGGACATGGAAGAAAGTTTACTCATTTTTTGGTTTGATTATGAGATGATCTACCATCTTGGAAGTAAGTTTCCATCATTCACTTATTCAATTAATTAGAGTTACCACATACTCAAATCAATTCAAACATATAACACATCGTCATATTTCTAGATATATCCATTTAAATCGCCATTTCTCTATTAAAAATCATTATATAATTAGTGTGATTGAGAACATCTATCTTATATGGAATCTATGATCACAATCATGACTCAATGATTCATACCTTTAAAGAAGAACTAGTAACCACTTATATAAAAAAAATACTATGATCATAGAAAAATCTATTTACTCTATCATTGTTATATTCTTTGGATTAAGGCATAATAAATTTTCCACTATGGATATCTTAAAGGTGAGAGGATATAATAATTTTATGAAATATCATTGAAATCATTCTCATGTAAGAACTAGGTTGACCATGTCATTGAAAAATACATTCCACCATTGGCGTGAAACATCCTTTTTTGTATATAATAAAAATATTTCTCTTATTCTAACTTGTTATCAAATTAAATAAAAAATTATGATTCATTATATTAGTCCATAAATCTTCCTTTTTAGGTTTCAAATTCCCTTAAAATATTAGTGGATTAAATTTATAAAATAACATATTATGATCCACTATTGAATTTTAATTAATTAGATTTCCCTTATTAATATGTTTAAAGGGTTGAATGATGATCTGTATAAGAATTTTGTACAACTATGGTTCATGTGAAACCATGTTCTTTACATCCCCCTCTTATAGGTTTCATGGATCTCTAACTAGTTCGATTTTTAAAAATATAGAACATTAAACCACTTAGTAACCTATTTCCTAAAGCTATAGGATTATAATATTACATAACATAAAAAATAAACAACCATTGTGAACCATTTAAAAAAATCATTAAACATAACACAGAAAACACAGTCTTAGTGAGAAGTATCATTACTAATTTATGATAATGTTGAGGTTAAAACGCCCCTATATATTTATAAACATTAATTCTACCCAAGCTACCCAAGTAACATGATTTTAAAAAAAGGAAACTTATTTATTTTTTATACTTTACATTTTATGTTATAACATCTCTTATCTCCTAAATACCATCCTAATATGTTGGAAGAGCCAAGACTGAAACCATTTATAACATACCCTCCCAACCCATTGCCTTGAGACATTTTAAGGGTTCCACTAATTTTTGGTGACACCCTAACACACTATATGTTGAAATTAGATTTTATGGGATTATCTAAATACTATGTTATAAGTTTACAAGTTTAGATTAAACACAACAAGTAAAAAAACAAAATCTACTAAACCCTAATTTGATGCACGATGTGAAAATAATAATATAACTGATAATCCAAAAAAATAAAAGAAAATATTATAATTATCAATAAAAATGTAACTTAAAGTGACTTAATAAAACCAAAAGGAATCGTGAAACAATAACACAGAGGTCTAACAAAAGCTATATGTTTTGAATGACATTATGAAACCTCTCGATCTGATGTAAAATTTTTTTTATTTAATATAATTATTCTCGGTCTCATTAAAATTAATCATTAATCATATTTATATCCATTATAGATTATATCTAATGGTATATGTGAACGTATATAAGAATAACTAATGAAAGGAGAGTAAATTAAGTCTTATGATTGATTCTCAAGATTGAACGCACATAGATCTACCAAAATTAGATTATTGATATATTTTAATTTTCACGAGTTCTTAGGAAAGTCCTGGAGTGTGAGTATTTAATTAATAGGATAAAAATGAGTTTCTTATGTCTAAAAACTAAGTTACATGCTTATTTTCATATAATTTAATTCTCATCATATTGTTAGGTCCCACAATTTTGGAATTCAAGAACTAGCCATGAAAATTTTGTTGTCTCCAAACCACCCCATCATATTGTTGGTTCCAAAAGTTTTAAACACCATGCACCAATCGTTTTCTTTCCAATATCCCCACTTTCCATGTTTATCTTTATGCCTACATGTTTTAGACAACCCATGAATCAATCATGCACCTCCCTAGGAACTCTCATAATCAATTTCATGGTTTCCCATAGATGGTTTATAGCATCCATAACTATTATGAAACCATTTACCCTAAAGACCATTGAATAAACACACAAAAACACTCGAAATACTCCCAAACATATCATTTTTTTTATAAATTCCAAATACATAATAAAGGTAAAATTTGAAAAAATGGTGATGTTAAAATTCATGATTGGAATAAAGAAGTCGAAATGAGATGGATGATTAATTATTAAATTCACTTTATATTCTATTATTTAATAATGGTAAAATAAAAAAAAAATTGCGATAAAAATGTAGAATAAATATGATAATTATAAGATGGTCATTAGTGTTTACACATCCCAAAATAAGTTGTGATGCAAGCTTGCTTAAATTTAAAGGTAATAGAGTTGAGATTTATGACTAGAGATTTACTCTGTCCTGAAAAGAAAAAATCAATGATTTCATTAAATATATAAATGAGAATACAAATATGTTGTTTCATATAATTATCTCATATATTTTCAATCATCAAAAAATATTTATCATTTAGGATGAATGGGAAGAATTGTTGAATAATATAGTATCTAAAAATTTTATACTCAATATAGCGAATGTATTGTGTTATCCAGAATCTCTAAACACAAAATGAGAAAAGAATCACTCCATAGGATGTTTTTACATTTCATATAACATTTATAAAAAATTATTTGTGGAGTATATTTGTTACCTGTTGTAAAAACATTGGTATTCTATGAGAAATTCCTAAAAGGAATAATTGAATAAAACACATATAAAAGGAAGATAAGGTAATTTTTAATTGACTTTTAGCTATGAAAACCAATTTCATGATGTCCTATTTATTGATAATTGTAAAAATACCTTGAAACCAAAATAGGTTAATTTATTATGGTGTTTTTTATTTAGAAATTATAAATTCAAAAATTATTTCATTCATGGATATTGGGATGTATGCGATAATTTAATACGACTTGAGAAATTAAAAAATTTGAGAAAAAGATAAATGAGATAATTGTATGGATTCACAATAGCATTGTGTTAAATTTTGAACTATTAGATAGAGAATAAGTTTTCTAAAAGAATTAGAGAAGATTAAAATTACATAACTAATAAAATTTAGGATGTATAAAAATTTCCTTTTGAAACTATAGAAAAATAGGAAACCAACTGGGCTTCGGAAGATAAGAAGAGGTGTAAGATACCATATTTTTTAGCTACTTTCCTTTTTATGTTTTTCTTTGAACCTTGGCTGCTGTATCTTGTTTAGAGATGGAGAGCCTTGGTTAGGGGGAAATGAATTAATTTTTTGGGATGTAAGATTTTAGTACATAATGAAGTTAGAGTATAAATGGGTTAAGTGTTTCATAAGTTCATGGTATGTTGAGAAGCATTAAATGAGGTTCAGGTTGCTTAAAAAGAAAGAGGGATGAAAACCCATTTGGAGAAAATTTACCACATTATAAAGGGATTAAAAATAATTAATTTATTTTTTGGGTTTTTAATTAAATAAATATATAGTTATGGGTTTTTAGTATATCCCATTAAAAATATTTACATGACATGTAACTACATTACAAACCTTGTAATTCCCTAGTAGGTATTTTGAGTTAGGTTATCCTCTTCTAACCCTTCTTCTAACCATTTTGATGTAATCCTATGACCATGTGAATTGTTTGTTTTTATATTGATCATTTTTTATAGGTTTTTATTGGATTTAATCCTAACCACCTTCTTCATGGGGTTTTTTCCATAGGAATCATTGTTGGACATCCATTTAAATGTAGGGGTTATAAATCTTAACCCCATGGTTATATAATTTCAATGTTTATGTAATAATGTGGTTACTGCAACATAACATGTTCCCAAATCAAATAAATAAATGAATGGGCTTATTCATTTGAGTAATTTATTTGAAATTGGATTGTGATCTAGCTTATATAGAACATTTGGGTGAGAAAACCATGAATAAAACTGAATTGGATAATGGATTAAAGTGTGTTTAGCATGACATGATACCTTAGGTGATTGGTTAATATAGAATCCCCATCTTGTGTCTGGTTGATTATTGTTATGACTATTAATAAATTTTGATTTAATTGAATGAGGAGTATAAAACATAAATGGTAATTCACATAATTAACCACTAATATTTATGATGCGGATTGAGATATCCATGATGTATGATATAATTGTGTTCCATACTAAAATACACATATATTGGGCATGAACCTAAAACATGCACACTTATATGTTGTAATACTGATATTAACTGGTATCATCAATGTCTCATACTATAATTCTTATAGTGAGTGGTATATTCTTAATAACATGTTGTAATGTTTATTAGTATTTTACCTAGATGTTGTAATGCTCATATGGATTTAACCTGGATTTTTGTGACTATACCCTGGTTATATGACAGTGGTTGGAATGGTCACAAATAATTCTCAAAGATATTCATGTATGGTGTTGGAGTAGGTTATTTTATCTAGGTCATATGAATTTGGTTTTCTGGGCTATAGGACATGCTCATAGATATTATGACCTGGCTCTAAAGTAAGTTATTTTACCTTGGTCATATGGTTGCAGATTTGTGGGTTTTCGAATTTTCTCAGAGATATTCTTACACATAGCTGAATAATGTTTTTGTTTTATTTTATTAAATTTTTTATTTATTAATACAAATGTTTATCACTTTATTTCCTACACTTTTTATCTTACGAGTTATTTTAGATATGGTTGTGTTATCGTATTGAGTTATTCTCACACCCTATTCGGTATGTTGTTTTGTACCAGGGCAGATTACATCGATACATGTTTGGATAAGGGAAATAGACATTGTTGTTGATTGCTTCCATGTTTGGTGGGATGGAGTTATTGATGGGACCAAATTGGGATTCAATATTGGATTTTTTTTGAGACTTTATTTTGGTCTAGTGTTATTTAACTTGTATTGTTTATAATATGATATTTTGTTACATTCCATCATGATATTAAATTATCAAATTTTATTTATTGGAATATTCATTTTTATTTATTTTTTTCTTCCACTATTTCTATACATTGATTTATTTCATTTATTTAGTTTATATAATACTGCCATGACACATCATACCTGAGGGTATAGACTCACCACTATACATTTAACACACCCTCATCCAGTCATAAACCTCAGGATTAAGTGGAGGTACATTTGAGGTCTCATAAAAAACACTTTTTATCCTTGTGAGAGAGTGCTAGATTAGGAGTTTTTATAAAGTTGTTTGAGAAAATAGTTTTCTTTTCCACTACATTAATATTTTGGAATGGTAAAAATGATAATATAATATGTCGAGACTCGGTGAAAATATTGTATATGGGAGTAGCCAACCCATGAATGGGGGGAAATCCAAGTACCCATAGATGGGATTGATGTTTATACTACGTGATTGATACAGTTTATGGTATTTAACTATGGTTGATTGACATGATTTGTGAGGTTTTTTTTTTGAATTTACTATATCTAGATATTCTTACTCAGGACTTGGTATGTGGTGACGTGAGAATACATGAATCACAATAAGAACAAATGGACATACTGAATATATTTATTCATGATAGGGGCATATCTATTTTTTTCATTTGAAATATACTTTAATTTTGAACTGTGACATGAGATATATGTTTCAATAGATAAATTAAATGAGTTGGCATGTCAGGATAAAACAATTTTAAACCATGTTTAAAGAGACAAGGATTCTGTGGTTCTCTATTGTAGGATCCTGTTGAGGTTGACATTTTTGTTAGATATTTCTCTAAGGTGTTCATTTTACCTATAGGGAAAATGCCGCCTTGTTTTCATAGACATGAGTATCAAGAGAGTGGAAATTAGAATGATCCTAACACAACTAAACTAGAGCATCCTGTAGTTCCTAAGGAGTAGATAGATGTTTTGCTTCATGAAATATTATTGAGGGACATGTGATCATAGGTATGGGAGAATTTTCATTCAATTCCTTTTATGTATGATCATATATGTGAGTTTCATCAACATCATCATCATGTGTTTACTAGGGAAGTGGTATTCTAGGCATCCAAGTTCATGTTCGAGTTAGTCTAGTCGATCTCGAAGAATCTTGAGACACCCATTGATTGAAGGGTAATGCATGATACATATATACTCAATGGACCTACAATGAAGTGGTGGAATATTCTAGAGTAATATGGGTAGAAGGATGAACTATCATGAAAGTAATTAGAGATAATTTCATTATAAATGTTTATACTGAGACATTGAGGGATGAAAAATATCACAAGTTCATGTGTTTGACGTCGGTGGGAATGTTAGTGCAAGACTATGATGGATGTTTCAAATACCTAAAATTCATTGTTCCATATCTGGAAGATAATGAGGTCTCCATTTAACAATTTTTTAGGATGGATTCACTTAGATATCATGTCACAGATAAGCATATACGTATTTAATATATTTGAGGATGTGATGAACTATGGAGTCATCATGAAATGAAATCTGAGAGATAACCCAAAGTAGTGTCCATTATGTTTTAATTTGGAGATTTGGGATCTCTTAATTTTGTGTAAATTAGAAACTATATGACTCCTTCCACTAAGGCAATAGTGGACAGAGTAGTCAGGGTAGTGGGCATCCATCTCAAGACTATGTTTCATTACATTGCTATTAGTATGGAATGTTTGACCACAAGCACCCACTGTGTCCTTACCCTAGAGTCGAGTATCATATCTGTGGAAGACATGGCCATACTCATAGGTCCTGAATAAAAATTCCATAGAATACTAGTGGAAGGTGATTAAAATTGTAACATATGTAAGTAAGTGGATCATAAACCCCTCAGCAGCCTAGTAGTTGGAGTTGTAATGGTTGTTCAGGATGAGGAAGAAGACATGGTACCCCATTGTAAGATCATTATTTCTAGGAAAGGGTAAATACTTTGGGTATTTAGACTAGTGTCTATGATAGATGGACAAGTCATTTTCATGTAATTAATACTACATTGACTATCATGTATACATTTAGTCTACTATCACTTGTACGATTCTAATATCATATCCCTAAGATTGTGTTTTTTTACAAAAGAATATAATTATATTCTATCTTCTCCTTTTACAAATGGTTTGGGATTGGATGTGGAAGGAATGGGGGGTTCTTTGACCATCACATAATATTTTGGGACCATGAACAGTGAATATCAAACATTTCAAGGTGTGTTAGCTAATGATTGGTGGTTATTATTTCTATTGGGAACCATTTGTTTTATAAATTACATGATTCGACTTGATTATTGGTATGGATTAGATAGCTCTATACCATAATTATATCAACTATTAAAGGAAGAGAGTTACCTTTCTATCTTCATAAGGTGGTAGTTATTCTCACCAGGGTGAGTGAGATCTTTAGGCTGGTTATGCATGACCAATTCAGTGCAGATTGTATTGTCTCATAGATGAATTAGTCAATATTTCTCTAGGTAATGGTTAAAGGAAACATGATTCTTTTCATGTTTTTGTATACTATTTTTAGGATGTATTTTATTACAAGTTCTAAAAATTTTATCCAGAATGTGATATTGAGTTCTAGGTGGAGTATGTATAGGGAGGAGAGCTAGTTTTTTAACTCCTTATAGAATGGAACCAACTGAGCTCGGGGATTTTAATGTTATGTTGGAAGTTATATAATCAAAATTCATCATAAAACCTACTACATCTCCATGGGATTCACTAGTTTTATTATATTATTAGGATGACAGGTCTTTGATCTTATATATGAATTACAATATTTATTTATGATATGGGTACCTCCAGTTAGGGGTGATAGAAATGAACATACCCAGGACTACTTTTAAGTGTAGTTATGGATTTAATGAATTTATAGTGATTTCGTTTGTGTGGAATAATGAAGTGGTTGCATTAATGGATATAATGTATATTATCTTTCATCATTTTCTAGAATTGTTTATGGTTGTTATTTTCAATGATATCTCAATGTTATCACATTCAACTATCGATCATTCAAATATTCTTGAAATCTTCTTGAGTACACTGAGATAGAATTTTCATTATGTTATGCTTACCAAATGAAGTTTGTGGATTAATAAATTTCACTACCGGGGCCTTGTCATTATTGAGTTTGGAGTGCTAGTGGACCTAGAGAATTATTCTTCCTTGGTATCTTGGGAACAAACCAAGTACATTTTCATGATTTGGAAATTTTTTGGTATAATGAGATATTATCTATTATTTATATTTGATTTCTCGCATTTGGAAGCACTGATGTCCATGATGAACAGTAAAGGAGTGATTTTTGGTTAGTCTGATGCTTCTGAGAGATATTTTTAGGAGATGAGGGGAATGTAGACCAAAACACATATCATCACATTAAATATTCTGATTAAATCATATAACATGTTCTATGACAAGTTCAGAGTTGGAATCAAATAACCTCTATTGTAAGAGGATATAGTGGATGATTATAGATCCAGGTTACTGAGATCCCATGAGAGAAATTACAAAACACATGATCTAGATATACCAGTAGTGGTACTTTCCCTAAGTTGTTGGAGACACCATATAATGGATATGTGTTTTTTTGGTATAAATGACCTAAAATAACCTCATGTATACCTTTTATTAGTAAGATATTAATCATTAAAAGAGGAGGAGGGTTGAGTATCTGAAGTCATTCGTTGTTGAATTGGATTGTACACCTAGAATGGGAAATATTTATATTGATGATTTGAGATGAAATTCATAGATAGAGTATTTAAGGGTGTATTGGGATGAGTGATGGATGACAGACCTATTTTTATATATGCAATTTAATGCTTAGGTGTCTCAGATATGGGTAGTTATGAGTTCAACATTTTTTAAACCCATTCATTTGGACTAGATAAAGACTGAGAAGTTATCGGATCCAGAAGTATTAGTTCTGATTAAAAAAATATATAGTGTGGAGATACCATCAATATGGTCTGTAAAATGTTACGATTTTTTTTTTCTGTGGATGAGTTTGGGTTCTTATAGGCTAATATGGTGAGTTGATGAGGGAGATTCATCCCACTTGATGTGTGGGCCATCCTGTATTAACGTAGAAGTATCATGATCTCGATAGATAGTACTGGTGGTTAGGAAGGAAGAAGGAGGTGTCCGGATTCAGGGATAGATTTCTCACATGTCAGCAGATGATAGAAGAACACTAGAGGAAATTCAATATTTTGTATCCTTTTCCCATTTATGAGTGTAAATAGAATGATGTCATAATGGATTATGTGAAAGGATTACACTGGAAAACCCATAATAATGACATAGTATAAATTTTTTTGGATCCACTGACTAAGGTATCCCACTTATTTTATATTATGGAATCTTTCAAAATTGATGATATTGGTAGTCTTTATATACATGAGGTTGTTCGGTTGAATGGTGTTCAAAAGAGTATCATTTAAGACAGAGATCCTCATTTTAAATCACTTACTTGAAACGGTATTCAGAACGATCATGGATATTGGGTTTTTATAATCACTACCAATCTTCCATGGACTAATTTTCAATGTAATTGGACTATTCAGGTTCTATATTATATGGTTTTGAGATTATATTTTTTATTTTTTTGGGTTAATGGGAGAAACATATAGAACATGTGGATTTTTAATATATTTTTAGAATCTAAGAATCAATCAAAATGGAATCTTTTGAAGAATTATAGGGCATTTCATTCCATTTACCTCTTTGTGGGCTAGTAGTAGGTGAGTTATCACTTATTGATCCTGATACTATGTAAGATATATCTGATCATGTTGAGTTGATCAGGTAGGAGTTGGGGACAACACAGTGTAGGCAGAAATTGTATACTGTCCATATATGGAATTTGATTATGGCCATGATTTTCTCCATCAGGTGTTTCCTAGTTTAGGAAAATTCCATATAAGGAAAGATGGAAAGATAATTACTAGGTTTTTAAGAACGTTTGAGAATGTGGGAAGGGTTGGTATAGTGTCATACCATTTATCACTTACATAGAACTTCAATACAATGAATGGTATGTTCCAAGGGTTGTAGCTAAAAATATATCATATAAAACCTTTCCATGGGATAGACAATGTAAATGTCAATATTTGTGCTGATGCATCCTTTGAAGAGCATAAAAATGGGTTGTGGACTGTAGGGATGCATATCTTTGGGGTAGGACTATACTATTGGTTTGAGTGTAGTGGTATCATAGGAGAGTTCTTTATGAGGTTTGGGAGTGAGATTTCTGATATTCAAACATTGTGGACAGACTTCTTCACTGAGACACATTCTGATGTGTTAAATATATTACGATTGAACTTTTATATTGTGGGGAGGTTGTAAAATCCCTTATTATTTTGGTAAATCCATATTTTATATTTTTAGTTTAATACTTGGAGACTGAATAATTTTATTTTGGAGATGGAGGGCCATTGGGGGGGTTGAATCGATGATTTGTGATGTATGATTGGTTGAATTAATGATGTCTGAGTATAAATGGGTTAAGTGTTTTCATGGGTTATTGGTTTTTTGAGAATCTTGAAAAAATGTTCAAATTGTTTAAAAGTAATGTGGGATGAAAACCAATCTCTATAACATTTATTTTCATTGTAAAGGGATTGCACATCATTTTACTATTTGGGTGTTTCAATTAAATAAATCCAGGGAGATGGTTTTTTAGTGTAACCCATTAAAAATATTTACATGACATTTAACAACATTTTATTCTACGTAATTCAATGATTTACTATTTTCATGTATGTTGTGCTAATAAATTTCATTCTAATTCACATCATTTATTCTATAAAATATTCGACAAACAACATTGAAATGGAATGAAAAAAAAATTCTATAATTTAAACATTCTTTTTATAACCAAGCATTGAGTTATATTATATGAATATAAATTAATAAGTTATAAAATATATATGAAGGTACAAATATATATATATATATATATATTAATTCTTAAGAAATTAGAATTCAATTTTTAGTTATGTTATATTATTCGAAATAAAAAATGTTTCCTTCAAAAATGATTTCATTTCTTTTTTTAGAGAAATTTATATTTATGTTTTTCCACATATTGGAAACACATTTTAAAAAATGAATTTAATTTGTTAAATTAGTATGTAATAATTTTAGTATATTATTTTTTTGATATTTTTTTGAAACTATTGATTAGACAACGGGTAGTGAAAAAATATTTTTATTAAAACATTATTTTTGTTTCAGGAATATACAAAGTTAATTTTTTTAAAATGAATTAAATGTACAATTATTTCATATATAGTATTAATAATCCAATTATATTTATTTGAGTCAATTTTATAGATTAATTTAATATAAATCTTTTTTACACTTATGAATGAATTGATATAAAAATAGATTTTCCATTTAGTTTTAAAATGAAATTAATTTTTACCCCTTATAATGATTCAATTTTGAAAAATTAAAAACATATTTTAGTTTTCTAATTTAAATATCATAAATTGTTTTCTTTTATTGTTTATCATAATGAATAGTAACCATGCTAATTTTTTATCACCATAACAATTCGAAAACATGTAAAATTGTGTAAAAATTTTAATATAGGAATTCAAAATTTCATTAACTCATACCTTTTTTCTATTAAATGAGTGGATTTAAGAAATTTCGAATCATATATTAATAATACAACCACTTTTTCCAATTTTTTTTGTTATTTATCATTATAATATTTAAAAAATATATAAAATGTAACTCTTTCAACATTAAACTTCTCTTTGATGGTTAGATAAAGGTGAAAATAAGTTTTGAATTCATATTAAATTTTATATTGAGAAAAATGAAATTATATTTATGATGAAAATTTATTTCTAATTTTTAGTGACTATATCATTACATTAATTAGTTCTACAAAACCGACACGATATTTATTCATTTAATGGAATACTAAAATAAATTTTTTTTAAAAAATGATAATATAGATAATATTTGGAAGAATTATGTGGTCATAATAATTTTTTTCATGGTTATATTATATTATAGATGTTCTAAATCATTATATTTGAATTTCATCATTTTTTGGATTTTGTTGGAGTCCAATTAAATGAATAATGTCAAAAATTACAACAATGATATTTTAGTAAATAATTTAAAATTCATAAAAATGTTAATAGATACAAATATCGATTATATATGATATAAAATGTGATCCATTGGTAATTTATGATCTAGTTTCTACAATATAATAAAATTATAACCCATTATGTTTCAAACTGTTTCTACAATGGTTATTGTTAAAACTGGTTAGCTATGTGGTTAATCAAGAAGATAAAGATTCAAATAAAACAAAAAACTATATAAATCACATCATATTATGATATTTTCATATTAAACACATTTATTTCAATATATTTCCATTTTGAATCAATTTTAATATTAATTAATTAATTATATATCAATATTTTTAATAACTCCAAATGCATCATTTCCCTCCCTTAGAAAAGGACCCCCATTAACTCTAGTATTTACACATATTTTGGCAATAAATATGAACCGATAACTAACTATATATATTTTATGTGTCGTTATAAAAGTTCCATTGGTTCGTTTCACCCCAAAAGACCAACCCTAGGTTCCCAATGAATGGATATAAAGGAGCTCTCCTGTAGAATAGGTACGCATCATACCCAATCTCTTTCAATTTATCACTTTTATTACCTCCTCCAAATGTAGTGTATTTATAATTAGATAACAAATTAATTACCATAAATATTTTAAAATGATATTATTATAATTAAACCACAATTTGTATCTACATTTTCTTTTAAATTGGAAGGGAATGTACAATTTAATTGTGTATAACATTTGCCGTCTCTACATAGCAATGCAATTTATTTTGGATCACCTTATTTTGTGGATGGTTATTTTGATGTGCTTAATTATTTTATATGAAAATTATGAAATAATTATATTTATTGAATTATACGATCATAACTAATATCATACCTTCCAATCCTTTGGAAAATGATAATGTCGCTCTTGCGTATGTGTGAACTACCACCTTCTTAAAGCGATCTCCATAATTTTTCATTTTAGAATTAAATGGACAGTAATGAGGATATATTTAATTTAAATTTAACATATATATGATATAATAATGGATCTATAATTATGGATTATAATTTACCATTCTTCTGTTCCATATTATGAAAAATGAAAACAAAATTCATGTGTATGTACGACCTACCGTTTCAATGAACAATATAATTCATTTTTCTATATCAGCATTTTTTGGATAAAAATAAATATATATGAAATTTATATATGATATTTATATCCTTATTAATATTATAGATATTTTGGTACCATGATCGATGTAATATTTTCAAGACTACCAAACCTACACACACATGATAAATTAAGTATCTATCTACTATAACGATGATTTTAATAACAAATTTCTAAAAATAATGTGATAATTTGTTATAAGTAATTCATAAATATTACATGATATATGATTATTTATCTAAAATATATTTATAATAAATCGAAATTTATTATAGAGTACATTCAAATTCATAATAAGGAATTCATAAAAGAGGAAAGGGTTCTTTATCTCAATATTATTTCCTTGATACAAGTTTAATGTTATGAATCTATTTATTTATATGATGTGCATACAATACCCCATTGAAATTTCATATAATGTAGTCTTATTAATTACTTGTATTTAAATTTTCAAATCAAATTATTTTATCCACGGGGTTTTTTTTAATGTTATAAAATCAAGGATTATTTATTTCACACTCAAATCTTATCCAAGACGGTTTATGTTATCATCTTATTTCCTATCTTAAAACCATAATATTTTATTCTACATCTGTTATTTATGTAAATTTAATTTTTTTCCTTTTATATTCCTCTATAATAATGTACAAAAACAAGTTTTTATGAAAGCCCAAGATTGTTTTTCTACTTAGTGAGGAAAATTTTTTCTTTAAAGTCTATATTTATTTAAGATGAATAAAGTGTTTATTTTATATTATCTAATGAATAATTATATTAAATTTTAACTATTTTTTAATTTTTACAAAATATTTCAAAATAAATTTTCTTATTATTTTATGAATGAGGTATTTTTAAATTTTCACCAAATATTTGAAAGGGATATTTTTTCTAATGTACAAAGCATGAAATTCTATTATGGGTATAATGGATAATATTTGTTGTGAATATTTTTTTATATCATTACAAGAATTTTTAATGATTTTTTTACTATAATTTTTGGGAAATTATCAACTTTTAAATATTCATTTGAAATTGAGAGGAAAAATATCTCACGAAATAGTGATTTGGGTTTTTCATGTATTTTAATATTCATCAACAACCTTTATTGAATCTGAATTTTTTTACTGATGATACAATCATAATAAATCAACAACCATATTTTTCTGGATGGTTTCTTGATCTTTTTGACATGGGAAATTATTGACATTATGTATTCTAATACTTCTAATATGTATTATTATATATTTTTATGGTATTTTTGTTAAGTTTTATTATTTATTAAAATGATAAATGCTTTAAAACTAATATGCAACTATTGGGTTGTAGAATTACATAGATCATTGATGCATCATTACGTCTCATGATAAAAAATAAATTGGATATTTGGTTTGGGCCTTACCATTTTTTTAGAATTTTCTACAAAAGTCCGTGATGATATTTTAAGATGTATTGGAATAAGGAATCAATGATATGTTTTATATTTCTAGAATTATGAATTCCATCAATATAAAATCACTTATTGATGTCCATGTGATTATTTTTATAGTTATGATATCAGTGGATAATTTTCAATATCTTTTGATTATTTATAGGGAAATATTTGATAATATTTTATTTTTTTGATATTATTATTCATGAGAAAGTTATTTATTATATAGAAATATATTTTTGATTCACTTTTCCATATTTATTCAAGTCACATTCATCTACAGATATCCCTTAATGATCATCTGAGATCACCCTTTATTTGTTTCCTTTCCCATGGATACCAGGATGTGTACTATAATTGATGTGAAACGATATGTCATATGAAATAATGATTTCATCCACAAATATAATATGTCACATTTTATGTTTTCAAATGTAATATGAGATTTATGTATATATCTAGTTTACCAAAAACACTATACTATTTGGTCCTTTGGGAAGTGTTATATTTTTTCTAATGTCAATGTAATATTTTAACCACTAACTCTGGGAAACTAAAGTCCAGAAATTTATTATTGATATTATTGGAAATGTTTTAGATACCATAGGAACTATATTTTGTAAAAAATATATTTGAGAACATAACCCTATGAATAATTTTTAGGATAAGACTAAGTATATGATAACATCCAAGTGTTTTTATAATGTTGAGATTAAATGACTTTCCTTGCAGTATATGCATGTTAGGATACTATATGTGGACATGTTTTGGGAACATATTCATATAGGGGTAATAACACAAAAATGGTTGGTTTAGTATATCTTGGAAATAATTATAGTTCGTGATCATTGTGTCATTACCACACACTTGGTTTGATACAATTGGGGGATATAATTTGGTTAATTTACACATTAAATTTAAAACATTATATAATATTTGGGAATAGTTTTATCATTTGAAAATATACTCAAAATAATTATGCCTATGATTCATATAATAATTGTGCATAAATATTCCATTTATGTTAACTGTTTCAGTAGTATCATAAATATAAATATTTTTTCATAAAAATGTTATGGAATATAGTGTATTTTATAGTTTAGATACCATTCCTAGTGAAAGAATAGAATTTTTGTCAACATGTTTAATCTATGTAGATATTTCCCTCATGAACAAGTTAAAATGATTTTTTTAACCGAGAGGATTATATCTATATCCAGAAAAGCGGTATATGTTAAAATTAATAATCCTTCGTATATGGAATAAACTATTACATTATATAATTATTGGTTGATTCTAGAGTACATAATGTTGAATAATGATACTTTAATTAATGGAAGTAAAAATAAAATGATTATAGAACAAAGGATCAAGACCCTTGAAACGATATTTTTATCTTTGAGATGCAATGAATGTTTTAATTTTATTATGGTATAGTATTTTTTAAAGGATTATTTTGATCAATGGTGGTTATTTATTAACAATACATAGTAGGATTAGGAGATAGAAGAAATGGAATTTTAATATTTTAAAGACACGTTCATCAAAATATAATTCCTCTTGTGAAATTATATGATATGGAAAGTGAATTCAGAAATATAAAGACAAATGAAGAGGAAAGTGTATTTAATTTTGAGGTGAAATTTATATAATTTTCATGGCATGCTATAGAATACATACATAATTCGAAAAGTAAGATTGATCATTTCTTTTATAGGACATATCCAATACTATGAAGGGAATTAGTTTCTCAAAAATTTCCTTTAATATGATGATATGGTATAAAATTCTATTTGGATATAGAAATAACTATTAAAGACATATATTTTATAAGAAAATATAGAGAAGAAGAAGTTGAATAAGCACCAATGAAATGAAATGATGTTAAGGAAAATATGGGGGAGGAAATTTTATCAAGTGATAATTTTAGAAAGAAAAAATCTCACAATTTATTGAAGGTAAATGGATTTTGTTTCCAATGTAAACACAAATTCTATCTATCACCATAATGATATGGTAACGAAGAAAACTCTATTCCACATTGTACCATATGGAAGGGTATAGGGAAATACACAAATTAATAACCCAAGGATCATGATTATATACCTAGAAAAAAGATAAGGTACTGATTTTAAGATTATTCAACTACGAAACTAGATGTTTAAATCCATTAATTTGTGATAATAATTACATTGATCATTAACTAACACATTATTGGATTGTAGATCTATGTATATTTATTTTACATTTCTAGGATATAAAATCATCCCTACACACTCAGAGGAAATAATTAATAATAAAAAACAAACAGGAATATGTTTATTGGGAATTTTCAGTTACGTTGAATAATTATACGTTTCTTGGACACAAAGTTATTATATTTAAATTTTGTTGGGATATTATTTTAATTTTTGGGTGAAGGGTGGGGGTTAGTTATTCAGATTTATGTATTAGTAGATTATTTATAGAATAATATATCTAAATGATAATGAAATAAAATTTAATTCTTTTTCCTTTATTTATGTTGATTTGATGGTCTTTTATCCCCCCAAAAATTTGAATTTTTGTGGTAATTAACATTCAAATGCCCGTATTTTTGATCACTATATATTAATATATGGTTGGATTTTTATCTTAAATTTCTATATTTCAATATATCCCCAATTATCTCTTTATCAATGAACTCGAATATGTGATATTTTGAGTAACCAATACGTCTCCAACCCCAGCCTTTCAAAAGAATTTTCATTATTTCATTCTATAGTCTAGGTTCTCAAAAAAGTATTTTCAAATATAGAAACATTTATTGTCATGATAAAATAATAATGGAACAATTTTTATAATTGTGGTTGAATATAACTCCCCAATATTTTAAAATAAAATTATTATGTTCGATAGCATATACTATAGAAAACACTAAGCTTAAAAAACCATAAAATATTATTATTTAATTATTTACCTTATTAAAAAAGACACTGAAGAGGTAGGTAAAAATAGTAATAAAAACAATATTAAATATTTTTAAGGAAAATAATTTATTCAAATTTATTGATTAATTCTTAGGAAATACAAATTCATTTTTTAGTATTGTTATATAATGCTTCAAAAAAACGGTCTCTCCAAAAAGAAATTTTATTTGTTCTTCTAAGAAAATAATATATTTATGTTTTTACACAAGGAGAAATTGTATCTGATAAAATAAAATTTATTATATAATTAAAAATAATTAAAAAAATTGGAGTTGTTTGGATTTGTCTAAAAAAATTGATTATCCACTGAATTGTGAAAAATACAATTTTTAAAAAAAATAATATTTTTGATTATATATTGTAAAATTATCCATTTTGTTATAAAAATAGTTAAAATGTAAAATTATTTATAATATATTAAAAATAATCCAATTACTTTAATTGGAATCAATTTTATCCTTCAATTTGGTATAAAATCATTTTTATAGTAAAAAAGTCATTTTACTGACAAACGATTTTTCATTGTGCTTGTTTTTTTTTCTGAAATTTAAAAAAACCCCTTATATAGATTGAATAATGAAAAATTAAAAAAAATATCTCGAATTAGGGGCTTAAAATTTGGAAAATAGTTCCCTTTCATTTTTTGTCATTATGAAGAGTAGCCTTTGTAATTTTGTGTTGCCTTAGTAATGGTAAAATGTGTAAAATATGGTTACAACTTAAGGAAGGGGAATTGAAATTTCTATAAAACATATCATGGTAAAATTTTATTTGTTTATTTATTCCATGTAAATATATATCTATAAAAAATAAGAATATGGTGCCTTTTTTCATTGATATTGAGCTCTCTATTATTTTAAGTGAAGAAAAATACAAAAAAGACTTTCTATGGGCTTCAAACATCTATTTCATTTTAATATAAGGGTAAAAATATTTTTTTTACATTATTATGTTTTATTTTGCTGATAGTAAAATTATTTTATTACACTTCATATTTTTCGATTAATGTATTTAATTTTTTTAATAATATAAAAAAATAAACTTCATTCATTGTGTAAGGGTTTATAGTAAATATATAAAATTAGTTTTCTTTTGGTAATTTTTTTTATATTTTAGTGATTATATATTTACCTTAACCCCTTACACAATGAACGAACTTTATTTTTTAAATTAATAGAAAAACAAAATACATTATTTTAAAAATAAGAAGTGTAATAATGTTTATAGGAATTATTCATTTACATTAATTTATTTGATGAATATTTCATATTATATATTTATAAGATATTATATTTTAATTTAGTTTTTTTGTTGATTCATTCAAATTCATATTAATTTAACAGTGTTAAAAATGGAATTAACAATATCATAAGAAAACAATAATTTAATAAATTATTTGAAAATAAAAAAATATATTTAAAGAGTAATATATCTATATGTTAGGGTAAAAAATGGCATCACATGAACTTTTTTGAGTTATTTTTTACCTTATAAGTAAAATTATAATCCTTTTGGATTGAAAAAAATTATTACCATGGTTATGATTAAAATCGAATCACAATGATGTTAATCAACAAGATAACATTTAAAATGACACCAAAACATATCTAATTTTAAATGGATGATGATATTTAGACCGTATACACATTTTAATTTAATATAATATTATTTTATTATTTTTCCTGGTAGTGGAATAATTATTTATTTATTTTTTTTAAATCAACATCTGTCAATTCCATCCCTTATAAAAGGAAACCCACTCTATATTTTATTTAAACAAAATTAGAAAAGTAGATCATAAAAATGGCCAATTTCTTAGAAAAAATACTTATCGATGTTTTATAGGTTCATTTCTTCCCAAAATACCAAACCTAGGTTTATTAATAAATGTTATATTGGAGGTCTTGGAGAGAAGAGGTAATCACCATACCCATTCTCCTTTAATTTAATTATACTTCAATATTCACTAAATCATTATTATTTATCATATAAATCATTTTAATTACAATTAAATGATAAAATAAATATAATAAATAAATTTAAATCTTATTATTATTATGAAACCACAATTAAAAACCCTTTTTTCAATTAAATAAGATATCAAATTATCTCTCATGTGTGTGTACAACTTTCTGTGTCCACATTGAGATATAATTTATTTTTTATCAAAATATTTTATGGTTGGTATTATCATTTTTTAATTCTTATTTATGGTATTTATGAAATATTTCTACTTTGTTATTTATAATATCATATATACCATATCACCTTCCAATCTGTTTGAAAATGATGACACAGCTTGTGCGTATGTGTAGAATACCACCTCCACCTTACAATTTTTTTTTCATTTTCACATTAAAATGATGTTAATAAGTATTTATTTAATTAAAATATATAATATATAATATATAATAATAATAATATAATGTTTAATTTCAATTTACCTTTCTTTCATTAAATCCATTGGAAAATGGATGTAGCATTCATGAATACATATGACCTAACATCACCATTAACTGTTTTATTAATTTTTATATATATACGTTTTATATATAACTATTAATGTATATATATTTAATATATATTATAATAATATAATGATTAAAATTATGGAAATTATGTAACAATGATAAAAAAGTATAATGAATGAAACTATTGAACCAAAACATATGTGAAAAGTGATGAATGTATGACACGAAACAATAATTTTAATAAAGTTTTATTAATAAATGGGTCATAAAAAGGTACAAGTAAATAATATATTGTATGATATATACGTGTATTGTTCTATAAAATATTTATAATATATATAATACAAGATGTTTTATCACATACAATGAAATTTAAACTTGATGTAAGGTTTTTTCATTACCATATAGTTTTGCTGAGACATGTTTGATGTTATACACCTATTTATGTTTATGGGGTGTATAAACATCCCTGTTGACATTTAATATCTTGAATATTTTTTTAATTATGGGTATTTGATTTTATAACCAAACTCATTCCATCGATTGGTTTTTTATTTGAATATTACCCAAGTGGTAATTGTTTGTTTTATAAATCATCATTCATGATTGGTTATGTTTATGTATCAGTTAGAGAAATTATTTTATATTTCACTATTAATACGAATATTATTTTTCTCCTATATTTATTTATGTAAATTTCATATTATAAATTTATATTTATTTGCATAATTTTATTGAAATAATTTATTATGGAAAATTGACTTTATTTTACCACTCGGTAGGGAATCTCTTTCTTCCATGACCGTGGTTTTGGTAAAATTATTAAATAATTTTTTTACTATTCTCTACAGATTTAATAAATAATTTTTACCTATGTTTTATTTTTAAAAAATTGGTTAAAATAATTCTTCTTTCATTTTTTAATGATGTACATTTGACTTTTTACCATAAATGGGAAAGGAAAATCTATTTTAACATACAAAAAACGAATGAATTTTCCCACCATCATTACTAAAAGTTATTGTGAAGCTTAATTTGTAAAATTATAATATTATTTTAAAATAAATTCCTCTCAATAGTATTTTGTATATTTTTAGATTTTAAATGAGTGATTTCAAAGTGAAAAGTGTATTTTATTCAAAAACCATTCTAGTAGACTTTTAAAATAATTTTAATCTATATCAACATCCATGGATGAATATTATGTATTAATGAGTATATTATAATATTTTACTACCAAAAATTATTCCCTATATGGTTTATGATTAGTTTTATTAGGTAAATTATTGATCTTCCATATTATTATTCTTCTAATACTAATAATAATTGATTTTTAAATCATGTTGAGTTAGTTATATTGTTTATTCATATGATGAATGTGCCTGAAATATTATGTGATTAGTGTGTATTAAAATTACATAGAGCATAAATTCATTAGTATATTTCATGATAATTAATATACTAGATTTTTTATGAGGCCTTACCCATTTAGGCATATGCTTTAGCATAAGGCCTTGATTATATTTTATGATGTATAGTAATAAGGCTTCGTTAGTAAGATTAAAATGTCTTCTATTATGAATTTCATAATTATGAAATCAATTATTTAGGTCAATATGATATTTTCAATAATTATCATAACCTTAGATAAGATTGAATCTAATGTGATTACTTATATGGAATAATTTTATAATCATTTATTCCTTCCATTTTATTCTTCATTATCTTGTTTTTTAATGAAATTAAATGGAATGTTATTTTATTATTCATGATTTATATATTGATAATTACTTACACATTTTATAGATAAATCACTCTATGTAACCCCTATAAAGTATCTAAGATCACTTTTTATTTATCTACATTTTTGGGGGCGTTAGGAAGTGTATAATGATTGATATGCATAGATACACTAGAGAAAGTAATGGTGTACTGAAAAAAATTCATTATTCTATTATATATTTCAAATTTATGTTGATATTAATGTTTCTATCTACAATAATAATACTAATAAATTATTTAGTACTTTGGGATAGAATCTCTTGTGTCTAATAACAATGTAATAATGTAACTGTCAGCTCTGAGTTAATGGATTTTTTGTTTTTCATGAGTTAAATGGATAGTCCTTGAAGACATAAAGTTAAAATAAGTCATTATAAATTTTAAGATAGATGTAATTGTATATTTTTAGTGGCATTCCTATGTAGTATTTCTAATTTACATAAGGAGGATGTAGATGGAAAAGTTAAATTTGCAGGGAACCGGTTTAAAGAGGTTCAATGTGAAGAAAAATTTGTTTACCTATGTAATATTCTAAAAAAAATATATTTTATATTTTTACTAATATTTATAATATTAAAAATTCTAAATCCCCCAAAATTTATAAAAATATATTAGTAAACAATCGATAACTTGGTTATCAGACACATCAATGAATATGATTTTTAGGAGGGTATGAATCTTGTAAAAAAAATATATGACAATTTTCTTGTTTATATGTATTTTATATAAGTGTATAATTTGTTTAAAAAATGATACAATAGTAATAAATGACTTGATAAGATTAAATTTAAAATTGGATAAATTTTTTTAAGAAAAAATTAGTGTTTGTTAAAAATTATACAACACCTATTTCACACCCTTAGGTGTCGCTGCACCAGTCCACTGGGTCTCTCAATAGTGTCCAATTCAATGAATTATCTATGAAATATTCATATTAGAATCATATCAAACTCAATAATGTGTAAGGTTATAATATTAGTATAATAATGATAAATCCAATATTTCAACCTATATATAGAGTTTGGAATCAGGTGTAGAATGTGAAGTGTTCACCTCTCTAGGTTAAATACCAAGATGAAGGGTGGTGAATCGGGGTATGAAAGATTAAAACAACCATTCTCTTTCTTTTTGATTCAGTGTTAAAAAACCGCGGTTATCTCTCCTTCGAATAATATATATATACAAATATTAAAATCATGTATGAGACCCAACAATTTTACATGGTTCACCCATATTAGGACAATCTAAAGAGAATATTAATGAACTTTTCTAATGTACCAAAATCACTAAATCACACTGGTGTTACAAATTTCAATGTATAATAATTATCCACATTGTATTAAAAACTTTCAAACTAGATAATTCAGTTATAAATCTTCTCAAATTTACTCATTAATCCGTAATAATAATCTTTTTGTTATTTATATCATCATAAATTTGATTCATACTAATATGGGTTGTACATAAAGCTGTTATTTCATTAAAATTTTGAATTCCAATTTTACATAGAAATTCATGGAAATTCCATTGATTTTTTCACAATTTTAATTCATGTAACTATTATTCAACTTTACCACAACATCCATAATTTTTTAAACTCCCATATTCATGAAATTAAAAAAAATATTAATTAAACATCATCATTCACAAAAATAATAACTCTTTTATTTGTGTAATTGATTTTTTTAAAGTATTTCTTATAAGAAGAATGTCCATATATTTTATTAATGAAATTAGAGCCCTAAATTCATTTATAATCATTATATCTAAAATGGATGGTAATGAAGAATTATTTATAAATAGTTATGCCCCTTCAAACAACTACATGTTGTCAACTATGAATTTTGGAAGCATTTCACCCTAAAAATAAATGACCCATCTTCTAATATTATCTGTACTAAAATAATCATCTTTAAAAAATCTCCCTTATTAATGTACCATATTTGTGAAAATCTGTGATCTAAAAATTTTCCAATGTTTTTTGAAACTCTTATTTTTCCTCAATTATACTGTTCTAAATTTCTAAAAATGTCACTCATAAAACCTCAATTTTTTTTTATGAAAATAATTTTATCCTCCTCTATAATTTCATACCCAAAAATCGTAAAATCATGAGAAAAATCACTACCTTAATAAAAAATACTGATTGGAAAACCTTTATCCTCTTCTAAAGTCATTCCTTCATGAATTTCACATGATATTGTTTATTTTTTATAATTTACAATATGATTTGTTAAAAAAACTATGTCCACAAACACATCACTAAAAACTATGAACCATATAATTGAAAATTTTGTTCTCAACAATCTCCCCCTTTTGATTTATTGAAAAAACATAAACCTTCATTAGTAATTTTTTGAAAAAAACATTAATATATTATTATTCAACAGTCAATTAAACTCTATAACCCTAGAAAGTGATCAAAGACTCACTGAAAAAAACTATAATCTCAAATGATTCAGTTTTTGGTGTGTGAGATAAGAGTAGTATTTATATTCTATCAACGAATCACATTTTAATTTAATCCACTAGTTGAATCATTCTAACTAATATATACCAAATCATGCTCTCAGTCCTAATTACTACTCCCTAAACCAAACATGTTAACTTATTTCCTCAGAATCACAAAGTTCCCTCCATCCATGATTTATCTTCCATTGTATAACAACTTCTTCCTCATAAAATATTACTACTAATGGTACATTCTTTCAGCCATATATTTTATATAGAAACACAATCCTCTATTTACCATAATACTGTCATGTGTATGTGGTTAATGTATTTGCATCTCTCCACCTAAAGTTATTTCCCCCCATGGTAAAAAAGATAAATGTACACTATTTTACGGTCTATAGCAAATTAATGAATAACTATTAGCATATAAGGAAAATTCAAACACACCTTGTGGAGTGGGGGTTCTATATATTTATAATTTAAGCATGGGGGTTGACTTATCTATGAGATACAAAATATTCCATTCAATTGATTCCTTATGTAAGTACATTACCATGAGGTCTATGACATGATGTTTTCAGGAATGTTCTCAATCTAAACTAGCCTATACTTCAGTTTAACCATTATAAAGTGAATCATGATTTCTATGTTCTTCATCCTTGAGTGATGGGTGGGATTTTTTTCATCATATTAATAGAAAATGAACTATCACAATTGATTATTATTGAATAATTCACTTCAAATACCTTGTCCATAAAAAACTACATTATCAACAATAATTTCATTAATGATTGAGTGGGCATGATATATTCAACCTCTATAGTAATCAATAAAATATAGTCATTTTTATTTCTCATCAATGAAATTATTAGGAAATAAAGATAAAATGTACCACTTAATTTAGAATCGATTTCATTTTATAAACCTAATTGGTAGAGTTTTTGAATCCCATAATATCTTGTTCTGATGTTGAATTATATTGAAAAACTAAATCCATAATGACTTGGTTATAATAATATATTATTTTACCTACTAAAAAGTGAATTTATTTTGTATTAAATTGATATTATTCAACTAATAACATTAAAAAAATATAAGTCTATTACACTAATACAAAAATAGGCTCCCAGTGATTTAACTATATACTATGAAATTTTATGATATTCCATTGATATCCATTGAAAACTTCTTATATTTAGAAACCAATGTTTTCATCATCTTATAATCTGCCATTACAAATATTATCAAAAACCCATTTGAATATTTATACTATGAGATGAATATATTAATCATTACATGCATAAACCATTGGAGAATAAAAAATATTATTTCTCAAATCATTGATATTTAAAATTTTAAATTCATTAATTATGAAAAATATTTTCACTATTCTTTATCTCATTCAAAAAATTTAATGTCATACACATACACTATCACTTTAATACATTAATAACCATCAGAATTAAAATAGATATTATAATAAACTCCATCTCACTAAAAACAAAACTTATTAAAGTATTTATATAGTCTTGAATACTATTCTTTTGGTGCCTAATTGAACCACATAAAAACACATCACCAGTCAAAAACATCATTCACATATTCATATACATGAAAAACCGCCACCTTTCAATGTATACATCTTTTCTATTACCCCATTTAAAATGAGGAATTTATGCACATCTAGAAATCATTTATTTTCCTTATCATTATTTTTGATATGTATAGTTTAATTTACTCTACCCATTCCATGATTTTAAATGGATCATCTACATTGATTCCTTAAATTTTGGAGTATTCTGTACACCCCAGTCCTGATTGTTTTATATCACATTATCATATTAATTCAAATTTTTATAGAAGACCCTATTTGGATTTATGAATTTATTTACTAATCATCTAAAAACAATATCATATGTTTGATTCTTACAGATTTGGTCAAGTTATTCATTCATCACCTAAACCTATTTCTCAACCATAGAGGATTATTAAAATCACATCAACTCTACCATAGAAAATAAATATGTTTACAGATGTGACTTGATTATTATTGTATTTAAAAGTTCCCTTAAATAATCTAGGAAATTACTCATTTAAACATCATCCAAACTCATTAGTTTCTATATAGATATAGTTTTAACTTCATCCAGTTCATAGATAATTTTATCTTCTAAATATTCCTCAATCCCTTATGTTTTTCATAATAATAAAAACACTTTATCACTTTACCTTTAATCATCTAACTATTTTTCCGAATATTATGCGGATTCTCTTTTATAGTTGAAACATTCCATTCATTAATCCATCCTAGATGCTTAGTAATACAATTATATTATTTACTCTTTCCTTAGTAGAAATGGATAAGTATTTCACCACCATGTGGATATCTCTTCATATGTTTCTCTTTATTGAGAATAAAGAGAATATTTCTAATGATATGAAAATATTTCATCACTATTTTATTTCTATACCACAAGCCATATGGAGTCTTATAAACCATGAGAAATAATAAATCTCTGTTATAAATTTAAACTAATGTCACTATTTACTATTTTATAAAATTATTTGGGGGTAATTTAATGATAAGAATACCTTTATCCATATTAATTACGATCTGATTTATCCTTTCAACTACACAATTTTTCAATAGGGTTATAATTACTAATACTATTTTCCATATCACATGCTTTTAATACAATCTCACACAGAAATAGTTTTGATTTCTATGTCATTATATTTCTAAAATTTTGGTATCTTTAACCCATGCTTCTTTAAAAGAATCCCCCAACACAATTTAATGTCACTAAAAACAATGGACTAGTTAGTGATAATAATTGTCCATTATATATTGCTAAAATCATTAATGAATATGTCTATAGTACCTATTCCCGTGAATGAACCTTAATGATATCATTACACATGCAAAAACTTACCCAAATTCAATAAAACTTGTTGAATTATGTTTTTTTCTTTCATTGATTCCAAATAAACTTTCCTTGTTGAAAACAAATCACACAAGTGTGTATTATCATGTGGTAATATAGCAAGAACGTATAATAGATCTTTTATCACAATATAATCCATGTATTTTTGGTTTAAATGGATAATTTGTTTATTAATGTGTCTTTTTTCTTATACTTTGAATAAAATAAACATGAATTATTCTCAATGGAAAAGTTTGGGATTACCCTTTATATAAATTCCATGAAGAACAACTATACCATTTTTTCCTTGATGAAACATGCCTTTATGGTAATGTTTATTGCATTCCCAGGGTTACATAGTCGATTGAATAATAGAATGTTGTGATTGAGACTTTCATGAACTAATACATCTAAATGTATCATATATATTTTCAGAAAAATTTGTATTTCATGGTTCTAATAATATTTAGGATACCATAATTTCTATATCTAAATACACCTTCCTTTTTATGCATGAGGCTTCGGAGTAGAAGATAATTTCCCATAATGAGGGAATTTCATCTCGTAATAAGGATCTATAAAATAATATTATTTGATTATTTTGGGGAAATTTATGTAAATAAAACCATTTCATCTTTTTTAAATCTATATAATTGATTCTACAGTTGGTGTTGATTTAAATGATTGATATTCATTAGAAAATAATTAACCAACTTCTTCTTGAATAATAGAAGATTGATTTTTCATTTTCTACCCTCTTAAAGATTCTTTGAGTTGCTACATCTGTACACTTTGGGTAATCATAGAGAAATTATAAAACATTATTAATGATAAATATATATCCATATATTCAAATCATCATCACTAAAAAATTACCAAAAAACTTTTCTAGAATATTAAATTATGCATAGATTCATTTTTTTCTCTTATCCATTGAATACATTTTGGATATGGAATAAAATCTATTAGAATTTACTATAGCCCAATGTAAATCACTATTGACAAGAGTAATATTCTTGTGTTTTTTATAGAACTTCTTATCCATTTGGATCTCTGATTATTTCAATTCTATTTCATAACCAAATTAACCATCAACTTTGCAGTGGGTTCATCTATCCTAAATTCAACCATTTCATTATAATGTCTCTTTTTTATTCGATTTACATTCAATTTTATATTACTTGGTCATCTATGTTCAATTATCACATTGTTTATCACTTATATGATATAATTTTTTGATGACCTTCCAAGAGGCAAGAGTCTCTCTGGAAGTTATAATTTTTATCCAAAGATTAAAACTTCCTCCTCATGACATTTAATTTGTTTAACTTTATCATTCATTTTGTTAGTAAGACCATTTATAACCCTATAGTTTTCTTTAACATTATTTTTAAACTCAATAACCTTTTTTGAGTTATTGATTTAAAATTTTCAATAATTTTCAAGAACTCCAACCTCTAATCTTCCAACTTTTACATATAATGTTTAGCATAATGAACCACTAAATTAGATATCCAAAAATCAATATCATTACAAGGTGACTTTAATGTTGTTTTATGATCAACCATTCCATGCTCTTATACATAATAATTATTAATCTCTTCCATTTTTTTTGAATTTCCAATAACTAACATGGGATAATATTATTTATGATCTTTAGAGTCCTAAATTTCTTCTTCCATAGTTTCCTTTGAATTAGCGTCTTCTTGTAAAGTTGTTTATTATTATTAAATGTGATTTATTTTATTATTATATATCATTTGATTTTTGAAAAATATTTATTCCTAGGTAATTAATTATCCTTATATTCATAAAAAAATATCTTGGGACACTTTTCCACAAGGTTACCAAAATTTCCAAATTGAAATCATGTGAGTTGTTGTTTCCATTGGAACATTTCCTTTCAACTTTATATGTTGTTGTTATGGAATGAAATGACTTAATCTACTAATTTTCCCCCAAATCATCCTAGATGGTATGTTTCATCAATCCTTTTAATTAAACCTCATTTGAATATCCATTTTTTATGGCTTCTTTACTGTTATTTATAATTTCATATATGAACTGAATATGATGATGACTACCCAACATTATATATTTTGGATTTTTATATTCATAAATAATGAAATTTGGATTTATTCAATTTAAAAACATCTTCAATAATCATTTGCTGATGTTTAAAACTTTTAGAGTTTCTCCAAGATCATGCATTTCCTCTACAATAACATTTACATGATCAAAGAATTCATAAGAAAGTTCATTTGGGGAAATTCTTGCATCCACATTCTTATTCAATGAAACCTTATATTTAGCTTCTTGTAAATTTTAGAAAACATAAATGTTAATAATTCCATATTTCCCATACAATATGTACTGATTTACACGACATCATCATGAAATAGATTGTTTTGGATGAATTTCCACCTAAATCACAGATTATTTTATCATCAAGATCTCGTTCATTGCATATTTCATCTAATAAATCCACACTAACAATACTGACCAAAATAAAAAATTAGATTTTTCCCATATGGTATGTGCCAATTTAAACTGCATCATCATGAAATAGATAGTGTTGGAAGAATTTCCCCTAGAAGCATAAATTTTTTTATAATATTGATCTATTTCATTAAATTGTTCTTCTAATAATGTCCATATTAACCATACTAACCACAATTCCTTGAATAGTAGTTGTATGTACATCCATGGAAAATGATCAAAATTTGTCATGCATCAAATAATTTATATAATAATGTTGTTTTCATGTTTTATTATAATATTTTTCTGACTTATTTCTATCATAGATTCCAAAAAAATTAATACTATTTGCATTATCATTTTCCTCTAAAATTAATTTTTGGCCCCACAAAGAAAATACACAAAGAAGAGGGGGTGAATCAGGGTATAATGGATTTACACAAATACCCATTTTGATCTTGTTTCATAAAAACTCTATTATATATATATATATAAATGTAATATATAAAAAAAATTAAATGTATACAAGATTCATATAAATTTTACTTTGTTCACACTAGCCAAGATAATAAAAGATGTACAAAAAGGCAATGTTACAATTCACTAGAATCACTGAATATAATAAATTTTACAAATTTTGGAGTAGTCCAATTTTCCCTCCTTTTTTACAACCATCCATAATTTAGAATAAATTTATCTCTCATTTAAAATAGCTCAATTATCTAGTAGAATAATCCTATGTTGATATTTATCAAATTTGATTTGATTCACACAAAAAACTATTTTGAAATCATGATCTTCTATTAGAAAATCATTAATTAGAATTTTCTATTGAAATTTTACGCAATTACCTTAAGGTTTAGTCAAATTAGGCTCTAAAAAAATTACATAGCTTTCTTAAAAATTTAAAAAATTTACATGACTCAAAATTGAATGAATATTTAGAAAAATTTTACAATAAATCATTATTTATGAAGAAATGTGATTTATTTTAAAAATGTTATTCATATATATTCATCATGTTAATAAGTATGTTTGTATATCTATTACATGAAATTAAATCCTTGAGATCATTATTATGTCTTCTCCTCTCAAACATTATGGGGGTATTATATTATTTATAGTCATGAATGACCCATTACGCAACTCCAAACCCATAGCTCAACATTCTGGAAGCTTTCCACTCATAAAAAACATTAGACCAATTTTTATTATTTTCAGACTAAAATACAATATTTTAAAAAATTCTACTATACAATCACCATAATCTTGAAACTCCATCTTCCAAAAAAAATCCAATAATTTTGTGAAACTGTTCAATTTCCTCAAACATTGTGTAAAAATATTAAAAAAACTTTCATGTAGATTTTCCCTTTTATTAAAAAGAAGAAACTCCCTATAAAAATATAACCTTATATAGAGATTATCCTTCTTGAATTAAAAAATTATCTCATATACTTAAGAGATTTGATGACATGGTTTTTGAATAATAATCTACCTTATTAAGGAAAAAATCTAAACATGTTGAACTTAGAAAATGAGGAATTTTTACCATTATCATGTTTTTTAGTCCCTAAAGATGATATATCACAATTCGTATGAGGATATAAAAATATGGTGCATAAAGCTTCAAATATTTTATAGGATGTTAATATATTATAGGAAAAATTAGTTATTTTTCAAGGAAATCAAGTACATTGTAGTTGAATTGGTATCAGAAACACCATTTAAAAAAGGTTTTGTCTTTGTTAATGGTTGAAATGTGAAATTTTGTAATTTTTGTAAATCCATTACATAGAAAATATGAAAATATTTTCATTAGAATCATAAATAAGTGGTATAAATAGATTCTTGTGGACGGAATATTGGTCTAATGAAATTTAATGGTGCTTATTTGGGATAAAAAGCTATATATTGGGGAGTAAACCAGCATATTTATTATTTCATCATGTTGGAGGGAATTTAAATACGAAAGAACCATTGTTTTGAGTTTTGAATTCTGATATTTTAATTGAGGTTTTGAGGATGGGATGTGTATTTGAGAGTGATTTCAATGAATTTCTGGTGCTTTTGTAAACATTTGTTGGTCTAGGTGGAGAGTGAATAGGGGTAGTGATTCATCATAACAGGAAAAATAACACTTGGTACATATGGGTGGATCATTGGTTATAATGTGGGGTATCAATGGGGTAGTATGAACTAGGTAGTTTCCAAATACATTGTAAATTCTTTTTGATTCTATGTTTTACAGAAATAAAGATTGATCAAATTATGATAATGGATGAGATATTTATAATAATAGATATTCTCATATTACCAAATATATTTAATTATATATCATTTTTTTGTGAGATATGGTATATGGGTTGGGGTTTTAGAGTAAGTGTGTTGTTAATTAGAACAAAGAGGGTACATAATATTTAGATAAATTAGGATATCACTCTTAGGATTGGAACCAATTCCCTAAATTATATTTTGTTTTCAATTTATAATTACCTTGATTTCATGTCTCCATTGTTATATTGACTATATCTTTGTGATTAATTACAAATAAATATCTAGATGTGTGTTATGGGATAGTCACACATGATAAAATTAGAAATTTTTTATATTGGTAAACCATTTTTGGATTGCTATGGAAGTGAGATCACCATCAGTATTTGTTAGAAATCAATTTAAAGGAAAAAATGATAAATTTTTTATTTTAGTAATATTGATCAGCCTTTTGTATACTTTTTTATCCCATTTAGGGGATGTATAATGCTCTGAACCTGATCATCCAGATTCCATACAAAAAATATTTTGTTTTTTTGTTTTTATAAGAGATAACAAAAGAATACATACTACATTATATATTCACGGAACATTTTTGGTCTATGTTAGGAAGGATTAGATAAACCATACATTAGAAAAGAATTTATATATATAAATAAAAATTAACTAATAAGATTAATCTAAATTAAAACCTTAAATGTCCTTGGAAATCCTAAATAATCCTATGAAAAAACATTTTAACAACACGTGACGTGTATAAAAATCATAGCAAGGGATATAAATAAAGAAATTGTTTGTCATGTGATAACATAAAACCTAATAAAACCTCTTATCTAAAAGATAAATAGAATTCATAGAACAATCCAATAGTTTACATCATACATATTTACCATATGACACCGACAATCACCCATAAACATAGAATAACCATTCAATCCACTTGAATATCCTTATTAACCAATGCATTGGAAAGTTATAATGGGGATCACCCCTCATATCTTGAGCTATAATGGGCTCAAACCAAAATATATTGACCAATAATGGGGCACACCACATTATATGTTGAGAGAAAATGGGTTCAACCTAACATAATTTTATCTGAGGAACATATAATGAATAAAAAACTTTTTAACTCATTTAGTACCATGAGAAAAACACATTTAGATTTTCAATTTTTTTCTCTTTTTAAAAAAAAATATCACCTCTAAAATCTAAAAAAATGTGCACTAAATAATGAAATAATAAAAAAATTAATGAGTCAAAATATAATGGAAAAATCATAGTAATAAATAATAATGACATATGGAGAATCTAGTCATGATATATATATATATAAATCCATCCGAATTTTATTATAGGTACTTTTAATAGGATTATTAAATGAATGTACCTTAAATATATAATTGGAGTGAGAATTAATAGAATGGAATAGATATGTTTATACACAATAAATACTCATAATAAAAAAATTTATAAACAGAAAATCATCACATAAATAATCTTATTACCACATAATGACTATGGTAAAAGGTTAACCTAAGGAATGGAAATTGCGTTACGAATTCCCTTACCTCACATTCATCTTTTTTAATACATGTTTAAACCTCCCGTATAATTATTAAAAGTGTTTTATTAATAATTTATTAGAGAATTATAATTTTTATATCACCTTAAATGATCATTTTATAACATCATTCCAAACACCTATTAATAATATTTTGTTATTTACATTTTTTTGGGTGTGTTATTTACATGGTTTATATTGTTGGTTCATAATGTATTTTCATGTCAAATGGAAGATATTTTCTTAAAGTATAATGAGTTATTATTAATATGTTTGATGAATAAAATAAAATTTCATAAATTATTATTTTATCATATAGTATGATGAATCCTTAAATAAAACTATAATTATATTTAGATCATTTTGGAGGTTCTTCGATAATCATGAAAATGTTTCATCATATACCTTTCATAATATGCATATAAGTTAATTAAAGAACATAATAGTGGAAATATCATAAAAATTAAAATATATTTTTACCATTGAAATGGTTTTACAACTAGCTTTGAATGATGTAATGGTAATTGAAAACATATCATCCATGATTTTGGTAAATCAACACATCAAGGACAGTGTTTTTTTTCTGAATAAGAGGAAAAGAAGAATGAGTATGATGATGAATTATTACATAGAAAATTTGAAATATTGTAAATATATGATAATCGATCTTTAATTTCTATTGGATATGATTAGGTGAATAGAGTATAAGAAAAAAGAACTCAAAAGAAAATACAAGAAAAAGAAAGAGGATTTTTACGTCGTGATCCCTTCTCTAGGAGATCCTCCTTAAAGTCCATTAGTTTTGGATTTATGGTGAGACCAAAAAGACTTAGACATGTATTATATAGTTTGGATGAATATTGGGGAGAATATAGAAAATTAACAAAGATTTAGTGTAGTGATAGGTAGAGGGGTTGATGGGTGGTATTTATAGTGGAGGAAATGAGGTGATTTCCATTATTTCTACCATTATTTTAATATTTTTCACACAATACTACGAGTAGTCTTGATGTATTCTACCCAAAATAGTAATGAGTGAATTTTAGATCAAACCAAAGTTTCTTACATCATCCCTGATGCAAGTAATAGTGTATTTAACAAATATATTATATATATGATAAATTACCCTATTTCACTATTCATCAAGAATTCCAGTATTTTAGAAAAATCTCAAAAAACCACCCTAAAAAGTTTTACACATTATGAATTCAAAAAGGAACTCTATTTTATGATAATAATTTTCTAAATATTTTTATTTTTTATTAAATAAAATACTAATTTATATGAAAAATTAAAATTTCAAAACTATAACCCATTTTATAACACCATGAAAAATTAATCAAGGATTCATTAAATTTTCATATATCTATAAGAGAATAAAATAATAATTTATGATTAAATTTTATGAAAAAATAGTTTCATTTATATAATTTAATTAATGAATAATTATAATTAAACAGTTATAAAATACAAATATGACAACACTTATATATTTAACATATTATGACTTATAAGATACCATTTTTATTATTAATAATTAGTGAGGTTATAATTCTTTTGGTCATTTAACTATTCATAAGGGTAATATTACCATTCAAAAGAGTATGTTATTATTCATAAGGGTATGTTACTATTTATAAAAAATGATGTTGGTCTTATCAGACTAGAAATATATTAATGATCACAACCATGAATGTCCATTTTTATAAAATCATTTCATATATGTGTAAAAATAATTATTAACTACTAGGTCTCATATTATTTATTAGATCATTTAAAAACATAATGTTTCATTTTAAAATCATGGGATGTTACATTATCTCTTCTAAAAAAATGAAATGATCCCTCACAATTTGTTAATTGTACTTATATTTCTGAATTTAGAAATTTTTAATTACAAAAAACTATTATATTATATATACATAATTTTAAAAAGATAAAAATTATATTCTATCGCTAATTTTTTTTAAAAAAAAAGTAATGTTTAATATCCATTTTTATAGAATGTTCCTTTAATACCAACTATAAAGCCTTGAACCCTCTCTTCTGAATTCAATACTAAAACAATAATTCTATTTTTAATAAGATATAATAGAATAATAAACCATACACTATACATCTGAGAACATTTTTTAGTCTATTTTCTAGAGAATTAGACAATACCTTACATATATTGGACCAGAGTTTTAAAAATTAATTAGCAATTCACAAATTCGAATATTCTACAATATCACATTTAGTTTCATTTGAAACTATAAGGAATCCTATGAAAAACATTTAAAAATCATGGGAACTGCACAAAATATCTCAGTAAGGGATATATATAAATAAATCTTTAGACAAGTGATAATATAAAACCCAATAAAACCAAATTCTTAAAGTTCATAATCATGAATAGAAAAAATCATGTAGTTTCTATGGGAAATATTTACCCTATCACTCTTACAATCACCCTTATAAATGGAATAACTACTAGGTCTACTTCCATCTATGGAGTACCCAATGCATTAGGAAGCTATAATTGTGTTCACCTGTCGTATCTTGCGCTATAATGGGCTCAACCCAACATATATTGAGCTATAATGTGGCTCAACCCATAATATCTTCATCTATAATTCTATCAACGAAATATAACTATTTAGAAGGAACATATTATGAATAAAAAATTTGAAAATTCATTTAATCCTTTAATAAAAACGAATTTAGATTTTCAAAATACACTTTTTTGTTAAACAAAATCAATTCTAAAATATAAAACAATTCCAACAATAATGAACTAATGTTAACAAATAATTAATATTTCAACATATAATGGAAACATCATAGTAATTAATCATTATGAAATCAGGATATACCCATCATGCCATATATATATATATATAAATAATCCTTGTGAATTTTATTTGAGAGACTTTTAAAATAATTTTAAAATTAATACCCCTTACTAATTTAATTGAAGTGAGAATTAATATAATGTAATGGATATTTGTATACCCCATAATGAAAAATAATAAAATATAATATAATAAAATTCCTCACACAAAAATTCTTATGACCGCATAATGAATAAGATAGAAGTTTACCAAAATCATGTATATTGGGTTAAAATTTACCTTACATCGAGTTTGTCTTACTTCAAACAAGTCTAAACATTAAGTATGATGGTTAAAAAATATTTATTAATAATTTATTGAAGAATAATAATTTTTTAAAACCTTATATTATCACTTTATAACATCAATCCATGTATTTATTAATTATATTTTGTTATTTAAATTGTTTCAGGTGCATTCTTTACATGGATTCCATGGTCGGTTCTTAATGGATTTTCTTCTCAAATGGAAGATAATCTCATGAATTAGAATATGTTGTTTTTAATATGTTTCAATAACATTAAATTATACCATAAATAATTTTTTAACATATATAATTATGAATCATTAGATGATCTATTAATGACGTTTAGATCTTTTTGGCATTTTTTGATAATCATGAACTTCTTTCATCAAATAAATTCAATATAATGTATATATGATAAATTTATAACATAAAATAGGTCATATAATACAATTTAAAATCATTTTTGACCATTAAATGGTTTTAAAAATACATTTTACATAAGTAAAAGAAATTTAAAACATATCGTTCATGATTTAGGTAAATCAACACATCACAGATAGTGTTTCTATTTTTTGAATTAGAGGAATAAAAGAAGAATTAAGGTGATTAATTATTCTGCAAACATGATAATAATATAGTATATTTAAGATTATTGAGCATTCATTTCTCTTGGATAATAGGAGGTGAATAGATTATAAGAATAGAAAAATAATTGAAACTAAAATACTAGAAAAAGAAAGAGGAATTTTACATATTGATCCATTCTCCTACAGATCCTCCATAATCCCTTTAGTTTTGGCTTTATATTAAAACAGAAGGTCTCAGACATGGTTAAGATCCTTGGGAAGAATATTTGGATGAATTTATCCAATGATCAATGATTGATAGGTGTGAGAATAAGAGGGGGTATGAGGGTGGTATTTATAGTGGAGGAGAGGAAAAGTTATCCATTTTTTTAATCATTAGTTTAATATTTTTCATAGTACTTTGAATATTCTTAATTCATGTGACCATAAACAATAAATATATCATTTCATTTCCAACCAAAGGTTCATACATTAGTAATTCTACTGTGAATAGTTTATTTAACATATAATTTATATATATGGTAATTACCACATATCAATATTCACCAGAAATTATAGTATTTCAGAAATATCTCAAAAATGCACTATAACAATTTTTCATTGTGTTGAACTAAAAAATTAACTAAATTTAATGATAATAATTTTCTAAATACTTTTAAATTAATTTTATTATAAAATAATAATTTATTCAAAAAATAACAATTTTAAAACTATAACACATTTTATAATAACTTGAAAAATTAATCATTGTCTCATAAAATCAACTTATAACCGTAAGACAATAAAATAATAAGTTATGATTTCATCTTATGAAATTACATTTTCATTTATATTATTTATATAATCATAAAATTTTATTTAAATATTTATGACTTACAAAAACACTAACACTTATATAATGACCATATTAGATTTTTTTTATTATATATTCAATGGAGAGTTTACTATTAATTTATCCATTTTTCTAATAATAATGGCCAGAATACTAGTCATCAGAGTATTTTACTGTTGATATGGTTATTTTAGTGTTCACAAAATGTTATCAATGTCCTATCAGACTCAAAATAAAATACTATTCGAAACAATGTATATCTGTTTTTTGAAATTCAATTCATTGAAGTTGAAAAATCATGTATAACTATTAGGTAACATAGTATTTATTATCTAATTAAAGAACATAGCGTTTCATTTTAAAATATTCTTATGTTATAGGATGTTCTAAGATAAATCTAGTTGATTGATCATCTACTACAATTTTTCCTTATTGAACCATTTTAATTTCATTAAGGGATTAAGATTCATGTTTTTTGAGTTCCCATTGAAATGATATATAATGTGTATTAAAGAATTGATGTTTTTCTTTATATATTTTATGGATTAATGAGAATGGTAATATGTTTTAAATTATGACAGAGTGATGGGTGGGTATGGGTGATGGCTTCCACTACAAGATTAATGCTAGGTTTGGATTTTGGGAAATCATATTGGTATACCAATAAGAATGGAGATGATCATTTTTTTAGTTGGAAACTATAGAGTAGGATTTATTTTGGGTCCTAGGAGACTGATTAAGGATTCTTGTTTGATTATGATTTAATTTTGGAGTAGTTCAACATAATGTGGATTACAAATCAGAGTGTCCCATTGAAGGATACAACCTATGAGATTGCTGATTTAAGGGTTATGTTTTGGGTAAAGTATTATATTCATAAAAAGAATGAAGTCTTGGAATAAAGGTTATGATTTAGGAATCTATCATGGCCCATCCCCACTATAACCCCCTCTTAGTCCAGTGGTGAAGATAACGGTGACCCTAGATGCCTCGATTCAACAGGTTATGTGATCTAACTTGCACTAAGAGTGTATAACACACATATAGTAGAACTCACTCTCATAAATCATATGACATAATGAAATAACCCATTAATTAAATAAATTGGAATAATAAAGAATAAAAAATATCCAATATATATCCTACCACTTTGATTCCATTTATTTATATACAATTACTTATTTTATATCCCATAATAGGTAAAATCTTAAAAACACAAACACATACACTATAACAAAGCCATATACCCCATCCCACCACATAACCAGAGGAAAACCCTACAATTATATTACCACCTCATCATCACATCACCTTCACTTCATAGTATACCACAACAATAATTTCATTACATCATAACATATTGTAAGTATGAAAGAGTGTGTAGGTATGTATTTAGTATTCTATATAACCATTTTTCTAGATGTTCATGGTACATCTAAAAACTAGGACATCATATGAGATCCATTATGGTCACTTGAATTGTGTAGTGGTGTGAGAGATATACAATGAAATATAATAAATATATAGGAATAAATAACTCTACTAAACTAGGAACCATTTCAAATATAACATCCCCAAATCACGTCTCATTATTATAATTCCACCTCCACACAACTTCAAACACTGCCACCACTGAACACATCACAAAACCCCGAAATGACTACACCTGAATAAAAACCCTACCACAAAACATCCTTTAATTCCACCAACATATCTATTAATAACTAATGTATTTAAATTAATTTAATGTTTAAATTTCATTATCTGAAACATCACCCAGACATCACTCATTCACATATTTTAAATTTCAATTACTATATTCCAATTCAGCATTTAATTTTAATTATTATTCATAATGTTAATACCTCTTTAATATAATTGTTCACTTGTGTAATAAAACCAATGTCGAATTATAATCTAATTTTTTTTATTAATTAATAACTTACCAAATAATGAAAACTAACATAGACTTAACATGACATTATTGATAGACCCAACCAACAACAAACAACCAACAACATCATCACTAAAAGCTTCATAATAATAAACACATGATCCCAATTCAACCACATCAAGCCACCATTAAAAAAATACTATTATTTAATCCACTTACATAACAACCCAATCACACTATTACCACAACTATCTTTATAAAAAATAAATTGACTGTAACAAAAATCTAAAATATAAGCATATTGGAAATACAATTTTTTAATCATAATTTTTCATTTAATTATCAATTCAAGCTATTTATAATAATATTATATAAATTTACAAATTTTATTATTTTATACAATTAGCAAATATTAATTAAATCCTAATTTGGATTATGTTTTACCACAACAAACACACACAAAAATTCTGGACATACACATCATTAAAAGAGAAACAGTAATTATATAATGAAATTTAAATCATGAAACAACATACATTTCACTTTTCCAATTTTTATTTCATATTTTATTTTCATTATCTTAAATTGATACATTTTAACACATTAATTAATGAAAAAAACATGTCAACTCAACATGTATTCTTATTAGAACAATATAGATTCTAAATCATCTATCTAAAACAAGGATTTTAAAAATTACAATAGAGATAAAAAAGAAAAAAATAATTTATTAAATTCAAAATTTCACATGAAAACCCATTGAAAAATATGAAATATTCCCCTCCATTAAGACATCCAAAAAACACCACCATAACTAATTACAGATCCCCTTCAATAACATAATCAAGAATGAAAAAATATGTAATATAAAAAGATATAGAATAAAGGAACATTGGATCTTAAAAGATTAATTATAAAAGTTAATGGCGTAAGATCCACCGGGGTATGTTCAAGGGAACCAAAACAGAGACTTCAAGGATTGTAAGGCTTATTATTTGATTAATATATACTAAAAAGTAATTTTAGAGAAAAAAATTATAAATAAATTTATAATACTATAATAAAACTTTATGAGAATCTAACCAAATCATTGCGACTCTCAATTATCCTAGAAATGAAATCCATGAGATTAAAAATGGCCATATTAACATATAAAATAACTAAATATTTCCTTCATTAAGACAAAATTAAACACATAAATGATATAGTGGAACATAAATTTGATTTTTTCTCTTATAACCAGATATAAACTATAATCTACCATTAGATAATCCAAACATACCTCATCATTTCCCTTAGAACAACCACAACATCAACATAGAATAATGTGCTCCAGAACAAACTGTTTCACCAAATAACACCCAAAAATTTATTTTAGTCTTACACATGGATGAATAAATTTAACAATGAAAAATTAATACTAAAAAATACCATCACGATGTAGATATTAACCACAACACTAATGCTTCTAGAAAATAAATAAATTTCTCAAGATTTTGAAATCCCACACAAATAGATAGGCCTATAATTCCATAACTATATCATGGAAAATTTTAAATAAACCATGATATATTGATTTCCAATGAACACCATTATCTTTCTCAAATAAAAAAAATCTATTCTACTATAAGCCACCATTAAATGTCCTCTTTTCACCTTCATTACCCCAAGGAAAATACTTTATGTCTATGATAATTGTATCCTAAACATTAGATACCTAACAAATGAATTTATCCTAAAATATCATTAAATAATTTGAAGAATAAAAAATGAATAAAACCACCCCATAATATACCTCTGAAATATGAAATTTTCATTCATAAAAGGAAAAATACATCATAAAAGGAGAATAAAACCATCAATCATATCATAATGAACTACATCTAAACTATATGAATAATTGTTAAATAACCAATGATATTGATGCCAAATATATAAATGTTTATAGAATTTATATTCCTCAAATCCACAATTCTTCTACAAGACATGAACTAAATTAATTATATACCCTTTTTAACCTTTTCATAATGATACTGAATCATTGTATACCTCTCTAAAAAAATTACATACTCATTATTATTTTTATGAGTATTATAAATAAATATCAAATATTTTTATAAAAATATTCAATACTGTTAAAAAAATATTGCCAAGGAACATAATGGTTTAGTGAATTTGGAGACTAGGTACACAATCTTTTTATTTAGTGAATGATATTCAACTTATCCCATAAATATCTTCACCTTTTCTTCATAAACATGCCTATTTAAAATATTTATAAATAACATGTGGAATGGAAAAATATGGAAGGGAAATATTAGATTCTCTATAAGGATAATATTTAGAGATAATATTCTATGGTCATATTAAAGAATAATATAATAATAAAAGAATTATATCTTTAAAATAACATACAATGTTCATAACCAAACTATCATATATCATTAAATTGATTCTTGGGCTAAAGCATTATCATTCCAAAATAAAAGATTCACAAGTGTGTAAAATCATCATTATTCATGAACTATAATATCATGTAATAAAAGTGTGGAAACAATTTTGATTTATAAGCCATTTAATATTTCAAGGATAACAAGAAAAACCATTATATGTAGTATGTAACACCCATATATTGTTTAAATATGAACATATTGTATGATAGAAAGTACAAAAAAATAAGATTAGAATAGAATATACTATCCTTAGTCATTATTATAAGTACATTTTCATATAAATTCAATCACGTTGATCGATTTCTATTCCCATTACATTGTGTTTAAATATAAAATGATACTATATTAAAATATTATTAATTAAAATCACCATTATATCCAAGCCATTTTGTCGGCTGGTATGAATAATAAAAACTAAATTATTAAAATATTATTATTTACACATGTATTAAATAAATAAAATTGGTATATGTTTATTAAAAATAAAATAATAATCATCTCAATGTATAAGAAATGTCTTCTAAAAACATTATTTTTCTAAAACACGGTTTAACCGCTCTTTGGAAACAAATACTATATTGATTTTTTTATCAAATTTAAAAAATTATTTTACAAAATAAAATTTTATTTTTAATTAATAATTTTTAAATTATCATAGAGGGTGGATATGAGATTTTTCTTAAATGAATATTTTTTTATTAAATAATGAAAATACTTATTTTTAATAAAAACTACCCTATTTTTTATATTATTTGAATGGTTAATTGAATTTTAAATTGGTATTAAATTAAAATTTTTAAAATTATATTACAACCTAACTATTTTATTTCACATTAAATAAATTTTTTATTTAATTTTGATATTAAAACCTCCAATACTTATATAAATTTACTTTTTGAAAAAACTCCACATTATACTTCCAAATATATAATATTTTTTCATTTGGATGCTTCTATGAAGAGAGTGTAAACATCAATCTCAGATTCTTTTGAGAAATTTCAATAAAATTTCAGTGAAGGTCCCATATCTCCATTTATAAAATCGAACTCTATATTAAAATTTATTGGAAAAAATCAATCCTATTGGATCAAAAAAACATGAAAAATTATATATCCAACATCTGTATAATCATTTTGGAATTTCTATAATTTCCAAAAGACCAACACCAAGTTTTAATGGGGAGATCCATAGGGGGATTCTCTTAGAGAATTTAATTATCTGAAAAATGATCTTTAATTTTCTTTATTCATTTAAGATAATAAATTATGTATTAAAATATAAAAATTTATCTAACATATACTTATATTTGTATGTAATAATATAACTCTATCTCTACTTCCATTAAATTGGCAATGAAATCATCGATTGTGTGTCAGATAGACTACCGTCGTACGAACCAATGTTGTTCATTTTCCATAAATACATTTAAAGAATTGATAAAATGATTATTTTACCACATTTAAATTCTATATATGATATTAATATATTTATTTTATTTTAATATCACATATAAATTTTTTTACATTCAAAACTGTTTCAAATACGATATAGTTTCTCATTTTTATATTGTATTATCGCTTCATGAAGCGATGTGATTCGTTTTTCACTTAACCATTATATGGAATGTAATATGGTTAAAATTAATGAATACATGAGATATATATGATATTATATTTAATATATAAAATTTACATATCACTAATTTTCTTACTCTATCACTCATCGAGTGAATTATATCGTCACTCGTGTGTTTGTATGACCTATTGTCCCCATGAAGTGACGTGATTCATTTTCTATTTAGAAGATTCCTAAAAGTGACTAAAAATGTATATAATAAGTAAATATAATATTTATAACATTATTATAGTTTGGGAAATTGTATATATATATATATATATATATATTTATATAACCTATTCATAAGAAACAGATATTTCAGGAAATGAAAGTTAGAGAGAACAATGCATTTAACACACAAAACAATGAAAATAAAAAAAATATATTATTAACAAATAGGGTGTTAAATGTTTTAGTAGGATCAAATATAGTATTTTAAATGTGAATATTTTTTTGATATAAATTAGTACCATTATTAAAATCATTATTCAAGAGGTATATACTTGTATAATGGAAATCAAACCCGAGGTTAAGGTTTTTTATTGCACTTTTACTTTTGTTGGATGTATACCATAATCATATCTTATTTACACTGTTTAGTATATCTAATTAACATTTTCTATGTTATATCAAGAATTTATTTTTCTTATTAGAACTTAGTTTTTCTAATTTTTTCATTTCATTTATGGGGATTATGATTTCGATATTACGAAAGTGGTAAGGGTGTGTTTCACAATCTAATCAATACTTGAGATATATTTGTTTATGTATCCCATGGGAGAATTATTTGATATTTCAATGTAAAATTAAATATATATATTCTATTATAATTATTAATGATATTTTTATAGTAATATTTAATTTTTTATATTATTTGGAACTAAAAATTATTGACTAATTTGTTTTAAGAAAAGAGACCTTTATTGGTCCTTCTAGATGAAAATCATTATTCATTAAAAACAAAATTGTCATAATGTTTGATAAAAATAATTTTATCTTTTTCTAAATGATTTCTTAAAGAAATTTTTATGATTCTTAATTTTTATTAATATTCTTAAAGCAATCCCCTAGGCATTTTAAAAAAACATTCCCATTTGGATTTGAAAAAATAATTTCAATGGAATTTAATTTAACTTGTATAGAATGAATGATATTTTCCTCCATCATGACCACTCAATCCTTTTGCATCACGGGGATTTGCTCTTGACCAATCCAAAGCCAAGATTCAACATGTTATGCTTGGACTGAATCACCTAAAAGATAAGTGGTTGTTTATAGAGATTAACACCTGAGCGATTTTATCCGAGCCACCCCAAGAGTTTGTGACATTCGCATACCTTACCCTTAGGACTTATGTGGGTGTTATAAGGGGTTATGTAATAGGACCCTAGAACTATAATTATTTTCATTATTTTTGAATATAATAAAGAATATACATTCATTATATTATTGTTACTTTGTTAATGTTTTTAAGGAATCAATAGTATTTTTATATAATATTTAATTAAGAAGTCAATTTTTTAATTAATTGATTATTTAATTCAATAATATTTTAATAAATGATTAATAATAAATTACATTTTATTAAATTTAAATTTTAGTTTAATTTCTATGAATACAATTGTAATTTTTATGACGGTTTGAAAGCTCTTTTGGTCAAAACCCATGAATTTTTTATAAATAGTGGGTATTATTTTAGAATTAAAAACTCACCTATTTTGAAAATTACTTATATAAAATTAATATTATATTTGGATTCATGACATCTAAATTATTCGATGAGGAATTTTTCATAATTTTTGTATACAGTCGAATTTTTGTGTAAAAATTAAATATCATTTAAATATATAATGTGTTTTATGACTTTATAATTACCAAATAGTGATGTAATAAAATACTATAAAATGACAGTTTAAAAAATATATGATTGAACTTTAAAATAATGTGATTTTAGAAATTTTTCAATTTATTTTACAATGCCTCCGTTGACCCTCCATGACATATAAAACATTTTAACATTTGAATACGCTTTCCTAGAAAGTGTTACTCACCTCCAAATAAGAAAGCCCAAAATTGTAATGAGTTCAGAAATTAACCTTATAAAATAATTTTTTCGAATAAAATTTGTAAAAAACCCTAGGTAAAATCCATGGTCTAGTTTTTTGTTTTGATTGGTTTAATATGTATTGTCCAAAACCTAAATAGTAATGAATTGCCTCTCCATTCCTATATAAAACCACTAAATCTCTCATACCTCTTCACTCAAACCATTTGGAACATGACCATCTATAGACCTCATATCTCTATAATCCAATAATGTTTCCCCAAGATCGCATGAATCCTCTCTCAAGCCTCTCTCAAGCCTTTTGGATCACACTTCCAAGTAAGGGATCCTCACATTCCTTCTTCCTTATTTATGTACAAGTTTCATTATATTTTTATTCCCTTTTATTTTCTATTATAAATATTGGGGGTATGATTTAAAAACTTCCCTATACTTCAATACTTTTGTTTTAATTATGTGATTCCCCTTTATCTCTCATTAATGAGACCCATTTACACTCGTTACCATGCAGAAATTCCGTAAGGGATTTCTATCTCCTCATTTACATTCATGAAATTTTTTCTTGTTAGGCATCAATGTTCCATTAAATATGTGGGGATATTATGTCCAATGACCCCATAATATTCACTTAATTTATAAATTATGAGAGACCCCTTTCTATCTAATGATCCTATTTTAAGATTTCTATTTGATTTCATTATGGTGACGAAGTTACACCAAAATTTCCACGCCAAAATCACATTGTAAAGGAATACCATACCCATTTCTCTATCAAAGGTATTCACCATTATGAAAATTTACATGTTTATTATTGATTTACATTAATATTTTTCACATATCTTTATAATTTAATATATTATTATGTTTAACAAATCCATGTTTTTTGATCTATGTGGGAAACTTATGCATGAAATGAAATGATTATGAAGGGTACACCCTAATAGCGCTCTAATGCATTGGTTAATGATTTGTATCATGATACATCAAGTAAAATGAATTTTGACACATGCTAATTAATGTTCAATGAGGGCTTACTCATGCTCCATGTGAAATGATATTTGGATCATGCTAATATCATGTTAAATGTTGTTGTCACATCCCCATGCTATTATAATCAAGCTATATCATTCCATTATTTTCATGTTTCACTTATTCGCCATTGATATCTCTATTACCAAACATGTATAGTTTTCTTCATTTTATACTACTTTACTCCCTTTTTGGTTTTTATATCTTACCCTTTTATTATGTATGTCCTTAAGTTATCCTACACAATGATAAGTACATGGGAATGTTGTGGTCTGGTAAAATTTGTTTTCAATAAAGATATAGTATTTCATGGACTAAGTTGTCATGTAATGTTTCTAATTTCCAAAGACAATAGACCTTTCGATACTCAGAGTTGTGTTAAGTACATGTTTTTGTAATAGTTAATGTTTTAGTGTGTAATAAAGAGAAAGTTTGTTATACATTCAATATAGCTTACACACAAAATATATACACAAGTATTAAAATTTAATATAATGTAACTATATTATAATGGTACCTCAAACAAACTTCTCACTGGACTAGTCACTTACATACCCTAATTATATACATTTTAGTGTTCCCATCCCTTCCACATCTAAATATCCTTGTACTATATGCCCCATATCAAACACAATCATATAATCATATACCCCTACCACATAGTTACCTTTTCAATTAACCACCATCACATTTCATGATTCCACAACTATAACATCATTCGATAATGGAATATACGATATTTTGAATATAGGGTAGTGAAGTAGAAGAATTAAACCATTTGTATCACCCATATCCTCTATATTGGGGTCATATCTATAACGCCCCGACCCCAGCTACCCAGAGTCGGTGCATTACTTCGTAACATTGTCATGATCACAAAAGATCAAATATCGAAAAACCGATTAGTTTAGTAGCCTTGGAAACACTAGATACATTCGTAAATGTTACATTACATCATAAAGTGAAAAACTACAATAACAAAGTCTTCATATTCCACACTCATATCCTCTTCTGACTATCTGTGCAGGTCATTCATAAAATACTTCTTCACATCCTGGAAAATAATAAAACAATGAAAGGGGTGAGCTCAGATGCTCAGTAAGGATAACAATAATGCGAAAGCTTTCATAAATAAACATTAACATTAAAGGCAATGTATAACTAAAACAAAATCCTTTTAAACATGAACTTCAACATAATATGGCAAAAGTAAAATGAGATAATGCCATTTACTTATTCACATGGATATTCTACTGGTCGAATAATCACATGCAATATCAATAACCACTTTCATAATGATGGAATGCATAATGCCAGACTATCATAACCACGTAGTCAAGGCCTCATGCCAAGACCACAAATAAGATTTTTTCAATGACTCGTGCCAAGACACTAGTTTGTCTCATGAGACCTGCCGATGCATCGAGGAGCTATAGTGGGCTCCACCCGTCACTTATTAAGTCCAATGCATTCCTCATATGAATAGGTTTAAACATATCATAAACCATAACATAATCGTATCACATAAAACATGCATAAAGGAAACATAACATTTCCACATTTCAATCACAAGATATCAATACAACACATTGATATAATAAAAACACATTCAAAACCATTTTCAATACCAAAATAAAAGAAAGTTAAAACTTTGTATTTATTTTTCATTAACAAAAATGATGGCTTGTAGAGGAAGCCAAAACTCAAATAATGGTCACGGCGGCAGAGAAGTCGTTGTCTCCGCATAAGTATGGAAAGAAAAACATTCCCTTTTTGTCGTTTAGTAAAACGCTTCATATAAAAAGATTTCTTTTGAATAAACATAAAAGTCAAAGGGGTTTATACACCGTATAAAAGAAAGTTGTGTATAAATCCAAATATGCCTCAATGAAAGGAGATTGAGACGAAGTCCTTAAAAAATATAATTTTAAAATAAAATAGATCTATTATGTGTATTCACTAGAGGTATACATAAAGAAAGTAAAAATACAAAATAATACCTAATAATATCATGACATAATTTGAAAGTAGGAGATTAACCCAAAGAATGGAAGTTGGGTTAATAAATTCCCTTACCTCGTGTCTGACTTGACTCAACCATTCTTTAACCTCCAGAATAATAAACTAGAGTTAATATATACCTTATTAAGAACAATTTTTAATTTCATTATCCTTTTTATATCACTTATTACAATGTTATGAACATTATGTAATTATTTAAGTTAATAACGGTCGTTTTGTTGATCTTTGGTACTTGAGTCAACAATAATCTTATTATAATTACAAGTTGTTTATGTGGTAGAATATCCATTATCTCCAGAATTATATTCATGATTTAGATGTCATATATATCATATATATCCAGTATATACATTTATAATATTACGTAACATTTAGAGGTAAGAAATGAAATGCACCGTTCATGGAGACGGTAAGCCGTACGTACGCATGAACGCTACTTTCATTTCAATTTCATATTTAATGGAACGAAATCATATTGATATAAATGTATAATATAATTCCAGTATAATATAGTGTATAATACCATTTACTCCATCCTTTATACATCCCACATATGGCATTAACGATTCAAATCACTTTGAGGGGGCGGTAGTCCGCACTTCCTAAAATGAAATTATCGCGTTTTACCCATAATGGAAATCATAAAGTATGCCATAAATGAGAAATACAGAAGCATAAGTAAAACATAAACATATTATATATCATATATAAAAATAGTGACATCTTAATGGCCACATTTGAAGGTGTTATATGAGTGTTGAACAATCATCGTTTCGTGAGGCAGAAATTTGCCATCCACAGAAACAGTATGTTCTTTAACCATTAGATGTAGGTGTGTGTAAGTGTAGCTCGAATATTTATTATAAAAACATCCTAGTATATTTAGGATACTGGTGTTGTTACAAAATAAATGAATAAAACTAGTTTAGGGGGTTGGAGAAGAAAAACAAAACAAAACAACATTAGAGAAGACATTACCTCAAAATCGGGTAACTCTTTTTGATTTGATCCAAAGGCTTCCGTGGGAAGAGTTCTGCCCAAAGTGAGGCTTCTAGGAGTAATAGGGGTAAGTTGGAAGAGTATTTGGGTAGAGTTTGGCCGAGCAAAAAGGATTGAAAGTGTGAATAAGGTGGTAGAGGTGGGGGCCTTTTATAAGAGGAGAGGAGGGGCTCTTTTGGAAAGATTGAAATGTTACATTACTACACAATGCTTTTCGGATTATAAAGGTCCCACACATAAATAATTCGTGTCTAAGGTGATAATGGTTCTAAATCTACCCATCCAATAGTCTTTGGACAAGTGTAAGCCTTGGATTTTACATTATCTTTTTATTTTATTAAAATCGTTAAATAATGAGGTCATCGCTGCATCATAATGATGTCATAAATAATTTAATATATTTAATGTCTAAAAATTATAAAAAAATACTATGATGTTGGAAATCATTTTAGATTTCTAATGAATATTTATAGTCAAAAATATGACTTGTATAACTCCATGTAAAAATTGTTTTAGTAAAACATTTTATGTTTGTGTCATTTTTTACTTTAACATTAAATAAAAGGTATTTATGTCATTTTCTAACTAAAGTGGCTCCATGGGGTCCCCAAGTTGACCCATGGGTTGTCTTGGTCGTCCATTACTCATCCAATAGGAGTAGGACAAGTTTCAAGCTCATATCATATTATTAATACATTATTTTTACCTTAAACTACACTAATTACCTCTAATCGCGATTAAGAACTTAAAAGTTACTATTCACCAAAAAATTATTTTAATCTCATTGAACCACATTTTACTTCTTAATGACAACCATGTATGTTAGATTTTTGAAAATCAAATCACAGAAGTGGTAATATTTCATTTTAATGAAAAATCAGTTTTTAACAACCACTTAGTGGTTTCACTATTCATCAAAAATTGAAGTTTTTCATAATAAGGCCAAACTTTTACCCTAAGCTATAATTGATATTCCGAATTCAAAAATGATGTCTATTTTACAAAATTCCAAACATATAAGTTGAATTAATTAATTTTATTATTAATTCCCGCTGTCACAACAAATAGTGTGTTTTTAAGAAACAATTTATATCAAAAGATTGGCAATTGTTTATGTCCAATTTGAATGTTAAATTAATTCTAATGACCACCATTGGATAAAATGGTAAAAATATATTATAATTATAATTTAAAACCACTAAATAGTATAATTTATCACAATAAATTATTTTGATTAAAAAAGTTGTTTTAAGTATTTTTCATTATTCATAAAAAATTGAAAGTTCTCAGAAAGTTACAAAAAATTCAACTTAGGATAATTTCGATATTACGAATTCAAAAATGAAGTCCATTTTGAAATATAAAATTTCTATAATTTTAAAAAGTGGTTATTACTATTCATAACGGCTACTTTGATTAGTCGTGGTGTTTCAGAACTCGAAGTTGCGTACAATGCAAGCTATTGCATTATTGAATGAGAAGCGTATCGTAGAAGCTCGGGGTGTTACATTCTCCCCTCCTTCAATAAATTGCGTTCTCGCAATTTGAAATTTTTCTTTGAAAATAAAAGGTTGAAAATAGAAAATACCTTTGTGGAAAACCCACATCAGAAATAAGTTTAATAAAAATATAACATTAAAAGAACGGAAGATAAGTACAAAGGTCACCTGAGATAGACCATACAAGGATTCTATGAAAATATGGATATGGAGGAGAAACAAACCATCAAGGTCTGATGGAGAGTTGTATAAAACAGGATTAGGAGAACGTTTAACTATAAGAAAATCGCAAACTTGTGATTGGTTAAACGATCATTGATTCCCTATTAGGAAAAGTTAACCGACAATGTTTTTGTTTTATGTTACCTTTTATAAAGTTGAGGAATTTATTTGGGAGATTTACTAAGAACGTAAGGGAATATACATACTTTTTATGTATACTTTCATTATTTAATAAATTTTTACCACAAACCCACCTTTAATTCTAAAAGGTAATACAACTCAAAAATATTCTATTTATCCTAATTGTATAAGGTTCCAAATATTAACACATACCATTTAGATTAGTAAAATTGTTCTGTAATAACCAGGGACTTCTTATAGGCTAGTGGTAGGTAATAAAGGCTTGTCGCACTATGGTTGTGGGTTCGATTCCTGCAGCTTTGTGCGACGCGACGGGTTATGCCCCACCCTGCAGGTTGTCCTTTTCCTAAAACTATAGTATTATAATATTCAAAAATAATCTTTATAAATTTTTAACCTTAAACAATACTATCCAAAGATCAACTTAATCCACTCCAACCTTAATAGTTATCCAAAATACCTCTGTCCAGACATTCTCTAAAAGGTCTCTAAATTCCAAAATCAATTGTAACATCAGATTCCCCAAACAAAGAAAAGTTTCTATTATTTTCACATACTAAAAATATGATTACCTTAATCATATTAAAACCTTACTGAAATCAAAAAGTACTGCAGTACAATCCTTATATATATATCACATTATTCTAATAACCAGAATATAATCCATGAGTCCAAAAGCACCAATACATTAATTATTCTGCTTCAACTGTAGTAACAGCATAAAATTTTCCTTGATCCCTTGGCCTTTTCTGAGGTAAGTTTCCTTGACGGTTAGGAAATTCATTTGCATAATGCCCCATTTCTCTAAAATTGTAGCATTCAACTTTGATAGCCTATTTCTTCCCCTTGCAATCACGAGCCTGGTGACCCTTTTCTCCACATTTATAACAAACTCCCATTCCTTTTAGGCAAGTACCAGGGTGATTCTTCCCACAATTATCACATAATGGAAAATCCTTCTTTCCCTTTTTCCCTTTATCTATCTCTTGTTCCACCATTCTCTTCTTCTCTTGCTTTACTTTGCTGTCATAAGACTTAGAGAATTCCTTTTCTGTCTTGATAGCACACGAGACAATATCTTCGTATGATGAGAAGGATTGTGATACTAATGATCGACAGAGAAATGGTTTTAACCCATCAAAGAAATGATCAATCTTACTCCTTGGGTTACGTATATAATCGGCAGCATTCCTCGCTAACCTTGTAAAGTTAGCCTCATACTTTGTGACATTCTCATCCTCCTTCTGCCTTAGACTGAGAAATTGCCTTTCCATATCTGCTCGATGGTCACGAGGAAAGTATTTTTCTAAGAAAATCTCTTTGAACTCCCTCCATTCTATATTCGATACGTCATCATATTCCTTTGTGTTTTGAATTAGTGACCACCATTGATCGGCATCTCCAGTGAGGCGGTAAACTTCCATGACAACTTTCTCCCTTTCACTACCCCCCAAGGCATGGAATATTTTCTCTAAGGAATTTATCCATTGCTCAGCTACTATAGGATTTGTACTCCCATTGAAGGTTGGTGGTTATTGCCTCATGAAACGGTCTAGCATTGATCCTCCACGTTGCGGATCAGGGTGCTCCATACGAGTAAGGTTATTATTCATAACCTGAGTGAGTTGTCCCAGTATGGTAATAAGTTGATCAGCACCAGTTGTATCTCCAGATCCACAATAATTATCTTGAGCAGTAGGGAAATCCCTACACGGAGTGCGTGCATTGATACGGTTTCCATTCCTTCCACTAGGCGACATTTCTAATCAATGTCATAAACTAGATTAGTTTATGAATTAAAATACATAATTCCATATTTGTAAAACACTTTACATAAATTGAACTATTTATGGATATAATCCATAATCATAAAAAGAAATGTTTTCTTTGATAAAGTATATACTAATAACCCTTCATAGTGGTTTGTAAAGAAAATGGGAATTATCCTAAGCATATCCCCTAGGAGTGTCTTAACCAAGAGTGCAGCAAGGCCCGTTGTCGTGCACCAGTTCCCGTTCGAGTCTAGCTCAAAGCGGTGTTTTCATGTTTTACCCCTAGGTACATCTATGCCAGAGCCGCCTCTACCTACTCGTATCCAGACAGGGATGTATTGCTCGGAAAACTCACAAAATATATATAATACCAAAATTCTAGGAAGTTCTTCTATACTAATCCTTAAAGTCTATCTTCGGGCTATGTGCTCTATTCAGAGTTTATCTAAATATAGCTTCCAAGGTTAGTACTAAACTGTCTCTGATACCAACTGTAACGCCCCGACCCCAGCTACCCAGAGTCGGTGCATTACTTCGTAACATTGGCATGATCACAAAAGATCAAGTCTCGAAAGACCGATTAGTTTAGTAGCCTTGGAAACAGTAGATACATTTGTAAATGTTACATTACATCATAAAGTGAAAAACTACAATAACAAAGCCTTCATATTCCACACTCATATCCTCTTCTGACTATCCCTGCAGGTCATTCATAAAATACTTCTTCACATCCTGGAAAATATTAAAACATTGAAAGGGGTGAGCTCAGATGCTCAGTAAGGATAAAAATAATGCGGAAGCTTTCATAAATAAACATTAACATTTAAGGAAATGTATAACTAAAACAAAAGCCTTTTAAACATGAACTTCAACATAATATGGCAAAAGTAAAATGAGATAATGCCATTTACTTATTCACATGGATATTCTACTAATCGAATAATCACATGCAATATCAATAACCACTTTCATAATGATGGAATGCATAATGCCAGACTATCATAACCACGTAGTCAAGGCCTCGTGCCAATACCACAAATAAGATTTTGTCAAGGCCTCGTGCCAAGACACTAGTTTGTCTCATGAGACCTGCCGATGCATCGAGGAGCTATAGCGGGCTTCACCCGTCACTTATTAAGTCCAATGCATTCCTCATATGAATAGGTTTAAACATATCATAAACCATAACATAATCGTATCACATAAAACATGCATAAAGGAAACATAACATTTCCACATTTAAATCACAAGATATCAATACAACACATTGATATAATAAAAAAACTTTCAAAACCATTTTCAATACCAAAATAAAATAAAGTTAAAACTTTGTATTTATTTTTCATTAACAAAAATTATGGCTTGTAGAGGAAGCCGAAACTCAAATAATGGTCACGGCGGCGGAGAAGTCATTGTCTCCGCATAAGTACGGAAATAAAAACATTCCCTTTTTGTTGTTTAGTAAAACGCTTCATATAAAAAGATTCCTTTTGAATAAACGTAAAAGTCAAAGGGGTTTATACACCGTCTAAAAGAAAGTTGTGTATAAAACCAAATATGCCTCAATGAAAGGAGATTGAGACGAAGTCGTTAAAGAATATCATTTTTAAAATAAAATAGATCTATTATGTGTATTCACTAGAGGTACACATAAAGAAAGTAAAAATACAAAATAATACCTAATAATATCATGACATAATTTGAATGTAGGAGATTAACCCAAAGAATGGAAGTTGGGTTAAGAAATTCCCTTACCTCGTGTCTGACTTGACTCAACCGTTCTTTAACCTCCTGAATAATAAACTAGAGTTAATATATACCTTATTAAGAACCATTTTTAATTTCATTATCCTTTTTATATCACTTATTACAATGTTATGAACATTATGTAATTATTTAAGTTAATTACGGTCGTTTTGTTGATCTTTGGTACTTGAGTCAACAATAAACTTCTTATAATTACAAGTTTTTTATGTGGTAGAATATCCATTATCTCAAGAATTATATTCATGATTTAGATGTCATATATATCATATATATCCAGTATATACATTTATAATATTACGTAACATTTAGAGGTAAGAAATGAAATGCACCGTTCATGGAGACGGTAAGCCGTACGTACGCATGAACGCTACTTTCATTTCAATTTCATATTTAATGGAACGAAATCATAATGATATAAATTTATAATATAATTACAGTATAATATATTGTATAATACAATTTACTCCATCCTTTATACATCCCACATATGGCATTAACGATTCAAATCACTTTGAGGGGGCGGTAGTCCGCACTTCCTAAAATGAAATTATCGCGTTTTACCCATAATGGAAATCATAAAGTATGCCATAAATGAGAAATACAGAAGCATAAGTAAAACATAAACATATTATATATCATATATAAAAATAGTGACATCTTGATGGCCACCTTTGAAGGTGTTATATGAGTGTTGAACAATCATCGTTTCGTGAGGCAGAAATTCGCCATCCACAGAAACAGTATGTTCTCTAACCATTAGACGTAGGTGTGTGTAAGTGTAGCTAGAATATTTCTTATAACAACATCCTAGTATATTTAGAATACTGGTGTTGTTACAAAATAAATTAATAAAAAGAGTTTAGGGGGTTGGAGAAGAAAAACAAAACAAAACAACATTAGAGAAGACATTACCTCAAAATCGGGTAACTCTTTTTGATTTGAGCCAAAGGCTTCCTTGGGAAGCGTTATTCCCAAAGTTAGGCTTCTAGGAGTAATAGGGGGAAGTTGGGAGAGTATTTGTGAAGAGTTTGGCCGATCCAAAAGGCATGAAACTGTGAATAAGGTGGTAGAGGTGGGGTCCTTTTATAAGAGGAGAGGAGGGGCTCTTTTGGAAAGATTGAAATGTTACATTATTACACAATGATTTTCGGATTCTAAAGGTCCCAAACTTATATAATTCGTGGATAAGGTGATAAGGGCTCCAAATCCACCCATCCAATAGTCTTTTGACAAGTTTAAGCCTTGTATTTTACATTATCTTTTTATTTTATTAAAATCGTTAAATAATGAGGTCATCGCTGCATCATAATGATGTCATAAATAATTTAATTTATTTAATGTCTACAAATTATAAAAAAAATAATATGATGTAGGAAATCTTTTTAGATTTCTAATGAATATTTATAGTCAAAAATATGACTTGTATAACCCCATGTAAAAATTGTTTTAGTAAAACATTTTTTGTTTGTGTCATTTTTTACTTTAACATTAAATAAAAGGTATTTATGTCATTTTCTAACTAAAGTGGCTCCATGGGGTCCCCAAGTTTACCCATGGGTTGTCTTGGTCGGCCATGACTCATCCAATAGTAGTAGGACAAGTCTCAAGCTCATCTCATATTATTAAAACATTATTTTACCTTAAACTACACTAATTACCTCTAATCGCGATTAAGAACTTAAAAGTTACTATTCACCAAAAAATTATTTTAATCTCAATGAACCACATTTTACTTCTTAATGACAACCATGTATGTCGGATTTTTAAAAATCATATCACAGAAGTGGTAATATTTCATTTTAACAAAAAATCTGTTTTTAACAACCACTTAGTGGTTTCACTATTCATAAAAAATTGAAGTTTTTCAGAATAAGGCCAAAATTTAACCCTAAGCTATAATTGATATTCTGAATTAAAAAATGATGTCTATTTTACAAAATTCCAAAAATATAAGTTGATGTAATTAATTTTATAATTAATTCCCACTGTCACAACAAATAGTGTGTTTTTAAGAAACAATTTATATCAAAAGATTGGTAATTGTTTATGTCCAATTTCAATGTTAAATTAATTCTAATGACCACCATTGGATAAAATGGAAAAATATTTTCTAATTATACTTTAAAACCACTAAATTGTATAATTTATCATAATAAATTATTTTTATTAAAAAAGTTTTTTTAAGTATTTTTCACTATTCATAAAAAAATTGAAAGTTCTCAGAAAGTTACAAAAAATTCAACTTAGGATAATTTCGATATTACGAATTCAAAAATGAAGTCCATTTTGAAATATAAAATTTCTATAATTTTAAAAAGTTGTTATTACTATTCATAACTGCTACTTTTATTAGTCACGGTGTTTTAGAACTCGAAGTTGCGTATAATGCAAGCTATTGCATTATTGAATGAGAAGCGTATCGTGGAAGCTCGGGGTGTTACAATATCATTAATATAATACCTTATGTAGATCCAGATATGTTCACCAAACTCATGTTGTGGTGTGTAATACATAAAATAAAATAAAATAAATATATAGTATTATCACACATAATATGATTTGTTCTATGACTATTATAGTATAAAAACTAATATGCATCATTTAAATAGATTGAAAACCCCAAAGATTCAATTTATTCCACCTTTAAAAACAAAAAAAAAATATTATTTCATCAACCCCCCAACAATCCCATAGCCACATAACTTCCTTAAATTTCACTTCCATCTCTATTCAATAATAATTAATTAAAATTAATTAAACAATTAAATTCATTCTTATATAACATCACATAAACACAACCCATTTATATCATTTACATTTCAATTTCTATATTTTTATTATTCATTTCATTTCAATTATTAATCACCACCTCCTTGGAAATTTTATATACAACACAACACTTGTTAAATACCACGCATTATCGGTTTTACATAAAATTATTTCATAAATTACTTACTTACACTTAATTATAAACAATCACATTATAACTAATGAAAAATTTATAAATATTTCCATTCCAAACCACTAACTCCCCCACCTTTAAAACACCATTCACATTATCCCATGTCAACCATAAAATAACCATCACCACAAAAAAATTAATATCATCCCTTCCTCTAACATATTTATCCTATTTAAATATTACCACCATGATCGTAGAAAAAATAAAAATAAAACTATAAAAACATGCAACATTATAATCGAAAAATCAAAAAAAATATTCTAATCATGCTTCATCATTTAAATATCAATTCATGCTTAAAATAATAGTAATAGAACCAAAAACATGTTTAATTTTTTTTTTGTCTTTTTACTACCTTCATATTAATTTCTAATTATAAATAGAATTTAACACAGAATCCTAAATAAAAGAATCATAGTAATATGAACATAATAACAACAATAATAACATGTAAATGATAACATTGAATCCACGTAAACACATATGTTTTTGTTTTCATTTTTAAACATTATTTAGGATATTCTATAATCTTTATTAGGTCAATTCTAATTTTTTTTCACAGAAAATCATTATAATGGAAAATTAATAGATAAAAAATTATGATTTATTCTAAAGATCCTATCCTTAATTATGATTAAAAAATTATCATATAAAATAAGACAATGAAATAAATTACAAAATCCCAAAGGCCATAAGAGAGAAATTCAATAATCTATATCATATCCACCCATAAATCATTCAACCAAAAAAATTTACAAAAAAATAATATAAACCTAATATATATTACTTGAGAAATAAAAATAATAAATAATATATGAATCGAGATAAAAAAGTTTCCATTGATATAAAATGATTAGTTATGGTTTGTGAAGTCCTAAGATCATCAAAAAAACAACCATGGGAACAAAAAATGAGACCACATGACATTTAGGGTTCTAGAGAAGAAGAATAGAATTGAAAAATATAATATGAATTACTAAATTAATAATGAAATTCATATTACTACACCACAACATGGTGTTAGGATGAATATAAAATGGTGAATAATAATTAAATGATATATGAAATTCATAGTAATCAAAATAAAAACATTCCTCAAAAATTATCATATAGTTTACATATTAAAACAAAATTGATAACCATCACGACATTGTGGAATTGACCATGGAGTTTCCATCATATTATTAGGAATCGAAACATAACCCACCATGATATAATTCACACTAGGCTCATCATTTCATCAAAAACCCCAACGATACCACCATATATAAATGTTATTTAGAAGACTACATTTTACTCCATGAAACTAAAAACAAGTGTTTCATCCTTCTTTATCTAATACATATAATATACTAAGGAAAAAACTACCAAAATAATATCACAAATACATTGATCTTTATTGTGAAATAATTTCCTCTAAAAAAATATAAAACACTCAAGAACTATAAAAATAAAAAAAAATACTAGGACTCAAGGTTTATTTCCATACCAAAACCATCATCAACCCTAGTATGGATTTTTGATGACTAGACCATTCAATGGGATACATAAAATAAATTATATAATCCTTTTATACTCTAAATCGCCTTTAGAATCTCTCTCAACTCATCAGTCACCCAAATCCCACAAAGTTGAGTTATGATAAATTATGATCCTCTAATGAAGCATTGAATGTTTTGGATAATATCAGAAGTATATGATATGGGATATATATTCCTGGTGTTATTACGTTTCATCTTATGTTTTAGGTGATATTTAATAGTTATGTTTAAAACCTTCCAACCTGATAATTGATAGAATTGTAGGTGATGATTGTTTGATTTGGTACTCTATAGATTATATTTCTACTGAGTGGTTTCAAATGAATATATCCAATTATTTCTTTTTGGTATGTGTAGTTTGAATTTCCTAATATATTCAAATACCCAAGGACTAGGGAACAATTATCTTAGTTTTATTCTAGGCGAGTTTCTCTTGATTATTATGAGGTGTTTGTTTTATAACTAATGAGTTATGGTACTCAAAATATGGTTTTCTATTGATGAATTATTTTAATAGGGACATAAGATATAATATCACTATAATTTAATTGTCTTATTACTATTTGTTTGATCATGCATCAAAATCATTATTATCACTTTACAGATATGATTTGATTAGTTCACTAACACTATATTAATCAAATTGGTTATATAATCATGGTACTATGGTCAGCTTATGAGGGCTATTGTTTCTAATTTTCTTATTGGATTATAAATCTTTTCCTTATAATTCATTAAATTTAGAGGCCTAAAAAATTATGATTGGATGTTTATTTAAATTTAACAGAGTTTTAGGTATAAAAGATAAATTGGTATTTAAAACGGTCTTGGAATAAAAAAAATCATTCACAAATGGATTACAAATTAATGTCTATACTTGGGTGTTATTATGGTAATTTAGATAAATATTTTTAAATTTTAATTATTTATGAGTAACGGTGAAATTAATTAATAAAATAATTTATTACATTATGTAATTCATTTTAATTGATTTTTAATTATGAAAAAACTTATACAAATATTGTCAGATTTTTTGGTTGATATTTCATGGAATAATTTAATAGTTAAGGATATATATTTTATTTTGTTTATTTGTGGTCATGATAATAATCTAATAGGGGATTTGAATGAGTATGAAATACTGAAATTTAATATAGTTTTTTAGTGGTTATGACATGTCATTATGAAGAAACTGATAGATTTCCTCATTTGGATCTAATTTTTCTAAAAAGAGCATTTTATTTAATATTTAATTCATTTTATCCATTATGTTAAAAGATAAATACTTCAGAATTTGTATGTTTTTATTAATTAGAGATTAATATATAGAAAAAAAAGAATAAATATGTGAGAAAAGGTGATTAGGGATTACTGTTCATTTTGTAATCATTGTAATTGACTCAAAATTATGATATTTTATTTATCTATGAAAATATAATTTGTTTTTGATTTAAAATTTTGGTAGATAATTCATAATATTCTGATATAAATATTATGGAGGTGAATTAAAATTATTAAAGATAATTTGAAAGACATAATTATTATTAAATATAAACATATAGAAATATTTTTATAATATGATGTTGTAAATTATTGAATTAAATTTTGTAAATTATTGAATTGAAATATGTATTTGGATGAAAGAATATATTTTATAATTAATAAATTTAATTTTTCATGAATCGGTGTGGATTAACAATGAAATTTATATTAGGGAAGAACTTTTTAAATATATTTATATAAATGGTAATATTTTATGAAATTATATTTTTATGAAATTAGTTTTCATTATTCATTATGAGTAATATGTGAGTCATTTGTTAAGTTTATTGTGATATAAATACTTTTTCATAATCATTTATAAATATTTTTTAATAATTTGATTATTCCCTATATTTTATTTTTATAATAAAAAGACGAAGTATGATTGAATACAACCTGAGTGGTATGAATAATTTTTTTTGATTCTTTTAGTACATTATGTGAATAATCTATGTAGGATCTATGCCACTATAGAAATGTTTGTTCAATACTTATTAATGGAAGTGGATTGAGCATTAATGAGGTAAAAAGGGTTGTTCCACTTAGGTGTGAGGTCATATCACATTCTATTGTAGTGACACTTTCAATTGTGTGTAACATGGGGTAGTGTAGATATTACGTGGGATGCTCCACCTGGAACATGTCAAATTTATATTTAGCATGGTATGTGTTTCCTAAAAAAATCTATTATTCCTGAGTTCTATATTGATTCTTATAAGAGGATTTCATAGTGAAATTTGTACTTTAATATCATATAATCCCATAGATAATCATATATTGTGTACTCCGAAGGTGTTCTTAACATGTAAAGGGTGTGATGGATAGAGGGATTACATAAAAGGGGGTTTCCATTACATGTTGTCTAGTAGTGGGGTTATAGAGCATACCATTCCCAGGATGTGTGGAATGATAGTTTTGTGGGTAATTATTCCCTTAGATCCAAATCAGTGAGGACCTTGGTGGGATTGTGGGACATCTATATTGTGTAATTATATTCACTAGGTCCTTCTTAAATGTGGTGGCCATTGGGGGATAAAAATGGATGGTATGGGTCTGAAACAATTTTGAATATTTAATGATGATGATATTGACTGTGATGATGATTATTTCATAGATGAAATTTATGATTTTTCTAAATAAGTGATTTACATTCAGGATGATATTGGTTAAGGGTGGGGGAGAGTCCATAATAGTGTCCACTTGATAATATAACGAGAGTCATTGAGGGTTGATAACAACCCAACTAATGTAGGATATAGTGGTAGACAATCCTTGAGAGTAGAAATCAATAGAACCACATGAGTCCTTGTGGATGAATTATGGCTCGACCAATGGAAATATGTTATAGTGATCTCTATTCAGTTCTATATGTTTAAAAAACTACACGGTGGTGTTGATTTTTTTTGGATTTCCCTATAGGTAGATATGTGGTTGTTTTTTCACTAATGGAATGGTTGTGATTTTTATTTATGTAAGTTATGTGATGTTTTTTGTGATGGGTGGAATATGGAATATAAGGAATAATATGAAAGTGTTTATTTTGTTTTATTTTCTTAGTTTATTGATGATGGATTATCTTTTACTTATTATGTACATGGATTCAATAGAATGATTCATAAACATGGAAATATTTGTGTTTTTGATAAGATTGTACCAAGTATATTTATATACTAAACTATAATTTATATTCATCATTTCTAGATTATCTAGATGGGATTTACCGTAGTATTGGGATACCATAGGATTGGAAATGGGTGACTTATAAGTTGAGATATGTTACATTATACCTTTCTTGATGTATCGATTATACGAAAGACTTTTTCTCATTTTTGAATTGTGGATAGGCTTGATATTACATGACATGAATTTATAGAAATTATTGTTTTTTGCGTATTTTCATATATTTTTCATGGAGATATTGTTTTTTCATTTATAAAGGGTATCTACCTCCCTATGAATGGGATGATTCAACAATGGAACTATAAATCCCTAAAAATAATGAACGTGGTCTTCAAGGTCACACTCAAACTCATTATCTTCTTCAATGGAGTCCCTATGGGGGAGGGCTTATGAGAATATATTATCTAATGAAGCGTTTTTAAGATGGATTTATAAGTATTAACTTATAAATATTTCAAATGAGTAATGTGTCTACATTACATGAACATAGTATGTAATGTAGACTAGAGAAACCGACTTGATATATAAGGCCTCATATGATCTATACAAGGAAAATTTAATATAGAATTAAATTCATAGGTATTTTTATAATAACTTTATGATATGTCGAATATAATATATTTATGTGTCATATAGTTTTTTTAAATGATGTATTTTTGTGGTTTTAATGGGGTGATAGTCCGTATTGTGGATGAATGATGTGGTGGTATTGTCAGATATTCTTTTCATATATACCTACAGTTGTCATATATTGTTTTAATTGTGCTAGTATTAAAATTCCTCAATGAGGGTCCACATTAGGGGGACCAACATAACCCACTATTGTGCATTATATGGTAGTCCCAAAAGTGGGATAAGATTGAAAAATAACATTGTTAGGGTTCCAAATGGTAAAATTTCTAATGTCTTAGAGGTATTTCATAAATCATATCATTGAATTAAGATTAGATGAATTTGGTATACCACTTAAGTTGATCTATATAGGTCATGAGGACCATGTTACTTTAATGGTGTATTTTTTTAGTAATTTTTGGTGCATTAGTTTTGAATATTATTCTTTTGATATCATTATATTCTAATAGCTATTAAATGTTGGTTTTAAGAAATATTTATCCAAGGAGATCTTATTAGTGTAGTGACCGGATTTTTTTTCACATTAACACATAGATCAAATTTAAAATAGTTGAGTCTCGAGACCACACCCTAGGTAAAGTGGTAATTTTACCCTAGAAGTCATCCTCATAAAAATTTTATAATGGTTTTTTTGATCTTTTGGAAATAAATTTAACCATAGTTAAGGTTTTGAAGAATTTACGATAAAGATGAGTTTTATAAAAAAAGTTGAATTTATTACACAAATAAGTATTTGTCCTATGTGATTTATGGTGTCCTAACAACCCTTTTTTCAATGATTGGATCTTGTGCATATTTGAATGAGTAATATTTGAATATATCACAAGGCCATCCATGAAATAGAAGAAATATAGTGGATCAACTATTATATAAGAATATCTTATTTTTTTAAACTAAAATGTGTGTATTTTAAATAAAATGATTAAATATATATTAAATAGTTTCTAAAATGGAAAAAATTGGACTACATGTAAGTATTGATTGGGTTTTTTACTCGGAAGCTATGTTTGTTTCATTTAAATTAAGACTCTAGGGTGTAAGTAGTCATGGGAAAATAGAGAAATAAATTTATATCATTTAATTATTATTTTAATTAATTGCTGTCAACCCTATATTTCCAAAATATAAACATTTTTTGGAGTTTCCCTAGGGTTATCTATATCTAATGACATATCCCTATAGGGGATATTGTAGTTGGATGATCGTGGTGGCGGGGATAGAAGAAAAAATGACTTAGACAGAATTTGTGATAAAATTTAAGAATATATTGTTTTAGAATCAATTTATTTGAAGCTTCTATGATTAAACATTTAGTTAAGTCTAATTATCTATTATTATAACAAAAAAATTGTGTTGAATTGTTTATAAAATCTTTGTGATCAATTATTTTTTCATAATGATTCATATGATTTATCAATCACGTAGTTAGCATGTTGAAACCCCTTTTTGTGCAATGAAAATTCATAGTTCTTCTCCATGGATCTTGGAGTAATACATCTTTATATTCCTAGGGATAAAATTTTCTTGTAGAATCTTTGTGATTAACACATATTACACTGTGATTCGTGTATTTTAAAAGGTGTTCAATATCCACATCAGTGACCATTCCTCATTATAACCTAATTATGCAGTGAATGAACACTATATAGTAATTATTTGGATTGACAGTTCATCCATGGGATGTGAAAATTGAAATGAAAAAGATAGTGGGAATGAATGAAAGAATATAGTGGGTAATATTTGCGAAAAATGAATCCAGGTGGGCCTTTGGGGTGTGTAGAAAACAAAATCATGATGGATTCATGGGATAAGTGAAAAAATATACGTGATGTCGCGAAGGACCAAAATTGGTCCTAGATGATAATGGATGATATTGTGGCATGGTTAGAGATAAATAAAAGTGATAATGAGAAATGTTTTACAGAAAAGGTCGAGTTATGGAATTTTTTCAACTATACGATGCATATTACAAAACTAAATGTCATGTATTGTCTATTGTGTTGTGGGTAGGATTTCTATGAGATAAAAATATCACATGGCTTATTAATAATGATTACATGTCATGTATATGGGATTGGGGTTTCCTTAAATACTATATGACGTTCAGAATGTATGTATATAGAGCATGGCATGTGACCACTCAATATCATATGTACTGGAGTACACACCCAACTAATTTTTGGATTATAGGTATACACCATTTACATTCCAACATGGTTTGTACTAGATTACACATCCAACTGGTACATAGAATGTATATACACCCCATGTACTATTCTATATTTTTTGCAGTACATTAAATGCCCATATAGTACTTGAATTTTACTTACATCCCATGTACTATTTATACATGTTTTGATGGTGGAATAGAATTCCTTGATTGACTAAATTTATTTTATATGAAAATCAATGATTTTATCTATAAATCATTTGGTTTTCATCATTTATTCTTTCTTGAAACTCATATTTTCACATGTGAATAATCCATCAAAAAAATATTACGCATACAAAATAATGGTTTAGTTTTTAAAATATTAGATGTGAAATTTTTTATGATATGTTTATTTGAAAAATTCTAGATATGTGGATCCTATGACTATGATTAAATTTTATGATCTGATTTTTGACTATGATGACAACCCCTAGTAGTGATATTGTTCTAGGGTCATTTCCTCCCAATATCCTATAGTGGGGATACAAATTCCTCTCATTTAGTAGGGGTTATGTTTCTTCAACCTATGGATTATATAGGTATAAAAATCCCTCCACATTTGTGAGTGGTGAGATTATATATCTATAGAGACAATACTCTTATATAGGTTCTAAACCATCCATGAGATCCCCCAATAGTGTTGATATTCCTAAAAATTAAAAAAGAGTGGGAACCTCCATTATACTTCAAGTGATGTTACATGTATTACTTAGTTGGGTAGTTTAGGTACAAGATCATTGGTACAATATGGATAGACTAGATGGAGTGATACATCATTTCCTAGTTATTGTGAATTGGGGTTGAGTATCCCCCTTCACATATTTTATTTATGATTTAGTTGTTTTAAAGGATGATAAATACATGAATATTCAATTCTTACAACCCCCTCAGTACATTAGGGGTTGCCTTTTAGAGTTGATATGTAACTATATATCAATTTCATACTTTTGGGAATCTTTAGTGATCATATATTTCATATTTTCATGTGTTTAATGACTACCGAGGTTTATATTTGAGATAATTAAGAAATTCTAGGAAACACTTAAAATTCTATTTAGGGATAATATATGAATTATTCTTCAACAATATCAATGAAGTAACTCACTATAACCAATATTATTGAGTGGAATTTGTGTTTTGAATTATTCTACTAGTTCACTTCTTAAAAATACTCACACACTGAGAATCACGATGACTTGTTTCTCTATGATTCCATTTTGACGTTTGGTGGCACTTACAGGGTATGTTTATACTCACCCATGCATAGGAATTTATCTCACACATGGTTGGATATTTCCGTCCTCACACAGGTTTATTGATGGGTTGGTTATATATGGAGTAGGTTTGTCTTGTTTAATGTCATCATATAGTGTTAATTTTGAATGAATTATGGAACATGATTGTTATTTATAATAATAGTGATTGATGTAGAAAAATAATGGCCAAGGAGTGAATGTATGATGAGTGAGAATATTAGTTCTCTGTGTTTCAGAGGCTTGTTTTATGTGTTGATTCCCATTTAAATTCCACATGGGACATTCTTGTACCCATTTTATCATGTATACTTCATATATTTCTAACATGTTCATTTATATATCATGTTGTATTTGTGGTTAACTTATTCATTGGAGATATGAATCTATTATATGTTAATATGGGATATGGAATCCCATATTATGTGATATTCCAACCTGAATCTAATCACCACCCCTTATACTATTGGTGTTTATTTGAGGTTTACAGTCTCTATATACCATCTGGCTAGGTGGGGTCATGTTTAGTTAGGTCATACCAAGTCATATATGAGTAGGTTTTCCTCAAGATGGAGTTTATATTTAGTATTCATTTAATTTTTATATATTGCAACATAGGGAAATGATGTTAAGTTGGACTTAAGATTGATAATTTGAATAGGGAAAATGGTGTTGGTGTGGACAATGATGTATCCTTTTACTAGGGATCTGATAACATGACGATCAAATTAGAACCTTAAATAATTATTGTTGGGTATAACTAATATTGAGATATTTATAATATAATTTTAGATGTGATAATTCAGGTTCTCTTCCTTCCATGATAACTAGTTATTCTAAATAACCGTAATGCTTCGTACACTATAATTAAGGATTAAACCCTATAATAGTTAACATATGTGTTGAGATGGAGTTTTGATGATCCCATTCTGATATTCAAGCCTTTACAAAACAGACCATGATTTTTGATGCATTATATTATCGAATTTAGTTAAGATATATCCATACCTTTTATTAAAATGAATCTTATCCCTCTTTTATGGTAAGAATAGTCTTCTTGTGGCGTAAAGGGTTGGTTAGACTAAGAGGGATATAAAAACCAATGGTTGGATATAGTATGTGAGATATAATGATCAAGGAGAACATAATTCAAAAAAGATAATTGATCAAAAATATTATGAGAAATGATATTTTAGTTTCTTTGAGAACACACTGAATAGATTATGATTCATTCTTTAAACTCCATGTATGACATTGGGGGTCATTAGAGAGTGATGTTTATTTTTCCCAAAAATAGTAGGGGCATTCTCTATAATTTTTGGAGATTGAGTTATTTTCCATTACGGAGTTTCAATAGAAGATATTAAAATTTATGACCTTTGGACATAGTGAGTTATTCTTCAAGTAATGTTTTGATATGTGAATGTTTTATTTAGAGGTTCAAGTAGAGACCCTAATAGAGAAGAATTTCAATATTTAGTTGGACTTTAATGCAACACCATATGTTCCATAGTCATCTGAATGAGAATTGGGAGAAATAGAAATATTGGTGGTGACACACACCTTCTATTATATAATATTGTATTATCCCCAAAAAAATATAGTGAAATTATATATATAGACATTTACTTTGGAAGTAGTGATGAAATTAAAGTCATCCTTATTTTAATCAGGATGGTTACCAAAAAGTTGTGTGTGAGGTAATGAGTGGGGAGTGAGAAATTGGTGATGAATTATTTATCAATAATCACCAATAATTATCATTTATATTAGTCCCTATACAGCGTGGAGTGATGATAGATGTATATAAGATGATTTATATTAGATATCTCTTAAAATTGGTAAAAGAATGTGTAGAATGGATGATGAATTAGGTCCATTATTCATGGAATATATTATTTGTGGATGTTGGTGAGAGATTTTCATACATCTCTATATAATCATGAAATTTTAATTCCACTAGACCATATGAATTCTTTTTTAATTTGGATAAAATATATTGATGTCACCATAATTAACCTTCCCAATCTAGTGATGTGAATTTATTATCTATTGAGATAGTGGTCATTTAATAAGTAAAATCCTATAAGATAATATATTCATCCACCTCAGTATGAATTGGTTACCCACTATGTGTAGATTTATGTGTTTTTAATTGTGAGGATGATGCCCATTCTATCGAACTCAGTGAGTAAGTCCCCATTATTATTCAGAGATGTTCAGATAATCAATATATTTTTTATTGTTTCCCATCAGTTGGTCATAATGGATTTGTACGGGATGTTCCTAAGGAATACATTCTCTAAATATGGATGTGAAGTGATTTATGGATTCCTCTAGAGGGTGACTCTTGTTAAACCATTGATATGGGGTAGGAGTAATACAGATTATTAGAATATGATAATGGTGTTCAAGTATAATATAGTGGGATGAGGAGTTACTTTAAGAAGTTGTGTAATTATCCAAATCCCTCAATTATATGATTCAGGTTAAAACCTACCATGAATTTATTGTCTCAGGTTTTTAGATTCATATAAAAATGATAGGACTATAAAAATTTAAAGTCATGTGAGAAATATAAATTAATGTAATTTTCTTCATCATGGTAAGAAATTTTTATAAATCGGTCTTCTTCAAGGATAGAGTTTGAGATTAATAAACTAGTAGTTATGAAGATAACATCATCCACTTCTCGATGTAGAGTGTGGTTTACTTATAAACCACATGTTGAGTAATTTTATTCACTAATTATGAGTTTAGATGACTTACATAAATCATGGTCCACAGAATGGAATTCTTTGGGGATTTTCTAGGGTTTACCAATCTGTTAGAAAATATTTTTATATTATTGGGGAGGTGGGTTTTCATATGGTTATCAATAAAGATCAAATAGGTGGGTTCTTTCTTACGGTATAGATCTGACAATGAGGGTTCATTTGAATGTTTATGACTATTAATGATATATTTTGGGGGATTGTTCCACCCAAATGTAGTGGTGTGATGATGAATAGTTGATTGAGGTTGGTGTTATGTTTGATGATCTTATCGATAGACTCAATGATCAAGTTATGAAGACTTTAATAGATTTAGATTTCATAGTGGGGAAGTGAGTTAGTTGGATATTAGGTTATGCAGTGGGATTTTCTACCTTTAATTTTTGCACATTTGGATATATTTATGTTTCTATTATTACACAAAATAACATCAACAAGGTTTGTGATTCGTTAGTTGGAGGTAGAGGGGGGATACATAAATTTAAAAGGGATTGTGACCTTGATATATTTTAGGTAAGAATGGAATCATATAAAGCACTGTATAATGAGATATAAAATATAAAGGGCACTCCATTAAAAAGAAAATCATTATCTTTATTTAAATGTGGTGTGTGAGGAACTACCACTATAGTTAGCCCAATTGACGAAGCATTATCAGATGATGGTTAATTATTTATACTATGGTTGAGAAATGGCCTCCATGAGAGGATGTAGGTTTTTACATAATTTTTATTATGTTTGGTTGGAATCGATAATTTTATTACATTATGAGAATATTATTATTCCTAAATAGTGGTTTACTGAGTTATCTTAGATATATCATCTATGGACGGAAAATTAGTGAATGAAATTTGTTTTTTTCTAAAATAAAATGTGTATCATGGTCTTTATTGATTTTTAGATTCAGTTATACTATTTTTTAGGATGAACGATTTTATGTAGGGAATGATGTAGTGACCATAATTTTTTCCACTTTAAGACATACCTAAATTTTGAGTTAGCACAGTACTGAGGCCTAAATAGTGGTAAGATATTTAATTTAACCATATTGACTACCATACATTTTAATGGTTCTATATATCTTGATGAGTGGTTTTTACACTCTGTCAAAGACTTTGGGAATTACTAAATATGATTTTTTTTATTTTTGATATATTTATTAATTAATTAATTTTCCCATGAGTTCAATAATGATGTAACATCCCTGGTTTTTGATATTTTCAACATGTATATAGTTCATTATAGAAATTAAATATGTATTGCGGAGACTTATTTGTAATATGAGCACTACAAAGGCACAAATATAATATATTAAAAATATTAAAACATTTTTATTTTTCATTGGTTTATTTTCAATGAAATTTTTATAAATCTTATATAGTGAATCAAATGGGAAATATGAGAGTTCAGATGAGTCTAAATAAGGTCATTTACTTTAGGGGTGATATAGGATTCATTACCTCCCGGAAAATTGGTTGCATTCTATAATTGTAAAATAAATAATTTAATGAAATTAATTATTATTTTTTGGATTAATTAATTTTGGAAAACCCAATATTTTCCTATATATAAAACCTACTTTTTGTGTTCTTTATGTTTAGAAATTATTAATTTTGTAACCTTATATGGGGAGATAGGTGAGAAAGGATCATGGTGAAGGAGAAAAGAGAATAAATAATTGAGATAAGATCTATAGTAGAATTTATGATGTAATATCATGGCCTAGTGAGTGTATTTTATGAGTAAAAAAATCACTATCAAGGTATGGATCAATAATTGGTTTTATTCCTTGTTACTTTTTCATAAATATCTATAAAATCTCAATGATAAGTTATTTTTCCATAATTATTCATATCATTTATCTATCTAATATTTTGTTCATTAGGACATCTTTTTTTATAAATTGATGTTCATAATTATTTTCTTTAGTTTGTGGTTGTATTTCTAATTCAATTATTGGAAATAACATTTCCTTAGATAATTCTTAATGATTTATATAGTTAGTACTATGATTCATGTTTTTTATCATGTGTATGATATCCTCATTGAAAACATTCCTCATTATAACCTTATTATGTGGTGAAATGTCACATACCACCTCAGGTACCCAAGTAACCAAATAAATGAGCCATCTATGGACTGGATTTAAGGGCATTCTCAATCCCCATGGGTTGTCGATAATAACTTAGAATCATAAAATACATAAGTGTGACCTAATTTACCAAAAATAAAATAGAAGAAAGATAAATAAGTCAGCATGCATACATGAAAAACTCTATATGGTGTAGTGTAGCATAAGTCGAACTGATCTAAACATCAAAAAGTACCAGAAAATGGGAAAACAACCCACATCCCAATAGACACAACAAATGAGACACAGTGATTATAAATAATAACCACCTGCAAGTGGTTCTTTTCCCTTTATCAATCCAATAAAGAGATAATCTACAAACACAAAAATACACAAGTGGGGTGTGAACTAAAAGTATTTTAGGGTCTCACTATGGATTCTATAATAAGATGTAGACATTTAATTAACTATTTATTACTTTAAATTTTAAATAATGATTCGTTTATGTTAAAAAGTGTTTTTAAAAAACCATGATTTATATTTCAAATGATGGAAATACTTTAAAACATATCTTAATAAACATTTTGTATAAAACAATTTATATAAATTTAAAAGACATGTGAAAACATTTTTATAAAAAAAAATAGAATAAATTTAAAATATAAACAATGAAAAATATGGTAATAAGTCCAGAGGCATGATAGCTCATGGTTATAGGATTCTCACAAAATTATACAATTGTAATAGAAATTTTTACACAAATCCCACGACATAAGTCAAAGAGGACTGATTGACATCATACTAAGGAATAAAAATGTGGAAAAAATTTTATATTGGAGTTTTAAAGTGTCAATACACTACAACGGAATTTCCTTACTTGTTTTTTAGTCCCTAATAATTCACTAACTACTTAGGCTTTGATGTTCTCAAAAATATTCAATGATTGGAAATTTATTTTTAAATATTTTTATAATAAAATTATTCCCATTCTTCCATTTCCAATAATCATATTTATTTAAAAAAACAAATCCATTTTAAAATTTTAATTTTATTTATGGGTAAAACCCATTTGGTTTCCGTAAAAACCACTTTATTCCCATTTTCAAAAATACCACTTATGTTTATATTTCTAGAAATAAATTTTCAATTTTAAATTCAACATTCTATATTTCATAATTTTCCTTCAGCTACAAAAATTCACCCCAATTAAATGGAATTTTTTGTTTTTCCTAATTTTAGGAACAATCAAAGACAAATCTCCAATTACCAAAAATTGGGTTTTCATTCATCCCATTGATGTAAAATTGATTTCTATTAATAAAGTTAATTAAAATTAAAAAATTGAATTAAAATCATGAAATTTAGTGTTATTCTGAATTAGAAAACATAACAGAATGACCAACCTTTTTCATGGAAACAGAATTCCCACAATAAAAACCTCCAACAAGAATGAATGTGTAGATAACATTGTAACTAAAATTGGAGACAAGATTCAACAACATAGAGTTTAGCTCCATTAATCCTATAATTATCTAACAATCTATGATAAGGGAATGATAAATATATGGAGATATAGAGAGATAACTTACCGATAGTGTCACACTGAATCAAATAGAATACAAATTTATGAAAGAAATAGATCAAAAACGTTGGAGGGCTCTAAAATATCTTGGGGATGGTTCTTCAGTTAGTAGATAAGATTTTTGGAGAATAAGAAATAGAAATTTCATCTAAGCCACCAGTTTAAAAACAATTTTTCTGATACTACAAAAGATGTAACCCAATTACACATTATGTAATTGAAAGCCCCATTAATGAAAAATGATCAATTATCTTTTGTTAAAAATTGATTTATTATTATTTAATAATTTAAACAGCATGTAAATATATTATAAGGCATGAAAATCCCAAACAGGCTACTGTACATGTAGATTTTATATTGAAAATTACTATAATACACTTACTTCACAGTTAAAAGTAACCTCAAAACTCCTCATTGGACCTACCTAGATAATGTAAATGTTTTACCACTACTAGGATTAAAAATGTACAAGGCAGAATGGAAATAACATGTTACAACCTCCCTGCCATAAAATTTTTTGGTCCCCATAATTCTTATCAAAAATAATTCATATAAAAAAGGAAAGGCCTCTACTTTATCATCACTGCCTCACACTCTCACGTATCATGGGAATCAAAATAGTGTGGTCATAACAATCAAACCATAGTTATATTCATCTCATGAAGAACCTTGGTTTCAAAATATAATATCTTGATTGGATTCTAAGTCAAGGATAATCCAAGTTCAACATCAATTTCTGCCCATCTTAGAACATGAGATATATTACAGAGATTCTTTTAGTGCTATGATAAATAAACCACATTAAGTATAAATGTCTGCTTCAGTATAAATTATTACAATTATAATAATTTCCCACCTTCTCAAAAACCTAAAAAGGTCCCCAAAAATGAGGGTAAAGCTTCCATTTCCTCCCAATCCATCAATGACCCAAATGGGGTGAAACATTCAAAACACCTGGCCACCAACTAAAAATTCCATCAGTCTATGATGAATATCATCATAAAATTTATATTGAATCTGTTCCATCAACATTTTATAACAAATCAACTAAATATTTTTTATCATCTCTTCAACCATACTCAGTTTAAAAGGAACTTTCACCAATCTCAAACAAATGCAATAGATATTTATAAGTGGTCCCATATAAGGCCACAAAAAGAACTATTCCGATAATATACTAGTAAATATTATTATAATAAAACTCAACGAGTCCCTGATTATCATCCCAATCCCCACAAAATTTGAGAACACAATCAAGGATAATATCCTCAAGAATATATATATCACTTCATATCAGTCCATCCGACTGTGGAAAGTATGTTGTACTAAAAAAATAGAGATCCTAATGCCTCCTTATGGCCTCTCTTAATGAGAGAATTTGACTGATGACCTCTTTTAGAAACAATACCATATGGATTCTATGAAAACAAAAAATATCTATCACAATGGGATTCTTCAACTCCACAACTTTGGATTTGTCACAATGTTTTATAACGTGAGAATATTTAGTTAGAAGATTGATCACAATCAATTTAACATTATACTTTCTCTTTGTACTTGGGAACCCAACTAGAAAGTCCATTAAGATCTCATCCCACTTCCAAGATAGGACTAGAAGTGGCTAAATATAACCCAATGGTTTTTGGTGATTTTCCTTGACCTATTGGTATGTATAATAATGAGATACATAAATGGTAAATTCATATATACTACTAGGACAACATAAATGTAGACCCATGTCATAGAACATATTTTTGGTTCTAAGGTGGACTTGCCACTAGAAACTATAGAAATCCCCCATCACAACTATCCTTAATAATAATGGTATAAATAATGATTATGATATCCTAGAATGGACTTATTGGATAATTACCATCCATGAATGTCCTCCCCAATATGTAGTGAATTTATAATGATACAGAACTCTTCATCAAGATTCTTCTCCTGATGGATTATCTCGAGATTATTTGATGTGATCTAAACACTTTCTTATGAAAACTCTACCCTTGTTTCCCAAAATAAAATATGAAACTATGAAAAAAATGCATCATGATCCACTATTATGATGATTCCTTCATTTTATAGGTTAGGAGTTTCCTTCTCAATGCATCTGCAATGACATTACCTTTCCCCAGGGTATAGGTTACGCTGAAATAAAATGATTGTATGTATTTCACCAAATGCCTCTTGTACTGATTCAAATAATTTTGAGATAAGATATAACTCAATATATTGTTTTATATAAACATAGTAATCTATTACTTATAATTTGTAATTTTTCCAACTCCTAAGTGCATATATCACAAGTGCAATTTCAGAATCATGGTAAAAGTAATAATTCTCATTTTTTCTTTGTTTATGAGATCCCTAATAAATGACATGATCATGCTATATAAGAATAAATTCGAATCCAAACATGATGTTTCATAGAAGAAAACATTTCCCTACTCATCCTCTTTAATATTCAACAATGGCATAGTAGTCAAAAGACACTTCATATGAGAAAAGGTATTCTAACATTTCTCATCCCCAAATAATTTATCCCTTCCGAGTGAGGTTTTTCATAAAAGAATCCATCATTGAGATGTCCATTACAAATAAACGACAATACCCACCTAGAACCAAGATGTTCCCATTGTTTATATCATTTCATCATTGCCCTCATGTCATAATAGATTTAACCTTATCAGGATCAACTGTGATACAATGATCCTACAACACATTTCCCAAGAATTTTACTTCTCAAATATAAAATTCACATTTCAAAATTAGGGCATAAATTCAAGGATTTATCAAAAATTCTAAATATTCTTTTTGATGATGAACATAATCATCTTCATACAAAGATTAAATATGGATGTCATCCATAAATATTTCAATGAATGATTCATTATACTCAATCATTTTTTTGTTCATAAAATCCATAATGACAATAGGATCCTTATTTAGACCAAAATTCCTTGAAATATTCTGATAATGGTCATACCAACTCTGGAAAGATATTTTCTGAATTTGACGTTCATTTATTCTAAGCTGACGAAAACCAGATTGAAGATTAATCATTGAAAACTGCTTCACCCATTCAACTAGTCAAACTGATCATCAATTTGTGGAAAAAATACTTATTATTTACTATAACTCTATTTTCTTTTCATTAATATACACAAATAAGAATTAAAACATCAAATTTAATTGGTATGAGAACTAACTCTGCCCAAGGTGACACATTTGGGAATAAAAATCCTTTTTTAAAGAAGATTATCCAACTAAGTATTAATTTCATTAATATCACTATGTTTCATGAAAAATGATCGAATATACGCTGGTCAAGTAACATGAAATAAATAGATATAGAACTATACCTCTGCTACGGGTGGAAACCATAAATGTATGATGTAAAAATTTATGAATCAAGATTATAAAAAAATGGACATCACCACTCAAAGATTCAGACTGTAGATAAGAATCAAGCACATAAATTACTTTCTTCAAATCTAGATATGTGGGTCTGACACAACTCAAGATTGGGTACCATTCTCCTTGAATGATTCAGAAAACAACATTGGGTAAGATAAAGGTGACCAATCAAAAATAAAATTCAATCAATTATTAATTAGAAATTATCCAATCTATCATAAATATGGTGTCATGTGATTTCATGTTGAGAGCTAAAAAAATCCCAGCAAGCTCATTATATGTCATTGTGAAAAGACAAGAATGACTGTAGAGAACCTGTACACTCTTTGTTCCAAGGGGTGTAGAAATATCCATCACATAAGAAAAAGAGTCTGTTGGAAGATTTATAAAATCAATAATACATGTTGAAACAAATGAATGAGAAACACCTATATCAAATAAAAAAATCACTAATGAAAACACTATAGTGATGGTAACTATGACATTCATTGGATCTGAATCTTCTTCCATGGGAGACTCTTACAATTAATGATGAAGCTTCATTCAAGTTACCTAAAACTAGAACCCCTTTTCCCCCAAACCATTTAATTACAACATAGTTTCAGAAGATTTTAATGGTCTTGTTCCACAACACATGATTGAGAAAATATATCAGAACATCTGTATGTGACCTGAGCACCCACATGAAGGACATTACTTGGGTGGTTTAGTGAAAACCTTATCTGAGTAACATGGATTGACACACTAGTTATAAATCTAATATACTTTTCCACACACATCAGGAGGTCTAGAAAAAAAAATTTAGAGCCAGAACATTAATTTGAATGCTAACTCTTTACCTTAGTGGAATTCAAACATCTATTGGGAGAAAATGAATCTCCTGGAAACCATGAGATTCAATCCAGGTACATTACAAACATCAATGTTGTATTTAGTACATCAGGTTGAGAGTGGATATTTTGTAAGAAAAAATGACATATAAATTATAATGGAGTCCCAAATCAAACAATCAAGTCTTCAACTTTTCATTTGATAATTTCTCAGGTAAAAACTACCCATGCTCTTAATAATGTATGGAATATTTTTCACGGTCTTGTCAGCCTACTAATGTATGATAAACGATACATCCATGGAAAATATAATCGAATATGTATAGAAATATTTAGTGAAAATAACATTGATGAAGTTCCACTATAAACCCTTGTTCTTCTTCAACATCACCATCATGTCCCCTATCTCTTCCACGGTCTCTCTTGCATGAAGTTGGAGCACTTCACCATTGATTCATTAGGTGTATCCAAGAACCCAAAAAATGATCAATCCTTCTTAACCATTCTATATACTCTAAATGATCATTGGAGACTTTTAATTTTTGTGTATTCAAGGGATGTTACTATTGATAATTATTCCATAATGAATCCCCTTGAGGTTCTCTAGTAGGAGCCTGAAGGGGAACTGATGGTGTTCCATGTCATAGAGCATGGAAAGTAAACACAATAAACTCAACCAGACCTAGGTCCATGAAAGTATTTTCTCACTGAGCTTAGGTAGAAACATCTTCATGGATCTGATTCACAAATATTCATGGAGGAATGATTCTATAAAAAATCAATAGAAATCATTGAAGATAATAGGTTAAAAATTAAATAGAGAAACAAGAGATAATTTTCCAATCACTTAGGAAGTCAAATTTAGGATTTTAATATATCCAAATAAAAAATAGGATAAATACTATAAGTAATCCTCAATATATATCTCCTAAAACAAGATATGGTTCCTTAAGGCTCGTTATTGTGAGAGATGGATTGTTACCCAATCACAACTACCTCTCAAGTAATGACATTATTATAGAAATATTAACTAACATCAAAGAAAAAAATCAAGAACATACACATCTAATACCAATTTATCAAGAACCCACCCAGGTATCCTAGTAACATGATAAGAAATATTACTTTTGAATGTCTTGAAGGTAGTTCTAGATCCCCAATGATTGAAGAAAAGAACCTGGCATCATACAATGTGAAAGTGGAAAAAAATTTGATGCAAACTCAATAGAACCAAAATAATCAAGACAAGATTAATAGAAGAAAAAATACCAAGGGGGTTTGTAATGGATGACAAATAGGTATAAACAACCCAAAGTAATAGAAAAAAGGGGAAAATCCATGTTCCAATATAAGTAGAAACACCAAACCCAAGGTACGACAACAATAATGACCTCTATGTAGCACTTTTATCATTCTCAATCTGATATATATGTAACCTTCATAAACCTGATGGAATATGTAGGGGTGATATAAAGCCTTGTAGGTTCTCAAAAAGGATTCCATAATAATAACCAAAATTTATTTATCCAAATGAACATTTCACATTTGAAAAAATAAGAACAGATGTTCAAAATAATATTTAAAAAAATGATGCTTTACATTTCAATAAAATAAAATACATTAGACAAATGGATTAATAAATTATTCTTATAAAATAATATAAATCCATTCAAAATTCTTGTGTCCAACAATCACAAACAATGGAATATATTTAAAATATATATAATGATAAACGTGTTCATCTTCCAAGAGATACTATAGTTCCAGGTTATGGGATACTCACACAATTATATAATGATATTGACCCTAATTATACACATTCCACAATAATGGTAAAATAGGACTCATCGACGTCAAACTAAGGAATAAAATGTTCCAAATAGATTATGTTAGTGTTGTAAAGTGTCAATCCGGTACTAGGGAATTCCCATCCTAGAATGTTAATCATTATAAAATCACATACTACCTAGTATTTTATATTCTTGATGTACAATCGATGATGGGAAATTTATTTTAAAATTATTTAAAATAAAATTCATCCCATTCTCCCATTTCAAATATGTCAATTACAATTTTGAATACTAAATCGTATGTTTTTAATCAATTAATTACTTTTTCCAATATAATTCCATTGGATTTCTATCAAAACAATTTTAAACCACTTTTCTCAATTTGTTACTTGATTTCAATTTCATTAAATAAATTTCACAATTTAAAATAAAAAATGTAAATTTCATAATTTTCCATCAATTTCAAAAATACAACCCAATTCATTGGAATTTAGGGGTTTGTCCAAAATTTATGAAAAAATAAGGATAAATCCCCAATATAATAGAATTGGAATTTCAGTAAAACATTTTAAATTATGTTAATTGAAATAATTTAATTTAATTTAATTTAAATCAAAAAAATTAATTTAAATCATCAAATTTAGGGTTAATCAAAATTTTCCATCATAACAGAATCACCAACCCTTTTCACGAAAACACAATACCCATAACGAAACTAGGTATCATGAATACGGGAATATAAGATCTAGGAACACAAATTAGAAGTAATATTCAACAACACTGAGTATTTATCCATCAATCCAAATAATATCTAGAAAATTTTGAGCAGGGAAAGAGAGAGATATAGAGATATAAGGATACCACTTTCTCAGAGAGTCACACCACAACCAGAAAAAAGTAAAATTTCTAAATTAAATGACCTGGATGGGTTGGTGGGCACCAAAATCTCTTAGGTATGGCTGTTATATTGAGTGAAATGGAATTTTGGAGAAGAGGAAATAAAATTTCAGCCAATAAACTTGTTTGAAAAGAACTCTTAGTAAATTACTTCATGTGTAATGTAATTACATATTATGCAATTAAAAACTGCGATAAATGTAGAAAAATACATTTCCATTAATTAAAAATAGATTTATAATGATTTTAAAATATACATGATGTTTAAACATATTACATGTCTCGTAAACCACCAATAAGAATCAAAACCAATAGATTTTATGTGAAAAATTCTAACAGGACTATGACATCACCATTATAGGGGTCCTACAAACTATTTCACATCCCTACCCAGATAATAAAAAGGATAACCATAACAAGGATAAAAACAAACCTAACAAAATGGTAACAATATGATACATAAAATATAACCATTGAATAATTCATCGGTCTTATTGTTTTACAATAGGATTATAAATTTTTTATAATGTTGATAGTGGGAATGCAGGGTGGTAAATCATGAGGGACATCGCTGAAGAAAAATATTAGGTTCCAATTTAGGGTTCAAATAAGATGATATCAATCCAGATTCATGGGATGAGTGAATGAAGAAGGATTTGATTCCATGAAGGGACACCTAATGTTTGGAATGATTTCAGTTAATGTCGTGGAATTTTATGATGGGAATCCATGCAATATAGGATGGGATTTTTGTAAATAGTTTGAGTTTTGTAATTTTTATGACCAAACAACAAGGAATTTTATAATTGTAGTGACTAGGGTATCTATATAAGAAAAAATTTAAATGGTACCTGAATAATTAGTACATTCCATGTCACTCTATTCAATGATTACTAGTTATATGGTATGTGGTTCATATACACTAGATATGGTGAGTACTGGATTACAAGCCCAACAAGTACATGGAATGAAATAACACCCCATGTAATTTGATTCATGGTGTGTACTTGATTTCACACCAATCTAGTACATGGAATTTATGTACAGTCTGTGTACAATTGTACATTGTGTGTACTAGAATAAACCCATATCCCATAAATGGAATTAATATAGACACCATTTAATATTTATATATGTATTTTTGGTCGACCTATATTCCTATTATGAATACACAACATTTACATGTAAGGTACACACCAAATACTATGCATATTTGGGGTTCGTTCTACATCCTCGCATGTGGCTCAAACTATTAAATGTGAATAGTTCATCATTATAATATTTTCACATAGAACATAATATTAATCATTTTTTCATCATAAAAGATGTTATATTTGATGAAGTGATGAAATTATTTGCTTCATATATGTAGTGATTGTAATAATGATCAAGAAGAAATATCATTGTCTTCAATATGATGTTATTTTACAAAATACATGGGGCATGTTATATTCTACATGTTGAGTTAGTATTCCGAATATCTTAGTGATTTTTCTATTCACGAGATCCTCCAAAAGAGTGGATATTATTCCTATTTGTCAGGGAATAAGATTTTTTATTATGTATTAGTATACATTACATGGATTTCAAACATGGCATGTTTAGTTATTGAATAAAGATTATAGTTTCGATGGCCCAAAGATTGTGACACATCCTCACATTGTGAGAATGATTAATTAATGAGAGTTAACACCCTTATGTATTAGAGAATATGTTGTAGTTATAAACTATAAGAAGTAAAAACATCAAAAGTTATTTTTACCCACTTAGAATCCCATGTGAATCCTCCATGATATGGCATACTGATGGTTATCAACTTCATGATTTATAGACTCTTTAGTGATCCTTTCTTTTGTTTTTTTCTTATGTTGTATGACTATAGGTGTTTTGAGATAAGATGATTTTTAACATCAATAATTCCATAATTATTATAGATTAAGAGAGTATTTATATTATTTATCTTCAATATATCATTAGTTAATCACTATTTCATAGTGTTTTTGAAAGACGTGTTATTTTGGTGTAGCTTTTTGGGAGTCAATTCTATGTGATGCTTGACAGTTCATTATGGAGAATTATGATTTGTGATTGAAGTAATGTATGAAAACCATACTATTTATTTCACATTAATACATTATTTATTAGATAATATTATTATTAATTCAATCTATATGATTAATTAGTCATGTGTCTTTTTGAATTATGTACATTACATAAATATTTGAAATAGTAAAAACATCAACTGTATTGTAATCTTCCTTAACATGATCACACTTAAAAATGATTAGGATAACATGGAGATGTACATAAGAAAGTGGAGAGATATAAATACTAGTAAGTGAATAAAAATGGAATAACATGAAGATAAGAATACATGATTGAAAATATGCATATCAATGGGGCAAAAAAGTAGTAGGAATCATAAAACCGAACCATTAGACATGATATAGCATGATAATCGTAAAGGGAAAATGGGAAATGTATAAAAAATTTAAAACACTTCATTATTAAAATAGGAAAAGGATAAATTCCAAAACATCATGACTGAAAAAGTCTCATAAAGTAATCAGGTTCAAAACTTACTCTAACATGACCTCCTATGACACTAAATATGACATGATGCATTAGAGAACTATATAATTCTGGGCGCATCATTCACCTTAATTTAATTATCATACTTAAGTGTTCCACATAGATCATATAAAAAAGATTCATTCGTCAAAATATTTTATACAAAAATAAATGATTTTGTAATACATACATGTATGTCCAAATTCAAATAATTTTAAGTGTATAATGGTGATCACACCTAATATGAAATTGGTACGGTATTCAATAATCAATTGTTTTGGCATGAAAAATGGTTGTTACATTTTAGCATCATAATTATGACACATAAATAAATTTATATAATCGGTTGAAGGGAGAGTAAGGGGAATCAAAAAAATTTGGAGAATAAAATGGGTATAAATTGTGACTTGATAATTCATATCCCAACATTTATAATTGTAAATGCAAGGAAAAAGATGAAAATTAAACATGAATAATGAATAGAATGTGAGGATCTATTACTTGAGTGTGTGACTACGAATTCTTGGGAGGAGCATCTTGTGAGCTTGGGGGATCTTTGGGAGGACTATATAGATGGTAGGGTAGAGTGAGGATGTGATCCATGTTTTTTATTGAAGATAAATATGTGATTGGGTGTGTTTATATGGTAAATGAGTGGGGATCTATTTATTATTTCTCAAAACATAATTTATGGACCCTATAAAAAAATATCCAAAACAGTAAAGATTCACATGGTTTTTTCCCATGGTTTCCATCAAATGGGAGTGGTATTAATTATTTTTTAAGGGAACGAGTTGAGATTTATAAAATAACACCCTTTATTATGGGTAAGTGAGTCATACTCATAAAGAAACGATTTTGAAACCATGAAATATATAAATAGTATTAGAAGATTCCCAAAGTAGTTAAAAAATTAATCATTTGAACATAAAAAAAATATTATTTTAAAGTGAAAACATATATTTTGTCATCAATACATTTAATAGTATATTTTTAATAAATTTTTAGTCATCGTGATGTCAAAATGAACACCTTAAATTTATACCATAGTTAAATTTTATAGACAAATTTTATTATCTCAAAAATTATCAAAAATTTAATGTTAGATAATTTATAGGGTTTTATTAGAAAAATAATATTCAATTTATATAAATAATTATTTATATATGTATATTTTATCTTTTTAAATAATTATTGACATTTATTTAGAAATGAAGGGGTTTTTTACAATAGGAGTCTTCAAACCCTTATAGAAATTTCATTTTACTCCTCAAAAATTATATGATATTTTATATTCGATAAAAAAGTAATATTTTTTATTATTTATTTAAACAATTAATCAATTCATCCAAATACATTCATTAATTTGACAGGAATATTAACAGAAAATACTATATTTGTTTTTTTTAATAAATAAAAATCATTTATAAAGTAAAAAATCGGATGAAAATATATACATTAATATATATATAATAACTTACATAATAATACAAATACGGTCTTGATACATATTCCATTAATACACAAGAAAAATCCTTATGAGTATGGTGTGCAACGATTAGACATTCATAGGGTGGTTCATCATACATGGTTTGGGTTGTGATCTCAATGAGCATGAAGGTCTCCCCCAAAATGTTTCTCTCATGCTTTTATTGTGGGATATCAGCTTGTTCTTGGTCAAGGAAATTCTCAAAGAGGATATCTCCCATGAATGATCCCATAAATTGGCTTCATTGGGTACATTTCTACTCATCGTTCCCATCATTTCCTTTTTCTTTATGAATTGGATTTGTTAAAACAGTATATTTATAATAATCATATAGTAATAATTCAACATCTACATTGTCAACTATAGAGATACATAAATGGGTTTTAAATCTGATAGGATAAAATAAATCCAAATAGGTTTATATTTTTTCTATAACCACATTACAAAATAATACATTTCATTAAAACAAAAGAGGAATTTTTTTATAATAGTTCTAGTTTCCGTAATATCCCCTATAGAAATTACACCTAATACATTTTCATTTCCAACACTAAAATATATTTTGGTTACTCTGTTTATTCACATCCTATAATTCCCACAATTCTTCTTCAGTCTTATGGTTTCTCTGCAACACTTTGACAAGGGTTATTGTCTTATTTCATTGAATTTTCTCACTATGGTGTAAGATCTTCACCAAATTCATTTCACAGAGGAGGGAATTTTCTAACAACCACACCTCTAGATTAGATAAATATGAGGGGTTAGTTTTTAATTATTCTAGAGGGATTCATGGAATAAATCATTTTCCTAAGATAGGTTATGTAGTATTTCTAGTTGATATTCCACTCCTCCGATGCTATTATGGATCACAAGGGGAATGATATTTATTGCACTAATAATTGCATTATTAATTAATCTAATCTCATTATTCCATGTATATATGTGTAGGAATACCATGTCTCCAACATCACACTCTAGGTCTCTTCAACTATTGTCTACATAGGTCATTTTTCTACTCTGAAAAGCCTTGATGTGCTGTTGAATGGTATTGACCTTTTCTACCAATTTTTCAACAATTCCAGGACCAATCAGTTTTCATTTCCCAACTCAATCTCATAATTTAGGTTTTCATCACCACATCCCATAGATGGATACATAGGTATGCATTTTTATAGTTGAGAGGAAATTGTAATTGTACATGTACTCAAGTATAAGATGATATTTATCTCATCCTCCTTTGAGGACAATTCAGTAAACTCCAAGAATTTCTTCATGTGTCTTAATATTTTTCTTATATGATCCATTGGTTTGAGGATGATTATCTATGTTTATGTTCAAATTATTATTGAGACCATGTTGGAATACCGGATCATCATGGTAAATCTTGGGTCATGACCAGATATAATTGATAGTGGTATTCTATGAAGCTTCACCACTTTTATAATGTATATCCATTCATTTTGATTGAGTGAGGTCCTCTAAAATTTAAATTATGTGAGTATTCATCATATGAAGGTCCACCGAAACCCATATGACATTATTTCCTCTTGATATCTTCAGAATACCAGTGAAAAATACCATGGTGGTGTTTTCCAATTTCCATGTAGGTATGGGTAATGGTTTCATCATCCCCAATGATTTTTTAAATTACTCATTAACATTGTGAAATACAAGAAATATTTATTTATATTTGGTGATATCCTTATTCCTATTGTAAAGATAAAACTTTCCTTAAATATATTGATATATCTTTATGCTTCCCTGATGGATAGATATGGTTTAACTATGTTCATCATCCAAAATCACACTCATGGACTCATGATTCTATGGTACAAATAGTATTTATACAAATCTCACAAATATGTCTCTAATGACATTGAAATTAATGTATTTAAATCTTCTTATAGTATACACAATAATTTCAATTCCCATATCATCTCATTCAGATGATATTATCCTCTATATAAGGGGTGGTCGGAAAATCATTTGTGAAAGGATTGATGATGTTCGTTCAATTAATATTCCCATGTCAACCTTTTCAAATATATGAAGTTCGAATCTCTATCAATTATCATCAATTATGTAATATATGGATCTTTTAAACATATATATTATGAATCTTTATTATCTTTCATAGGATGGTAGTGAGATGAGAAATCATAGTCCCTAATCATCTCTAACCATTTTCATTGGCACATATTGAACTCTTTCAGTGTGAATATATAATTGAGGATTTGTTTACCCATATATATTTCACAATTATCTGGAATGAGATAATGCTACTATATTTTGAATGAAAATATAACTATAACTAACACCATATCATATTTTTTGTATTTATTTTCCATAAAATTCAACTACATTGAAGAATAGGATATTACTTCATCATTATGAAATTACACATAACCCAAACACATATTTTATGAATCATATAATAATATGAAAAATTTATCCACTTCTCGGTAGTGTGATCATATGGGAATCTATAAGAAACCTTCTCACCTCTATGAAGATCACTTCACATTTATCGTTTCATGCAAACAATATTCCCTAAGGGGTTATATTTTTTAGGGACTATAAATCACGAAAAATATATCAATAGATTTATGACAGTACCCCACTAATCCAAGAAAACTATGATTATCTATAAATTTTTTTGCAAAAATACATCATTCAAAATATTATTTCATTTAAGGGACCACAAATATCCAATTTATGTTAATTAATTTTCTTATGAATGAGACTTCCATCAACCATAACTCTTATTTTTTGTAGTCAAAATGGACACTCTCCTTTTATACGATCTTTAACAAAGTACTAAGATTATCTTCATTCCCCTCCATTAATTTGGAGTATATTATAATATCATATATAAATACTACCAAATATTTTTTGGGGTAATCTCTAAGGAATATATTCAACATTTCCATAAATATGGGTGGATCCTTAAAGAGTATGAACGGAATTACTATGAACTCATAGTTCACGTACCTTGTAAGAAAAGAATACCTGGGGATATCCTCATTCTTTTCCCTATCATAGTAATATCCTAACCAAATAACCAACATAGATAAGTATTGTTATCCATGTACTTGATATAACAAGTCATCAATATGTGGTATATGATAACTATTCTTAATACTAATATTATTGAGCCTACAAAATAAATACAAAGTTGCATTGACCCATCCAAATTCTGGGAGAAGAGGATTGGTTCACCCTAGGGTGAAAAAATTTAGAATATGAAATATATATCTAGATTCACCAATAGATGTCTCTATAACTCCCCCAGTTTCAAAATATCAATTTTATGTGGAGTCTTGGAAAATAGAAACTCCCCACTTATAAGCATGATTGAATATTAAACATTATGTCTATGAGGAAGATTAGACAATTCAATGAGAAACACATTAGCACATTCCATCAAAATTAGAATGTCTAAATGGATGGTATATTCCTTAGACACATTAATTTGAGATGGATACTCTTTCTCTTAGGACAATAATATCCTCTCTTGTGATGTTTGTGCAGTAGAATATTTTTTCACCTCCTTTTACTTGTTTATAATCTGTGATTTGATTCACAATACAGATAGTGATTTCCATCTATGATAAATTTATGTTGGATATATATATGTAAAACCAATCCATTATTAAAATTTCATAAATTTTAACAAAATGGATTAATAAAAGTTTCTCTGTGAAGTTTATCCCACAAATTTGGACAAGAGATATGTTATATGCTTAGGATAAAAATATAATTTCTAATTTTTTTGTTTTCCCTAATATCTTCACTTCCATGATATGTGGTGGTGTTTGAATATTTATAATAAACATTTTTTATATGATTGAATGCATAAAATAAGAATCAATAATTAAATATAATATTCTTGAATGAACATCTATTATACATATCACCACTTTATTGTTATGATACACCTCAGTAGTTTTAATGGAAAAAGGACACCCTTATTTCTATAGAGGATGTTGGTGGTCTCATAAATCCCATTATTTAGTGCATTGTTAGTTAAATCACATAATTCCTTGAAATTGATGTAATGAAGAATGCTTTGAGGGTTTACTCAAGTATTTATTTCCTCTATATAATTGGGTGTTTTATCCTATCGGAAATTGCTAGCTAGCATCCTTTCCTTCTGGAACCTAAATCATTTAATAGTACATCCTTTGGAAATTTATGGGGTGATTATTTATTTACCTTTGGCAAGTGTGATGTTGAAATTTCATAGCACCATAATATTTCTCCATCAAATGACAAAAATTAAAATCCACTTTCCTCTTCATATCCTCATGATACAATATAAATTTTGTAATCATAATTTTGATTTTGATGGATCATTATAAAATTAACATGCATCTATCAGTGTCTGGAATCACTTGGGATTTTCATTGAATATGTATTTCCCCAACCAATAAGCATTCAACCTTGCAGTAGGGGTATCAAAAAAGATATAGGTGTATTGTGGAAGTCTTTTGAAGTATTCATCATAGACCCCAATAGAATCTTAATCATATTTCATAAATGAAAGAAAATCCCTTTCTATTTTAAATAGAGTGTGTGAGGAAAATATTAATAAATTTTTTTATGATATTTATTCCACACTTTCACTTCATTATCTTCCTCAAAAATTATATTCATTATTATTTTCAACCACTAATAAACTTATCCCTCTAAATTATAAGTAGATATTATAACATTATTTTTCTTATAACATTGAACAGTAGGGAAGATATTCATCATGGAGATGATCTATCGTTACTAGATAAAGGGATCCCATGACTAATAGTTATTTAGAGTCCTTTTTCACATTATGATATCAATCCCAATTTCTTGTCTCTATGGGGTATTTGGATGCTACTCCTGTCACATTGATTTTTCAACAAATTCCTTAAATTAAATGTCATTCTCTAGAATAAATAGAAAATTAGGGATGTATATTCTTAAACTAATAAACACGGAATAGTTAATACATTGACCTTAAAGAGATTATTTAATAATTTTATTATTGTCCTTTACTTTTGAATTTCTAGGATTCAATAAATGATATATATGATCACATTCATAACATATATTATTATAGGTATTTTTTCTCTTTTAAAAATTGTTTTTAATGAGATTATGAATTTTCCCATGAATATCCCCTATGAATGTACAACATACTGTGTACCAAGGCCCGTTGTCATGCACTAGTTCCCGGTCATGTCCACCTCAACATGGTGTTTTTATATTTTACCCATATATTCATCTATACAAGAGAAACATCAAATCATATTATCTAGAGAGGGGAATATTAGTGTGATAAACATCTAAATTTGTATTTAAAAAATTTGGGGATTTTTTCATATACATAGTTTTATCCCTAATGTTATAAGTGGTGTTTTCTAATACTAATCACAAAAAATAACTAAAATTTACCTTGGATACAAACAATAAAAACTCAACTCATTATTTCAAATTAATACTTGATTTATTACATGATAATACACTTAATAATACTAATAATATTGTTATTTGTAGTTTTTTGGGAATTAGTAACAATAGATAATAATTTAAAATTAGAAAACCAATACAATTATAGAAGGTTTTTTAAATATCCTCAAACATAAAACTGATGGGATAACCATGGGACCTACATAAGAAAGGGGTGAACTATAAATCCATGTATGGGAATAAAAATAGAATAACATGAAGTGAATAATACTTATTAGATAGTAGGAATATCAATGGGGAAAATGAAGTAGTAGTCATAAACATGAATAGTGAAACATGATATAACATGATCATCACAAACTAAACAAGGTAAACATATAAATTACATAAAACATTGATTCATAAATATAGGTCAAGGATAATTACCAAGAAATCATGATAGAAAAAGTAACATAATGGAATCACATTCCCTCTCTTTCACAATATGTAATCTCATGATAATAAATATTATCCAATTCATTAAAGCTCTAGAAAATGTCAAGAACACTCATCACATTAATTTCATTATCATGTTTATGTGTTCCACATAGATCATACGACACATATTCATTCATCATAATATTTTATTTAACTATTAGGGACTATGAAAAAAATAAATGTGAGACCCATGTCAATGAAGTATAAGGGTATAAATGAGAACACCCTTGATTGGAAACGAGTACGGTATTCACTAAAAAATTGTTTTGGCATGGAACATCATAGAGAAATTTCGGTAGCATAAAGATGTTACAAGAAAAAAACATAAATTCGGATGATGAGTGATGAAGGGGTACCATGGAAATTGGGAATAAAATGGTAATTAATATGGACATGGAATGATATATCCCAATATTTGGAATTGAAAAATTAAGGCATAATATAATAAAGATTCTTGAATAAATAAGAGATTGTGAGGATCCATTACTTGAGTGTGTGACTCCAAACTCTTATGAGGTGATTCATGAGGGATTGGGGGATCCTTTATATGACTATATAGAGGCGAGGTCATGGTGAGGACATTATATAAATAATTTTATCTAAGGGAAATAGGGGATTTAGTGGGTTTATATAGGAAATCAGTTGGGAGTTCTTTATTGTTTCTCAAACATTGGTTTTTGTCTCTTTATAATAAAATAACCAAAACCACAACCCATACCATTGTTTTCCCCTTAGATTCTAAAACAATAGGTGTCTATATAGCTATTTAATATTTTCAATTTCCATACATAATTAAATAATACCCTTTATAATGATTAAGAAATGCATACTCTTAACCAAATGATTTTAAAACCTTAAATAATATTAATGTGATTAAATGATTCACAAAGGCTTTATAAAGACAATAAAATAGTAATAAAATTAAACTTATTAAGGAGGAAACATATATTTTTTCATTGATACCCTTCAAATTAATTATTACATCACTTTTGAGTTATTAGGATTCTATAATACAAACCATATATTTATATCATAATTAATTTTTTACATGACAATTAAATTATTTAATAAAATTATGGAAAATTTAACATCGTAAAATTTCAAAATTCTAATTTAAAAAAACTATTAATTTTATATAAATAAACACATGGTGAATGCTCAATACGTATGTTATTAATGATAAGGATGCATAATGGTCTTTAAATATAATATGATATAATAAAACCAAATAAGTGAACATATTTTCTATAATCATCTAACAAAATAGATAATTTTCATTAATTCAAGGGGAATTTTATTTATAAAAGTTAGTTTATTTGCAAGTGACCACTATTAATGAAGCATGATATTGGAGTTCATGAAACATGAGAAAGAATACTCATGAATTATTTTTTAAAAGGATTGTTGGATGTAATATATCCCTTGAATTTACCTTTTGGGATATAATTTACCATGTTTCTTTTCTCATACATTACATAAATTTCAGTTGATCATTTATATATCCTGTTATTCGATTAATTATTCTATCCATCAAATATATTTATCTATTCTGTGTTGATATAGATAAGGGCCTCAATGATTTTTAGATATTCCAAATCAGTGATTGTCACCATTCTTTGGTTGATTAGGTGTGAGCTTGGTGTGGAACTCTAGAATTACTATTGGTCTACATGGGGCCCATGTGGGTCCCCAAAGGTCAATTAGAGATTCAAGACATTAATATCAACATGATCTATTGATTATTTGGAAGAGAATTTATTCTATTGTGGTGCTTTATATAAGGATTATGGTGCTTATGTGTCACTATGATGATTTTATGATAGATGATATGAATTGAGATAATAATTTTTACAGATCATATAGTCTTGTGATTTATAAGTATTTAGGGATCATTTCATCAAGTTTTTTTATGGATACGTTGAGAATAGGAAAAAGTTATAATGTTTTCAGTACCCTTTACATTTTTTTGTTAAGAACATTTATAAGAGAAGGATAAAATTCCACTGGTGTTGACTAATCAATTGTCTGGCTATATAAGGTTCACTAATGCAAGTAGTTGTGAGATAATTATAGAAAATAACTATTCATTTAGTTATTATTATTTTTATAGATTAAAAAAATGTTATCCTTGGGATACATTGGTTGTATTTTTATCGATGGGGGTTTATTTTCTCTAATCTGGACAGTTTTCATTTGGTATTTACTAGTGGAAATAGTTTAAATTTAGTGTAGTGATAAATTGATTTATCACATATTGAATATAAAATAGAAATATTCTTTCATTGTTTATCTTATGGGAATATTGAGAAGTTTCATTGATTTGGGATGGATTATAACCATGTTTTTCCCAAATATGTTACATGTTTACTTTTTAGACTGAAATTAATTTTGGGATTGATCTATAACTCCTTATTTATCATATTTCTGTGAAAACGTAAAACATAGATCTATAGGATCTTGAAGAGAGTGTTTAATATTAACATTCATGAGTTTTTAGTAATTATTTGTTCAATATAGTGTGTCTCTTTGGGATTTTTCAGTGTATTTTGTAAATAATGATGAAAAAACATTCTTTTGTCTATAGATTACTGGAGTTTGATTTATATAGTGGTAATTAATCTGTAAAATATTGATTGAACAAAAAATTATCAGGAATTTACATTGAATTTAATTTTTTTAATCCCATAAAAAGTTTTATTTTAATGTAAATTCTCATATTTTATGATTTTAGTGGTATTTTGCGATCAGTCCGAAAAAGTAAATATATTTAATTTTAAATGTTTTAAATTATTTAAATTTGTATGCCAAAAAATATTTTATAATTATCCAGATTATAAATTTCATTCTTTTAGGATCCTATACATATAAGGATTCTATTAATTATTTTGGGTCCAGAGATAAATCCACCATTTGGAAGCCCAAAACGAGCTCACAAGTTGGACATTCAAAACAGTTCATTGATCTGGTTATTTCTTATGGTTGGAACATTTCTATTGATAGAAAGGGTAAATGATCTTAAATATATAGTGCATATGTACAATAAATTTCTTAATTACATTTATGAAGGATTCCATGAATGAATCGATCATTTAAAAGGCCATTAATTCATGGGAAAAAGGAGACATGGAATTTGGAGAGTCTTTATGGGAAGATTAAATTATTTAAGTTAAATGGTAATAAAAATATATAAACATTAAAAAGATGATGATATTTTGAGGGGAGACCTCCCAGACATTTACGAACAACTTCCTTGACGGAATCCATGCACGAATCACCCATTTATTATAATAACACATTGAATCCTAGAGAAATTACAACCTATTAAAGGAGAATATCTCCTCCATAAAAAATCATTCCAACAAATCCAATTCCATTTGGTTTAAATAATCAAAGTTAATTACAAAATATCCTTTTACCTTCTTAGTTTTGAATCATATTTATTTCTTCCATGTTTGTTTTTAATTCAAATTCGATGGCCCATTATTTCATGGAGGGGTATAATCATTAGTAATTGGATGAATGAAATGAGAGTCAAATTATTTTATGTTTGAGCTTATGATGTTTTTATTCAATGGAATTTTTTTATTTAAAATAACTGTTCCAAATTTAATTTATTTTCAAATTTAAATTTAATACCATTATATTTTAATTTGTTAGTAAATAATAAATTGAATTGATTTAAATTTTATTCTATTGTTGAATGATTAAATTATTTTTTACACAAATTTGTTACTTTATAATAACATTCAATTAATGTTATGATTTAGTGAGTACTAAAACATTTTAATAAATTAAGATAATCTAATTTAATTATTTAAGGAAAATTAATTATAGATTTCGTATTAACTATGTAATTAAAAATAGGCCATTAAAATATCTGAACTTTGACATATAATTAAATAAAACATGAATTGAATAAAAAATTGTTATTTAATTAATTTAATTATTCTGTTCTAATCAAAAAAGATTTATTTTTTTCAAAATACTATCATTACATCACCAAACGGAAACCCCAACCTGAATCCAATCACTTCTCTCTCATTATTAATTTACCAAATATCTAAATATATCTTATCTAACTAAATCCTTAAAATTTTCTTTTTTTTTATCTTCATAAGTGAAAAATATATGTAATAATATCACTTTTAAGAGAAAATTTATGAATACCACTAATACTATAACCTTAGTGGGATTTAATTGTTTTTTCTATACCTCACAAATTGCGTGTATCAAAACATACACCGCTTCATGGGAGAAAGAGTAAATATTTATTAATAGGGCCTCGAATGAGGAACTACTTTATTTTGATCCTAATATAGAGAGAAATTAATTATATAATCATATAAATATCAATATTGGAATCAATGTTTGTGAAATAAATTTACCAGAATCAAGTTTTAATTTAAGAAAACCCATAATGTCCCTAGACCCACAAAAAAACATGAGGGACCATTATTCCCCACAATTTTCTAACCCGAATAATCAATTAACCATTACTGAATAACAAAAAAACTTTGTGGTATGAGTTAAATTGATTTAATTTTTACCCAGCTTTCATGGCCCAATAGGTGAAGACCCTAATCGACACATTCAATAATTTTTTTATCTATGTCCGAGCATCCAAATGAGATTAGTCGCGGATGAGAATGTCAAGAGGAAAGAATTACATTTTTCACTTTAAGAAGAAAATAAGGAGTGGTTATATACCATACAACCCATAGGGAACCATGAATGGTATTATTTACTATAATTATTAATTCCATGGTTCATCCTAGCCTCCCAATGAATAGAAATCAGGAAAGAGATATACTCAATTTTTCAAGATACCAGTGAGACTCTTAATGAGTATTGGGAAAAATTCAAGAATCTTTTTGATATATGCCTTCATCAAACAATACAAGAGCACCACTTCATAGTATTCTTCTAACACGTATTACTTGACAATGATAGGAATCTTTTGGATGCTTCGTTTATAGGATCATTAATTGAAAAATCACACATAGAAGCGTACAGACTTGTTGAGAAGATAGCCCAGAATATAAAACTATTCGGGACAAGAAGTTATGGAAAAAGTGGAATTCATGAGGTAAGGAATTTTGACTCATAAACACTCCTCAAACATAAACATGAATAATTGACAAGAATGGTGAGATAAATGGAATTTATGAAATTGAGTAAGATACTATCTCCACTAGGGGTATGTTGATTATACTCATCACCCAATAATTAAACTAATCTATGTTCTATGATATGTGATACAGAAATTTGTGCAGTTGAATTTTATAAAATAAAATTCCCACAATGTCAACAATGTAGATAAGGTCAAACCAAACAAGGATTTAGTGGTAAACACAACAAATAGATCCCACCATTTCAATATAAATATCAGAACCTGACATTATTCCAACAAACATAAAAGCATCTCTTCTAGAAACAAAAATCTTTTCAACAACCACATATCCAATGAAATATTTTTTACCACCCTCTATCATGTTCTTATAAGAACAACCAAGAAACTGAGAATGAAGTGCTATAGAAGTCAGTGAAAAGTTTTGGTCAAAAAAATTGGTGGAAAAATTTAATATACATGGATCATTATACAAGAAATAATGTAAAACACTCAGAAAATAACTATCTATATTCCAAAAGATAATGACAGTGCAATAACAAATCTATGTATCAAGGAGCTTCCACCACTTAAGGAAAGTAAATTAGATTATTCCAAACAATAAAACTAAATATAAACTCATCCACCACAATAATAATACAATAATAAAATGAGTTGTAAAAAATTTGATAAAAGAGACAATAAGGGACATTCCCTTCTATAATGGCTCTACAATTAGAGGATGAAGAATAAAAACTACAAAAAGCGATCAAAGAAATAGTCCAAAAATGACAAATAAAAATTCCATTATTAGTGAAAATTATCCAAATACCAAAACATGTGAAGTTTCACGATGAAATATCAACCAATAGAAATATGTGTGAAGGGGAAGACAAAATTAGCTTTGGGTGGATTTTCTCAAATATGACCACCCAACCGTTACACAAAAAATTCCACGATCTAGGAATATTTTCTACTCCTTGCACAAGATGTTTGTTATGATTTTCGAATAATTTGTGTGACCGTAGTGCTTACATATATGTAATTTATAAATATATCTTCTCAAATTTGGAAATAAGGGATCTAATTTCCACTAGAATGGTTATATGGAAAGAAAATTGATCCACTTTTTCTAGATGGAGTTGCAGAAGATGTGATAGTGGGGGTTCAAGGAATCATTTTTTCAGAATGATTTTATGTTCTCACATTGAAGAATAAAATTCATCTAAAAATTTTGCCATATTTTTGGGAAGACCATTCTTGAAACAACTAAGGAAAACAACAATGTCCATGAATGAACCCATAATATAGATCTAGTAGATAGCCAGGTGAAATTCAATGTCCTTATCTCTAAAAGAGACATGTCAAAGAACCATTCAATATTTTCAATCAAACATGGAGAAGGTAGTGATCCCATAAAATTTTCAGGTATTCCTTAATAATTCTTATTTTTAGAAAATCACACCATGGGAGGAGAGAGTACTCAAAAATATGAAAATTATGAAATCAACTCTAAATTCATTGATAATTTTCTTGATGAAATGTATATGATACCATTTTTTATTGGAGTCCATGTATTTCAAATAAGATTATTAAATTCATTTTCATCCATATAAAATCCACATAGTCTTTAATTAAAACCCATAATAAGTAATTTGAAATATGTGTATCAATTGGAGGAAGAAACTTTTCCTCTAATAATTGAAAATAATATATCTAGGTCCCAGGTGAAAACACTAACAGTCTAAAAATTAATGAACTAAAAATATGAGAGAGTATAATAGATATACATTGGGTCAAAATGAAGGTCTTCTCACATAGAATATTCTTAGAATAGTACTCTCAACCAATTAGGTATCCCTAGAGGGGACTAAAGCCCACTGTCATGGATTATGTACAGAATATAGTTGAAAACATATTGGAAGCCAATATAATCTGACCAATTTCTGGTTATCAATGTGTCAGCCTGATTCATTTAGTTCCAAATAAAATAGGCTTCACCATTGTGGAAAGTGAGAGAAATGAATTAATTCCCATGGGACTCTAGAATAGACGGAGTGTATACATTGATTACATAAGGCATAACTAAGTCACCTAAAATGACCATTTACCAATCCAATTCATTGATTATATGTTATAATGGATAGAAATTAAAACACACTAATTTTTTTCAGGTGGACATTATGGATACTTTTAGATATAAATTTCACCGAAAGATAAAGGGAAGATAACCTTCACCTATAATTTCTAAACAAATGTATACAATATGATTCCTTTAAAATTGTGCAATGCCCCATGTATATTAAATCTATGAATGTAAGGATTTTCACTAATCGCGTAGAAGACTTCCTAGAGGCATTCATTGATAAATTTATTATTTTTGGTAATTCAGTTGATCATTTCTTGGGAATTCATGAATTTTTTTTGAAAAAATGCATAGAGAAAATTTTGGTTTAAACATTTAAAAGTGTTATTTCGTGGTTGAAAAAGGAATAGTTCTATGATTAATCATTTCAAAAAAGGGAATTTAGGTGGATAAATCTAAAATTGATGAGATAAATTCATTTCCATACCCTACCTATGTGAAGTACATCAGATCATTTCCAGGATCTATAATTATATAGATGATTAATCAATTATATCATAAAGATTTATCTTCAACATTCAATATTTCTTTTGAAGTAGGATCACATTATTTGTGATGATAATTAAAGGAAGACATCTAATGATATAAAGCATAATTTTATTACCCAACTGATAATTTATCTCATGAAATAGGAACATCAATTTGAGTTACTTTGTGATGAATTAAATCAATCTATTGGAGTAATTCCCTCGTAAATAATTGATGGATAACAAAAAGTCATAGCCTATGATTCTAGGACCCTGGGTTCCATTCAAGCCATCTTAATGTCTACTAAATAAGAGTATATTATAATTTTCTTTTCATTAAATTGATTCCAATACAAGTTTCATCGAACTAAATTATATGTTTTTTATGATCATGCAACACTCATGTATTGAATGATGAAAAACTTTGAAAAACAATGTATGGAAAGATTGATTCTACTTTTGAAGGAGTTAAATCTAGATATTAACGACAAAATTAGAGATGGAAACCAAGTGGCATATCATCGTAGTAGGATACGCAATACTTCCAATGCATATATAATAGATCTAATCCCACTGAATGATCACATGCCTGCAGAGCATCTCTACATCATAAAGAATAAAGTATCATGGTATTATGACATAGTAAATTATTTATCCATATACTAGGTACCTTATTCCATTAACTCCCACCAGAAACATAAATTTAAGGCTAAAGATAGATTTCATATTTTAGAGGATCCATTTCAATGGAATATTTTCCAAGACCAAGTCATGATAAAATTCTTTCAGGTAAGTGAAATAGTATCTATTTTACAATGATTTCATTCAATTTCATGTGGAAGTTATTTTTTTCCAAAAATAATTCAAGGATAGTTTTAGAGTCTAGGACTTATTATAAATTTTTTTTAAAGATTCTAATGATTATCTTAAAAATTGTGAAAAGTATCAATTTTCAAGAAACATTTCAATTCGATAGGAGATCATTCAAAATCCCATAATTTTTTGGGAAATTTTTGATGTTTGAGGTATTGATTTTACGGGATGAATTCTTACGTATTTTGGGAAATCATATTTTTTACTTGAGGTTCGTTATGCCTATAAATGGGTAGAGAAAAATTCTTGAAGACACATTATGGGCATACCATACTGTATATAGGAAACCCATTGATATGATCTTGTATAAGTTGAGTCATGGAAAAGATGTCACTTAATGGTGGAATTGGAGAACCAAGAATATTGGGCAAATAAAAACAAGATTTTATTTTTGTGGAGTGCTAGAAAAGAAATATAAATTTAGTATTAGGAGCTGGAAGGAATCATAATATAATATTTTGAAAATATGAATACTTATAAGAGACAAACGGGGTGGTATTTGAAAAAATTGTTCAACTAAAGACCTTTCAACATGAATACCTAGTTCTACTCTATAACTCTTGACCAATGTTAGTGGCAGATATTCTTTATTCTAAGTGTTATAGACAATTTATTTTTACTAATGTATATCTTTTTGGTTCTATTCATATCAAGAAAAAAGAGGTTGTAAACCCATTTACATTGAATAGGAAAAGGCTGAAGAAGTTCCATAGAAGTTTACCTCATTAATTGATAGAGGTGGTAAAATTTCACTAAACCTTCTATTGATTTATTGTCCTGATATGAGGACAAGAAAATGGAATTAATGAAATGTTCGTTCAAGTGGAAACCTATTTTTCACTATTTTATTTCGATTTATTACTCAGTTACCTATTATATCTCCCCATTGAGCTATAATTGAATGGTTTTTAGACAAGTGTGAGTGGTTTTGATTTTTCATGAACAGTCGTAGATAGAACCACAATGAAGTCCCAATAAGAATAGGAAGATGACCAAAATAATTATTCCAAATTGGAGTTCACTTTTTACGACAATCATTTAAACTCCATAAATTTTTTATAAAAGCATTTTTGAACTTTAATGGAAAAATGGAATGCCCAAACATTATGTATGCTTTAGATGAATAATCTAGGAGAAATGAGTTTCTTATTAATCTTTTAATTTCATGTTATATATTTCAATTTCATTAAATTTGAATGAGTAAAATGGAGAATTTAATTATTAAATTGAATTAGGAATATTGAAATAAGTACTAGTGATTTTAATAAATTCTTTATTTTTTGTAAATAAAATTTCCCATCAATTTTTAATGATTTTAATTTTCTAAATTTTTGTGAATTAAATTGTCATTATTAATCGTGGATTTAGTGATTTTATTAATTAACATGTAACATTCTCAAGAGTATTTTTATAAAATTTACTTTCCATTATACTATTGAGCATATTTCTTACGTGATATTGGGACATGTCCCCTACTAGAACTTGAATTTTAACTTTTCAAAGCTGTTCTTGGGGAAAAACAAATTTAAAATGATTAAGACATACTTTTAAAAGACACTTAAACTTAAATACCACCTTTACATCAATCATTATTTACCCATAAATACCACGAATGAACTTGTCAGGGATGATCCATGTTTCAATCCATTTTTATTCTTTCCTACAATACTATAAGTAATTGTATGATATTTTATTGTTGAAATCTGGGGGTAAGGAGAATCATGGTAAATGTATTGATTTTCATTATATGTTTTATGTGTTTGGGTTCTTATTGTGGGAATTTTAAAATGTTTTGGAATCATTACTCTTACTATATTTCTTACCTCTTGAATAAAAAAATGAAAATTCTAAAAATAATGATAAAATAATTAAAATGGGTAGTGATTTGGGTAAACAAAAAATCACCATTACTATACCAATGATTTCTATCATACATAGTTCTTTGGTGGATGCGAGGTTTATTATAAATAATATCTTTCAAAAAATAAACAAAATTGAAAAGGAACATTGACATAATAAAATAATAATAAATTTAAAAAATATACAATAGATTGAACAAATCATACATTATTCTTAAAACTGATCATGATATTTTCATTGATTCTAGGGGAATGTTAGGAGTTTTTATAAATTGAAGGGGATAATGTAATTCATGTTTTTCCTTTGAATATCATTCTTTATTTTTACGAGTGTAACCAAATCCTTGAGATTTGTTTTTAATCATAAAATCATACCTAAAGTTAGCCTCAAAGTCATTATAAACTTAATTGAAATTCCTCAAGACTTTATGTGCATTTTTCTTTAAAAACTGGATAATTTAGTTATTTAAAATGATTATGGATAAGGAGAAAATTCTAATGATATGAGATAAACACTTATGAAATTGTATCATGGGTGATGAAATAAAATATTAAAAATTATTGAAGATAATGATATTTTATGTTTAATAATAATGAATTCAGGATATTGAATGGAATAAAGGATAAGATCCATCATTTTTAAATGGGGAAAGTAATGTAAATGAATTGAATGATTATTTGAAAAAAATTAATTGAATTAATATTTTATTTGAAAATATGATTTGATATTTATAATTTTTTAATTATATTGCATTGAAATTTTTATATTGATAACATTGGTGCCCTTGAATTTTAAATGTTAAGATTTTATGCATGTGTAAAAGCATGGTTTAGGTGTGGGGGAATTAAAAAAGAAATATTTTCCATAATTTTCATTGAATTAAAATTTTTTAATTACCAAATAAGTTTTTTATTATAAACTCTTGAATTTTATGATTTGAGTGGAATTTTGAGCTCAATCAGAAAAATGGACTTTTTGAGTTTTATATTTCTAAAATTATTTGTATATTTTAGTAATAAAATAAAATATATACATAAATAAATAATTAATTTGTTTTTGGGGATTATATACATCCAGGGATTCATTTCGTTGGTCAAGAAGCAAAGCTAAATCCACTATTTGTAGGCCCAAATATCTCTCACAATTTGGGACTTCAAAACATTTCACTCAATCTAGAGATTTTTGAGTATGGTATGATATTTATTTATTTAATGTTTTGAATGTGATAAAACCTTATGGCATGATATGAAATAAATTTATTAAAAACATTCATGATAGCTCCCACATGTGAATTAGTCATTTTAAAGGCCATTAAATCATGGGAAACTAATGACATAGAATATGCAGTGTCATTCTAACAATATTAAATTACCTAAGTGAATCGAGCATAACTATTTATATACAATTAAAAATATGGACACATTTGGAGGGAAGATGAAAAATCCATTGATGAACAACTTTCATCAATGATTCCACACATGAATCAGCCATATTATTTTGTTGACATGAAAAACATTTATAAATGAAATTATAGGATATAATAGGATGGGAGATCCTCTTTCCCAAATCATTCCAATCCAATCCATTCCATATAGTGGCAAGGATCCAAGTGTAGAACAATACTTCCTTCTACCTCCTTGTTATAAATTCATATTTATTTCTTCCACGTTAATTTTTTTATTAAAATGTGATGACCACTACTAGTGTAGAGTGGTAGAATCCTTAGTTATTAGTTGAAGGGAAGTGGAATCCAATTTAGTGATGTTTGATTTTCTAAAGATTTTATTTAATGAAATTATTTTCTTTTAAATCAGTGGATTTCAGTTTAATTTATTTTCAAATTTAAATTAAATATAATTTGATTTTAATTAATTTTTAAATATTAAATTTATTTGATTTAAATATTACTCTAACCTTATTTGATTTTTTTTCACCAATTGGTTTATTTTTGAAGAAAAAATATAAGGGAGTGGTTTAGTGGTTATTGAATAATGTAAAGAAATTATGATAGAATTATTTAATTATTTAGGGAAACTCATTACCATATTTTTTATTTCTTTTGTAATTAAATATAGCCCATTATGATTATTCTATTTGGATATATAGTTAAATAAATAGTAATTAATGAAATAATTTTTATTCAATTCGTTTAATTATTTTTATAAGAAACAATTCAATTCATTTTTTTCGAAAAAAATTATGATTAAATCATAAAACGGAATACCCAACCCTAATCCAATCACTTGTATCTCATTATTAATTCACCAAATATCTAAAAAACTATTATATTACTAAATCCATCGAATATGTTAATTTTATCTGCATTAGTGATAGATAGATTAAATCCCTACTCTTTGTATAATGAATTATTGGTTACTACCCACACTAAACACATAAGGGGATTTAATTGTTTTTTACACCTCACTACTAGTCCCTGTCACCTATTCTTGTGCTAAATTATTTTTTGAAAAAATATATTTTGTGTGATAGATTTATTTTGTTGATTTATTATATAGATATAAGTATATTAGGGTTTCGAATGAATACATGAAAAGAAATACTACAGGCATGGGTGTGAAAATCATGTGTTTTTTGTAACTACAATTATACCATTTAATGTATTAGATTTGTTTATCAGTATTATGAATAAAATGTTTCAAACATATCTTTTTAATTTTTTGGAGGTAATCATGGATGGTATTTTGGTTTAGTCAATGATTAAGGTGGGTCATGAAGTTCATCAATATCAATTTCTGAGATACTTAAGAAACACAGGTTTTAGGAGATATTTCCTATATATTGAATTTCAACATATGGGGTATATCTTTTTAGGTTAATTTATTTCAAATAATTTTATGAAAATGGACCTAGAAAATATTAAGGTGATTATTATGTGAATTGAATTGAATATTATTTCTATTGTAAGAAGTTTTTTAGGATTAGGTGGTTATTATTAAATGTTAAAACCATTATTTTCTTGGATTTTTAGTACATAGTCACATTTGATGGAGAAATGTTATGCTCTTTCTTAGATCGGACAAGGGTTATGATTCATTTAAATTACATATGTATAAATTAATGAGTGAACAAGTTATTTTATTATATGTATATTGTATTAATTATAAGTTATATTATAATGTATCCCTTTCGAACTTTAATTCTTTATATTCAAGATATTACAATCATTTCCTATGGTTCTAGATAATAATGTCCTTATGAACAAAACTACACTACATAGGATAATTGTCTTGCAGCAGTGATGTTTTTGAATATTATATCATGTCCATCTTTAGAATGACTTATGGTTTTTATAAATTATATGATTTGGAGATATTACATTTATTTGGAATATTTATAATTTTTTAGAACATATTATTATAAATATCGAGTTTATGTTTTATAGATCATATATTTCCTGAAAAGGGTTAATAGGTGGATGATGATTTTATTCAATAGTCATACGGTGATGTTAATCAAAAGGTTTGTGAGTAATGAATTGTTCTAATGTTTTTGGCTTCTTTTTAACATAGATTTAATAATATTTTTAATATTGAATGACTTTATTAGTTTAATGTATCAAATTCATTAGTATGACTACTAGTGAAGTCTCATATAGTATTAGTTTTAGTTGAGGTTTGTAGAGATAAAATAGTAAATAATGTTGATTTAAATGTTTGGACATAATATTATGAACAATGATTGTTTTTTTGGTAATCTATTTCTTCTTAATGGTATAAAAAACTTTCTTTACATGAGATTTAATGTTTGCATTTAACTTTTCATTCATATTTTTAAGGAGTTATCATTTATCATTGAAGTAGTTCTAGGGGAGTGAGATAACGAATATGGTGGTTGAATTTATGCCTCAATGATTTATTATCCTCCAGGTAAAATGAGAACATCATGTTCCAACAATTCTGCTATATCCCTTAATAATTTCTTAGTTTATGTGAGAGTATATTTTTATGTACAATGTAATATGTTTTCTTAATTTAGAGGCATGATTCAATTTCTTATAGGTTTCGTGGATCCATTGAAAAATTCGATAGATTTATTACTGATTAAGTTATCATTATTAGTAGATACATTAGGGAATCATTATATGGTGGAGGTGGTAAATATTCCTAGTTTTTAGGATGATATTATCTTATCATGATACTCAATTTCAATCATTGATATCGAAGTGAATATAATATTATTTTAGATCCCAATTTATTCACATATATGGTGTTATTTGAAGGAACTAAGTTAAAGAGGAATTGAGATAGGTGATAAATTGATTATTAAATGAAAAAGGTATATCATAATTATGTAAACAATATGTTTTAGTCATTAAGAGAACATATAATACAAAAAAAGTTTTATTTTATTATTTCAAAAATTTGTAATATTTTTAAATGAATAATTAATGTTTGAAGATATCATATTATAATTTGTGTTTATTTGAGGTTTCTTGAGTTTGATTATTGAGTATTTTAGGAACCATCATTCCTTATTGAGGTAGAGACTAAAGTACTGAGTTGAACTAATATAATTTTAGTAAATATATAATAATGAACTTTATTTTAGTCAAGGTACATAATATCATAAATTTAAAAACATTAAAATATAAAGTATATAATTTTAACTTTCAGATACATAAAATCATAGAATGTGAAATTAATAAAATTACTGAGATATGTAAAAATAACTTCATGTATATATGGTAATATGTAAGAGTAACATATAACATACATGAAATTATTAGAATGATAGGTAAAAGTAACTATGATGATTTTCATCTCATGTAAGATTAATGTTAATGATAATTAATCGAATCCTATTATTTAAACTAATAATAATGATCTCTATGGAGTTTATATAGGATCAAATATATTTTTTTCTCAAAAAAATCAGATTTAATTTGATGATTCTATTTTTTTCATGATACATATATTAAAATTTTATAAGATAAATTCATCATCTTTGATATTGTATTTTTTATAAAATTTAATGAGAAATATTACATAGTTATCTAATACTTTTCACAATTATTATAATTTCTTGCATGAAGACACATCGAGATAAGAATCAATAAGAATTGTAAAATTTTGCATAAATTATGTTCCTGAGAATAATCCATGTTTTGAAGAGAATTAACTATGACGATCATAGATATTTGAGTGGATAATAGATTTATAAATATGATGATTCCAAAAGTATATTTTTCTATATTATGAGGATTGAATCTAGATAATTTCATAGTGAATATTTGGCTAGTTTCAAAAATAGAAATCAAGATAATGATTTTCATGGAAATTTTCAAGGTTGAAACTTTTAAAATATAAATGTTCTATATGATGATATTATAAAGAGAATCTGAGTAAATAATTAATTAAAAATGGTAAATATTCAGACACTGAAATGCTAATTTTGATCATTATGAGTGTTGAAGAAGAAGAATATATAATTGAGACAGGATCAAATTCCATTGAATTCTCATGATTGAATAAATTTTTAGAAGAGAGTGACCAATATGTTCAAAATATTGAAAATTAAAAAGGATGAATTTATTGATGAATATGCAGAGAAGTAATTTGTCTGATGATTAATTCAATGGATAAATAAAATAATATTTCTTTAGTCTAGTAGAGATTCAATCATACCTTACTAAGTATTTCGGATCAACAAATCCACTATGTGTTTCATTAATGAAAGTTGGTTCTTAAAAATCTATAAGTGGGTTCAAGTAAATATAGTTAGTGTTGTTATGTGATCCATGTCTATCCATGTTTCCATGATTAATATTGATAATAAAATATTTTCTATGTTTGTATAAGATAAATAAACTAGTCTCCAAGGACTAGATCCCACATTTTTTGTAAACCTCATTAATATTTTTGTACTATTATTGTAATAGTTTTTTTATTCTATAATGTCTATAGAAATACAATGAGATGATTTATTATTGCCTATTAAAATTAACGTATGTATAAGAAAATAGAAAATGTGTTTATTGGTACAATTTTCCTTGATTGATCCTTGCCCCCCCAATGTGGCTACACCAATCTTTTTAAACACAACAGCTTGTATCGATGATCAAGGTATATCCTTTAATTGGATCTACATTAAATGTAAGAAAAATTTATAATCCAAAAAAATATATAAATTTTTGAGTTCTAAGTAAATTAAAATATTGATTTTATATCTATCAAAACCATAAGGATTATGAAGAACATATATAAAAATTAGTTGGGGGAGATCTCATCCATGATAAAATTTTAAGAGGAAGACAATATGAAATAACAAATTGTATAATCATAGATAAATAAAATTCGAAATGGATAGTGAATATATGTGGGAAAATTCACTAGTTTGTTGATCAAAAAAACATATACAGTTGGATTTTCGATGATTTTACAAGAATAAATGGTTACAAAACTTTGGTTTTATGTTTTTTCACTACCTTAATCAAGTACAAATGCCGAAGATCGTGTTTCTAAGGAATAACATGAATATTTATTTTTGAAAAAAGAACCTATATAATTTTACTAATTAAGTATTCAATTTTACTTTAATTACCAATAGAGTCTATAATAAAAGATTACCCTACATAGAGGAGATAGTGAAATGATAGAGGAAGAACAAGTACAAAATGTGCTAATGTGTACCAATCTCACTGGACCAATAGAAAAAAAATTATAGTAATATCGATATTGAAGATTTATTCTCCAAAATTAGATATATTTGTTAAATTAATACGAGATAAAGATGAATCCTAGAAATGGATTGATGAAAAAAATCATGCAATAGAAGAAAAAAAGAGTTATCTATGATGTAATGAATTATAGGTCAGATATAAATTTTGAAAAAAAATAAAATATCCTGATAATTAAAAATGTGAGAAGAATAATATGTATGAAGATTATAAATGGTATTTTTAATAGATAAAAAAAAGTTTTATGTCAAAATAAATTCAATGATACATGTAATGAGCAATATAAATCTAAAGTGTCTTGAGTTAAATGTATAATAGATAAATTCATAGGTGGTTTAAATTTCATCTTTAGAATATATTTATGGAAAAATTACTATAGTGAATTTTTATAATGGATATAATAGTTCTAAAATACTTATATATTTTATAAATAAATAATTAAATTTATTTGGAGATATATCTAAAACAGGATCACAGAAATTTTGGTTGACACATACTCCTAAAAATTATGTTTTTAATATATTTTTTATTCATATTAATAGATACAAAAAAGATTTTGGCTAAATATATGTTGATAAAAATTCATTGGAATCTATCACTATTTCAAAGGTGTATGCAATAAATTTTTGTAATTTCTTCCCCAAATTATACTCAAAAATAATATTTTTTCGTATAAAAAGTGTAGGATACCAATGCTAACAAAATTTTGCTTTGAACGAAAATAACTATATCATTTTGTCTAAATTTGGTTCTATGATATATTTTAAGACAAGAAAACTAGTTAATATCATAACATTTAAATTATGTGAAGATAGAAAAATCATATATTAAGTGAGTGTGGTGCAAAGATGGAAAAATGCATGAAAAATAAAGGTAATAGACAATTTATCTCTAAAAAATTTGAATGCTTGTAATTTTTTATGGAAATTAAAATTAGTTTTCATTGTGATGATTAATTATGGTTTGTACCTACTAAGAATGAATTATATAATATCTAAGAAAAATGAAATTAAATATATACATAAATCATAGATGCCTATAAGTTTAGTTTACCTAATGGTATGAGGAAAATAAGTATTTTAACCAAAATATACAAAAGAATAATGAGTATGATCTTACACCAAAGAAAAAGATAATATTATTCGAGAGTGGTAGAAAACGAAACACCATTAATGACATAAATCAAGACATTAGTATTGATTTTGAAGGAAGAATATCAGAGCTAAAAAGAGGAGAATCAATCCATTTAAAACAAAAAATAGTATTGGATTGGTTATATAGATATAAGAGAATAATGATGAAGTGGAATTTCTCAAGATGATTCCAAATTGGCATGACCCAACAATTCATGAGAATTTTTATGTATGGTTCAAGCTATATTTATAAATTCCAAAACTATATATGATCTTATTAGGAGACTAGATAAATTAAAAAATAATGGAATAAGACACTAATGAATATATATTCATTTGTTTTTCTAGTAAATAATGTGGTTCTGCACATTAATAATATTTCTGTAATTATGAAGAAAAAATTAAACAATTAGATATCTATTTTGAAAATTAAGGGAGAAAGAATAAATTGATATATAAAAATTATAACTAAAATGGAATTAGATTCTTGGTATTGAGACAACTCTCAAACTCATTGTTCTCACTAATCACTAAAAAAGAAACATTTCTATTCCTACATCAATTTTATCTATTAAAGGGATTTAAGGTAATGATTTCATGGTTTGAACTAGTATTATTTTCATTCTATTAAAGTCTCAAAATTGTAAGTATATATCAATATTTTAAGTGATCTACCACAATTTCATTAATTAATGAAGATATATAATTAAATAAATTCTTTAAATTATTTGAAAATGATTTTATCATTGATTAAGAGATGATGGAGTGTACCTATTTATGGGGGGTTTTTAAGAGAAATATTTTTAGATTGTTTTATTTGAAAATTAAAATATGGAAACATCAAGCGAATGTAATAATTGAAGGTTGTTTGATATATTTTTTCATTTTTTTTTGATTGAATCAATTTTTAAATTATAGGAGATAAATTCAATTTCTCAATGAAAGGAAATTTTAAAAGACATTTAGAAATACTTGGATGTGACATGAAATTTGAGAAATTCGTTTGTCACTATTTTTTCTACAATATGAACTGAACATATGGACTCGGATCTATCTAATTGATAATAGAAATTTGATATCATACACTTAATTTATTTTTAATGATGGGGATAAAAAATTCTTTGATAACATAATAAAATATTGTTATTTATGGATTTTTGTAATAAATAAAAAGGAAGCGATTATTAGTCCCTTGAATTATTAGTAGTATTTTTTATATATTATAACATATGTCAATAAATGTTGGATGATGATGATGTACTACATGTTTTGAGATAATTCTTATAGATTTTTCTATCATTACAAAATGATGAAGATAAATTATCTATAAGGAAAAAAGAATTGAGGTGATATTTTAATATGAAATATGAGATGCAAACAATGATTATAGTAATGGTTGATTATTCATTTTTTAATGATAATAAAAGAAGGATAATTCTGAAAATTTATTTTCTCAGTTATATGTTGAGAAGAATAGTTGAATCACTTTTCTCATAATGAAGTATATTCAATTTTTTTTTGTACCATGGAGTATGGAGAGTACTAGACATAATGCGTCTATGATGTCAATGAGATGTTGGATAAAAATTATAATGACATATCATTTTATAATTTTTATTAAGTTGATGTCTAATAATATGTATAATTCACATGTTTTATAGTGAATGATGGAACTAAGCGTGAGTTGAATTGTCATGGGTTTTTCATTCATTAATAAATGATTATGGTACTATGATTCAATTGAAAAAGTTATTTATGAGGTAATAAGATACATTGATATATTTTAGAACAATTAAGATATTACTAAAGATCAATTAAAGATATGTCAATTTTTTTGAGTTTATTTTTTGTGCTGGAAACTTATTGAAGATTAGTTGATGAAGTTTCAAAACATTCTGACATGAAGACTGAAATTAGGAGTTGATTATATATATATGGAGTAAATTTTTAAGAATAAAATAGTTTTAGTCTATATTTGAAATATCTTAGAGATCAAATAATTGAAAAATTAAAATACATAATGTTTACTCCTGGATATGTATGATCTTACAGAGTGAAATTTGAAAAAATCTATGATATATTTAAATAACTCTTATTTCACACAATGAAATGTACGAATAACATGTAGAATATGTCAGAGTAATATCCTATTTCATAGTACAAAGTCTAATTTTTCATATCATAAATATGATTAATTTTTTGGAAATCCAATAATAACATGCTGTTTTAGCTTACATGTATGATATTTTTGGAGGACATGTAAAATTAAACAAGTGTTTTATTAGGATATATAATATCATATTTGATGTCACTAAACTATTATTCATGATTAAAATATAATTTTACAACATCATTAATACATGTTCCAAAGAAATGATTTTAGTTCTTATATTTATATGATAATATTGCACAATGAGAAATAAAATTGCATTAAAATTTTATTTGTGTGTAAGCAAGAAAATGTCTTAAATAATCTATTGGAAATTGAAATTTTAATTGAAGGAACATGTTGAATCGTTTATAGGGTATTATAATAATTAAATTATATTTAAATTATAATTTTATAGACTAATTTAATTATAATTGTTCAAATTAAATATAGATGATTTGTTTTATTATTCTGATTATTGAAGATGGTGGATTTTATACTGAATTTTTGACGAATTTAAAAACATAACATCATGAGGTAAATTTTCATTTTTATTTTAAATGTTTAATATTTTAAAATATCTATTTTAATAATGATAATTTTATAATGAGAAGAAAATTAAAATAATAATTAAAAATGAAAATATTTGAAACTGATATGATATTTATGAATATATTAAGTGTTATATAAAAATAAGATGAGAAGGGTGAGAAAAAGTTTATAGATACTTTTTATTATTAGTATCCAGATATATTGAAAACATTCAATATCTATGTTACTACTATTTAATATTCTATATGTTGATTTTTGTGAAGAATAAGAGGAAGCAGTTTATACAACCATGGAAGAGCATTATTGATTTCTGGTGCTGTAGAGACATGATATTACATTGCTAACTATTATTCAAAAAGATATCCACTGTGTTTATTATTGTTACATGATAGTTCTAATAAATTTAAAAATCGGTAAATGAATTGTTGGTCTATCGTGACATAAGGTTCTGGGAAATTAACTTTCTCATAGTTTATTTTGATAATAAAGTATCATTCGTGTGTGGGGGGGATTAAAACTACCATAAATCTAGAAATAAAACCAACATTATGTTTGAAAGTCACAAAAATATATGATTTTCCTTGATATATTTTCCTATAATTAATTCATAAATACTCAATTTGAGAAGAGTGATTATGATATATTCATTTTAATAGGTTTATTGATAAAAGGAACATGTTTTGGTTAATAAAACCTATCCAAAATGATTCACCCACTCTCAGTGTGCAAACATAAATCCCTTGAGGAACAATATTAAAGTGTTCATGATTTTATTTTTAATTAATTAGGACATTTTTATTGGTAAATTATAACATAGTGATCATCTTATTGGTGTCCATGTTATCACAATATGAAGTTTTATTTATAGTCATTGTGTGATATTTAGATAGAGATTAAGGGTATTATTTATAGAGATAGGATCTTTAGGGTTATATCCTTCATGTAAACTATATTTTGAGTCTTTAAAGACATCAAAAATATCATTATGGTAAGAATAAACAATGGATTCCTAGGTTGTTCATAATTATCAAGGATAATTAATCCTAGTTTTTAGTATTCAATAGGGTCTCTCGATACAATGATTTGGTTGGAGATTATTCAATTTCTATTCAAATTTATCATCACTATAATGGATAGGTTGTTACAAATAATGTTTTATAAATTTTAGGGGAAATAATATGAATAGGTGAACGATATTGATCAAAAATGAGAGTTTGATAGAGTTATGTGGATTAAATTCCATTCAATATTTTTTTATTGAATATATACTAAGATTATTTGTTATGAAATGTTTCATAATTCTATGGGTGTTAAATAACATGGAAGGTAATCAACATAGTATATTTATAAATTTATTATCTTTCCACATTTTATATCACCCTTTTTGGGTAGACAGATTATAATGGTGTTCCACATTGAGAAGGGACTCAAATACTTATTATGATTACACATGGACTCTTTTCTGTTGAACACCTATTTAAAGGTAGAAAAAAATCATTGGTATTCAAGGATTATGTTTTTTATCTTAGGATTCCTAGTATAGTATGTTCATCTACTAGATGGAATGAAGGTTGGATGATATTCATTATGGTGATGTTAGTTGGGTAATCTATATGGACATTTCTTCACCAAAATTATCGAGGAGGAAACATTTGTTATTCATTTTTTACTATGTGTAAACATGGAGTATATTTTCCAATAGTGATAAATTTGAATAGAGTATTGTCAGACCTATTTTTCGATAGGAAATATGTATATGATTGAAAAGTGGAGCTGACAGGAACGAACATAGAGTTTCCTAGTTTCATATGGGAAATCACCATTATTTGTAATTCCATTAATTATTGTGTTTTGTAATGATAATTATATTATTTTGATGGAAATTATTAAATTTTCATTCAGAGTGTGACTTTTTATGTCGTTTGAGGCCTCATGTTCTTGGAAATATATTACCTATGATTAAAATGTAGTAGTTGTAAAGAGTAGAAAGTTTCCTCTAGATCTTAATGTGAGTATCGAGATATGAAAACATGGTGAATTTAGTTTCTTTTAATTATGATTTTGATAATACAATGGTAGTGATCATCCAATCAATTACATTATGTATCGATTTTTTATTCTTTGGTATTATGGAAATATCTACTTTGAAACCTGTATCAAAACAAAAATTTTGAAAATTGAGGTTTTTTATCAATACTATGGTGAAGGTTAATCAATTCACATTTGGTTCTAGAAATTACTATATTTGGGATAAATCTACAAAAAAATGTTTTAGTTTGTATCTTTAACAAGTGATATTATTGATGTTTCCATCGGTATAAGTTGTATTTTATTTCAATTATGTTTGAATAAGGGTTTTAAACGAAATTATGAAAAGGTAATGTGTTGGGTGATAAAATTAGATTCCTTCACAAATATAATGGAATGAGATTCACATGTAACTGGGTAATGTGGAATGGGTTTTATGCTTAGTGAGCAACCTATATATTGGAAAATTGTAGAGGTAGTTTGTAAGGATATGAAAATTGATACAATAGTTTGATGGTACCTTTCATCAACATTGAATGAATGGAGGAGTTGAGAATGAAAAAAATTTATTGTTGAGTATAATTCTAGAAAAAATATATAAGATATAGTTACATAACATATAATTAGTTCAAAGTATTTATATAAGCTATATTATTTTTATATAATCTATCCCTAAGAGATATTGAAAAAAATACAAAAAATTGATAATTAATATTGTATGAAGGCTGAATTTTGAGAAATAAGGCATTATATTATATTTAAATACTATATCTTGAGTTTTCAAATACTCATAAGTGACTTGGGAAAATTCTTGAGAAGTTTGTAATTACTCTAATTGTTACCACCATTAATAAGAGTTTTTTTTGATGATTTTAAATAATTAAAAAAAGACTAAGATTATTTAATAATTATTGAGTTATTTTTTATTAAGTCTCGAATTTTGAAGATAAAATGAAACGAATATGTTGAAACCCTTGTTTTATTGATCCAAAAATCATTTTTCTTATGATATTAATGTGTTTTATCATTTAGGGAAAAAGTTTACAATATAATGTAGGTTGGTGAGAAAGTTGGATCAATGTAGAAAACACTCACTTCCAGAGATGACCTTCCACTGAGATGAGACACCACTAGACATGACTCAATGTTAATGATGAGTCACCGCCAGGGGTGACTATCCTTCAAGATGAAAATTTTGATAAGTATGGGAATGAATTACCCTCTATTATAAGTCACTGCTGAGTTGGAATTTTGACGATATATGGAATGAACCTAACATTAAAGTTGCCCTATAAAAATTGGCTATTAATTTAAGAGACCTACCATTATCAATGACTCACTACCAAGATATAAAATTGGCAATGCGTTGGAATAACATACCATTGATATGAGTCCCCGTCACCAAGACTCACTGCCCGTATAACTCACCACTTTTCTAAGTCACTACGAGTGTTCAGTCTCCTTTTAAAGGAGTCACCACCATGACTTTTTTTTCTTTTTGAAATAAATATTTCAAACTCATTTATTATCGAATTTCATGATAAAAATATATTACGGATTTTTCTTAAACTGTTATAGAGATTCTTTAATGTCGATGTCCATCATCCAGTGTGAGGAGTAGGGGATCCAAATGATACTTACTATATAATTCTGTAAAAATAATTATAAGACTCCCTCATGAATTAGAGTCATGTTATAGAGATATATATAAACATACAAAGATAAGTGAGAATATTATATATCATAAGAAACAAAAGAGATCTATTTGTAGAGAATTTAAATGATTCATTCTTACATGCAAAAAATTGTCAAAAAGTGGAACTGGATATTTAACACACACACACACACACTATCTCTTGTACGTAAACTGGAATATACATAACATCATCACTACTAAATTTACACATATTTCCCCATATTTTTGGGATGATGTCCCACTTTTACCAATATTTGTTTCATTCCAATTATATTTGCGGAAGAGGTCATCTGTGGTCAAGAAATTATTTCTATTGTTTTCCTGATCTAGGTTATAGATCAAAGATTAACAACTATAATCCTCATAGATGTAGATTATTGAAATGGTAAGATTATTAATTCTCAACTTGAGAATGAACCTCTTGTCATTATTTTTATATGAATTTTTTTATTTATACAATTTAGAACAACTTTTTAAACTATAAAAAAACCATTACTTATATGGATAATAATGGTTAGTTTTGATATAATTTTTTAGTTAAGTATATTTATTTCAAGTGTTAAAGTAAAAAATATATATTATTTTAACTGATTATTATTAATTCTTTGAGAAATCTTCTGAAAAATCAGAATTTATATTTATGTATTATTTCAAAAAAAAACTAGGCTCTTTTTTATTATATGTGATGTTTATTTCAACTGTTTTGAAAATAATTTTTAACTAGGTACTCAATTCAATCCCTCTTTATATAGTCACATAGACTAACATTTGTTATTAGAAGACCTTTAAAGGATTTTCAAAAGAGATTTTTGTTTCTTTTAATGAACATAAATTTATATCAAATCATAATTTCGTTTATGAAATGGATAATAGAAAATATTGTTCTACTATTAAAATAACTCATTTTTGGAAAGGAAATAACTACTTTCAATGAAAAATAAAAATGGAAATTCATATTTAAATCATGTGATTTAAAATAAGGACTTATATAAAAGAAAGATATGAGTTACCAAAGATGGTTGGAAATACTTGGAATGATTTTGTAAACATGTTTAAAATAAAATTGAAAATACATGAATGACTTTTAATTTTCTTTAGGGGATGATGAATTCAATAGGATATCTGTCAGTAAAACTACTTTTAGAATTTGGGATACTTTATATATTTATCAGGAAGGTTAAACTAAAGTTAAATAAATTATATCGCATACGGACACAATTCAATATGATACATTTAAGATGAAAACCGATGATCTAATTTTTAATGTTTATCATAGGTTCATTAAAACTGTAAAAAAATAAGCACCTCGGGTAATCTAGTTTCTGACACATATCAAATTATAAGAATATTGAGATCTCTTCCAAAGATATGATGAAAGAAATATTTTCAAATATGAGAATCATGTGACATTACAAACCTTGCTATTAAGGAATTGAATGGAATGTTTATAATGTGGGAGGAATATCATAATGTTAAAGATGAACAATTTGTTGAACTTATGAGGAAGTATATTTCCTTAAATACTACAACATCCATACATAAATAAATGGAAAATGAAAAACATGAACGCTTATGTGATAATGAATCACCCGCAAATAATGATAAGGAAATTACTCCATTGGATAGGAGGTTTATGAAATTTTACAAGACTGAGATATTATTTAGGAAACCAAGATACAAGGTAATGTATCATAGTAGAGGTAATAGAAAAGGGATAATAAAAGAGATTATAATTCAAATTATATTACCTCTTATGAGGGTTAGAGAAAAGAATATGTTAGTGATAACAATCCAAAGATAAAACAAAAAAGAAGTATGTGGATAATGATATAAAGTATAAGAAATCCATTAAAGTCACATGGAGTACCTATGAAAATAGCTTTAGTGATTCATACTAATCTCATGAATAAAATCATAATAGAGAAAATGTGTGCTTTATGTCAAACATATATAATGCACCAACCATATCTACTATATATAATTTTGATCAATTGGAAAATGGAAAAAAATGATGTTGATATTTCAAAAGAGGATATGTTTTCATATTGAAATATTCTTGAATTTAATTTGGATAACCTTAATGAAAAATATAATTTTTTGAATAAACATCATGTTTTATCAATAGTGTTATAAAAGATCTCACTATAGAGAAAGAATAGATTGATTAATTTTTCAATGAAAATTCAGAACTAAAATTTTCAAAATAGAAACTATAGAAATACATGAAGAGATTTAAAATGGAAGATAAAAACTAACCCAAATATTTGTAATGAAATAGATCTCAAATATATTAGTATTCTAGGTTACCAACCCGGACAAGGAAAATTTCGTAAGAGCACTGTCACGACCCATCCTCGGGGCTCGTGCCATGACTACCCCAAGCCCGCCTTCCATAGGCCAGGGGTTGGCGACTAGTACCAAGGCGTAAATCCCCATAAAAAGGGAAGGCATTGCCTTTTTAAAGTAAACAGGCACCATAGAGTAAGCAAGTGGAAAAAGTAAACACTAAGTACAAACTGGTACAATAGTAAGTGAGGAAAAGTAAGTGGGCCAGTATACAAACCCAAACTGAAAGCAAAGTACAACTCAAAAGGGAAAACAGCAACTGAAAAGTAAAAGCCGCTATGCCGAGCTATCCACTGGAAATCCCACCTGAAGGGTGGGTACAGATGGCTCCACTGCTCCTCGGGTCCCGCCGTCTGCTCCGGGTAAATCCCGCCCATTGGTCCACCTCCAGGTACCGTCTTGCTCTGCAAGGCTGAACCACGATCAATGTTGTCCGTCGTCTGTAACCAACACAACGTAGTGCCGTCATAGACCGTGCAGGGGTGAGTATAAGATACTCAGTAGGGACCCCGAGACCCCCGAAGGTCTCCCAAAATCCACAAAGGATGAACCACAAAGGAAAAAAATACATTCACAAAGTAACAACCGACACTGCTTAGGTATATGCCCATACATATACCGAAGTCATCAATTCCAAATCGCTCCAACCTCCGAGCACAAGTACAACCCAGTCCACACAGGAAAGTATACGTATTCCACATAGGAAAGAAAAACGTAATCCACACAGGATAGCACAACACAATCCACACAGGAAAACAAACAGGATTCAGCTCACACAGGTATACTTCTTCGAAAGACGATATATATGATCACCGATGCATCTAATTTGTCGGACCCTCAAAGGATCGATAGGTACTAACCCCCGTAATGACCCAAACAGGATCCGACCCACACAGGATTTGTAGGCGCTGGCTCACATAGAACCATTGAGCGATGACCCACACAGGATCAGACCCACACAAGATCGGTAGCACTGATCCAGATAGGATCGCTGAGTGTTGTAGTCGTCGTCGTCGAATCCACTGAGGATCTCTGCACAGCCTTGGTCGTAGTCACAGTAGCAGTCGCAGCCACCACTAGGGTTCCCACACACAGCAAGATCGTTCGGGAGGGTCCGCCCCATGAGCCAAGAGGCTGATACATCAACTGAAAAATAGTCCAGATTTGATGTATCCAAAAGTTCCGTATCGTCAACAGGAACTCAACGTCGCAGACGGCGCGTCAATCGGACGCCCGCTCTGAGAGTTATTGGCTGTTATTAAGGAAAAACCAACCCGACCATAGTCCACCTGCATCATAACCTCTGGAATAGTAATCCAAATGATATGTCTCACTAAGAGGAATTCATCAAAGTCGACGGCACGTCAATCGGATGTCTGAAGCTCAAGATATGAGTGTTTCTGCGCCGAGGGCCCGGTTGGTTTCGTGTTCGATCCAACCTGGACAAACTCAATGTATTCCGAAACCTTGAGTGCAATATACTGAAACGACCATCTGGATTCAATGATCACATCTCAACTGACAGTGCATCGATCAGAGGTTCGTAACCCATGTTATGTGCAAAAGACCGAAGACGGTCCGAAAATGGGGGTTTCGGGCCCGGGCCAACCCGGCCCGAGACCCCCCGGTCGGTCCGAATAGGGTCGACCCGCCCTGGGTCCTTGTCAGCCCGGCCTGGCGCGGCCCGGACTGGCTGGGCGCGGCCCGTCCCGATGCGGGCCGGCCCAGCCGGCCCGACCTGGCCCGGTCCGGTGACCCGCTCGCTAGGCGCGCTAGTCGGCTGCTCGGCCATAACGGTCGAGACGTTTTGGATCGCGCGGGGGGGGGGGGGGGCGCTTCACCCGCTGTTTTCTATAACCACGACCCCTTAATTGGGGCCGCATTGACGTCTGACTGGGGGAATTAATTCCCCCGGCTCCTCCCTGTCTGGCTGGCCCAACCTGGCCGGCCGGTTCCTACTCAACGGGACCGGCGATGGCCGGTCCCCTTCCAACTCTGACACCGGTGGCCCGGTCTGGCCTTCGGTCACCTTGCTCTGCCGTGGCCCGGAACCGGCCGCAAACCTTGTCGTCCGGCGCAGCACGACGGTGCCACGCCCCTCCTCCGCGGCCCTGGTACCGGCCGCAGTATTTTCGGGTGTCTCCGACGCGGCACAATGGCGTCACATCCTTGTATTAATTCGTGGTGCGGCGCGACGGCGCCGCGTATTTCTTGCCGCATAAACCCGCGCGGTGCCACGACACCGCGCCACTTCCATATCAAACCAAAATAATCCAACATGAATAACAAGGAGGTGGGTCGGCCGTGTTTGTGTGGTCCGGCCCCCCTCATGTTAAACGATAGCAGTTGGATAAAATTTCATGAAGAAATTCAGGGATGTAAACGCGAACAAATTAATTAATTACAATACCCGACCTCGGTTTCAAGAACGGTGTCGTCAACGAGCTGCGGAAAACGAGCATCACAGAGGTCGAGCATCGCGGAAAACGAATGTCGATTCTGTTGTCGTCGAGGTGCGTCCGAAGAGGAAATGTCGTTGGAGAAGTTCTCCATGTTCTTCGACGGAGATGTTCTTCATTGAAGAACAGTGTTCTTCGTCGGAGTCTGAGCTGTTCTTCACGTTCTTCATCGAAGATGTTCTTCGTTGGAGGTGAAGAAGATTTTCACACTTCCAAAAACCTCTCATGTGGCATAAAATCTAACATTAATAAAATAATCCCAAGTATTAATTTATTAACACAACTTAACCTTTTTAATTTCAAGAGTTTGAAATTCAATTAACCACACTTAACTCACCTCATTAAATTACACAAGTTATCTTAATTTATGGTGAGTTGAGAGGAGTTGAAGAATATGAAGGGGTGGGGTTCATGTGGCCCCCACAACCCTCATAACCTCCCAAGGGAGGTTTGTTAGTTTCCCAACTTCCACCCATATCCTTAAAACACAAAAAAGAAAAATAAAAATTGTAGAATAAAAATAAATAAACTTCCACAATTTTTATCATCCACACCCATGATAGCGTAACTCCGGAACAGGAGTTCCTAAGCAATTACTGGCGCTGTGGTTCCCTTGGTGCCCTCAGAATTCTATTCCAGGGACCGGTTCAAAAGGTAGAAATTCCCGCTTGTTCGTTCACTGAACGTACCCGAGATAAACTTCGGATAGAAATTCCAGGCACACCGGGCCTCGGAATCAAGTGCCGTCTGAAACTGCGTTCTTGTAAAAACCCAAAAAAAATTCAGAAAAAATTTCTCTTGAATTTTACGGGTCTTTACATTACTCCCACTTCAGGGCTTTACGTCCATGTAAAGATACATCGAAAACTAGGGAATCAAATGTGGGTACTGAGCACGCATCTAAGCATCCCTCTCCCAAGTGCTCTCTTGGAGGTTCCCGTGCGGCCATCTGATGCGCACTAGAGGAATCGACCATTCACGCAAGACCCACTCCTGTCGATCCTCGATATCCACTGGGACCTCTGTAAAAGTCACCCCATCATCAACGTCTAGCTCCCCATGGAAAATGATGTGTGTCGGGTTGTGCACGTATCTCATCAGTTGAGATACATGGAAGACGTCGTGCACCCGGTGCAACTGAGGTGGTAGAGCCAGGTGATATGCCACCTCGCCAATCCTGCTGAGGACCTGGAATGGTCCGATGAAGTGTGGAGACAACTTTCCGCATCGGCCAAATCTCCGTAATACACGTTGAGGTGAGACACACAAAAAGACGTGGTTGCCATCCTCGAACTCTAGTGGCCTCCTCCTCCTGTCGGCATAAGACTTTTGTCAGCTCTGAGCTATCCTCATCCGCTCCTGGATGACCTGGACCTTCTCTGTCGTGGCCTAGACCATATCTGGTCCCACAAGTGCTGACTCCCCAGGGTCTGTCCAGCACAAAGGAGATCTGCAAGGTCGGCCATACAATGCCTCTTGTGGTGCCATCCCGATGGTGGGGTGGTAGTTGTTGTTGTATGCGAACTCCACCAAGGTTAGGTGGTCCTCCCTGCTGCGACCAAAGTCGAGGATGCATGCGCGGAGCATGTCCTCAAGATTCTGAATGGTCCTCTCTGTCTGACCATCCGTCTGAGGGTGAAAGGATGCGCTCAAATGTAGCTGTGTCCCGAACGCCTCCTGCAATCCCTTACATAGCCAGGATGTAAAGCGAGCATCTCGATCGGAGACGATAGAAGATGGAACACCGTCAAGCCGTACAATCTCCTGAATGTTAAGTCATCCCAATCTCTCCCCTGAGCCCTGCTCTCTAATGGGTAAGAAGTGAGCCGACTTGGTGAGTCGGTCGACAATCACCCAAATGGAGTCGTGGCCTCTGGAAGTGCGTGGAAGTCCAGTCACGAAGTCCATAGATATTCCGTCCCACTTCCACTCTGGAACCTCCAAGGGCTGTACCAAGCCTGCTGGTACCTGGTGCTCAGCCTTCACCTACTGGCAGGTGAGGCATCGAGAAACGAACTCTGCCACAACCTTCTTCATGCCCGGCCACCAGTGCTGTCGTCTGAGGTCCTGGAACATCTTCACCACTCCAGGATGTACCGCCAAAGGAGAAGTGTGAAACTCTCTCAGCACCTCCTCTTGTAAAGAAACGGGTACCAAGGTACGTCCTCTGAAAAGGATGTCATGCTCTCCTCCAAAGGAGAATCCATCAGGTTCCTATCCTGAGGATATCTATGCACACCACGTTTCACAATCAGTGTCCCCACGCTGTGCCACTCTGACCCGCTGCAGTAGTGGAGGAGTGACTGTGAGGGACTGAAGGAAGGCTGATCCATCTCTATCTATGAAGGATATCTGCAAAGAGTCTAGCTGATCTGTCACCTCCTCAAGTAGTTGAATGCCTGTCCTCCTACTAAGGTCATCAGCTACCACGTTCCCCTTTACAGGAGTATAGACTATCTTAAAGTCATTGTCCTGGAAGAACTCGAGCCATTGACAATATCTCAGATTCAGATCCTTCTGAGAGAAGATGTATCTGAGACTCTGATGGTCAGAAAAGACTGTAAAGCGCTCGCCAATCAGGTGGTGTCGCCAATTCTTCTGAGCAAAGACCACTACTACGAACTCCAGTTCATGGGTAGCGTATTTCTACTCATGCGGTGTCAACTGAAGAGATCCATAGGTGATCACGGCCCGCTCCTTCATTAGGACACATCCGAGTCCAGTCCCTGATTCATCGTAGTAGACTACATACCCTACTCCCTCCTCAGGAAACTTCAAGATAGGTGCGCTGGTCAAATCTCTTTCTCAGCTCTTGGAAGCTCTGCTGACATCTGTCTGACCATACGAAGGGTTTCCCCTTCATCGTCAAATCTTAGAGTGGTGCCACAACTTTGGAGAAGTCTGGCACGAATCTCCGGTAGTATCCAGCTAGTCCCAAGAAACTCCGCACCTTCGTCACGGTCCTGGATGGCTCCCAAGCTAACACTGCCTCGATCTTCGCAGGATCGACTGCAACTCCAGCCTTAGATATGACGTGTCCCAAGAAGTTGACCTCACGTATCCAGAACTGAAACTTCGAGAGATTACCATAAAGCTGGTTCTCTCGGGGTGTGTCTAGTACAACCCGCAAGTGGTAGGCGTGCTCCTCCTCAGTCACCGAGTAAATCAAAATGTCGTCGATGAAGACCACAACAAATCGATCGGGGTATGGCTGAAAGATCATGTTCACGAGGTCCATGAACACTGCTGGAGCATTGGTTATGCTGAAAGCCATAACCAAGAACTCATAGTGGCCATACCGACATCTGAAGGTCGTCTTCTGCACGTCCTCATCTTGAACTCTGAGCTGATGATAGCCTGACCTGAGGTCTATCTTCGAGAACCACTGACCTCCCTTGAGATGATCGAAGAGGTCATCAATCCTCGGTAGCAGATACTTGTTCCTCACTGTCACCTGGTTCAGGTGACGATAGTGGACACAAAGTCGCAAGCTCCCGCCCGCCTTCTTGGCGAACAAAATCGGGTAAGCCCAGGGTGAAACACTGGGTCGGATGAACCCCTTTCCCTGCGAGCCCACAAACTGTACCCGTAGCTCTCAAAGCTCGGTGGGGGCCATCTAATATGATGGAGTCGATATCGGGGTTGTCCCAGGGTATAGGTCAATATAAAAGTCTACCTATCTGCGAGGAGGTAACCCTGGAAGGTCTTCGGGAAAACGTCCGCAAACTGATCCACCAATGCAGGAAAACCAGGACTCCGCACGTCAACTGCTCCTAGGATGAGGCTTGCCAACTGATGAGTGATGGGCTGTCCTCTCCTCTGCGAGAGTCCATCCTGTGCTGCAAAGGATCCCTTCTCGCCGGTGAAGGTGAACCTGCTCCCGTCGGTGCGTACACATCGCACCATGCGCCTAAAATAATCAATTTGCGCATGGACCCTAGACAACCAATCCATTCCCATGATGACATCGTAAGGCCTCGACGCCGCTACAAGAAGATCCCAGCCGAAGCTCCCGCCTCCTAGAGTAAGCTCACATTTTGGCACCAGTGCGTAATCGTCGAGTCTGCTCCCGTAGGAGTCTCTAGCCGTAAGGATCGAGCCAACGGCTCTGTCGGAATCTCCGAGCTCCGAACAAGGGCAGCGACTATGAATGAGTGACTCGATCATGTGTCTATAAGTACTGCAGCAAGGGTGGAATATACATAGATAGTAACTCGAATAATCTCGGGCGCGCCATGGTCGTAGGACTCTGCTACCTGGAGCTGTGCCTGTCTCTGCTCGCCAGCTCCCGGTGGTCGGGGTGGACCTCCTGGTGGTGGTGGTGGTAGAGCCTCAAAGCGTCGCCCACCAACCGCTGCTCGGCCAGCTCCTCTGCCTCGTCCGCCTGCTCCCTACGGACCGCCATGGTCGAACCTCTTCCTCTGCCTCAGTGGTCCTTCAACCGTCTTCTGCTCCTCGGTATGGTGGGTCGGGAAGTCACGAGCCATGTGGCCTTGCCCGCCTCAATAGTAGCACTGCCTGCCTCTCGAAAGACTGACTCCATGCTGTGTGCCCCACACTGCTGAGCCAGTGTCCTGAGTTCGTCTGCCTGAGGGTCTGGTCTGCCTGGACCCATGTGTCATCCGTCGAATGCCTGCTGCAGAAGACTCTGCTATGTGCCGCCCTATGGTGGGTCTCTGTGCTGGTGTAGACTAAAAAAGAAAGTTGTCGATCAAAAGGGCTCGCTCCAGTACTCCGGTCTGAGTCGGAATGATGAGGGAGAGCAGTGATGCCCTGATCTCATGTCTCAATCCCTGCTAAGAGGTCCGGGCCCGGAATAATGGGTCACGTACCATGTCTGTCGAGTAGCGCGAGAGATCGGTAAATCTTGCCGAGTACTGGGAGACTGTCATGCTGCCCTGCCGCAGCTGAAGATGCTCCTAGATGCGCACCGCACTGAGGGTGGCTGGGACGAACTCCGAGCAGAAGAGGCTCTCAATGTCCATCCAGAGAAGAGATGCCTCATCGTGCACCTCGAGCATCAAGCTCCACAATCTGCCTGCTGCTGCGTGCATTAGGCTCGCTGCGAGGATCACCATGAGGTTTGCTGGTGTCCTCACTAACCTGAAAACTCTCACCACTGCCTCTAGTCAGTCCTTGGCTGCCTGGGGGACCATCTCCCCGCGGAACCTGGGCGGTCGCTGGCGCTGGAACTCATGCAGTGCACTGAGGCGACATGCATCGCCAGTTGCTGGTGCTGGAAGCATCGGTGGCTCGGCGGGTAGAACTACCGCCAGTGCCGCTGCTGACAAAGGGCCCTCCACCGAGGCCTCGTTGCTTAGTGGGCTGTCGTCACGCTCAACTCTCGGAACCCTAGCTGGCTGCCGTCGTGGGGCCATCCTGAAAATGAAACAGGTGTGCCACTGTTCGAACAGTATACCTGGTGAGCTGATACAAAGTAATCACAAAGAAAACTTGAAACACACATGCAATCAATGTTTTCGTGCATCAAGTCAGAAATCAGAAGTCAGGGTCCTGGTGTACGGATACGTCGGCCGCCACACCAACACTGGACTCCCTGGACTGATAACCACACTCAATATGCTTAAAATTATTGCTTCTCATAGAAATAGATCAGAGTCCAAGTTCTGTGGTAGAACCGAACTCCTTTGATACCAATTTGTCACGACCCTTTCTTGGGGCCCGTGCCGTGACTACCCCAAGCCTGCCATCCATAGGGAAAGGGCTGGCGACTAGCACCAAGGCATAAATCTCGGTAAAAAGGGAAGGCATTGCCTTTGTAAAGTAAACAAGAACCACAAAGTAAGCAAGCAGAAAAAGTAAACACTGAGTAAAAACTGGTACAACAGTAAGTGCGGAAAAGTAAGTGGGCCAGTATACAAACCCAAACTGAAAGTAAAGTACAACTCGAAAGGGAAAACAACAACTGGAAAGTAAAAGCCGCTACGCCGAGCTGTCCACTGGAAATCCCACCTGAAGGGTGGGTATAGATAGCTCCACTGCTCCTCAAGTCCCACAGTCCGCTCTGAGTATGTCCCACCCAGTGGTCCACCTCCAGGTACCGTCCTGCTCTGCAAACCTCATCCACGATGAACGTTGTCCGTCGTCTGCAACCAACACAACGTAGTGCGGGCATAGCCCGTGCAGGGGTGAGTATAAGCTACTCATTAGGGACCCCGAGACCCCCGAATGTCTCCCAAAATCAACAAAGGATAAACCACAAAGGAAAAATACATTCAAGAAGTAACAACTGACACTGCTTAGGTATATGCCCATACATATACCTAAGTCATCAATTCCAAAATGCTCCTACCTCCGAGCCCAAGTACAACCCAGTCCACATAGAAGAGTATACATATTCAACACAGGAAAGAAAAACGTAATCCACACAGGATAGCACAACACAATCCACACAGGATAGCAAATAGGATTCAGCTCACACAGGTATACTTCTTCGACAGACGATAGATATGATCACTAATCCATCTAAGTCGTCGGAACCACAAAGGATCGATAGATACTAACCCCCGCAATGACCCACAGAGGATCGGACCCACACAGGATCTGTAGGCGCTGGCTCACACAGAACCGCTGAGTGCTAACCTACACAGGATTGGACCCACACAGGATCGGTAGCACTGATCCACATACGATCTCTGAGTGTTGTAGTTGTCATCATCGAATCCATTGAGGATCTCTGCACAGTCTTCGTCAGAGCCACAGTAGCAGTCGCAGCCAGCACTAGGGTTCTCGCACCCAGCAAGCTGATCCGGGAGGGTCCGCCCCACGAACCAAGAGTCTGATACATCAACTGACACATAGTCCAGATTTGATGTATCCAAAAGTTCCGTATCGTCAACAGGAACTCAACGTCGCAGACGGTGCGTCAATCAGACGCCCGGTCTGAGAGTTATTGGCTTTTTCGTCCTAGGGGCCCGGTTGGTTTTTAAGGCAAAACCAACCCGACCGTACCCCACCTGCGTCCAAACCTTGGGCGGAGTAATCCAAAAGATCCGTCTCAATAAGAGGAATTCAACAAAGTCAACGACATGTCAATCGGACGTCCGATGCTCAAGATATGAGCATTTCCGCTCCGAGGGCCTGGTTGGATTCGTGTACGAACCAACCCAGCCGAAATCAAAGTATTCTAAAACCTTAAGTGCGACATATTGAAATTACTGTCTCGATTCATGGATCGCATCTCAACATATGGTGCATTGATCGGAGGTCTGTAGCCCATGTTATGGGCGAAATACCGAAGATGGTCCGAAAACGGGGGTTTCGGGCCCGCACCGACCCGACCCGAGACCCCCCGGTCGGTCCAAACCAGGTCGACCCGCCCCGGGTCCGGGTCGGCCCGGACTGGCATAGCCTGACCCGGCTGGGTGCGGCCCGGCCTGGCCCGGTGGCCCGATCCGGCAACCCGCGCGCTGGGCGCGCCGGTCAGCTGCTCGGCCAAAATGGCCGAGCCGTTTTGGCTCGCGCGGGGGGGGGGGGGAGCTTCCCCCCCCCCCAGTTTTCTGTAACCGTGGCCCCTTAATTGGGGCCGCTTTGACGTTTGGCTGGGGGAATTAATTCCCCCGGCTCCTCCTTGTCCGGACAGCCCGACCTGGCGAGCCGGTTCCTGCTCAACGGGACTGGCGATGGCCGGTCCCCTTCCAACTCCGACGCCGGCGGCCCGGTCCGGCCGCCGGTCACCTTGCTCCGCTGCGGCCCTTGTCATCTGGTGCGGCGCGATGGCGCCACGCCCCTCCGCCACTGCCCTGGTACCGGCCGTGGTATTTTCGGGTTTCTCTGACGTAGCGCGATGGCATCACGTCCTTGTATTAATTCGCCGCGCGGCGCGACGACGCCGCGTATTTCTTGTCGCATAAACCCGCGTGGTGCAACGGCACCGCGCCATTTCTATATCAAACCAAAAGAATCCAACAAAAATAATAAGGAGGTGGGTCGGCCGTGTTTGTGCGGTCCGGCCCCCCTCACGTTAATCGATAGCAGTTGGTTAAAATTTCACGAAGAAATTCATGGATGTAAACACAAACAAATTAATTAATTACAATCCCCTACCTCAGTTTCAAGAATGGTGCTCGTCAAAGATGTGTGGAAAATGAGCATCGTGGAGGTCGGGCGTCGCGGAAAATGAACATCGATTCCATTGTCATCGAGGTGCATCCGAAGAGGAAACGTCGTTGGAGAAGTTCTCCGCGTTCTTCGGCGGAGATGTTCTTCGGTGAAGAACGGTGTTCTTCGTCGGAGTTCGAGGTGTTCTTCACGTTCTTCATCGAAGTTGTTCTTCGTTGGAGATGAAGAAGATCTTCACGCTTCCCAAAACCTCTCCCATGGCATAAACTCTAACATTAATAAAATAAGCCCAAGTCTTAATTTATTAACACAACTTAACCTTTTGAATTTCAAGAGTTTGAAATTCAATTAACCAAACTTAACTCACCTCATTAAATTACACAAGTTATCTTAATTTAAGGTGAGTTGAGAGGATTTTATGAATATTAAGGGGTGGGGTTCATTTGGGCCCCACCACCCTCATAACCTCCCAAGGGAGGTTGGGTAGTTTCCCAACTTCCACCCATAGCCTTAAAACACAAAATGGAAAAATAAAAATTGTTGAATAAAAATTAATTTACTTCTACAATTTTTATCATCCACACCCGTGATAACGAAACTCCGGAAGTGGAGTTCCTAAGCAATTACTGGCGCTGCGGTTCTATCGTTTCCCTCGAAATTCGATTCCGGGCACCGGTTCAAATGTTAGAAATTCTCGCTCATTCGTTCACTGAATGTACCTGAACTAAACTTCGGTTTGAAATTCCAGGCACACCGGGCCTCGGAATCAAGTGCCGTCTGAAACTGCGTTCTTGTAAAAACCCAAAGAAAATTAAGAAAAATTTTCCCTTGAATTTTACAGGTCTATACATGCACTTTGTTCCTATGAAAAATTATGGTAATCATGAAATGTTTTTTTATTCTTGTTTACCAAATAAAACCTTTACATCAATGATTTTGAAGTATTATTATAAGAAACATATCAATAAAATATGGTATCATAAATCCCTAATTAATAATATATCTTGACATAAGAAAAATAATTCTATAAAAACAATTCATTTTATAAAAATTGTCTTGTAAGAAATATGCTAGAAGATCTATTATAGAAATTCATGGTACAAGGATAGTGGTAATTCTATGACAATTCAAGAGATTACTCGATCTCCAAGAAACAAAAAATGTTTTACAATGGTTATTTCACCCTAGGTGATACTAATAAAGGAAATATCTTTTTATTTGTCTAAATCAGAAACACTAACTTTGTTTTTAGTTTTCATGTACTTATTGTTTTTTTTTAAATCAAATTTTCTTATCATTTCACAATTATTTGGTGATGTTTTTCATGAAAAATTTGAAAACAATGACTATTTTTTCTTAATTATAAGAAATTAATTACTATTTACGTCATTGAGAAATGAGAATATGTGTTCTATTAATATCATTTCATTAATTTCCCAAAATTATTTTTGTTTAAGTGACTTTTAAAAAGAATCAAGGCTTCAGTATATACCACTATGAAACTATATATTTTAGTCACTAAGTAATATTACTAGAAAGGAGTTAGTTATGAATCTACCATGAATTTAATTCCCAAATGAAAAATAATGTAATACTTGTCAATATTGGAAACAACACATGATTTCTATTAAATTAAAGAACTGTGTTTCAACTTCTCATCCTCTTGAGTTGGTTCACATGGGACTGATTGTACCATCTAGAGATTCTAGTTTAAATTGGAGTCTCAATACCAATGTACTAATATAAGAATTTTCTAGGTATAATTGTGTATTCTATTTATCGCACAAAAGTTATGGTTGTTTTGATTTAACCATGTATTATAACTATGATTAAAACCTCTGTAAATGTAGAATTACGACCTAAAGAAGCGTCCATGGTCATGAGTTTAACGATAATGAATTTGAATATGTTTTCTCACAAAATTGATAGAGTCATAAAATATATACACCTCGGACCCCTTAGTAGAATGGAGTTGCAGAAAGAAGAAATGGAACACTTCAAGAGTTATCTTTGACAATGCATAAAGAACATGACGTACCAATCTACTTTTGGGGAGAGATAATGAATAGTAACTACAAATAACAAATAGATATTTAATTAGAAAATATTGAAGAAAAATCCTTTTTAACATTGGAATAATAATATTACAAAGGTTAATTATATTATATTTTTTGGCTTGAAAGTCATTATTCTTAACACTAAGGATAATCATGAGAAGGGTTATTCATCCTCTTGTAAATCCTATAGAATTTTTAACAAAATCACCAAGAATGTGGAAGAGTATATCCATTTCATGTTTGATGAGATTGATACACATGAACCTTATACCCATTTATAAAACCAATAGGAATATTTTTATTCATTGAAATTAAATTTCAAATCATCCTATTCTGCAATAAAATTGATAGAAAAAATCAAATGGTTATGAATAACTTCTTAAACCTGAACCTAAACATATTAAATTCATTGAGGTGACCAAAACCTTTTTTTAGATAGATGTTATGAATCTTAAATACATACATTTATATGTTTTTTGGAGACTTAGATATATTTACAAAAACTAGAATATCTCTAAGAACAATGTTGAACATCAAGAATTCAAGTCGAAGCATAAAACTATAGACACCAATAATGAAATTAATGATGAATTATAGGTAATGGCCATGAATGAATAAAAAACAATTTTTAAATCAATATGTTTCAGGAAATTGTTGATAGACCCCAAGACACCTTGACTATAGGAACTAAATGAGTTTCTAGAAACAATTTTGATAAATCTAGAATCATAGTAAGGAATAAGGATAGACTTGTTTTACAACGATATAGTCAATAATATGGTATATACTATGGAGATAACATTTCACCTGTATCTTTACAAAAATCAATAAGGATACTTCTTTCCTATTGAACACATATAAATTTCAAACTATATCAAATTGATGTGAAAAGTGAAATAATAAATTGGTATAAATTCGAGGATGTTTTTGTTGAAACCCTCCATGGATGTCCAAATCCCCATTTTCTGAATAGTGTTTTCTAGTTAACAATAGAATTATATGGAATAAAAATCTCCTAGAGATTAGTATGATAGGATCAACTATTTTATTATATGAGAAGGTCTTAAAAAATATCTAAATGAACCTACCCCACTTCTAAAATGAATTTGAAAATATATTTCTGTTGTTAATTTTTATACAGTTGATATTGTCTTCAGTTATTCAAGAAATTCATTATATACTAATTTTTCAAATATAATGAAAAATAAATTTTTAATAATTTTAATTGGTGAAATGAAATTTTTTATTGATTTTCGTATTTTTTTCAAGATAAACAAGGAATTATTTTTAATAATAGTAAATATACTAAGGACCTTTTAAAAAAATTTAATTTTGGATAGATCTAAGAGTAGTGATACTCTTATGCCTACCACCAGTATAATGGGTCTTGATGAAGCTATGGAAAAAAGAGATTAAATCAGTTATAGAGGTATGATTGTATGTTTTCTCTACTTAACCTCTATTTTACCTAACATTATGTTCAGTTTTTGTATTTGTGCTCATTTTCAAGAACACCCAAAAAATTGAAAATTAGTTTATGTAAAAATAAATCTCAAATACCTCAGGTATACTATAGATATTGGACTTGTCTATCAAATATGGAAAGAATTTTATTTTTTAGTTATTAAAATTCAGATATTGGTTGTTTCAATTTAGATATAAAAATATCCTTTGGAACTTGAATCCTTTTAGTAAAGTCACTATTTTATTGGTGTAGTAATAATTTTTTTTTGATTGACACCTATTGAAGCTGAATAGATAACTATATGTAGTTTTTGTAGACATATTTTTTAGATAATTACACTATACTAGAATAAAGATATCAATTCCGATAATTACCAATAAATTGTGATAACAAAAGTGCTCTAAATATTTATATAAATCCTATATCTCGCTCTAGAAAAAACCATTTATGTGAAACATAACTTTTTTAGAGTCCATTTTCAAAAAGATGATATAACTCTTGAATACATCAATACTGAACATAAGCTTGCAAATATTTTCACCAAGGCATTGAGTTATGATATAATGATCTATATAATAAATAAATTAGTCATGATTAAATTTGGATCAACTTAATTTTCAATGAATCAACATAGAGGTTTACCAACTGTTGATTTTTACAACTGTTGGTTTTACCCATAATTGTAGTTACCCACTATTGGAATCAATTATAATTTTTCAATTATTTTTCAGGTTATTAAACTACTATTTATAATTTATTTATATTTAATATTAATTAATTTAATATTTTAATTCAAATCAAAATTTTTATTATTATTTATTTTTAAATTTTCCCAAATCAATAATGATATAAAATTATACACTCATTTAATTTCAACACTTTTACTCTCTCACACCATTGAAATCATGCCTCACTACTACCACTTTATTCACCCACCCAACAGCCTTCCCTCTCTGTAGTCAAAACATCTAGATCCAATCTCAATAGATGCAATTAAGGGAACCTCTAAATCATCTCTGAATGAGTCTCTTCCTTCAAAGAAGATGAATCTGAAATCCATTGATTAATTACTACTGATCTAGTAAACCCAGATTCTAAGAAGGTATTTATGATTCTCAAAAATTAATTTCATTTTTATTTGTTGATTTTAAGAATGTTTTTGTGGTTAATTTTTTATAAGTCCAAGGATGGGTGAAATTTTTTTCCCCAAATGAGTGACCTTAAAATCAAAGATTAGTGCACTATATTTTCATATTTGATGAGTTCAGTTTTGAGGAATATGAATACAGTGTAAGAACTATGATAAATGGTAGAAAAGTGATTTTTTCTTTGAGATAATGGGATAAGTGATTGAGAGTACCACATGAGGTTCTATCAAATGACTTTCGAGGAATTGTTCATTATGTTAGTGATAAATTTTTTCATGTCGATGCCCTATTAAAATTAAGTGGAGTTGGGATTTTTATATGACCAATTAATACTTTGTAAGATGGTGGATTTATCAAACAATTCATGTTTTTCAATAATATTATATGCCCAATGAAAAGGGATTCCTCACATATGAGATATCAAGATGTTTACATTCTCTGTCAGATGAAGAGAGGTTAGAATATTAATATATGTAGATATCTAATAACACACGTGATAGAGAAGTGAAAGCCATATTCAAGACCATGATTCCTTATACAACCCATATTTATTTTATCAATGATAGAGGAAATGTAAAGGTTACATGAATGATACTAAACATATGTAATTTGTGGAAGGTTATTCATTGCAAGGGTCATTTAAAATAGAATTATGATTGTTTTGAACCCAAGGAAGAAATAGTGGGTTAATGATTGTGAAAGGATTTATCAAGATTTCAATTCGTTTTATCATCTCATTAGATTGAAGAATCTTCTAGGTCTTGGTTTGGAACCAGATGAGGTAGTGGAGTATATAGATTAGTAAGTGGAAGAGGTTGTTTATTCAGGAGAAAAATTAGAGGTATTTTCATTATATGAAGGAAGTGACCCATATCTACCACCCTAGATCTCCTACGATCACTTATAGTGACCCTAGACCACTTAATTATGTCCATATCTTGGTGAATCTATAGAAAAATGGTTGTGAGGATGAAGAAACAAATGTTTTCAGTGAAGATAAATTCAAAAGAACTTCTATGTACTCAGATGAAAATGGAAGTGATGAGAATGGTAATGAAAATAAAGAAGATGTGGTAGAAGGATACTAAGAATATGAGGAAAATAAAAATGGAGGTGGAGATGGATACAGATATTAAGGTTAAAATAATATAGATTTGGACCGTGATGGTCCTAGTTTCCACATTAAGGATGAGAATATTTAGAATCCTCTATCACTTATCTCTTCACTAGATCACTCTAGATCTGATGAGAGACTTATTATGTTAGAATATGTTAATAGAACAACCAAATATAAAAAGGAAGAATCGGTTTAGGTGCAAGGATCCCAAGGTTTGGATAGCAAAAAAATTGGTCCTACTGTTGATAATTTTCCCAGTGAGCTGACAACAGATGTAAAGATGGTTGGTGAGATAACAATTTTTTTATAGTCAGTTGATGAATAAATGGAGGTCCTTCCTACTATTGCTAAGAAAATACTATTTATGTATAGATCTAACTAGAAGTTGGGTGTTTTCCCTACCACTATTGAGACTACATCTAGAGAGCCTATATTTTCTAAGACCCATTATAATACATCCATGAGATTAATGGACCAAGTTCTTGAGGAATGAGATATGATTACAGGGTATATTTGACACAGTATGGACTACTCAGATTCATATGATGAGAGAATTTCTTGTTGATAACAGTTATATATTATTGGATATTTGTTATATGAGATTCATGCAACATGGGAATTAGACAGGTTTTCTTCTGATGTTCCAGCACATTCATTTGTTTCTATGTTACTGGATGTTTTCAATATAGGTGACATAGAACCCATCCAGGGAAATATTCTTTTTTATTTTTATTTTTTGTTGAGAATTGAATCCTCTACTATTACTGTGTTAAGTTTTTGGGATTCGACGTATCTTTTTGAGATAGTGATAAATCATATATATACAAAACTTTATACATCATATCTTAGATTATGAAAAAGAGAACCAAATGATGGAAAATGAGTTAGAATACATGGGATCCACAGTGGATGAGATGTGGTCTACATTTGACGATTCTGGAAAACATTGATAGAGAGGCTGTAGAATAAATCTTTTATAGATTCTTTTTCAAGTTCTCCACTACCTCCTCTTGATTTTTATGTGAGCACGAAATATTTTTGGGAGGAGCTTCATGGTGTTTCAGCATGTGCACTGGACCACACTCAACAATATTTTTTCAAAATCCAATATAATAGTGAAAATGTATAAATGATGGTTAGAGAGTATATGAATGATATAAAAACTAATAGATATAAAATCAAAAAGGCTATAAATTATTATGTATGTTGTATTTATACTTAACATGAATTGAATTACCATTTCATGTTCATGGTTAAAAATATTAGAATTACTGCAGTCTCTAAGGATTTTATCTATAAAGTGAGTAAATTAATGGTAATGTCTTGAGTGATTTATATTTTTATGGATTATAAGATGGGTTAATTAAGTGATATGGAAATTGGAGGAAACATACTTATGGACTACATAAACTTGATGAAACCTTTTTTACATATTTATGGAACTATATTGTTTTCCTATGATTTCAATCATATTATAGAACATCTGATGAATCCAGTATTGGATCCAATGTTAATATTGGTGGGGTTAACATTAGATCCAAATACTCAATTTTATGGTTTGTTTTAGCGTTTTAGTTTTACACCGAGAGAGGCAGTTCATCATCTCAGACAAATTATCACCAGATCGACTCATTCTCTAACTGATGATTCTACAACTATCCCATGAGATCCCTCAGTCTCTACATTTAATCCTTCTACTTCATATAGGGTAAAGGGAAAATGTCTTATTAATCCTTAAACACATCCCCAAAAAGTGTTAATATTATGATTTTATTCTTTCCTTGGGATATTTTATTATGACTATTTTTTGTATATATTTTTTGTACATTACTTGATTTTCATTGTAAATTCTCCATTACTACCCATTTGTTTCTATGAATTTCATATTTTATCCACTCTTTATGATAATCTTAATTTTTGGAGAATGAATATATGAAATTTATTTTACTTCATTTTTTTGTAATATTCACTTTATGAAATAATTTTTTAACATATTTGAATACATATTTATTTACTTTTACATTTCTCTAAAACTATTTCAATCGTTCTATAACAGATTCCATTTCTATTTCAAGATGCTCCTATTTTCACACATCAGTTTAATATATTTATAAATTAAAAAATTCCATGATTTATTTTCATGAAATGGGAGGTGACTGTTGGAACCCTTATTTTAATTATCACCATATAATGTTTCTTTTTCTATTAATGATTTTTATGTGTTATGAAAAAATATTATAATGTAAGGTAGATTGGTGGGAAATTTGGATAAGAGTTGAAAAAACTCTTTTCCAGACATTTCCTACTATGAATATGAGTATCCTCTAGACATGACTCACCGTTGAAGATGAGTCACCACAAAGGAGGACTCCCCATTAAGATGAAAATTTGGATATGTAAGGGATAGACTTACCGCTAGCAATATGTCACTACCAAGATGAAATTTTGACAAATAATTGAGAGCATCTACCTTTTAAATATAAACTATAAAAATTGGATATGTATGGAAGAGACACATTATTAGTAATGAGACACCACTAGGATGAATAATTTGGAAAGTATTGAAATGACCTACCATTAATACGACTCGTCATTTCCATGACTCAGCACCAGCAAGATTCACTACCAACCTAATTCACCTCCAGTGCTGTTTCACTTTTAAAGGAGTCACCATCACTATTTATGTTTATTTAGAATTAAATATTTCTTATGAATTTATTATTGAATTTAATTATTATAGATATTTCAATGAATTTTCTTAAACAATTTCATAGATTCATTAATGCATATGCCAGTCATCCAGTACGAGGAGTAGATGAACCTGAGGATACTTCCTGTATTGCACTATTAGAATAAGTCACAGACGGCCTATTTATTAAGATTTGTGTGAAGGAGAGAGATATAAAAATACATGGAATGTGAGATGAATATATATTTCAAGAACCATAATAGAGACACATTATGAGATACTACACATCGCATTCCTAACTGTAACTAACTATGAAAAAATGGAGCACATCGAAAATCCAATTCATTTCCACAGTTCAAACAGAAGTGTTCCAGACAATATGTTTTACTGCTATTTTGAAAAATCATGGTATGATATCCTATTAATTCAATATCTAACAATCCACAAGCTTTATACTACATCAAACCGAACAAAAATATCATCTACGCAAATTTATTTTCTCTCCCAATTTATTTTACTTACATTAAGAGCATTGTGTGTATTCCCTATATATTTTACACACAAAATTAATCCCATATATAATAATGTAGTTAATTTATATATAATCTATTCCCCTTACACATGTTTTCAAAATAGTTAGGGTAGAGGTTCCTATGTGGCTAGTGTTTGTTTCATTCCCACAGTTATTGTGGAAGATGTCTAGTGTGTCCTATATAACTTTTCTATTGTTTACCCAATCTCTGTTGTGGACCAAAGATTATAATAAATAATCTCATTATAAATAGGTTATTTCATGGTATAGTGGGTTAGTTATCTTTATTTATGTAAACCTCTTGTATTTATTCCATGGTGTGTTTGGTTTTTCTTTCTATACTTAAACAATTTTTTTTAAACTATAAACAGAACAACTATTTTGATAGTGAGTATTAATTAGAGATTATATAAGGAATTAATTAAGTAAATTGGTATCAAAAGTTAATAAAATATTCATATATTTTTTTAATTTATGATTAATCAATATTTAAAAAATATAAATATCGTATATTATATCAATTGTTAATGTTTCATAAATGGGATGTTTTTAGTTATTTAGGGGATTTTTTTTATAAATTGGTTTTGAACAAAAATATTTATCGGGTAGTTAACTCACCCCCCCCCTCTTTAGATACTCTCTAAAAAAACAATATACATTGTTAATATTACATTATGTCTCTATTTATGATTATTTTAAACATATCCAATAAGATATTTTGTAGTAAAATGACTCTATGTTGGAGTTATTTCAGTGATGTGTATGACTCATTGTACTCTGTGTTTGTGTCAACCAAACCAATTCATGAGTCCTCGTGGCCTCTGTACAAGTCATCTAAACATGTTTACAAGTCAACTATATCAATTTGAACTCCATATAAAACAACCTATGAGTTATTTAGATACCTTATATGATCATTTCTTCTAAAAATACCTTTTTTATATAGAATTAAAAATAATGTTTCCAGAATTAAAATTCAATTTTGGGATTATTTATAATAATGAAGGATCTATTAAATCATGTTTTAAAACAACTTTATGAAAAAAAATCCCAAAACAAATCATTGAATGAAGAAGAAGAATGATAGGAAATATGATGAGATCTCTATAATTTATATTATTATATTTAAAAAATTGATATTTAAAACAATAATAGAAATAAAAAATGGGAATTAATATGGAGATTTTAAGATGGAATTCAGTGATTACACAAAAAAAGAATTATGATAGAATGATGTTCAAGTGGTAATTTAATAAAGCTGATCTGGATGACTTGAAATTAATTATTTTTATAAATTATGAAATTATATAATTTATTAAACATGGAAATGAAAAAATAAATATGGTGATGCATTAAGGGTTCTCGAATTATTTAAAACATAAAAACCCATATAATTCCATTTGAAGGCAGTGGAAAAGAGTCATGTGAGGATACTTAAAAACTAAAGACTTAATATAAAATATTTATAATAATATAAAAAATATCTTAATATTAAATGAGATTAATTCTATTCATTAAGCTACCATTTTATTTTACACGAAATGAGGAAAATATTTAATTATATTGTATATTTTCGGCAAAAAAGAAACCCCGTCCTACTTGAAGATATATCTAAAGAAATATTCTGGCAAATAAAAATTATAAATAATGAAAATGTAATTCTTTTATATTATTTTTTTATTCATTAATGGTAATTTAACATAGGAGTCTATGAAGAAATGCACAGAATATCATATGAACCCAACATAGGTTAATCTATTTTAGTAATATTTTGGATAGATACTAAAATTTTGCAAAATATTCTATTCATGGAAATTGAAAAGGATTAGATGATTTAATATATCCACATAAAAAGTGATAATATTAAGAAATATATACAAGAGAGATGTATATGGAGTTGTTTTAGTACTTTGTAATGTTGTGTGAGTTAAATGATAGATGATTCCTCTCAATGAATAATAAGGGAGAAAACTAAGTGAAATAATAATCCTAGTTAAGATGAAGGATGATCTAATAAACTCAAGCTGTAGTAGAAAACCAAATAGTTTTATGATGAGAGGTGTGTCGTGGAGCCCTTAATGAACAATATTTTGGACCCAAATTCATATAATGCTTGTGCGACTCAGGTTACATCTAGAGGGGGGAGTATTTTTGGTGATTAATTTTATTATTTAATTGTTTTTATGAGCAAAAAAAGGGTTTAATTTTATTATATTTAAATTAATCTATAAATAATGTGATCTAAAATTTGATATCCTATCATTTATTCATTAAATAATACATCCATGTCCACTCACAGATCATGTGAAACCTCACGGTATTACCATCACCTAGAAACTATATATTAATACGAGGGATGTAATGATCATTTAAATATGAAATATCACCTATCCTAGTGATTTTAAATATCTAATCACTCATATATTAACCTGAAACTCTAGATCAAAGGTAGTTTAGAGAATATAATTGGACAATGTGAGAAATCTAGTGATGGAGGGAAGAAGTATAACAATCGTAATATCTAATACAATTTTTTTCATGATTTTAAATATAATGATATACACAACACATTCATAAAGAATAATGAGGATTAGTTTCATTAGTAAATTAGAAACATAATCATTAACATAAAATAAAATTCAAAATCATCATTTAAAACTCCATAATTTTTTCCTAGTTTCCATTGAAGCATTTATACTAGAAAATATATTTTAGAGAAATATATAAGATAATGGGAGAGATATAAATCCCAACAAGGGAATAATAAAAGAGTAATATGATGAAAAATAATATATATAATATAAGAGGAATATCGCGATAACATAAATAGGTAAGAATATTATAAACTAATATAGAAGCAAGTCATTAAAATATAATATCATAAAACCAAATAATAATATAAATGTGAAAACAAAATAAAATTTCAAATTAGAATCATAAGTTGCGGATAACTATAACGTCATAATAACCTTGTGTCCTTATGATAAATATCCAAGTACCATAAATGGTATCTCATTAGAAAGAAACATTACCAAATATATTGGACCACTCTTCGGGATCAACGTTCATATTTTATAACTTTATGTGAGCCTCACCGATCAAATAACATAAGGATATAGTCTACAGTATTAATCCCAAAATAAGGGAATATGGGTTTCATATATGATATTACCTATTCAATAAATAATTTTTACTACTTTTTGGATACCATTGAATAATGATAATTTTAGGTATTTTTAATATAAATATTTTTCATAGACAATCACAGGTTAATTTTAGCAACAAAACGAGTATACACAAAAGTTAAAAGAAGGGATTAGTGAGAGATAAAGGTGGTATTTAGTTAGTTTTTATTCATATAGAAAATAATGGAATGGTTATAAAACATTTCATCCTTATTAACTAGTAATTAAAATTCTTAGAAGAAGAAATTTTCATTATTTTAATGAAAGATAGAGATAAAATCATACCGTGATTGGTTGCTTCTAAAATATTAACAGGATGTCATTATGAAATTGGGAACTCCTATAACATAATTTGTATTGGTATAGATAGAGGACTTTACTTCTTCATGTTTTGTGTGTGAAGATGATTAAGAGTATGACTGGAATCAGTCAAATGTATCTGAAAAAGAAACTAAATGCTTCAAACATCCAAAAAAAGTATCATCACAAAGCACCACTAGAGAAATGAATGACATTTACATTAGTATATAATTTTTTCACATAGAATAAAAATACCATCAATTAATCACCCAAACACATGAATTTTTAGGTCATAGTCTCATACTCATGATTGTTTACTCACTAATCCACTTATTCATCATGAGGTGACATGTCTTTAGGTGCCTCCAGTCTGGAATTTCTACCCTTATTCAGGGTCATGTCTAAGAAAAATGAACACACAACAACAATGTATAAAAATTTATTTTAAAAATTAAATTAAAGTTAAATAAATATTTATCTTTAATATCTTATCAAACAACATTCTTGATTTAAACTGAAACCTTATTGTATAACAATAAAACAACGATTTTTTGAAAAATAATTAAATTTCCATGTTTTTTTAATATTAAGAAATGTGGTTACCAATAATGATTTATTAAAATTTTCACATTAAACTAAAAAAATTATATTTGAATATAAAAGGCTTATAATTTTGGAAAATTTATAAAGGAGATAAAATCTAATTACCTCTCAATGGTTGATGAAAACAGTTAATAACATTACAAAACATCCAAATCTGGGGTCAAATCCACATTCTTTAATATATTCAATAATGATATCATTATAACACATAATTGACCATATATATATCCATAATAGATTATATGTAACACTCTATAATAGAGGATATGATAAGACTAAATGAAAAGTGAGAATATTATAACATTCCATTCTTCTAAAGATAAGGAACAATTGGATCTATCAAAACTGGCTTATAGGACAAAGAGAAATACAAATAGTACTTATAAAATGGAAGGGGTTTTATATTCTATTTGATGTGAAAAATGGTTTTTTGGGGTTACAAATCGAGTTAATGATATTTTTTAGATTATGTTTTTAAAATAATATCGTTAAGAAACATAGTTTGAGAATGAACGTTCTAATTGTGTACATTATTGTGTGACAAAACTACCCCCTCAAATAGTTTGTTTACATAGCTTGAAAATACTTACACCAGCCATGATTTTCCCTCTATGACCACTCAATCAATTTCTATTGGCACCATAAAATTATAGATTAACCATGAATCAATAATTTGACTCCCATGGAACTCTTATAATAACTTACATGTTTTCCCGAATAAGGTTCATAGTTTACACTAAAAACGATCAAAACATGTAGCTATAGAAACTTTTATAAAAGGCATAAATACCACCATAATATTGGAAAATCATGATATGTATTATATAAACTTTCAATACATAAAAATTGGAAATTTACATAATAATGTGGGTCTTAAAATACAATAAAGAAATAGATAAGAGGAAATTATATTAATGATAATGAGATTACTATCATTTATATTCTATAATGTTCAGTGGAGTGAATATGAAAATCATACTAGTGATCAAAATAGATAATAAATATGGCTATTACATGATATTCATACATGTTTACACATATCAAAATATATTTTTTTCATGATTCTTTGAATGAGAAAGAAGTGGTGATGAGATATATTACTAGTATTATACACTATCCTTAGATGAAATTTGTTTTATTTCCTTATATTTGGAAATTAAAAAAATAAATATGTAATTCAAAAACTTTTCTCATGTGTTAAATAGAAAAAAATCTTTCTACTTCCTGATGAATGTGGAAAAAAAGATGGATAACTCTATATCAAAAAACATTTATGCTCAATTTGGGGAGGTTATTGTGTTTTCAAGAATCCCTCAAACAATATCAAAGAAAATACACTCCATAATATACTATTATATTATATATATATATAAGATAAAATTTAACTATGGAGAATATTTTTAAAATTATTAAAATCCTGGGTATTCCAGAGGAATCACCTGAAGCCATATTAGGCCAATGAACTAAGAGAATGAAAAATAAGGATATATTTTTACAGAGTTTGATATATGAAACCTATATTCATATAGGTGAAATTATTGACAAGTAAACACAAGTCATGGGAATCTGAAAGTGGTAAATGTTTTATGGTGATTTTATGTTAGAAATAATATCGTAAAAAAATTATTTTATTCATGGATATTAGAAAGGATGGGATAATTCAATACAACCACACAAGAATATAAAAATTTGAGAATGTGTTAAAAGTGATATGTGTGTGGATTAATAATATCTATGTATTGTTTTATGTGAGTTATTATGGAGAGAAAAAATTCTCTCAAATAGTAAGTGAAGATAAAACCAGGAGAACTAATACTCCTGAGGATGAAGAATAAGTTTATTTTAGATATATGGTGAAGTAGAAAACCATAAGGTTTTTCAAAAAGAAGAAGAGTTGAGAGAAGTGATCAACCAATGACTTTCTATATGTAGTGAGAAATATTAGGCCCATCATTTTTAGTGTTTCAATCACCAAGAATGATTATATGGTTTTGACATTCATAATATGCACATTTGAAAAACATATCATCTGACATTCTTCATAGGGATTATGATTGGGGTTACTAGTAATATGTTTTTGAAGATTAAATGAGAGTAGGGAGAAGAGTTGTGGATTTTTTTTCACACACAATTATTTTAAAATAATAAAACTATATTCGATATTGTATTTGGCATGCACCATAAATCATAAATGAACCATGAAATTTTATAATAGGAATATGACCATTATAACCTATCCATTTAATTAGGGGATATGAATCATTGAAACAAAACTATGAAATATATATATATAAAGGTCCTACATGATTCATATATATTTGTAAAATATTAGTAAAGAAGAATTCAATTTTTCATAATTTTATATTACCCATAATAAGACAATTCTTTGAAAAATTAATTTAATTGTTTTTGTGAGAAAAAATAATATTCAATTTTTTCAACATTTATTAATTGATTTTTAGGAAATTAATTTATTTTTTAAATTATATTATGAAAATTAGATCATTTTTATTTTCTACCAATGTTTGGAAAATTTATATTTTCAAATGAATAGTGAAAAATAATGAATTTTATTGAAAACCGTATTTTTGTTTCAAGCATGTAAAAAGATACATTTTCCTTAAAAAAAATTCCATGGTAACTTTATTTATCATATATTTATAATAACCCAATTGTGTTCATTGGAATAAATTTTATGGTTCAATTAAGATAAAACAATTTCATACTTAAAAAGGATTTTTCTAAAAAAATTATTTTTCACAGTGTTTTGTGTTTTTAACTGAAATTAATTTCAAAAACATTAAAAGAATTAATCATTAAAATAAAAATAATGATGTAATCATGTGTTTTGAATTGTGTAAATTGGCTTCATTTTATTCTTGTTCATTATGAATTTTAACCATTTTATATTATTGTAACTTTAGTACTGTTAAAAACGTTAATATATGGTAAAAAACCTTCAGATAATTTTCTAAATTTTCACTAATGAATACAACTTTCCTTTTGGATATGTTCATTTCATACATTTGAAAAACAAAACATTGAAAATACAGGAAATTTTTATTTCCCATTTGTCTTTGTTAGAGATCTTTAGATTATTTTTGGTAAATAAAAATACAAAATGTGAATCATTGTTTTTTAATCTTCTGTTTTTATTTAAAATTTGGATAAAAAGAAGTTTTTAATTATCATTAAATTTTACATTGTAAATTATTTTTTTTTGTAATTTTTTTTTCTAATTTTCATTTATCATATAATTACCATAAACAGTTATGTAAAGCCAACAGTATATTTATTAATTTAATAAAGAACAAAAATAAATCAATTTTAAAATATTAAAATTAAATCAATTTGGAGGAACTATATTTTTATAACTATTCTATTAGTTGACATACCATATTATACATGTTTTAAGGGATTATATTTGAATTTAATCTTCACATTGATATCTTTAAAGTCAAATTAAATGAATAGAGTATAGAAAGACGACATTTATATATTATAAAAAACATATATTAATCAATTATTTAAAAATAAAAAATATATTTAAGTAGGAAAATATAGATAATATATTGTATTACATGTGATTACTTGTCTATTTATGAACCAATTTCAATATTATAATTAAAATTATAACACTTTATGACTAAAAAAGCTGTCATTGTTGTTAAGGTTAAAACTGGTTTACATTGGGGTTAATCAAGAATAAAAGGCATAAAGTTTGAGAATAACTTATCTAAATTTTATTGGATCATTATATTTAATTAATTTAACCTATTTTTATTAAAATATATGACCATTTTTAATTAATATTTACTATAATTAATTAATAAAATTTTAATCTTTTTAGTAATTTCAACTACATCATTTCCCTCCTCCATAAAAGGACACCAATTAACTCTATTCCTTTCATCAATTTCAGAAACCAATATCAACCAAAGACAATTTATATATCTTCTATGAATCAAAATATAATTTTTAGATGTTTTTTCCAATAAAAAATACAAACCCAAGGTTCCATGAGAAAGGACCTATATGATGTCTTTAAAAGAATAGTTAATCATCTTACATGATCTATTTCAATTTAGTTGTTCTATTACCACCACTAAATATATAATAATTATAATTAAATAAAAAATTCATTACACCAAATATTATATAATTCTACTGTGATTTTGAAACCTCAATTATCCACCCTATATATGATTAAATAGAAGGTTAATGTATCAATGGTGTGAGAATACCTCTTTCTGTCTCCACATTGAAATACAATTCATTTTTTGTCCCCTTATTTTATGGATGTTTATTAATTTTTTTTTAATTTTTATAAATTATATTTATAAAAAAATTATACTTCATTAATTATAATATAATATTGAACTTCTTACATTACAAGCCTTTTGAAAACAATAATGTATTTTTTGTGTACGTGTGAACAACAACCTCCGGAAACCAATGTGATTAATTTTTCATTTTAGTGTTAAATGGATGGTAAACATCATTGATTTAATTAAAATATATGATATATATATGTGTGTGTGATATCATAATTAATATTTTATGGTGAATATTTTTGTACCATTCTTTTCATGCATCTATTGAAAAAATGAAAACAATAATCAAGAAAATGTATGGCCTACTACCTATATGAACTGTGTAATTTTATATTCAATATGTACCTTTTATGGATAGATATAACTATATATAATAAAAATATATAAATTTTATTTTATTAATAAAATTCTGATATTATATAACAATGATGAAGTAGAAATTATCCAAACTACCAACACAAAACACACATGAATAAAGACGATATAATCTGGAATAATGACATTAATAATGAATTATTAATAAATGTGTGATTAAAAGTATTATGTAACTAATATATAGAAATATATACATATTTATATATTTTATGGTTATATAATATATTTATAATATATATATTTATTATATTGTATTTCTAAACACAAAATAAAGAAGTCAGACCTGAGGTGAGAGTTGTTCTTCTTAATATTACATCATTAAGAAATATTTGTTGTTACAAAACTAATTTAAATGAGGTGTATATATAACCTATTTTAAAATTCATATCTTGTGTCATTTTTACTTACTACTATGTAATTTTAAAATTGAAATTATTTCATTCTAGGGGCATTGATTCGAATGAAACTAAAGTGGTAACAAATTATTTAACAGTCACATCAATATTTTGGATTATTTATGTTTATGTATGAGAGAAGATATTTATTTTATATGTATATATTAAAATGATTATATTTTATTATCATTTTTTTAAACTAAAAAATTCCTTTCATTTCCTCTCTTTAAAGATACTAAAATAACATATTTATGGAAAAGTAACATATTTTGTCTGTTTAGTTGAAAATATTTTCATTCCATGGATATATTTTTTAAAATTTCCCAATAATGTTTTATCAAATATAAAATTATTTATTAAATTAATTTTTTCTTATGTTTAAATTTTTACAAAAAATTACATGTTTATTTTAATAAATTTCTAAATGAGGTAATTATGAATTTTACCAAAAATTTGGTAGCAATTAGTTTTCAATGTACACTACATTAAAAAATATTGTAGCCACGCTGAATATTTTTTATTGGGAGGAATCTGTTACATGTCTATAAGCTTATTTTAAAAAACGAAATGTTTTTTAAAATATTTTTGATGTTTTCATATTTTAAATAATGATTTCAAAGTGAATAGAGAATTTTATCCAAGAAATATTCCATTGGAATTTTTTAAAATTTTTCAATCCCTATCAAAATAATTTGATTAGTATTTTTCTTTACTCATGATACTCTCTAATGATACCATCAATCATATGTCTCTAAATAATTTTAGATCAGTTTTATTTTGGAAATTATTTGCATTCAATATTCTTGTTATTAAAATATATATGGTTCTTCATTTTTAATTAATGTTTATAATGTTGTATAATTTATTGATGTGATTATGGAAATTAACATATTAAGTGATGAGTGTGGAATTTAATTACATAAATCCTTTATTCATCAATATGTCTCATGAGAAAAAATATATTATGTATTTGTCTAAGGTGTTTCCCATTAATTTAGATATCTTGGAATAAATCAGTGATGACCTTTTTAGATGTCTTAGAAAAAGGCCTGGAGAACATGTGTTAGATATACATAATTTTCCATTCCATTATTATGAAATATTTTATTTATTCCCATGTGATACTTGAATACAAATGATATTAATGGATAAATTTCAATATCAAGTGATTATTTATATGAAATTTTTTGATCAACATTTATATCTTCTATAACCTTCTTTGTTGGCATGTAGTTGATTTTTTGTCATCTGTTTTTAGTAATTTACCATGAAATATTGATTACATCATCGTTGTTTAGGATATATTATAATGTGTGTAACGCTTAAAATCCATCTGAGATCACCCTTTATTTTTTTCAATTCTCCAGAATGGTAGGAATTGTACTATAATTGATATTATATGATATTATTGAAGAATTAATGGTTTCATAATATATATATATATATATATATATATATATATTTAATTTTATGTTACCAAATGCACTATGAGATTCATATATATGCCTTTCATACCCAGACTACCTAACTGTTATTTCTATTTGGATGTGATTTCTTAAATCTAGTTCTAATTTTATAAAGTAACCACCAACTCTATAAACCAATTTCTAGTGTCTTTACATTTGGTATCATAAGGTGTTTCGTACATACCATGGGAACTATATTTATGAAAACATAGATTTTATAACATAACACTATGACTAACATTGAGGATAATTATATGTATATGATAACATCCTAATGTTTTGGTAATGTATAGATTATTTTGTTTTATAATAAATATACACATGTTCTTATAATATATGTGGACATGGTTTTGGAGAAAATGAATCTTAGAGTAATAATAGAAACAATAGTTCCCTGATTATATCCTGGACATCATTCTAGTTCATACTAAGTGTGCCCCTACAAGACCCCTAATTTGACATAATAAGGGGATAAATTTTTGTTACATCACTCATTAATCACAAACCATTATAAAATATTGGAATTTAATTAAATTATTATATAATATTCTAAATAAAAAATGTTTTTTATTATGAGATAAGTTATAAAAAAATTAATTTATTTTATATGTTTCACTACTTTCAAAATTAGAAATTAGGTTTCATGATTTTGTGATCTAATATAGTTTATTCAATTTTTTATAAATAGATCCATGTAAAAGTAATATAAAATTTTTCAACAAGAGTAGTAAATGTAGATATTCTCCTTAGTAATAATTTAACATGATTTATTTTGGAACAGAGTATATTATGAATGTATGAGGAAACATGACTCATGTTATGACTAATAATGATTCCCTTATGGAAGAAACTATTACTCCCTAGCATGATTCATTGATTTTATTCTGATTCATGTTAACTAATACCCTTCCATTAATTTAATTTCAAATCCATTGTAAATAGAGTAATAGATCTCATCTATGGAAAGAAATTATTGGATTTGAGAAGTAACAAAAGTGAGAAGGTAATTCCAGTATTGTATTGTTTAAACGAAATTTATGATAAAATATGGTCATAGATTCAACATACATAGTGGGAGTTTTACATAGAGAGAATGGAAATAAAAAAATTTAATGATATATTTTCTAAAAAATAATTTCCTCCTGATAAACTAGATAATACATCAAGGAAATTATTCAATAATTGGAAGTATGAAGAGAAAGTAATTTCTATGTATGAGGAAAACATTGAATGATTTGTAATTTACTATATATAATATAAAATTTTTGAAAAGTAATATTGATCATTTATTTGATGGGACTAATCCAAGACTTATATGGTAACTAGTTTCTCAAAAGTTTCCATCACAATATGATATGGTATAAAGTGACATTTCGATGGAGATATAATTCTCCAAGTTATATATTTTCAATGTAATTCTATATATGAAGAGGAATATTGAGAAACATAGAAATATAATTGAGGTGATGGAATAAAATTGGTGGATAAAATATTTAACAAGATATAATTGTTGAAATAAATAGCATACAAATTTCTTGAAGTGAATGAGAGTTCTCATGCTGTATATAAAAAATTCCATTTTAAATTAGAATGAAATTGTAATAATTAAACCTCTATTATTATGTGTTTTAACTTGTAGGATTTGGGTAACAACATGAATGAGTAAAAAATCATCAACGGAATAAACCATAAAATAAACTAACTGATAAAAGAAAATCATATGAAATTACAACACTGGATGATAACATCCCTTAAGGTGCGATAATAATTAATTATATCATAAAATCTTGCTTTATTTTATCAGTGATCAATGTAATATTTTATATTTTTAAATTATATCAAATCATCCCATGACACTATAAAGATATAATTATCAATCAATTATCAAAATTGGAATCTTCTATTGGACTATTTTTATTAATATGTGAAATTACTCTCTAGTGGGATACATGGTAATTATTCCAATTTTTGGATTGGATATAATTATGAATTTTTATAGGGGTTTATTATGTTTTTATGATTTATGAATTTGTTTTTGATGTATAAAATAATATATGAAAAGGTTTTTTAAGCCAAAATGTTTTTTTACCTTAATGTGTGAGTACTTGATTCTCTTTAAAACCCTTAATAATTTATGGTTTTGTGGTCCTTAATATTTAAATGTACATATTATATATCACTATATATTATTCCATGGTTGTTAGTTTTATCATTAATAAATGTATTTTAAAAATCCACCTATTTTCTCTTTATCTAGGAACATAAATATGTGTTACATTGAGTAACTGTTTTCTCTCTGACTTCCCCTTTTTTTAGATGGTATGATAATGATGACGAAAAAGAATCAAGAGGGGGTGGGTTGTTGACTTCAAGACATTCACATATTCAAAACAGCACTCTTATTTATACATAGTTCCTCTCCATTTCTCTCAAATATGAGCAAGGATTAAAGATAAATAAATGAAGTTAACAAAGTGATGTATAGTTGTTTGGAGAACAAAGATCAATTATTCCACTCCACCAACACATAACACTATGATCTAGGTGGTTTTCACTAGGTCCTCTTAACCAAAGACCATTAAAATACACAAATAAGTGCATGAATTCGACAACTATACAATAAAGATTTATAGAGCCTTCTAGTTTTTTATAGGGAACTATAAATCCAAAGCCTAGTTCAAGAAGCTTAAACTTAACCATGACTAAGTCTGAGCAAAAAAATCAACCTAATTAGTACAGATTGATTTTGTTAAGGATAATGATTAAACTACATAGTTGTAGTAACAACTAACAGATGAATTAAATTCATTAATAATTAGGAGAGGTAAATGGATCATCAACATCATTTATGATTTCATAAAATAGTGGTAGAGAAAACAAAAGATAGATGATTAAACATGTATGTCTATATGTTCAATCTCTGTTAAATGATTGATTATTATTATAGACGACGATCTACACATAAAGTGTAGTAGAATTAATAGAAATAACAATAACTATATTGAGGTAATAGATCAAAATATGTATGTCTCTAAATTGTAGATCCGAAAGAAATGATACACGAATATGTATATATATCACCTTTTCTGTATATCCATCTATTGTTCAGATGAAGAGCATCTTCAAATTTATACCATCGGATAAACAGATCTAGATCAAACCGAATCATGAAATATCATATAATAAATTATGAATATTTGAATTAAATAACATTCAGTGGAGGCCTTAGCATTCTATAAGAATAGAAACGATTTAGTATAACAAATATGAGCTTATACAACTATTATAACGATCATTTGATTTGGTCATAAAAAATATTTTAAAATATCTTAGTTTCAATCAATATAAATTCAGAAATGATGTTTAATATCTCAAATTTTTAACTCAATCGTCGATTATTCAAAAATATTGTTGAAAACATAGGGTGGATAAAAAATTATGGTTGATGTCCCATAAATTTGGTTCCTCAAATGCAAGGTTTCATCCAAACATAGGGTTTCTGAACCATACATTCCTTATTTTCAAACATAAGCATCCATCCAAAAATAGGGTTGATGAATGATACCTTCTTTTAAAGTCCGGGTTATATGATCCATATGGGCTATATCAAACATAGAATTCATTTATTACATTATTATTTCATCTGTAGATTATGAACAGTGTTCTAAACTTTTCTAAAACACATTCTAAATCTTCAATGAATATTCCACCAATATCAATGAATTGAATATTATTTTAGAATAAATATGTTAATGTATATTAACATACTGAAATTAACGTAATATAAAAATCATTAATAACACAACGGTGGTGGTTTGTGATCACCCAAATCAAAAAGAAATAAATGAAATTCTTGAGTTAAGACATGATCATCAATATCACCTATTTTATGGTCACAATACTCATGTCATACAAAATTTTGAAATAGAATTTAAAAAAAATTTGTTTTACACATATATTGATATGAAATTTCTTTTACTGATAAAGGAGAACATCCCTCCATTATCCATTTATTATAATTCCCCCTTATAATTATCACAAAAATTTTCTCTATGTCAAGATTATAGAGAATAAAAATATGATGATTTAAAGGCTAACTATAAAAAAATTCTATAAAAATATCACCATAGCATTGAGAACTAAAAAAATTAAAAAACATCATAAAAATCTCCTCAAAAGTATTAGAAAATGTTTAATAAAAACATTGATAAAAACATCTCCATATTTTTGTGACCTAAAAAATATAAGGATAGTGAGTATTGAAGGTTGGAATCCTATAAATTAATTCTAAAAACATAGATAATTATCCAAGGGGAATAATTAATTAAACTGATTATTTTCTGAAAAATCCCCCTAAATAAACGATTATAATAAAACTTTTGACTAATTTTCACAAAAATAAACATTACAAATTGTAACCCTTTTATAAGAAAAATAGATATTAGACACATTATCATATAAGATTACTAACAAAAAAACATTTAGGAACTAACTAATAGTTCATAATTAATATATTTTTTGAACAAAATATTTTATAAATAGTACATTTATTTCTAAAAAGAAATAAAAAATAAAAAAACATGGGTTAGAAAGGATTAAAACATTCATCTAAACTATCCGAACAACAAACCTTATCACATATAGTAGCTAAAAATATAGATAGTTCTTCTATTCTATTTTAAAAATCTGCATTAGTTTGTTACAAAGAAGAAGAACATTATTAATCCAAAAATAGCTTTAACATGTCAAGATCTATCTTTGTAATAGCTCTCCTTCTAGGAAATTTCATTTGACGTGGAAATTCTTATTTGAAATATTAAAAATATTCTTTGAGGATCTAACTATCTTTCATATTCACATTCTCCTTTTATAACGAATCACCAATTAATATTGATAAAGATTTCTTCTACAGATCTTCAAATGAATTTTTAAATTCATCCAAATCAACATGTTGCTTTAATTTTTCTTAAATCAATGTGACTAATTTAAATATATTACATTCATAAGATATTTAAGAAAATGAATCTTATTCTACATCATGACTTTTAACTTCCTTGTTTATTTCAAAATATTTTTCATGAAAATATTCGACATATAAAATTGAAAAACTAGAATGATATAATTTCAACCTTTTGATGGAAAACATGTCTTCTGGACATGAAGTAATTGATTGCTTCATATCTTTTGAAAAAAAATCCTATATACTTTTGAATAAGATAATTTTAGGATAATGACACCATAACATAAAATTTTTATGAAAAATATGAAATTTAGGTTGTAAAGACCCGAAATTTCCAAATAATTTTTTTAATAAATACGAATTTTACGAGTCTGCGAAAATTTACGGCACGTGATTATGAGGACCATAGTTCCTGGAATGAATTTCTGACATTTTTTCTGGTACGTTCAGTAAACGTGTGAGCGGGTTTTTCTAAATTTTGAACTGGTGCTCGGAATTGAAATCTGAGGGCACCGTTGAACATGCAACACTGGTATTCTCATAAAGAGACTATCACCTCGGTGGCAGTCGATCGAGAGTGAAGGTTAGTTTTTGGGTTATATGTGAAAGAATAAAATGAAAATAATGTTGTGTAATAATTTATTTTTATTTGAAACCTACATGTGGAAGATGAGAAGTTGGGACCACTAAACCTTAACCTACCATGAGAGGTTATGGTGGTGGGGACCACGAGAGCCTAACCTCGCATGAGAGGTTATGGTGGTGGTGACCACCCGAGGCCTAATCCTCTCAACTCCATCATTAAATGGGGAGAAACCTCTAGAGCTCCTCGTGATTTAATTGTGCCAACCATCCCCGCATTAATTAGTGCCACACACCTCATTTATTAGAAGGTTTAATTTTCTGCCAACTTGAAATGTTCGCACACAATTTTGGTTGAAAAACATAAATTATTAAGTTGGATATTTTAATTTGGGTGGGGTGGGGGAATTAATCATTGGCCGAGGGATAGAGCCTTGGGAGAAATAAAGTTCTCTAATGAAGAATTTCACCTTCCTACGAAGAATGCTTCGCCAATGAAGAATGCCTAAATCCTTCAAACTTATTCTTTAGGACTTCTTCTGAAGTGGGACATCCTCATCTATAGATAATTGAAGACCTTACTCCCTTCTTGCACCAACATCATCATGCGGACAAGGTAGGGGTATAATATGTGTATGATTATATTCCCATGTTCTACCCTTCTAAAACAAGGAATTCAGATCAACATTCTAATTAGATGATCCTTATATGTTTTATCATGCGGGAGGATAGGATTTTACGTTCTTCATTATTGTTCTTGATGAGATGCTTGCTACGACCCAAACACGAAGGGTATGGGATAAACAAACCAGGACCGACCCCTCTACAAATCTTGTGATGTTTTGTGGTGTTGAACACGATGAAGCCGGCGACACAACGACACTGCCCCATTGCCACCACTACCAAGAGTCCTCCGCACCCCGCAACTCTTCCACATGCGGCCCCACTATGCCACCCATGGACGCGTTCATCCGGGATGAGCCACCACTGCCGACTGGGACGAGCCATCGCCATCGTCCGGTGAGCCGTCACCGCCGTCTTCCAGGCCACAGCCACCATCTGCCGGGCTGAGCCGCCACCACCTTCCACCGGGCTACCACCGCCATCTGCTGACCTGCGGCCATTCCACACCCTCATGGCTGGTCTGCCACCGTCCTGGTCAGTCGGGGCCCTCGTGGTCGGTTTGCCACCCCCGCGGCCGATCTGTGCCCTCGCAGCCAGTCCCTGCCATCACTGTACCCGCAATCGGTCCATTCCTCATGGTACCTCTAGGCCAAGCTGCCCTCATGGCACCCTCATGGGCCAGGTCAGTCCCAACAGGCCGTACTGCACTTCCGTCCATTTCGGGCCGGGTATGACCGGACCCGGGCACACTACGACCCAATTACATGCTTTTGGCCATAACTTTGGCACCAGATATCTGTTAGAAAAATCTTAAACGGCGTTGGGAACCTTGGTGTGTTTCGGTCACTTTGTGTGATACTCCACTATGTTTTGAATTATGTTGGGGAACAGTCAGGTTGGATAGAGCACGAATCCAACTGGGCCCCTAGGACTAAAAGTATAATAACTCACAGATCGGGCATCCGATTGATGCACTGTCTATTATGTTGATACCCCAATGACATGGCTGACCATTGAGAAGCTTCTTTTTGGTACTTCATGGATGTTTTTTTATCGATCTGTATCTTGTGGAGAGGATCCACTCAGAGATGAGCGATCGTAGTGCGGGAACCCAGTGGAAGGCTGAGATTTGGCGACTACTGACTGTTTCGACTCGGAGTGACTCGACAGGCCCAATGGGGATCACCTTGGAGATGCGGCAGACCCATGGCGGGGAGCGCCTTGGTGACATGGCAGACCCATGGTACTAAACAAGAGGAGTACCTCAGCAGTCCAAAGTTTGTGGGAAGCACCACTATGTGATGTGGCAGGCCCACTGTACTCGATAGAGGAAGAGTTCAACAGCAGCGGAAGTGTTCGACATTAGGTTTGGAATGTTACTTGATACTACCCCAAGAGTAAATCCTGTTGTGAGCAGAGTTAGAACCACTTTGTTTTCCTCTTGATTTTAATTTATTAAATGATATCTTAGGTATATGTATGTGTATATACCTATGTAATGATATCTGTTGATTTCATAATCTGTTTTTTATCCACGTTGGATTTTGTGAGACCTAGAGGGTCTCGGGGTCCCTACTAAGTATCATTATACTCCCCCATTCATGGGATATTCCAACACCTTGTTGTGTTGGATGCATAATACAGACAACATTGAATGATTCTGAGAGTACCAGTACTGGACAGTAACTGGAGGTGGACCTTACGATAAGTCGGTACACGGAGGAGACTTACGAAAGAGGAGTGCTGAGGATGCGATCTGTATCTACCATTCAGGTAGTAAACTCGGAGGATGACCCATTGGCTGACTTTCCATTTCTTCAGATGTATTGCATCATAGTTGTACTTGTACTTTCCAGTTGGTCTTGTATTCTGGCCCATATTACTTTCATCACTATTTTTTTATACTGTTAACTTGGTGTTTCTCCATTTTTTTTCTTTATTGTGTGTGTGTGTATATAGGTTATAAAGGAAATGCCTTCCCACTTTTAGGGAATTTCTACTTTGGTGCTAGTATCCAGCCCCTAGCCTATGGAAGGCCCCATGCTGAGACATATTGGTATCTAAGGAGTTGGTTCTACCCCAAAACAAGGACTCTGATCTATTCTATGAAGAAATAGTTTTATGTGTAGTGAGGGAGATTTTCAGTTTAGGGATTATAGTGTTGGTGTGACGGCCGACGTATCCATACTCTCGGACCCTGACTTCTAATTTCCGACTCAGTGCACGAAATCATGGATTGCGTGTGTGTTTTCAAAAGTTTTATTTGTGATATTTCGAGTTATCTCACCAGGTATAACTTTCAACTCACCACGTATAACTTTTGATCGTGGCACATTTTTTTCATTTCATGATGCCTCCACGTAGACATCCAGCTAGTGTTCCGAGGATTTAAGCATTGATAGATGACCAAGCGATGAGGCCACGATGTATGGGCCTTTTCCATTAGATGAACCTACGAAGGCACCAGTGATACCACTCCCCGTTGGGCCATAAATTCCACAAGCCCCAATAGCAGATTGTGCACACCTCCTGGGCACATTGCATGACTTCCAGCGCTAGAGGCCACCTAAAATAATGGTAGGGACAGACCCACAAGAGGATGAGGATTGGATGGAGGCTGTGGTGAGAGTATTCTGACTCGTAGGGACACCAGCTAATCTCATGGTTATCCTTGTCGCCAGCATTATATAGGCAGTGATAGGAAGACTATGGAATTTGATTCTCCAAGTTAACGACAATGTGATGCTTCTCTAGCCAGACTTCGAGAGCCAGTTTCAGGCATAGATTTTCCCAACGACTCTTCGCATAGTGTGGATACAGATGCTTCCTCATCTACAGAAGGGAAGCATGATTGTATCCCAGTACTCAGCGAGGTTCAATAACCTCTCATGATACTCCACAGAAATGGTTTGAGACCCTTTCTTCAGGTCCTAGACCTTCGAGCGGGGACTCAGGTGGGATATCAGGTATTATGTGATCGCACTCAGCATCCCAATGTGGGCAAGGGTGTTAGAGATATCCCTCTTGGTGGAGAGTTTCCTTGCTAAGCAGTAACCAATGGTGAGACCCACAACCATTCATCATGTAGCGGATTCTTCTGTAGTTGGTAGAAAACATAAATCACAGAGGCCCAAGAGGACCGTACCTATAGGGGGAAAACCGCATGAATAAGGATCGGCTGTGCAGGGCACCAGAAGTTGAGCCAGTAATGCCAGGAGCGAGCTATGATAAGCATGTGGTGGGAAGGGTCACATGGCTCATGACTAACTGACCCGATGTTCGGTTGATCAATAGATGGTCGAAGGACCGCCCAGGTAGAGACAATGGTTCGACCGAGGAGGTCCTCTTGGAGTATGAGGACATGGCAATGGAGTTGGCCGTGTTGTTGGCGGTGGGTGACGATTTGAGATATTACCACCACCACCACCTAGAGGTCCACCCCGATTGTAGGGAGAAATAGGATAGGGGAGAGCTCAACTCGAGGTAGGTGAGGCCTATGATCACGACGCTCCAGTGAATATATGAGGTACGATATGTGTCTAATCTACTATAGCTTCTGTACTTATAGAAACTGGTGCCACTCATTCTTTTATTGCCACTTCCCTTGTTTGAAGCTCTGAGATTCTGATGATGCTATTAGCTCGATCTTTACATCTAGACATTCCTACAGCAGTTGATTCAATGATTATGCACAAGTTCCTACAGTGTGAGTTTACTCTAGGATGTGAGATCTTTGGATGGGATCTCCTAGTAGCAATATTGAGGCCTTACGACGTTATCTTGTGTACGGACAGGTTATCTAAAATCCATGCACAACAAGACTGTATTAGGAAACATTTGTGGTCTATCTACATGGATGGGTCTAGGTTTAGCTTCACCGATGAGAAGGGATCCTTTTTAGTGTAGGAAGGACTTAACTAGAGGAGAGTGCAGTCGATCACTGTAGAGACCCGAAGCCTGACGTACATTGACATTACATTACATTTGCAGAATACTTAGTACATAACAAAAACGCACACACAAGGATCGTAATAGTTTAGTGTCTTTGGAAACTCGGAACGTAATCTTCTAATCGTGGTGAAAGATCTTCAACATCTCCTATAATGATCTTCCCTTTTTTACCTAAAACCTTTCTTTATATCCTGGGGAAAAGAAAACATAAAAGGGTGAGCTCAAATGCTCAGTAAGGGTAAACAAAAGAAATATCAATCACATCGTATTCATAAGAACATAACATTTTGGAAATCTTAACCTGCAAAAGAGAGCATAATTTCATAATCATGGGATAAATCATGGCAGTGAAAAAGTAATCCCAATAATCATAACTTAAAACATGAAACTTTGTGGCATACACACATAATCATAGAGAATCATTTCTTGTTAGTCAAGACTAATTGCCAAGACTATCTTAGTGGACAAAGTCCCTTTCTGAATCGAGTAACCCTCGTTTCAGTCCTGTTTCACTGAACCGGTATAACCTACCGTTCCAGCCCTGTCTATCTCATGAGATATAAAATCATTACCCAATGCATTGGAGGGAGATATAGGTCCCACCCATCTTATAATGAATCCTTTCTTATGTGTGCCACATAATCATAAACCATACATCATAGCGTAACCCATGTAATAAAAATGGGATTCTTAAACAACATGACATCATAAAACAATTCATATAAGATAAAGGAATTCATAAAAATGTTTCCATCACAACATAATCAAATCAATGTAATAATAGGGATAAAAACAGAACCCTTTTATTATCTTAGATGGAAAATAATTTTGATAAAATACTTGAACTCCATTCTTGAGGAAAATATCCTTTCTACTTTAAAAACATTTTTCCTTTCATAACATTTCATACGACTTTAAAATAAAAGAAGTTGATTAAAAATAAACTTGAAAACATGTAAATGAATCTTCTTGGAAATAATGTTTTAGAAATCCATTCATGCCGTATAAGTTAAAAAAAATTCTTCGTACTTTTGTCGGAAAACTCAAAAAATCACCTCGTACGAAAAAGCGACAAAAGATTCCTTTCATATTCTTTACTAAAAACTCACCGAAGGGTAAAAATGGATTTAAACAATTGTAGGTGGATGGAAATAATACTACATATTGATGAAACATGGATGTGTATGATAAAATACACCCCAGTAAATACTTACGAATAAACAATCTCGGATAAAAATGAGATTGTGATATTTCCCTTACCTTAGGTCCGATTTGCTTCGTATGTGTCCGAACCTCCTGTATAATGATTTAAATAATGTCATTGACTTATTACAGAATCATATTCATTGTTATTATATCATATATGGTTCACTTATGACATTATATTACCCGTTCTTTTGTAAATTCCATGTTAAAGAAGCGTTTTGGGTAAAATCGTTTCATTTATCGTAGGTGTTTTGACTTTTTGTTCATGACATTATTATTACTTATATCATGATTTACTTACATCCAGAATATAAAATATGATTTTTATATCATATATATTCAGTATATATATATATATAATAGATAGATAAATGAAATGAAAAACACCGTTCATGGAGACGGTAGTCCGTACGTACGCACGAACGCTGTTTTTTTTTCTTTATTGTCTTGAATGGAAGTAAGTAGATGACATACATATATATATATATATACATAAATCCAGTATCATTATTATGTCATATATTTCATTAGTACTTATTATATATACTTTATAATCATTCATGAATGGTTAATCATTAAGAATGAATCTCATCGCGTCGTGGAGACGGTATTCCGTACGTACGCACGAGCGATGATATCATTTCCATAATTATTGAATTGAATTGGAGTGGATTATACAATATATCAGAATCAATATGATGTTTTAATAACTATGTATAGTTATTCTTTACACCATTATACCCATCCATGTAAGGTGGTGGTGGAAAATAGATTACACCACGGCGTGGAGACGGTATTCCGTACGTACGCACGCGCGGTGATTTCTTTTTCCGTAGGATAGATAGATGGTGAAATAGGGTTGTTTCATAATTATAATAACATATCAGTATATGAGTTATACTTATGTTATTACTTCATAATGAAACAACCTAATAAGAAGAAGTGGAAGAAGAAATAAAGATGAAAGAATTGGTAACGGTAATTACCTCTTCTTTGAAGCGCCTTTTGGAGACCTCCTCTTAGGGAACTAAAATTGGTCTTTGAGGAAGAACAGAACCTCTAGTATGTTTCTAGTGAAGTGGAGAAGAGATTTTGTCAGGGGTTGGCCGAGCTTGAGTGCTCAAATTGGTGTGAGGAGGAGGGGGAGGAGGTGTCCTTTTATAAGGGAGGAGAGGGGCACCTTAGGAATATCTCAAAATATTATTTTATTATAATGTAAAGTTCGGTTTTAATTAGCACCAAATTGATTTGTTTCGAGGATAAGGTGGGTATGGGTCGAAATCCTCTCATCCAATAGAATTTAGACAAGTTTAGGTTCCTATTTTAACCTTATCATTTAGATTTAACATTAAGTTAAATAATTTTACTTTTACCGTGTCTTCTTGTGTTCTTCTACTATAAGGTTAATAAACTTACTATATCAAGCCAAACGAACCCCAAATTGTTTATTATTAATACATATATCCATATCTAAGTCATTTGGACGAACCTTAGATTTTTAGGAATAAAATAATAATTAATAATATAATATTTGATTTAAAAACTATTTTGTGTCAATTTTGACACTATTTGATATATGATTTTTGTGAAAGTCATAACAGAATTATATGTTCGAACCAAGTTGATTAAATCAACACTAATATATAATAGTAACCTATAAAATTAGTGGAATTCATAAAAATTCTCAAATTATATTTAGTTTGGTGTTTATAACATCAATTATGTCAATATTTCATTAATAAGATAATTACTGCATCATCTTTGTGTCATAAATAAATTAATTTATTTGATGTCTAAAAATTACAAATAAAATACCATTATGTGGGAAATCTTTTTAGCTTTCTAATGAATATTTACAATCGAATTTATCTTATGTATAACCCTATATTAAAAATGTTTTAGTAAATAAACTTTTATTTTAACTCTTTTAACTCTTCTTTGAATTAAATAATAATAAATGTCCTAATCTAATCCAAGTGGGCCTAAATGATAATATTTTACACTTAAGGTTGTTTTTGGTCGAGATACTCTTGTCCAATAGAATTATGACATGTGTTAGGGTAATATTAATATCATTCTTACCCTTAATTACCCTACTTACTTTTAACCGTGGTAAATAAAAGTAAAAAGTTACTATTCACCAAAAATTATTTTCATCTCATTGAACCACATTTTACTTACTGACATCAACCGTGTCTCTTGGATTTTTGAAATTCCATTCACAGAAGCGGTAAAATTAAGTTTTATGAAAAATTCAGTTTTTTAACTACCACTTAGTAGTTACACTATTCATCAAAAATTGATGTTTTTCAGAACAATGCCAAAATTTCATCCTAAGCTATATTTCATATTCCGAATTCAAAAATGAAGTCTATTTTACCAAATTCATAACATAAAAGTTGCATTAATTAATTTTTATAATTAAATCCCGCTGTTAAAACAAATAGCGTGTTTTTCAGAAACCATATCTATCAAAAGATTGACACTTGATTATGTCTGGTTTAAATGTGAAATTACATCCAATGACCAACATTGTATTAAATTGTAAAAATATATTCTAAATATACTTTAAAACAACTCAAATTAATAATTTATCACTATTAATTATTTCGATTAAAAAAGTTGTTTTTAATTATAATTTAGTAATTTTCACTATTCATCAGAATATGAAAGTTATCCGAAAAGTACCAAAATTTCACCTTAGGCTAAATTCGATACTCCGAATCCAAAAACGAAGTCCATTTTGAGAGCTAAAATTTCTAAAATTTTAAAAGGTGGTTATTACTATTCATACCGGCTAGTTATAATAATATTTTAATAGCATATCGTTGTTTAGTGAAACTCGGTATTGCGTACTACACACGCTATCGAGGAAGGTCGCGATTGCCTGTAATGCAAGGCATGTCAAGGATGCGTGTTGTGCAAGCTCATTTTGGTGTAGCGTACAACACAATACATTAATAAAATTAAAAAGAATATTTTTCATAAAATCTCAGGCTGTTACATTCTACCCCCCTTAAAATGAATTTCGCCCTCGAAATTCGTCGGGGTTATAAATGGTTTACTATTAGAACGTTTCATTAATAGAAACCCACATCGTAAAAAAAAATTACCAAAACTTGGCTTTAAAAAATAAAGTATGAAATGTAACGATTACCCAAATAAACTAATCACTGGGTTTCCACATAGGTGAAAATATGGATATGGAAGAGAAATCTAACCATCATGTTCTGTTGGAGAGTGGTAGAGAACATGGCTATGGAAAAGCCAATAATCACAAATCCATAAATTTGTGACGATCTAAGGTACCATCTGATTCATCAGGTATAAGATCACTAGGACAACATTTTTGGTTTTCAAGATCATTTCCCTAAAGTTGAAAATTTGAATTGGAATAAATACTTTCTTTATTTTGGTGCAATCTCACTATTGTTCGTGCCTAGAACAATTTCCACTTCATCTCTTAAATAAATGAAGTTGAATTTGTTATTCGTGAAGTGTTAGCAGATCATGTGATAGAATGACGGGTCATTCCATCTGTCTCAAACAAAAAGTTAGCAAAACTTATATACATAAGTCGATCTATAGTGAGATTAATCACATATGGTTCCTAAAATGGACTTATACTTCATATATCATACTGCTCAATATAATAAAACTAGTTTCTACTAAACAGGGACTTCATGTAGACCAGTGGTAGGCGATAAAGTCCAGTCGCACTTCGGTTGTGGGTTCGATTCTCACAGCCTTGTCCGAAGCGATGGGCTGTCACCCGTCCTGCAGGTTGTCCTTTTTCTAAAACTATATTACTATAACATCCCATAAATAATATCGAAAAAACTTCTATCCTTAAACAATACTAACTTATGTCCAACATAATCCATTCCAATCTTTAGTCCTATCCATAATACAGCAGTCCATTCTCATAACATAGTGAAAACGATTACCAGAGATTTAATACCATCGTTGATCCCCATATATCATAAGATATATCTTGTTGGACACATTCCAAACATTCAAAAGCCTTAATCTTGTACTCTCTTGAATACCCATTGAACCTTAGTGAAAACTTGAATGCAGTTAAAAGTTAACACTTTCCACATACCAAAATCCTCAAAATTCTATATACTCAAACCATGATATCACTTAGTCCTTATATCAATCATGAGCTCATGAATACTGTTAAACATTTCATTTTCTCGTTTTCCCTTCATTATGCGCATAATATCTCAATCACTTTGAATACCACACTAGACCAATACATAAATATTCCAATATTCCATGATACAACATTATTTTGGAATCCCATTACATTAACACTTAATCATTCCACCACATCGTTGTCATATTCAACATTGCCAATAGTGATCGCATGTGACTTCCCTTTGTCCTTTGCCTTAAGAGGTTTCTCATGTCGATCATCACTAACACTTGGATTAGGGCATTTATTAGCATAATGCCCCATTTCCTTGCACTTGAAGCATTGAAGTGTTGGTTGTACGTTCTCTGCAGTGTTTGCTTTATTCACTTCATTAGAATCCCATTTTCCATTACTTCGACACTCAGCTGCTCGATGATCTTCTTTTCCACACTTAAAACATTTTCTAGTCCCTTTAAGACAATCTCCACCATGCTTCTTTCCACACTTTGTGCATAAGGAAACATTCATCTTCTTTTCACCATTATTCTGAGATTTCTCCTTGAACTCCATCTTTCGTTTCTTGTCAAAACCATGAGATGGATATGTAACACCAACTTCCATTTCTACCTTGATAGCACAACGCACAATTTCTTCATAGCTACTGAAGTCTCTTATAGCTAATGCCCTTCGAAGACTGGGTTTTAAGCCACTGAAAAATCGATCAACTTTACTTTCAGGTTGGATGATAATACCAGAAGCGTACCTTGCAAGTCTTGTAAAATTCGCTTCATAGGTACCAACAGATTCATAATCCCTTTGCTTCAGTTCATGAAACTCTTTCTCCATCTTTGTTCAGAGAATATGAGGGAAGTACTTATTGAAAAATAAGTTCTTGAACTCGTCCCATTCCATAGACTCAATTTCATCCCTTTGCCTCGTATTCTTAATAAGATTCCACCATTGATCAGCATATCCTTCCAAACGATACACTGCTAGGATGACTTTATCATGTTCAGAACATTGAAGAACTGAAAATATCTTTTCAGTAGTACTAATCCATTGTTCAGCAACTAATGGATCAGTAGACCCACTGAAAGAAGGTGGACGCTGCCTCATGAAGGATTCAACAGAATGTTGCTCCTTCCTTTGCTCGTTTGGAAGTCCTGCATGATTCATATCTTGAAAAAGTTGTGTGAGCATGGCTACATGATTTTGCATTCCGGCTCCCATATCGTTTGGTTGCTCAGGGGGACAATCATTGCATTGCCCATCACATTCCGCATTAACACGGTTCCTTCGGGTTCCAGCCATCGTCTAAAACCCCAAAAGAATAGTATGAGAGGAAAAAATCATGCTAGGGAAAACAACATAATAAAGGGGTAGTACCCTCAATATCTAACATCTTAGGTTAAATTCTAAGATCGTTAGCGCAATTCTAGGACTATAACCTATACGTATACTTAACCTTAGAGACATCCCTAGACATACCTTAGAAATATCTCTAGGGATCTCACTAACGTTTTCGCATCCTAGTTTCCAAAGGTTGACTAAACCTTTCCTCTGATACCAACTATAGAGACCCGAAGCCTGACGTACATTGACATTACATTACATTTGCGGAATACTTAGTACATAACAAAAACGCACACACAAGGATCGTCATAGTTTAGTGTCTTTGGAAACTCGGAACGTAATCTTCTAATCGTGGTGAAAGATCTTCAACATCTCCTATAAAGATCTTCCCTTTTTTTTACCTAAAACCTTTCTTTATATCCTGGGGAAAAGAAAACATAAAAGGGTGAGCTCAAATGCTCAGTAAGGGTAAACAAAAGAAATATCAATCACATCGTATTCATAAGAACATATCATTTTGGAAATCTTAACCTGCAAAATAGAGCATAATTTCATAATCATGGGATAAATCATGGCAGTGAAAAAGTAATCCCAAAAATCATAACTTAAAACATGAAACTTTGTGGCATACACACATAATCATAGAGAATCATTTCTTGTTAGTCAAGACTAATTGCCAAGACTATCTTAGTGGACAAAGTCCCTTTCTGAATCGAGTAACCCTCGTTTCAGTCCTGTTTCACTGAACCGGTATAACCTACCGTTCTAGCCCTGTCTATCTCATGAGATATAAAATCATTACCCAATGCATTGGAGGGAGATATAGGTCCCACCCATCTTATAATGAATCTTTTCTTATGTGTGCCACATAATCATAAACCATACATCATAGCGTAACCCATGTAATAAAAATGGGATTCTTAAACAACATGACATCATAAAACAATTCATATAAGATAAAGGAATTCATAAAAATGTTTCCATCACAACATAATCAAATCCATGTAATAATAGGGATAAAAACAGAACCCTTTTATTATCTTAGATGGAAAATAATTTTGATAAAATACTTGAACTCCATTCTTGAGGAAAATATCCTTTCTACTTTAAAAACATTTTTCCTTTCATAACATGTCATACGACTTTAAAATAAAATAAGTTGATTAAAAATAAACTTGAAAACTTGTAAAGGAAGCTTCTTGGAAATAATGTTTTAGAAATCCATTCATGCCGTATAAGTTAAAAAAACATTCATCGTACTTTTGTCGGAAAAGTCAAAAAATCACCTCGTACGAAAAAGCGACAAAAGATTCCTTTCATATTCTTTACTAAAAACTCATCGAAGGGTAAAAATGGATTTAAACAATTGTAGGTGGATGGAAATAATACTACATATTGATGAAACATGGATGTGGATGATAAAATACACCCCAGTAAATACTTACGAATAAACAATCTCGGATAAAAATGAGATTGTGATATTTCCCTTACCTTAGGTCCGATTTGCTTCGTATGTGTCCGAACCTCCTGTATAATGATTTAAATAATGTCATTGACTTATTACAGAATCATATTCATTGTTATGATATCATATATGGTTCACTTATGACATTATATTACCCGTTCTTTTGTAAATTCCATTTTAAAGAAGCGTTTTGGGTAAAATCGTTTCATTTATCGTAGGTGTTTTGACTTTTTGTTCTTGACATTATTATTACTTATATCATGATTTAATTACATCAAGAATATAAAATATGATTTATATATCATATATATTCATTATATATATTTATAATAGATAGATAAATGAAATGAAAAACACCGTTCATGGAGACGGTAGTCCGTACGTACGCATGAACGCTGTTTTTCTTTCTTTATTGTCTTGAATGGAAGTAAGTAGATGACATACATATATATATATACATAAATCCAGTATCATTATTATGTCATATATTTCATTAGTACTTATTATATATACTTTATAATCATTCATGAATGGTTAATCATTAAGAATGAATCTCATCGCGTCGTGGAGACGGTATTCCGTACGAACGCACGAGCGATGATATCATTTCCATAATTATGGAATTGAATTGGAGTGGATTATACAATATATCAGAATCAATATGATGTTGTAATAACTATGTATAGTTATTCTTTACACCATTATACCCATCCATGTAAGGTGGTGGTGGAAAATAGATTACACCACGGCGTGGAGACGGTATTCCGTACGTACGCACGCGCGGTGATTTCTTTTTCCGTAGGATAGATAGATGGTGAAATAGGGTTGTTTCATACTTATAATAACATATCAGTATATGAGTGATACTGATGTTATTACTTCATAATGAAACAACCTAAGAAGAAGAAGTGAAGGAAGAAATAAAGATGAAAGAATTGGTAACGGTAATTACCTCTTCTTTGAAGCGCCTTTTGGAGACCTCCTCTTAGGGAACTAAAATTGGTCTTTGAGGAAGACCAGATCCTCTAGGATGTTGCTAGGGAAGTGGAGAAGATATTTTTTCAGGGGTTGGCCGAGATTGAGTGCTCAAATTGGTGTGAGGAGGAGGGGGAGGAGGTGTCCTTTTATAAGGGAGGAGAGGGGCACCTTAGGAATATCTCAAAATATTATTTTATTATAATGTCAAGTTCGGTTTTAATTAGCTCCAAATTGATTTATTTCGAGGCTAAGGTGGGGATGGGTCGAAATAATCTCATCCAATAGAATTTAGACAAGTTTAGGTTCCTATTTTATCCTTATCATTTAGATTTAACATTAAGTTAAATAATTTTACTTTTACCGTGTCTTCTTGTGTTCTTATACTATAAGGTTAATAAACTTACTATATCAAGCCAAACGAACCCCAAATTGTTTATTATTAATACATATATCCTTATCTAAGTCATTTGGCCGAACCTTAGATTTTTAGGAATAAAATAACAATTAATAATATAATATTTGATTTAAAAACTATTTTGTGTCAATTTTGACACTATTTGATATATGATTTTTGTGAAAGTCATAACAGAATTATATGTTCGAACCAAGTTGATTAAATCAACACTAATATATAATAGTAACCTAGAAAATTAGTGTAATTAATAAAAATTCTCAAATTATATTTAGTTTGGTGTTTATAAAATCAATTATGTCAATATTTCATTAATAAGATAATTACTGCATCATCTTGGTGTCATAAATAAATTAACTTATTTGATGTCTAAAAATTTCAAATAAAATACCATTATGTGGGAAATCTTTTTAGATTTCTAATTAATATTTAAAATATAATTTATCTTATGTATAACCCTATATTAAAAATGTTTTAGTAAATAAACTTTGATTTTAACTCTTTTAACTCTTCTTTGAATTAAATAATAATAAATGTCCTAATCTAATCCAAGTGGGCCTAAATGATAATATTTTACACTTAAAGTTGTTTTTGGTCGAGATACACTTGTCCAATAGAATTAGGACATGTGTTAGGGTAATATTAATATCATTCTTACCCTTAATTACCCTACTTACTTTTAACCGTGGTAAATAAAAGTAAAAAGTTACTATTCACCAAAAATTATTTTCATCTCATTGAACCACATTTTACTTACTGACATCAACCGTGTCTCTCGGATTTTTGAAATTCCATTCACAGAAGCGGTAAAATTAAGTTTTATGAAAAATTCTGTTTTTTAACTACCACTTAGTAGTTACACTATTCATCAAAAATTGATGTTTTTCAGAACAATGCCAAAATTTCATCCTAAGCTATATTTCATATTCTGAATTCAAAAATGAAGTATATTTTACCAAATTCATAACATAAAAGTTGCATTAATTAATTTTTATAATTAAATCCCGCTGTTAAAACAAATATCGTGTTTTTAAGAAACAATATCTATCAAAAGATTGACACTTGATTATGTCTGGTTTAAATGTGAAATTACATCCAATGACCAACATTGTATTAAATTGTAAAAATATATTCTAAATATACTATAAAACCACTCAAATTAATAATTTATCACTATTAATTATTTCGATTAAAAAAGTTGTTTTTAATTATAATTTAGTAATTTTCACTATTCATCAGAATATGAAAGTTATCCGAAAAGTACCAAAATTTCACCTTAGGCTAAATTCGATACTCCGAATCCAAAAATGAAGTCCATTTTGAGAGCTAAAATTTCTAAAATTTTAAAAGGTGGTTATTACTATTCATAACTGCTAGTTATAATAATATTTTAATAACATATCGTTGTTTAGTGAAACTCGATATTGCGTACTACACACGCTATCGAGGAAGGTCACGATTGCGTGTAATGCAAGGAAAGTCAAGGATGCGTGTTGTGCAAGCTCCTTTTGGTGTAGCGTACAACACAAGACATTAATAAAATTAAAAAGAATATTTTTCATAAAATCTCGGGCTGTTACAATCACTCATAAGTTGGTAGCCTTTCCATCAGAACATTTGATGTGGAGAGTCTGAGCTATCCTATAGTGGTGGACCAATACACGAATGTTTTACCTGATGATGTTCTGTGACTACCTCTTTTTATATAGGTGGAATTTTACATTGACTTTTACCCTGGGATGACACCGATATCCACACTAGTGAATCAGATGGCTCCTGTGGAGCTTCATGAGCAGCGGGTACATCTAGAGGACTTATAGGGGAAGGGATTCATTCAGCCCATTGTTTCAAATTTGAGAACCCCGATTCTATTTTCCAAGAAGGTGGATGGGATATTGAGACATTGTGTCGAATATCAGTACCATTACCAACTGAACATGAAGAACATGTACCATATTCATATGATTGACAACCATTTTGATCAGCAGAAGGGACCATAGTGGTTCTCAAAGATAGAGCTCTGATAAGGCTATCACCAGCTTAGAGTAAGAGATGTGGATGTGTAGAATATGGACTTCTGGTGTCGGTACAACCATTACGAGTTATTTGTTATTCCATTAGTCCTGACCAATTCTCTAGCAGTTTTCATGAGGCTCATGATCAAGATCATTCAGTCATACCTTAATTGCTTAGTAGTGGTCTTCATTGACAACATTCTTATCTACTCGAATACTGAGGAGGAGAATTCCTATCATTTTCAGGTAGTACATGACACACTCTGAGAGCACCATATCTGTGGTAAGATATGGAAGTGCTAGTTCGAGATCCGATAGGTTCACTTTCTGGGACATGTCATTTCAGAGGCTGGAGTTGTCATAGATTCAGTGAAGATAGAGGCGGTACATTCTTAAGAGCCACCCAGGAGTGTGACGGAGGTATTTAGTTTCTTGGGATTGGATGGATATTACCAGAGGTTCTTACTAGACTTCTCCAGAGGTGCATCACCACTATCAGCATTGATAAAGAAGGTGAAACCTATTGTTTGGTTAGTGAAATGCCAGCGGAGTTTTTAGGAGCTGAGGTAAAGGCTTACTAGTGCACCAATCTTGAAGATACCAGAGGAGGGTGTAGGGTACAAAGTCTACTATGATGCATTAGGGACCTGGCTTAGATGTGTCATGATGCAGGAGAAATAAGTGATCACATATGGTTCTCGACATCATTGGAAACATGAGTAGAACTATGCAACCCATGACCTGAAGTTAGCAGCAGTGGTCTTCACCTTGACAATGTGGCATCACAATCTGATGGACAAACATTTTAAGGTGTACATTGATCACAAGAGTCTCAGGTATATCTTCTCTTAGAAGGACATGAACCTGAGACAATGACATTGGATTGAGTTTCTCTCAGACTATGACTTCAAGATAGTCTATAATCCTAGGAAGGGGAAATGTTTTAACAGATGCACTCAGCAGGAGGTCTGGTATAAAACATCTAGGTGAGGTGAAAAAGTAGTTGGCCGCTTTGTGGATATCCTTCATGGAATGTGATGGAGCAGATTTTCTAATGTCTCTTAGAGTCACTCCCCACTTTGTTCAGCGATTCAGGGAGGCACAATGGTGGGATACTGATTACGAGGCACGTTGTGCTCAGATATCCACAGGATGTTCACCTGATGAGTTTTATGAAGGCGAGGAGCACATCGTCATCTTTAGAGAATGTACCATGGTACTAGTTTCAATTTAAAAGTATTTGTTGAGGGAGTTCCACACACCCCCTCTAGCGGTACATCAAATTTTGGCGAAGATGTACCAGGATCTCCGAGGAGAGCGATGGTTTCCGAGAATGAAGAAATCAGTAGCAAAGATTGTCTCACGATGCCTCATATGTTAGAAATTGGAGGCGGAGCATTAGGTAATAGCAGGCTTTGTTCCACCTTTAGAGGTCCTAGAGTGGAAGTGGTATTGGATTTCCATAGGCTTCGTGACATGACATCCACAAACATCTAGAGGTCGTGACTTGTATTGGGTGATCATCGATTGACTAAACAAGTCTACCCACTTCCAACTGAGCAGAGTGCAAGGTTTAGTAGAAAGCATGGGATGCCTCTATGTGAATGAGATTGTTCTATTATATTGAGTAACCTCAACGATTGTCTCCAATCGTGATGCCTGTTTTTCTTCCCGGCTATGGAAGGGGTTGTAGGAGGCTTTTGTGACACCGCCTCATTTGAGAACTTCCTTCCATCCTAAGATGGATGGCCAGACCGAGTGGACTATTCAGACCCATGAGGATATGCTACGTGCATGCATCCTCGTCTTTAGTCACAGTTGGTAGGATCACCTGCCTTTGGTGGAATTTGCATACAAAAGCTGTTATAACTCCACCATTAGGATGGAACCTTTTGAGGCGTTATACATGCGACCTTGTAGATCACATTTATACTAGATAGAGCCAGAGGAGTCATCACTCATGGGACCAGAGAAGGTACATGATACCACAAAGAAGGATAAGATCATCCTGTAGTAGATGGAGACTGCACAGAGAAGACAGATGTCGTATGCTAACAAGATATGGAGACCTTTAGAGTCCGAGGATGGCCACCTCATCTTTCTACGGGTCTCACCTCGATGAGGTTTTTGGAGATTTGTCCCAGGAAATACGTTATCTCCAAGATTAGTCAAATGTTTTTTGGTCCTCAGCAGATTTGGGGAGGTGGCATACCACATAGGTCTTCCACCTCAGTTGCACTGGGTGGATGACGTCTTCCATGTAACCCAGCTGAGGAGATACGTGAACGACCATTATCACATCATCAAACATTATGAGATGGACATTGAAAATTGGGAGAATTTTGAGGAGGTTCTAGTAGATATTGAGTATTTACCAGAGCGGGTCCTTCATGGACGGTCAATACCTATGGTGCGCATTTGATGGAAGCACGGGAACCTCCAGGAGAGAACATGGGAGCAGGAGGCTCAGATGCATGCTCAGTAACCCCACTTGTTTACCTAGTTATGAGTTGTAGAATATGGGGACGTAGATCTATGAGGTGGGGAGAATGAAAATCCCAGAATTTTCAGGTAATTTTTTTAATAAATTGGAATCTTATGAGTCCAAAAAAATTTACAGCACGTGATTCTGAGGCCAGGAGTGCTCATATTGAATTTCTGAACTATTTTTCTGGTACGTTCAGTAAATGTACGATCGGGTTTTTCTAACTTTTGAACTGGTGCTCAGAAATGGAATTAGAGGGAACCGTTGAACTCATAGCGCTGGTATTCACATAAAGAGTCTTTCACGTTGGCGGTAGTCAGTCGAGTGTGAAGGTTAGTGTCTGGGTTATACGTGAAATAATGAAATAAAAATAAATTTGTGTAATAGTTTATTATTATATGAAACCTCCATGTGGAAGTTGAGAAGTGGGGACCACCAGACCATAACCTCCTATGAGAGGTTATGGTGGTGGGGACCACTCGATCCTAACCTCCCATGAGAGGTTATGTTGGTGGGGACCACCCAATTTCTAAACCTCTCAAATCCCTCATTAAATGGGGAGAAACCTATTGAGCTCCCCAAGATTTAATTGTGCCACCCCCCCCCCCACATTAATTATGCCAACACACCTCATTAATTAGGCCAATTAATTTTGTTCTAACTTGAAATGTGCCCACATAATTTAATTTGACAAACTAAAATTATTATGTTGGCTATTTTCATTTTGGTGGGTTGGGGGAATTAATCGTTGGAAATGGGAGAGAGCCTAGGGAAAAATAAAGTTCACCAAATAAGAACTTCACCATCCAATGAAGAACGCTCAGCCAATGAAGAACGTCGAACTCCTTCAACCTTCTTCCTTGGGAATTCTTCCAACATGGGATGTCCTCATCTATGGTGAATCGACAACTGTACTGTATTCTTGCGCCAATGTGATCAACCAGATGAGGTAGGGGTATAATTTGTGAATGATTATATTCCCATGTTTGTCCCTTCTAAAACAAGGAACACATATCAACTTTCTAAATAGTTGATCTACATATGTTTTATTTTTTTGGAGGATAGGAATTGATGTTTGTCATTCTTGTTCATGATGAGATGCATGCGACCACCCTAACGTATAGGGTATGGGCCAAACAAACATGGCCCGACCCCTATGAAAATCTTGTGATGTTTTGTGGTGTTCAACGTGATGATGGTGATGGCGCAATGACACCACCCTGCGTCCACCGCCTCCAAGTTACCTCCATGCCCTACGGCTTTTCCAAGCCTCCCACAGCCGCTGTCATCTGGTCCAAGATGCCACTGTCGACCGGGATGGGCTTCCATTGTTTTCAGGTGAGCCTCCGCCGCCATCTACCAAGCCTCCACCATCGTCTCCGCACCCTCACGGAAGGTCTGTGACTTTGCGTCCGGTCTGCTGCCCTCATGGCTGGTCCCTTCCCTCACAGCTGGTCCACACCCTCGCGATACCCATGGTCGGTCCACGCCCTCATCATACCCCTTGGCCAAGATGCCCTCAAGGCACCCTCACTGCCCTCGCGGGCTGGGTCGTTCGGACCGGGTTGGACTAGACCCGGGCCCCCTACAACACAATTCATTTCTTTTTATCCATAACTTTTGTACCAGACATCTGTTAGAAGAACTGACAGCGGCATTGGGATCCTTGGAGAAAGTCGGTCAGTTTGAGTGATACCCCACTATGTTTTGGATTATTTTAGGGAAGGGTCAGGTTGCATCGATCATGAATCACATCGGTCCCCTTGGACTAAAATGCTAATAACTTACAGACCGTGCATCCGATTGACTCATCTTTTGTTATGTTGAGACCCCTATGACATGACAGACCTTTGAGAAACTTTTACATGGGACTTTGTGGCAGTTATAGTATCGAACATTTGCTTGTGTAGCGGATCCTATTTAAGACTAGTGAGCATAGTGTGGGAACCTAGTGGCTAGCTGAGACTTGACGATTATTTCCCATTTCGACTTGGAGTAACTCAACAGGCCCAATAGGCCGCACCTTGGTGACGTTGAAGACCCATGGTCTAGAGCGACTTGCTGACGTGGTAGACCCACGATACTCGATAGGAGGAATTCCTCAGCAATCCATGAGAGGGAAAGCCTCTGTGTGAGGCAGAAGACCCACGCTGGGTAGCGCCTCTATGTGACTCCGCAGACCCACAGTACTCAATAGGAGGAGTACCTCAGTAGTACAATGTTAGTGGGAAGCACCTCTATGTGGTGTGACAGGCCCACTGAACTCGATAGAGGAGGAGTTCTCTAGCAGCGAAGGTGTTTGACGTTGTGTGTGGAATGTTACTTGATACTTACTCTAGAATAAATCCTGGTGTGAGCTGAGTCAGAACCTCTATGTTTTCCTCAACATTGAGATGGATTATTTGATAACTTCGGAATATGTAGGGGAATACACCAAGGTAAGGATATCTATTGATTTCATACTTTTTGTTTTGTCCTTGTTGTATTTTGCGAGACTTAGAGGGTCTTAGGGTCCCTACTGAGTATCGTTATACTCACCCCTACATGGGATATGCCTGCTCCTTGTTGTGTTAGATGCACACGATAGACAGCACTGACTAAGGCCGAGAGTACCAGGACTAGATAGCACCTGGAGGGGGACCTTATGATGAGTTGATACATGGAGGAGACTGATGGACGACGAGTGTTGGGGAGGCGATCCGTATCTACCCATCGGGTAGGAACCTCATAGGATGACCCAGCATATGAATTTCCCTTTTCTTCAATTGTATTTTATCACACTTGTACTTGTTCATTCCGGTTTGGCTTGTATTCTGGCCCTTTTTACTTTCAACACTCTTTTTTTATATAGTTTACTTGGTGTTTTGTCCAGTTGTGTGCTTGGTTGTGTGTGTGTTTATAGGTTATAAAGGCAATGACTTCCCAATTATAGGGAATTATGCCTTTTTTTCTAGCCACCATCCCCTGGCCTATGGTAGGCGGGCTTGTTGTAGTCACGGTGCATGCCCCAGGGGACGGGTCGTGACATGGGTTCTAGCACGATGTAGATGATGACACATTTTATTAAATGAAAAAAATAAGGAATAATTTTTTCATAATACATAATAAGAGTAATATGAATTTCGTAAACAAATGAAATTTTTATGAACCTAAAATATAAAAAAATTCAAAAATGATTGAATTATAATTTCCAAATAAAAAATATTCTTAAAATTAAATAAATGACACATTTAAAATTTTATTAATATAATTAACATAGAGAAAAACATGATTTAAACATAAATTAAAAATTTTCATTAATCCATGAAAAAAATATTTATCTTCCAATATAAAAAAAAATTAAATGTAGCACAATTATATAAAAATAAAAAAAATTCTTCCTAGATTAGTGACTTTTATACTTGAGAATTTTTTATAATGAACTATAAATTAGTTATCCAATCCATTGGTAGATACATTAACATATGTACTTCGATAAAAAACATAAGTATTAATAATGAATCTTTGTGGTAAAATCCTTTAAAAAATAAATTACAAGTTCTTTTTGGTACCCATATGATTTTCTGACTAGTAATGTTAGCAATTATGTTTTTAGGTAAGCAGAATTGTTTGTTTTGTATAATAATTCTACTATTAATGTTGAACATTTCCTTTAAGGAATAAAAAATTTTATACCTTCAATTTTTGGTTTTCTAAAATAGAAATAATTTTGATAATTACTATTAATACCAAAAAAACATTTTACAATAGAAATTTTTATGATATTAGAATTAGCACTAAAATAATTATTAAATAGCTTATTTCTTTCATGATTTTCCCTATTCCAAATTTTTCATTGTGTACATTATTTTTTCTATAGATTTGATTGAAATATTTTTCTCCATTTATTAGTATACTAGAGGTTTGTTTTAAATTATCAACATCATCCAATAGTTCTTTACTTTTATTATCCTGAAAATTATAAGATTCAAAATAATCAGATTTTAAATCTATAATCTGTTTTGATAAATTCTGTTTAACCAATATAAAAATATCATAGTATTTATTAATATTTAATTGATATTTTTTCAAGGTTCTATAAATTTATAGTACAACAGAACAATAATTTTTATAATTAATAAAAATATAGTTTCTCACAACTAGAGTTTTGTGAGTATGAATATTGTACCTTATGGTCTATATGTTCCATAATACATTCCTTTTTCTTTTTCTCAGTCTCATAATATGTAGAAGATTCATTATAAAAACCATTAGTATTACTCAAAATAGCCTTAAAAACATTATTTTCATTTAATTTGTAATTTTATTTCCATTCATATTTTAGTAGTGAACATTTATCCTTTGCATGACCATTTCCTTAAATTCACAACATTTTATTTCATCAGTCCCTTTATTTCTATTTCTATGACCATTTTCATATTTTTTAGAAATTTTTGATAAATCAGTTTCAAAATATGGATGATTTGAATACGATGATTCAGGTATAGTAGTATTGTGAGTATCATATTCATGTTTCACTTGAGTTTAATGCTCAACATGCATATCAACTTCATATATAATTAAAATTTAAATCAACTCCTACATAGATAATTTTTTATAAGTGTACAATGTCGTAATGATTTAGATATTTGATTTCTCTTAGAGGATAGTACTCTGTGTATTTCTAGCACTTTTTATGATATTTAAATTTTATATTACTAAAAAAAATTTATTAAAAATATCTCCCAATTATATATTGATTTGAGGGATAGATTATTCTCCAAACACCCAGAAAGTATCAAATTTTAATTTCAAAGTAGTACACGATAATTTTTTGATATTATTAGTTTCATTTTATGAAATAGTAATAGTCTACAACATATCATATGAAATAGGACATTGAGATACATAATTGAATTCATTAGTTCCTGAACCACACACAATTACATTCATATCTTTTGACTTGAGAACATATTCCCTTTCTTGTTCATCATTACAATCTTATTAAACATCCTTAGGGATTTCATATGGGTTAACGACCTTCAAATAATACCTTATTCTAAGAAATTTTAAATAAATAATCAAATGGGATTTATAGAATCCATAATATATCCATTACTATACAAAGCACAAATCATCGACATACCTTCAATAGAATCATCCATTTCATCATATCTTCGCCTAAATATTTAACTCCGTATTATATGAGACAAAAAATATTTAGTAGTTCCATCCGATATAACTTGTTGATATATTTTTTAATAATTCATTAATTTGATAAAAATTATCTATATCAAATAAATCCAAAAAACTATACATGGATTACTATATATAGAAAAAATCGCGTGAAGTCAAATGATGATATTAGATGGAAAATTTTCATGAAGAAAATATTTTAGTAGAACTATAGCTATGATAAAAATTGTTATGTTGGGATTATAATGATGAAGAAAAAGACACATGTGGGGGGGGGTTAATTTTGGATTTCAAATATTCCACAAATTCAAAACACCTCTCTTTTTGAATAATTATTCATTTTCTTTTACCTCATTGATGATCGAGAAGTGGAAATAATTAATGGAGATGAGGAAATAATTGAATAGAATTTCATGGCACAAATATCCCATAGTCCACTCCACCAAAACACAACCCCACGAGGATAGTGATTTTCATTGTGTTATCTTATCCTCATAACCTTTAAAATTAAAAAATGTTTGAAGGAAGATTACACCTTTACAAAAACTCTTTATAAATCTTTTTTGGTTATTTTATAGGGAACCATAAATCCATAGATTAGTGAAAGAATATATCACATAACCATGACTGATTCTGAGAAGGAAGAAATACAATAAATAAATGGATATTTTTTGAGGATATAGTTTAATCATCATATTTTCTATAACAACTGAATGAGGTATTCATATCATCAATAAAGGAAAACAAAGATTAGTTATTCAATGTCATGTATGATTTATTTAAATAGTGTCAGAGAAATCACCATTCTTGTGTCCAAACATTAAGTTTTCCAAAGTTTATGTTTTATAAATTCATTTCCATTATTTTAGAAGAAGAAATTATCTTAACGTTCCGTAGAAATGATAGAAATAACAACAGCAATAGTGAGATGATTGATTAGAAAATATATGTCTCTAAATTGTAGCTCTGAATGCAACAATACATGGATATATATATATATATATCACTTTTTATGTATATTCATATGTTAACCTCATGAAGAGTGTCTTGATTATTATAATATAAGTTGAATAGATCTAGGTCAAACCAACTCCTGAAATATCACATAATAAGTCATGTATATTTGAATTCAAAAAAATCATGAGAGGTCATAACATCACATATGAATAAAAATGATTTCTTACATAAAAATGACCCCTAAAATTAATCATAACAGGCCTTTGGTTTTGTCGTAAAAAATATTTGAATAAATATTAATTCATGTAAATATCATTGTATAAATCATTAATAATATATCTAATTTAAAACTCTATCATTAAATAGTCATGCATATTGTTGAGAACGTCATGGTCAAAAAGAAGTAGGATTGATGTTGTAGAACCCCCTGTTTCATGTATGTAACCCTTTATATATGTATTTTTTATGTATATTATATGATTTGGTGAAACTTTTGAAGGTTGGATGCATTTTGAAATATTTTGGGGATTTTATAAAGGTTCATGGATGGTGAATGAATTTTTCAAACCGTGAAAATCTTACTAGAAACCCTACACCCTAACACAAAGGCTATGAGGAAGGCACACAATTTTCCAAACTGGGGGGATACTTAGGAGAAACCAATGAACATGGGAAAATGGTATGTTTCATGGTTGGAACACAATTTTATAATTTTTCAATCCACCCCTGTGAGGTTCTTCCTTGAGGTAGTGGATGGTGAATGATTATCATACAGTTTTCCTTACTATGCGACAAATCGTTCACTTCATAAAAACAAGATCCACAATGTAATGCCCTGACCTCAGTTACCCTGAGTCGGTGTATTATTACAGAACATTGGCATGATAACAAAACATCATTTCTCGAAAGACCGATTAGTTCAGTAGCCTTGGAAACACTAGATATATTCATAATGGTTACATTATAACAATATGTGAAAAACTACAACAACATATTGTCTTCATATCCCCTCATAATATCCCTGTAGGTCATTCATAAAATACTTCTTCACATCCTAGGAAAAATAAAACATTGAAATGGGTGAGCTCAGATGCTCAGTAGGGATAACAATATAGCGGAAACTCTCATAAATAAACATAAGAAATTAAGGCAATGTATAACTAAAACAAAAGCCTTTTAAACATTAACTTAAGCATAATATGGAAATGGTAAAATGAAATAATTCCATTAACTTATTCACATGGATATTCTACTAGTCAGATAATCACATGAAAATATCAATAACCACTTTCATAATGACGGAATGCATAATGCCAGACTATCATAACCACGTAGCCAAGGCCTCGAGCCAAGACTACAAATAAGAATTTGTCAATGCCTCGTTCCAAGAAACTAATTTGACTCATGAGACCTACCGATGCATCTAGGAGCTATATCAGGCTCCACCCGTCACTTATTAAATCCAATGCATTCCTCATATGAAAATTTTGAAACCTAAAATAAACATTCGTATTGAAACTAGCATACGAAATGTCAATACTTTATCCACAAACCATGAATGGTATAAAAAATAGCACATACACAGTCAAACATAACTCATTCGATACAATATGGAAGATTGTATTGTATCAGATTAACCTCAATCAAGAATAATGAAGGATATTATGATAGATGAAAATAATCATCAAAACTATTTGAGAGAAATATCACTTTTTTCTTGGAAAAAATTAAAAGAAGAAATATTTATTAAGAATCCATTTTAAATGTATTTTTGAATCAAATTGTCCCATATGACTTTGAAACATTGAAAATGAATTTTAATTTTAAAACATTAATGTCCATATAAATATATCCTTAAAACCATTTATAAAACAAGGGACCTTAATGAGAATGATTTAGAATAATAAATCATTAAAACATTTTAAAATGATATTTTAGTTAGAGTTACTAACCAAAAAAGATACACTTGAATAAAAATAATTGAGGTAATAAAAACATTGTAATATCATGAGAATAAAGGGATTCATGATATACTATGTCAAATTACATTATATACACCATATAAAAGTGATTCGTTTTATAACAACAAAAAAGTCTCAGTGGAATGTAAATTGAGATGAATTGTTTTTATAAATACCATATCCTTAGGTTAAGGATAAATCAAAAAAATAATTATGTGTGAAAAATATAAATACACTCAATATGATTGGGTATTCAGTGTAAATCAATCAGAGGATATTCACACATATTCTTGTAAAAATAACACTAATGAATTGGATATTTAACTCAACAAATAGAGATTGAGTTAAAATTAATCTTATTGAGTTAAAATTGATGACATGAGAATTTATCAATGGAGTGATTATGTGTATCAAAGGTATATCCACATAAATGGGAGTGGAAATTATGTCATAATCAAATGAATAGTGATTCCACACATAATCTTGGAGTAATATTAACAATGAAGTATGCTTAAAGCCGAATGAGTGGAAATTGAAATTTCAAATTCCCTTATCAATTAGGTAACTTACGAAACATACACCCATGAAAGAAGGATCATAAAATGACTATGTAAATACCAATAAATTAATGTATATTAAACAATGAATAAAATCTTTGGCAGTACACATACGACACATGCAATAAATAAGTGGTGAACAATGGAATCTAACGAAATTAAGAGTGAGATAAGAAACCCCTTACTTTGTAATTTTTCCTTGGACAAAGGTAGGTTAACCTCCTGTATAATGGTGAAATAATTTTTGTTGAATTATACAAGAATCATTTACATTAATAGGATAACATATACGATCATTTAAAATTGATTTGTTAATAATATCTTAGTATTATCGTTATTTCAGGTGTTAACTTACTTGGTTTCCTTTATATTATTTGTTACGTAAGCCGTGTTTTTTATGGATAGGTCGTATAATATTTATATAAAGAATGATATCAATTCCTTAAACATTATTTTTAATCATTAAATGAGAATTAGACTCAAACAGATATTATGGAGAATGAATCTCATTGCATACTTGGAGACGGCAGTCCATACGTACGCTCAAGAAACAATATCATTCTTTTGATATTAAAATAATATATAATTGGATGTTATATCATATATAAAAAATCATTATCATGTTATATATATTATTTACCTGAGTTATACATCATTATTATACCCATATAAATAATAATATATTGAATAACAATTACACCACAACGTGGAGATGGTAGGTCGTACGTACACATGTATGGTGACATGTCATTCAAGGGATCGATAGAATAATGAATTCGTTTTTCCATATTTATAATAACATCATAGTATATAGAAGATACTGGAGATATTATTTTAGAATATAAATAACAAAGAAAGAAGTAGTTGAAGAAGAAAGAAACTTAAAAGAGGGTGGTGAAAACATTACCTATTCTTCGGGTTCTTCCTTTTTATTTGACCAAAATGGAACATTAGGATGGCTGTATGATCAAACTACGTCCTCTAGGTAGAATTTAGTGATGTTTTGAGAGTATTTGGTAAGGGTTTCGCCATGCCAAAAGGCTTTGAATGTGTGAATTAGTGAGAAGGGGGGGGGGTGCCCTTTTATAAGAGGGGTGAGGGGAACCTTTGGAAATGCTAGAAATATTATTTTATAATAAATTCATATTCGGTTTATAATTTATTCAATGTGGATTATTTAAAGGTTAAGGTTGGGATAGGTCAAAAACCACTCAACCAATAGGTTTTAGACAGGTTTGGGTCACTTTTTTAACCTTATCATTTAGTTTTAACTCTTCGTTAATTAGTTTACCATTTACCATGTCACTTTGTATTTTTATATTATATAGTTCATAAACATTCTATATACATCTAAGAGACCCCCAAGCTGTCCATTAATGATACACCTATCATGATATAAGTCACTTGTCCCACCCTTAGATTTTTAGGAATATAATATGAATTAATAATATAATATTTGTTTTAAAAACTCTTTTATGTCAATTTTGACAGTATTTGGAATTTGGTTTGTGTGAAAATCATAACAGAATGATTACTTCGAAAAATGTTAATTAAATCAATCATAACAATTAATATTATCCTAAAAAATTAGTGTAATTCAAAAATGTCTCAAATTAAATTTATTTTGATATTTAAAAAATTAATTAATTTAATATTTCATTAATTCAGTAATTACTGCACCACCATTGTGTCATACAGAAATTAAATTATTTAATGTCTAAAATTATAAATAAAATACCATTATATAGGATAAATTTTTATCTTTCTAATGAATACTTAAAATCAAATATATCTTTTTTATAACCCTATATTAAAAATATTATATTAATTAAACATTGATTTTAACTCTTTTAACTCTTCTTTGAATTAAATCATAATAAATATCCTAATCTAATCCATGTGGACCTAAATGATACTATTTTATTCCTAAGGTTATTTCTGGTCAAGATACACTTGTCCAATGGAATTAGGAAATGTGTTTGGGTAATATTAATATCATTTTTAACCTTAATTACCTTATTTACTTTTAACCGTGGTAAATAAAAGTAAAAAGATACTATTCACAAAAAAAAATTTATCTTATTTAACCACATTTTACTACTTGATATTAGCCTTGTGTCTCAGATTTTTGAAATTCCACTCACAGAAGCGGTAAAATTATGTTTTATGTAAATTTCCAAATTCTCCTAGGAGGTGGGTAAAAGAAGGTGAAAAATTCAATAAAATTTTTATATATCTAAAATTATTCTGAAATAACATCAATGAATTAAATTGAACTTATATACGTATTATACATCTATTTTGACCTTAATTAAATTTAAATAAAATAAATAATTATTTAAATAAAAATTCGGTTTTAAACTATAACTCAGTATTTTTCACTATTCATCAAAAATTGAAAGTTTTCATAAAAATACAAGAAATTCGGCCTAAGATATATTTGATATTATGAATTCAAAAATGATTTCTATTTTACCATATTCAAAACATATAAGTTTCATTAATTAATTTAAAAATTAATTCTTGTTGTCAAAACAAATAGCGTGTTTTTATGAAATAATAACTATCAAAAGATTGACAGTTGTTTATGTCTGGTTTAAATGTGAAATTACGTCCAATGACTAAAATTGTACTAAATGGTAAAAATATATTATAAATATACTTTAAAACCACTCAAATTCATAATTTATCACTATTAATTATTTCGATTAAAAAAGTTTTTTTTAATTAAAATTTAGTAATTTTCACTATTCATCAAAATATGAAAGTATTCCAAAAAGTACCAAAATTTCACCCTAAAATAATTTTGAAATTACGAATCAAAAAATTAAGTCCATTTTGAATGATAAAATTTATAAAATTTAAAAAATTAGGTATTACTATTCATAACGGCTGGTTTGATTGGTTGTGGTGTGTTAGAATCTCAAAGTTGCGTACAATGCAAGCCATTTCATTATTCAAAGGGAAACATACCGTGGATGCTTGGGGTGTTCCATTTTCCCCTCCTTGAATAAATTGCATCCTCGCAATTTTTTAAAATTGGGCCTGATAATATAATGGAAAGTCCCACATCAGAAAAAGAGTCAATAAAACTATCACTTTAAATGAAATAATGAGAGGTATAAAGGTCAACCAAGATAACCCATTCTAGGATTCCATGTAGGAACTCATGGATATAGAAAATAAACTATGTTTCAAGTTCTGATGGAGTGGGATAGAAAACATGATCAAGAGAAAGTTAACAACAAGAAAACCACAAACTTGTGTTGGGACAAACGATCATTAGTCTCCCAGTTGGAAAAGTAAACGGAAAACATTTTTTGTTTTAAGATACATTACATAAGGATAATGAATTCATTTATGATATTGAATAAGAACATAAAGAGATATACTTACATTTTAAGTAGAGTTTCAATCTTTAATAAATTTCTACCACTAACTCATTTTTTTGAACAATGAGTATTCAAGAAGACTTGGTCACACTGGAAGAGCTAGAATAAACATCTATAGAATAACATGATCCACATAGGATAAACTATATATTTACCTTGTCTATAGAGATTAATAAAAACAAAAAACGGTTTGTATAAGTTATGTTGATCCCCCAAATGTTTATTCCATTAGAGAACAAGAACACTAATCTTAATTTCTAAACATAAACCAACAATACCCTAAAGTTAAATAAATACCATTCAATATTCAATTGTCCTTAAAATCCTTCAATATAATCAAAAATAATATTGAATCCCACAACTTATAAGAATTTGGTTATGTAGTCTTCCACGTTAAATTGTATCTCCAAATAAAATAAACAACTCTTAAAGTCACATTCATAAAAAAAATTAACCTAATCACATATTCTTTATTATAGGTTAATCATTTCCATAAAGAACCCAAATCACTATAAATCCACAACAAAAAAATAGATAAAAATCCACCATTACTCCTCATATGAAATCCCATAGTATTCAATTTTTCTTGAGCATATAGTGTTCCCAACAAAGCGAACAGCTTCCAAAATAACATTTATCACTTAATCACTAAATCATTTTCCTATACTAAGGTTATTCATTTGATAAGACATAAGATCCCAAATCAAATTATTATTGATTAATAAAATCATTTAACTAAAAATAATAGTCACACTAACTAGGGACTTCACGTAGTCCAGTGGTAGGTGATAAATCCCAATCACACATTGGTTGTGGGTTCGATTCCCACAGCTTTGTCCGATGCGACGGGTTGTCACACAGTCTGTGTGTTGTCCTTTTTCAAAAACTATATTTTCTAACATTTCCAAAATAAGATAAATTCCTCAGAATATCCAAAACATAATTTAACCAAAAAGTTTATCTCATACTATCCATTTTCATCCCAAATTATAATAACTTGTAATTGCCTCAATCCCAATGATCATATATAACCAAATGGTTATTTATAACTATATCCACAAGAGAAAAGATAATTCATCCTCAAATATCATTCTCACATGGAAAACTACAGAGTTACAAATACAAGAGAAAATTATTCCAATGAAAACTCATCAATAAGGAGAACTAATACTTTTTTAAAAATTCTCCAACCATTGATTTCCATAAAGCTTCTTCTTTGACCAAGAAAATAACCTATAGAATAGGGAATTCACTCGGGTAATGGCCAGGTCCCCTACATTTACTGAAAATGACTGTAAATGGATTCTTGGGACCATTTTTATTTTCTTTGATAGTACTCTTCATTTTCCTTCAGCAATTATTCTCTTCATGTCCTTACTTCCCGCACGTAAAGCATTTCTTATTCCCATTGAGACACTTTCATGGGTGTCTCCTTCCACATTTCCTGCATGATGGAAATTGGGGATTCCTTTCTCCATGGTCTCCACTACAAGATCTGTTTTCATTCATCACATTTCTCTTCATTATTGAGTCCAGGAATTGGTTAATATATATATTGTTGATCATATTTTTGGAAACTTTATTAGGCATGAAGATGATATCTTTTACGCCTATCAAAATTCCATTTTTTTGATCATTTCCAAAACTTTTCCCACCTTGTACATCATTCTCAAAGTCATTATGACTTCCTTGGAATCCATCCATTGACTAAAACCAGAAAGCATTGTGTGAGTAATAGTAGTCATAAAATCATTTAGAGAATATCATGTCACCATATTCTCAATTTGAAACACATTAGGATTAACCAATGTAATTTACTATCATATTATATATAATACTTCTAATCGGTTTGTAAAGAAAATCTAAATTATCCTAATTATATCCCACGAGAGTTTCGTAACCAAGACTGCAACAAAGCCTATTTTCGTGAACCAGTTCCCGTTTGTGTCTAGCTCAAAGTGGTGTTTTCGGGTTTTACCCCTAGTAACATCTGTGCCAGAGTCGCCTCTACCTGCTCGTTTCTAGATAGGGATGTATTGCTCGGAAAACTCATAAAATCTCTACAATACCAAAATTCTAGGATGTTCTTCTATACTAATCCTCAAAATATATCTTAGGGCTATGTGCTCTAATCAGAGTTTATCTAAATCTAGCTCCCAAGGTTTGTACTAAACTTCATCTGATACCAACTGTAACGCCCTGACCCTAGTTACCCAGATATGGTGCATTACTAAATAACATTGGCATGATCACAAAAGATCAAGTCTCGAAAGACCGATTTGTTTAGTAGCCTTGGAAACACTATATATATTCATAATGTTTACATTACAACAATAAGTGAAAAACTACAACAACATATTGTCTTCATATCCCCTCATAATATCCCTACAGGTCATTCATAAAATACTTATTCATGTCCTGGAAAAAATAAATCATAGAAAGGGGTGAGCTCAGATGCTCAGTAAGGATAACAATATAGCAGAAACTTTAATAAATAAACAATACTATTTAAGGCAATCTATAACTAAAACAAAACCCTTTTAAAGTTGAACATCATCATAATATGTCAAGGATATAATAAAATAATTCCATTTACATATTCACATGGATATTCTACTAGTCGAATAATCACATGAAAATATCAATAACCACTTTTATAATGACAGAATGCAGAATGCCAGACTATCACAACCAATTTGACAAGGCCTCATGCCAGGACTACAAATAAGATTTTTTCAAGGCCTCGTTCCAAGACACTAGTTTGTCTCATGAGACCTACTGATGCATCGAGGAGCTATAGCGGGATCCACCCATCACATACTAAGTCCAATGCATTCCTCATCTTAACAATTTAAAACATAACATAAACATCCGTATTAAAACTAGCATACAAAATGTAAATACATTATCCAAAAACCATGAATGGTATAAAAAATAGCACATCCACAGTCAAACATCACTCATTTGATTCAATATGAAAGATTTTATTGTATCAGATTAACCTCAGTCGAGAATAATGAAGGATATTGAGATAGATGAAAATAATCATCAAAACTATTTGAGAAAAATATCACACTTTTTCTTGAAAACAACTAAAAGTGTCACTATTTATCAAGAATCCATTTTAAATATATTTTTCAATCAAAGTTTCCCATACCACTTTGAAATTTTTAAAATGAATTTTAATTATAAAAAATTAATCTCCATATAAATTAATCCTAAAAACCATTTTTAAAACATGGACATTAATGAGAATGATTTATAATAATAAATCTTTAAAACATTTTAAAATGATAATTTAGATAGAGTTACTAACCAAAAGAGAGACACTTGAATACAAATAATTGAGTTAATCAAAACATTGTAATATCCTGATGATAATTGGATTCGTGATATACTATGTCAATGTACATTATATACACCATATATAAGTGATTTGGTGTATAACAACAAATAAGTCTCAATGGAATGTAAATTGAGATGAATTCTATTATAAAGACCATATACATAGGTTAAGGATAAATAAACGACATAATTATGTGTGAAAAATATAAATACACTGAATATGATTGGGTATTCAGTGTAAATCAATCAGAGGACATTCACAGATATTCTTGTAAAAACAACACCAATTAATTGGATATTTAACACAACAAATAGAGATTGATTTAAAATTACTCTTATCAAGTTCAAGTTGATGACATGAGAATTTATCAATAGATTGATTATGAGTATAAAAGTTATATCCAGAGAAAGGGTACTGGAAATTATGACACAATAAAATGAATAGTGATTCCACACATAATCATGGAGTAAAATAATCAATGAAGTATGAATGAGTGGAAATTGAAATTTCAAATTCCCTTATCGATTAGGTAACTTACAAAACATACACCCATGAAAGAAGGATCATAAAATGATGATATAAATACCCATAAATTAATGTATATTACACAATGAATACAATCATGGGTAGTACACATAAACCACATGCAAAAAATAAGTGGTGAATAATGGAATTCTCACGAAATAATGAGTGAGATAAAAAACCCCTTGCTTTGTACTTTTTCCTTGGTCGATGGTAGGTTAACCTCCTGTATAATGGTGAAATAATTTTTATTGAATTATACAAGAATAATTTACATTAATATGATATCATGTATGATCTTTTAATATTGATTTGTTAATAATATCTTAGTATTATCGTCATTTTGGGTGTTAACTTACTCGTTTTACTTTATATTCTTCGTTACATAAGCCATGTTTGTTATGGATAGGTCGTATCATATTCATATAAAACATGATATCAATTCCTTAAATATTATTTTTAACAATTAAATTAGAATTATACGCAAATAGATATGATGGGCAATTAATCTCATCGCGTTCGTGGAGACGGTAGTCCGTATGTATGTTCGAGCGACAATATCATTCTTCTGATATTAAAATAATATATAATTGAATGGTATATCATATATACAGAATCATTATAATGTTATATTTATTATTTACATGAATTAAACATCATTATTATACCTATCTAAATAATAATATATTGAATAACAATTACATCAAAACGTGGAGACGGTAGGCCGTACGTATGCACGTATGGTGACATGTCATTCAAGGGATGGATATAATAATGAATTTGTTTGTTCAATATTTATAATAACATCATAGTATATATAAGATACTGGAGTTTTTATTTTAGAATAGAAATAACAAAGAAAGAAGAAGTTGACGAAGAAAGGAACTTGAAAAAGGGTGGTGAAAACCTTACCTCTTCTCCGGGTTCTTTCATTTTATTTTATCAAAATGGCTCCATAGGTTGCCTTTCTGATCAAAATAAGTCCTCTAGGTTGAATTGAGGGAAGTTGTGAGAGTATTCGGTCAGGGGTAGGCCGAACCAAAAGGCATTGAATGCGTGAATTAGTGAGAAGGGGGAGTGCCCTCTTAAAAGAGTGCTGAGGGGCACCTTTGGAAAAGATAGAAATATTATTATTTAATAAATTCATATTCGGTTTATAATGGCTCCAATGTGGATTATTTAATGTTTAATATGGAGATAGGTCGAAAATCACTCAAACGGTAGTTTTTAGACAGGTTTGAGTCACTATATTAACCTTATCATTTAGTTTTAACTCATAGGTAATTAGTTTAACATTTACCATGTCACTTTGTATTTTTATATTATATAGTTAACAAACATACTATATACATCCAAGAGACCACCAAGTGGTCCATTAATGACATAACTATCATGATATAAGTCTCATGGCATAACCTTATATTTTTATGAACGGAATATGAATTAATAATATAATATTTGTTTTAAAAACATTTTAATGTCAATTTTGAAACTATTTGGCATTTTATTTTTCTGAAAATCATAAAAAAATGATTACTTAGAAAAAATTTAATTAAATCAATTATATCATGTCATATTATCCTAAAAAATTAGTGTAATTCATAAAAGTCCCATATTAAATTTATTTGGATATTTATAATCTCAATTATTTTAATATTTCATTAATTCAGTAATTACTGTATCACTATTATGTCATACATAAATTTAATTATTTAATGTCTAAAAATTGTAAATAAAATACTATTATGTATGAAATGTTTTAATATTTCTAATTAATTTTTACAATCTAATTTATCATATGTATAACCCTATATTAAAAATGTTTTATTAATTAAACTTTGATTTTACCTCTTTTAACTCTTCTTTGAATTAAATAATAATAACTATCCTAATCTAATCCAAGTGGACCAAAATGATAATTGTTTATTCTTAAGGTTGTTTTTGGTCGATATACACTTGTACAATGGAATTAGTACATGTGTTAGGGTAATATTAATAACATTTTAACCTTAATTACCCTATTTACTTTTAATCGTTGTAAATAAAAGTAAAAAGATATTATTCACAAAAAATTATTTTAATCTTATTGAACCAAATTTTACTCCTTGATATTAACCGTGTCTCACGGATTTTTGAAATTCCACTCACAGAAGCGGTAAAATTAAGTTTTATGTAAATTTCCAAATTCTCCTAGGAGGTGGGTAAAAGACGGCGAAAAATTCAATAAAATTTTAATATATCTAAAATTATACTAAAATAACATTAATGAATTAAATTGAACTTATATAGGTATTATCTATCTATTTTGTACTTAATTAAATTTAAATAAAATAAATAATTATTTAAAAAATTTTGGATTTAAACAATAACTCAGTATTTTTCATTATTCATCAAAAATTGAAAGTTTTCCTAAAAATACAAAAAATTATGCCTAAGATATATTTAATATTATGAATTCCAAAATGATGTCTATTTTACCAAATTAAAAACATATATGTTGCATTAATTAATTTAAAATTTAATTCTTGTTGTCAAAACAAATAGCGTGTTTTTAAGAAATAATAACTATCAAAAGATTGACACTTGTGTATGTCTGGTTTAAATGTGAAATTACGTCCAATGACCAACATTGTATTAAATGGTAAAAATATATTATAAATATACTTTAAAACTACTCATATTAATAATTTATCACTATTAATTATTTGGATTAAAAAATTTATTTTTAATTAAAATTTAGTAAATTTCACTATTCATCAAAATATGAAATTTTTCCAAAAAGTACCAAAATTTCACCCTAAGCTAATTTTGATATTACAAATCAAAAAATGAAGTCAATTTTGAAAGATAAAATTTATAAAATTTAAAAATTTAAGTATTACAATAAATAATGGCTAGTTTGATTGGTTGTGGTGTGTTAGAATCTCGAAGTTCTATACAATGCAAGCCATTGCATTATTCAAAGGGAAATGTACCATGGAAGCTGGGGGTGATACATTCTCCCCTCCTTCAATAAATTGCGTCCTTGCAATTTTTTAAAATTGGGCTTGAGAATATAATGGAAAGTCCGACATCGGAAAAAGGGTTAATAAATCTATCACTTTAAATGAAATAAAGAGAGGTATAAAGGTCACCCAAGATAACCCATACTAGGATTACATGTAAGAAAAAATGGATATAAATGATAAACTAAGTGTCATGTTCTGATGGAGGTGGATTGAAAACATGATCAAGAGAAAGTTAACAATAAGAAAACCACAAACTTGTGTTGGGACAAACGGTCATTAGTCTCTTAGTTGGAAAAGTAAACGGATAACATTTTTTGTTTTAATTTACATTACATAAGAACGAGGAATTCATTTATGATATTGAATAAGAAAATAAAGAGATATACTTTCTTTTTATGTATAGTTTCATTCTTTAATTAATTTCTACCACTAACTCATTTTTTTGAACAATGATTATTCAATAAGACTTGGTCACACTGGAAGAGCTAGAATAAACTTCTATAGAATAACATGATCCACATGGGATAAACTACATATTTACCTTGTCTTTAGAGATTAATAAAAACCAAAACAGTTAGTATAAGTTATGATGATCCCCCAAATGGATATTCCATTAGAGAAAAAAACACTAATCTTAATTTCTAAAATTAATCCAACAAAACCCCAAAGTTAAATAAATACCATTCAATAATCAATTGACCTTAAAATCCTTCAATATAATCCAAACTAATATTGAAACCCTCAACTTATAAGAATTTGGTTATATAGTCTTCCACGTTAAATTCTATCTCCAAATGACATTAACTACTCTTAAAGTCACATACATAAAAATAATTAACCTAATCACATATTATTTATTATAGGTTAATAATTTCCATAAATAACCCAAATCCCTATAAATCCACAGTAAAAACATAGATAAAAATCCACAGTTACTCCTCAAATGAAATCCCATAGTATTCTATTTTTCTTGGCCATATAGTGTTCCCAACAAAGCAAACAGCTCCCAAAATAACATTTATCACATAATCACCAAATCATTTTCCTGTACTAAGGGTATTCATTTGACAAGACATAAGATCCAAAATAAAATTAATATTGATCAATAAAATAATTTAACTGAAAATAATAGTCACACTAACTAGGGACTTCACATAGTCCAGTGGTAGGTGATAAATCCCAATTGCACTTTGGTTGTGGGTTCGATTCCCACATCTTTGTCCAACGCGACGGGTTGTCACACAGTCTGCATGTTGTCCTTTTTCAAAAACAATATTTTCTAACATTTCCAAAATAAGATAAATTCCTCATAATATCCATAACATAATTTAACAAAAAATGTTATCTCATACCTTGCATTTTCATCCCAAATTATAATAACTTGTAATTGCCTCAAACCCAATGATCATATAAAACCAAATGGTTATTTATAACTATATCCACATGATAAAAGATAATTTTTCCTCAAATATCATTCTCAGATGGAAAACGGTAGGGTAACAAATACAAGAGAAAATTATTCCAATGTAAACCCATCTACAAGGAGCACTAATACTTTTTAAAAATTTCTCCAACCATTTATTTCCACAAAGCTTCTTCTTTGACCAAGAAAATATCCTATAGAATAGGGAATTCACTCGGGTAATGGCCAGGTTCCCTACATTTATGGTAAATGACTGTAAATGGATTGTTGGGACCATTTTTATCTACTTCCATAGTACTCTTCTTTTTCCGCCGTCAATTCTTCACTTTATTTCTTTCCTTCCCGCACTTAAAGCTTTTCTTTGTCCCATTGAGACACTTTCCTCGGTGTCTCCTTCCATGCTTCATGCATGATGGAAATTGAGGATTCCTTTCTCCATGGTCTCCACTACTGGAGCTCTTGTCATTCGTCACCTTTCTCTTCTTTGTTGAGTCTGGGAATTGGTTAATATATATATTGTTGATCATATTTTTGGAAAATTGATTTGGCATGAAGATGATATCTTTTAAGCCTATCAACATTCCATTTTGTTGCTCATTTTCACCATCGTTCCCACCTTGTACATCATTCTCAATGTCATTATGACTTCCTTGGAATCCATCCATTGACTAAAACTAAAAATAATTGTGTGAGTAACAGTAAACATAAAATCATTTATAGAATATCATGTCACCATATTCTCAATATGAAACACATTAGGATTAACCAAGGTCATTTACTCTCATATTATATATAATACTTCAAATCGGTTTGTAAAGAAAATGTAAATTATCCTAAGCATATCCCCTGGGAATGTCGTAACCAAGAGTGCAACAATGCCCGTTGTCATGAACCAGTTCCCGTTCGAGTCTAGCACAATGTGTTGTTTTCGGGTTTTACCCCTAGGTAGATCTGTGCCAGAGCCACCTCTACTAGCTCGTATCCAGACATGGATGTATTGCTCAGAAATCTCATAAAATCTCTACAATACCAAAATTCTAGGAAGTTCATCTATACGAATCCTCAAAATATATCTTAGGGCTATGTGCTCTATTTAGATTTTATCTAAATCTAGCTCCCAAGGTTTGTAATAAACTTCCTCTGATACCAAATGTAATGCCCTGACCCCATTTACCCAGTGTCGGTTCATTATTACATAACATTGGCATGGTCACAAAAGATCAAGTCTTGAAAGGCCGATTAGTTTAGTAGCCTTGGAAACACTAGATATATTCATAAAGTTTACATTACAACAATAAGCGAAAAACTACAATAACATATTGTCCTCATATCCCCTCATACTATCCCTACATTTCATTCATAAAATACTTCTTCACATGCTGGAAAAAATAAAACATTGAAAGGGGCGAGCTTAGATGCTCAGTAAGGATAACAATATAGCAGAAACTTTCATAAATAAACAAAACAATTCAGGAAATGTATAACTAAAACAAAAGCTTTTTAAACTTGAACATCACTATAATATGGCAAGGATAAAATAAAATAATTCCATTTACTTATTCACATGGATATTCTACTTGTCGAATAATCAAATGAAAATATCAATAACCACTTTCATAATGACGGAATTCATAATTCCAGACTTTCACAACCACGAAGCCAAGGCCTCATGCCATGACTACAAATAATATTTTGTCAAGGCATCGTTCCAAGAAACTAGTTTGTCTCATGAGACATACCGATGCATCGAGGAGCTATAGCGGGCTCCACCCATCACATACTAAGTCCAATTCATTCTTCATATTAAAATTTTGAAACATAACATAAACATTTGTATTGAAACTAGAATACAAAATGTCAATAATTTTTCCACAAACCATGAATGGTATAAAAAATAGCACATCCAAATTCAAACATAACTCATTCGATTCAATATGGAAGATTTTATTGTATCAGATTAACCTCAATCGAGAATAATGGAGGATATTGATATAGATGAAAATAATCATCAAAACTATTTGAGATAAATATCATTCTTTTTCTTGAGAACAATTAAAAGTATCACTATTTATCAAGATGCCATTTTAAATAGATTTTTGAATCAAAGTTTCCCATACCACTTTGAAACTTTTAAAATGAATTTTAATTTCAAAACATTAATGTCCATATAATTAAATCCTTAATAACATTTTTATAACATGGACATTAATGAGAAAGATTTATAATATTAAATCTTTAAAACATTTTAAAATGCTATTTTAGTTAGAGTTACTAACCAAAAGAGAGAATCTTGAATACAGATAATTGAGGTAATAAAAACTTTTTGTTATCCTGAGAATAAAGGGATTCATGATACACTATGTGAAAGTACATTATATACACCATTTAAAAGTGATTTTGTGTATAACAACAAAGAAGTATCAATGGAATGTAAATTGAGATGAATTATCTTATAAAGACCATATCCTTAGGTTTAGGATAAATCAAAGACATTATTATGTGTGAAAAAATATAAATACACTCAATTTTATTGGGTATTTAGTTTAAATCAATCATAGGACATTCACACATATTCTTGTAAAAACAACACCAATTAATTGGATATTTAACTCAACAAAAAGAGATTGAGTTAAAATTACTCTTATCAAGTTCAAATTGATGACATGAGAATTTTTCAATGGAGTGATTATGTGTATCAAAGGTATATCCATAGAATGGGGAGTAAAAATTATGAAATAATCAAATGATTAGTGATTACACACATCATCTTGGAGTAAAATAATCAATGAAGTACGCTTAAAGCCGAATGAGTGGAAATTGAAATTTCAAATTCCCTTATCGATTAGGTAACATACAAAACATACACCCATGAAAGAAGTATCATACAATTATGTTGTAAATACACTTAAATTAATTTATATTACACAATGAATACAATCATGTGTAGTACCCATACACCACATGAAATAAATAAGTGGTGAACATTGGTATTCTCACAAAAAATAAGCGTGAGATAAGAAACCCATTACTTTGTACTTTTTCCTTCGTCAACCATAGGTTAACCTCCAGTATAATGGTTAAATAATTGTTATTGAATTATAAAATAATCATTTACATTAATATGATATCATATATGATCTTTTAACATTTATTTTTAAATAATATCTTAGTATTATCGTCATTTCAGTTGTTAACTTACTCGTTTTCCATTATATTCTTTGTTACGTAAGATGTGTTTGTTATGGATAGGTAGTAACTTAATCATATACAGCATGATATCAATTCCTTAATCATTATTTTTAATCATTAAATGAGAATTATAATCAAATGGTTATGATGGGCAATGAATCTCATTGCCTTTGGGGAGACGGTAGTCCGTACATATGCTCGAGCGATAATATCATTCATTTTATATTTAAATAATATATAATTGGATGGTATATCTTATATAAAGAATTATTATCATGTTATATTTATTATTTACATGAATTATACATCATTATTATACCCATTTAAATAATAACATATTGAATAACAATTACATCACAACGTGGAGACGGTAGGCCGTACGTACGCATGTATGGTGACATGTCATTCAAGGGATGGATAGAATAATGAATTTGTTTGTTCCATATTTATAATAACATATCAGTATATAGAATATACTAGAGTTATTATTTTAGAATAGAAATAAACAACGAAATAAGAAGTTGAAGAATAAAGGAACTTGAAAGAGGGTGGTGAAAACATTACATCTTCTTTGGGTTCTTCCTTTTGATTTGATCAAAAGGGCTCCATAGGATGGCTTTATGATACAACTAAGGACTATACATTTAAGTGAGGGAAGTTTTGAGAGTATTTGGTCTGGGGTTGGCTAAGCCAAAAGGCTTTGAATGTGTGAATTAGTGAGAAGGGAGAGTGCCCTTTTAAAAGAGGGGTGAGGGGTACCTTTGAAAAAGATAGAAATATTATTTTATAAAAAATTTATATTCGGTTTATAATGGCTCCAAAGTATATTATTTAAAGGTTAAGGTGGGGATAGGTCAAAAACAACTCAACCAATAGGATTTAGACAGGTTTGGGTTACTATATTAACCTTATCTTTTAGTTTTAACTCTTAGTTAATTAGTTTAACATTTACCATGTCACTTTGTATTTTTATATTATATAGTTAATAATATTACAATATACATCCAAGAGACCCCCAAGTGGTCCATTAATGATACAAATATCATGATATAAGTCTCTTGGCCTATACTTAGATTTTTAGGAATGGAATATGAATTAATAATATAATATTTGTTTTAAAAACTCTTTTATGTCAATTTTGACAATATTTGGATTTTTATTTTTGTGAAAATTATAACAGAATGATTACTTCAAAAAAAAGTTAATTAAATCAATAATATCATGTCATATTATCCTAAAAAATTATTTTAATTCATAAAAGTCCAAAATTACATTTATTTGGATTTTTAAAGTTTCAATTATTTTAATATTTCATTAATTCAGTAATTACTACATCATCATTGTGTCATACATAAATTAAATTATTTATTGTCTCAAAATTATAAATAAAATACCATTATGTTGGAAATATTTTTATATTTCTAATGAATATTTACAATCTAATTTATCTTATGTATAACGCTATATTTAAAATGTTTTATTAATTAAACATTGATTCTAACTCTTTTAACTCTTCTTTGAATTAAATAATAATAAATGTTCTAAGATAATCCAAGTGGACCTAAATGATACTATTTTTTCCTAAGGTTGTTCTTGGTCGATATACACTTGTCCAATAGAATTAGGACATGTGTTAGGGTAATATTAATATAATTTTTCCCCTTAATTACCCTATTTACTTTTAACCGTGGTAAATTAAAGTAAAAAGATACTATTCACAAAAAAATTATTTTTATCTTATTGAACCACATTTTACTCCTTGATATTAAACATGTCACTTGTATTTTCTAAATTCCACTCACAGAAGCGGTAAAATTAAGTTTTATGTAAATTTCCAAATTCTCCTAAGAGGTGGGTAAATGATTGTGAAAAATTCAATAAAACTTTCATATATCTAAAATTATTCTAAAATAACATCAATGAATTACATTTATCTTATATAGGTATTATATCTCAATTTTTACCTTAAATAAATTTAAATAAAATTACTAATTATTTAAATAAAAATTCAGTTTTATACTATAACTTAGTATTTTTCACTATTCATCAAAAATTGGAAGTTTTTAGAAAAATAAAAAAAAATAAGCCTAAGCTATATTTGATATTATTAATTCAAAAATGATTTCTATTTTACCAAATTAAAAACATATAAGTTGCATTAATTAATTTAAAAATTAATTCCCGGTGTCAAAATAAATAGTTTGTTTTTAAGAAATAATAATTATCAAAAGATTGACAGTTATTTTTGTCAGGTTTAAATGTGAAATTACATCCAATAACCAACATTGTATTAAATGGTAAAAATATATTCTAAATATACTTTAAAACCAATCAAATTCATAATTTATCACTATTAATTATTTCGACTAAAAAGGTTGATTTTAATTAAAATATAGTAATTTTCACTATTCATCAAAATATGAATGTTTTTTGAAAAGTACCAAAATTTCACCCTAAGATAATTTTGATATTATGAATCCAAAAATAATGTCCATTTTGAAAGATAAAATTTATAAAATTTCAAAAAGTAGGTATTAGTATTCATAATGGCTAGTTTGATTGGTTATGGTGTGTTAGGATATCGATGTTGCGTATAATGCAAGCCATTGAATTATTTAAAGGGAAACGTATCGTGGAGGCTTGGGGTGTTACACACAAAAGGTGGATATAGGTAAGGATTATCCATTAACCCCACTTTTCTCCTCCTTTTAAACACTAAAATTTGATTGATCCCACTAAAAGGCTACAAAGTATTTCCCCATTGATCCATAGGTGATATGAAGGATTTTTATCATGTGTTGAATCCCCACTCTCACGGAAAGTCATCATTTATGGTATTTTCCATGGGTTTTCATAGATTTAATTCTATCCATCTTTAAATATTGTAGATCCATTTATTTTTTTAATGGATTTAAGTTTTAATTCCAAATAGGACTTTATTTGTTTTTTTTTGTGACAGGGGGATAATTTTTATGGTGGGTTTTTGGAGATTCGTCCTAGTTTTATGGGAATTTTCTTAAATTATTTTTTTCACCATAAAAACAAATGTTGTTAGGTTCACCAAAAACTCCTATTTTGAGAACTTGAAGGTGTAGTTTCATATTGATTGTTTTTATTGAAATAGTTTGTGAAATTGTTATGAATTGATAATTTGAAACGCTCTTTGGATAAGGTTTATCAAATTATGGAAATTTGTAGTGTTTTGGTAGCTAAAATTGGTAACATGAATTTAAAATGATTATTTTAAAATTATTCTTTGGTTTGGATGCATTAAATTATGTTTTCAATAAAATTTTAGTTTTATTGAAATGGTTATATTGAAAGTTTTTCAATACAAGTATAGTTTTATTGAAATTGTTTGAAGGGATGTTTTCGAATTGGTTTTTGGCATAATGGCTATATGAATTCATGTGCATTCAAGGATAATATATGTATGAATTATTCCCCATCATTAGAGGAACATATAAGGGCCAATAATTTCATACAAAAAATTGGATCATTAAGTGTTGTCTTAGTAAATGGATGACTTGTAACTCATGAGTATATAAAGGTATATGGTTACAGACATAGTTGGATGCGGGGATACATTTAATTTTATGGATTATTCCAAAATGAAAATTGTGAAATTTTTTAATAGAATTATTTAGTTTCTTTCCTTGTAAAATTTTTTAGTATGTGTTGGAATCCGAAAACACATCAAAATGATGCATCAAATTCTACCATACTTGATCCTAGAGCGTATCCCATTCCGCATGCATTGATTTGACTAGTCGTTGTACCGAATGGAGTAATATATTGCAAGTTATGGTTCTTCAATGTATGGATAGAAAAATGGTTATTGAAGCTCCTTCATTGGTCATGTGAACATCTATTATGGCTAGATCCATGACTTTGATGGAGTTGTGGACCTTTGTAAAAACCCTTTTTCGTCGCAACATTCTTCTGAGCATCGCAGTTCAAGGAGCTCTAGATTTGGCCACACGAACATCATTGATATATAGTTTTGTGAGTCCAAAAAGTCTCATAGCTACATGAATGTGTTTTATAGATAGAACTATTAGTCCAATAGAGCCCTGTTACTTTACTGAATTTATTTTAATTTGTGGTGCACCCCGCGATCTTTGCAATCCTCATTCGCTATAAATACCTAGCTTTTTCCACCTCAAAGGCATAGTTACGACACCCATTAAACATATGATCACCCAAATATTAGTTATTAGGAGCACTATGAACCAATTAAAAAATGGATGCCCTCTACCAATTTTAGGGATGCCTTTGACAAATTCATACATCCTTTTCAAATAATGTATCCCCTTTGGATTTATCGAGGTTTCACAGTGCATTAATCCCTTAAAAATAACTCTTCTATTAAGCTAGGATTCCATGTAAAGGTAATGGTCTCATACTCTATGTAACCCTATCCATCGTAAGATCCTGATCTCTGTGAACCCCCTTCTTTTCATGTAGACCTATCCTTAAAAATTCTCCTACCTTCATGCCCACCATTCCATACCATGGGGACTATTCCCATACACCCCTCTCGAGATCACTGTTGGGCAATGATACTAGGCCTTTGGATCAATCCCTTGGCTACCTTCACTAACCCTTATGTTATGTGAATAGTCACACTATTATCTTATATAGCTAGATCGACAAAATTTCTATGTGCAACCTTCTACAACACCAACTTTTACCCTTGTAATACCATGATTCGATACACTACTCCACACGATTAGGAATACCTTGAGTTGATATAATCCTCTTAGTTCATTTCCAATGTCATGAGTTGATATTTTCATCTTGTATATGTTGAGTACCTTGATATGAACAATACCATAAGAAACTCCTCTAACCACATCAAATATATTCAATGTCGGGTTGAACAAAAGAGGGGCGTTCTTTCAAAATACCCACACCATCCATTTCAACAAATAATTTTCATCTTAGTCATCACTACATGAAATTAAATGGCATAATACCCTATCAAACCATAATATGATTCATATGTGTAATGCATAAGATACCACTGATGAGATGAACATCAAACATCCACTATGGGAATCCTCCTATGTTGTAAGCCCAAAACCATATTCCATCCACCAATCATCATGTCGAGATTACCTCATGGATTGATGTGCGAAAGACATAACAGGAAGCAGAATTCATAATACCCATAGACCTCATTCATTAAAATGACGTGAAACTGATTTCTTACCCATTGCAATAGACATGGGATTCACTCATGACATAACATTGGGATGTAATCGATGAAGCGTCCAAGCATAATCCCCATTCACTGTCACCTCTCTATAGCCGCTCATTGGCATCTTCCATGCATAAGCTCCATTCAGTGTTGTCTCTCCATAGAGGCACCTGGGAAGCTTCCACACATAAGCCCCATTCACCATTGTCACTCCATAACTGCACCCAAGAATATTTGATGTATACACACCATTTACCATCATCTTTTCAGAGCAGCACCTAGGTAGCTTCCATTCATAGGTTCCATTCAACATTCCCACTCCATAACGGCACCCAGGAAGATTCAAGGCTTAATCCCCATTCACCATTGCTACTCCATAGTGGCACCATGGAAACATCCATGTGTAATCCCCATTAACTACTACATTTCCATAGAGGTACCCAATCACCTTCCACATGTAAGCCCCATACACTGTTTCCACAACATAGAAATACCAGACCATCCTCCACGCGTAATCACCATTCACTTCTTTCACACCATAGTAGCACCCTGTCATTTTCCACATGTATGACCCCTTCACCATTAACAATCCATAGCTTCATCTGAGAATCTTCTATGAATATCACTTATTCACCATTACTACTCCATATTACCAACCCCGAAACTTCCATGAATACAACCCATTCATCATTTCCACTCCATACCATCACCCAATAAGCTTCTATACATAAGAACCATTCACTGTTTCCACTCTATCAAGGCACCAAAGAAGCATCCATACATAATCCACATTCACCATTCTCACTCCATAGAGGCACCTAGGCAGCTTCCAAACATGATTCTCATGAACCATTTCCACTCCATATAGTTATATAAGGAAACTTCTATATGTAATCCCCACACCACCTCTCCATGATGCATCTCGCACAACGTGATTCTATGGTATACTATTTGAACTCATTTCTCAAATTGAACCTGACTCACATGGTCATTGAGGTATGTAGAGACCATGACACTTATCCAACCTCCAAGGATATTCCTATATGTATACCCAAACCACACATTTTATGGTTTGTTCTTACTCACAATTCCCATAAAAGAACATGGGCCGCTCCATTGTGTAATCCAAAACATGTCGTTAGGAAGCTAGCCATGTGTTTTCTCTAACTCAATGCCTCATTCTAAACTACAAGTTTTTGATCACCATCTCTTAAATAGGGTACCTAGGAAGAATCCACAACATCCAATCCAAAAAAAGGTAATCTTCAATCCCCCACCACTTTTGGGAGCACCTACCTAATCTAAACTTAGTGGTTTCTAGATTAGTCTTCAAATGGGCCACCTCAGTGCATAATCCGCATACCCATCAATTTTGACCATCATGGGTTTTCATCCCTATCATCTAAAAAGTGAATGTAGGAATCCTCAATGAGGTCAAATCCCAACCAATGGTAAAATATTTTTCTCCCTCCAAAGTATGTACACTCATGACGGTACAAAATCCCTTTTTGAGACAAATCCCCCATATCAACCTCCCCTACGGTATTCTAATATATCTACCATCACCCCATCCATAACATCACCCTTATCCTGGTGACATAAATTCACTTGCTTCCATCCATCTGGGTCTGTAATGATGTGTAAGCCCCATAATTTCAATGGGAAGAGAGCCATGTGTAATCCAAGAATATATCCTAAACTACATGGAAATTTACACCTATATTCTACACATTGTATGTAGTAAGACTCCTTGATGTTTAAGGCCATCACCAATTCCCATCCCAGTCTTTCCATCGAGTCACCATGTCTCTGGGGAATCTTGCTTCATCCCAAAGGATACACATTCTTCAGATCCTTATCCATGCATTCCATTCTAATGAGCCTCCTCATTTTGTGTCTCACCACCCCATCCAAAGCTAGGTGGACATTGATTCCCAGCCATTGGGATACGTGGGAGGCCTTTGTTAGGTTCAAGGCTAATAACCCCTCACATTGCATCCATTCCATCCAATCCATCAGCACTTCGTCCATATCCATTCTGATTCTTAACTGGGCTGTCACATCTCAGTTTGATCATTCCATCCATATCATCACTACTCCCATCAGCTAGTATAATCTAATCATTCATTATCCCCCATCAATCCATGTTCATACAACCAAGAGAGATCCTATTACAATGGGAAGCTAGCCATGTCTATGTCCCCCATTACTCTTTAGAACTATGTGGGATTTTATCCATGTCTTCTAGGAAGGTTATGTTGGAAGCCTCCTAGAGGATTAATCCAACCTATTGATAATCTTCTGTGTCCTGCTATTTGGGGTCCACCTCCTTGATATTCCATCATTGGAATCCAAATCATCATTTACTGTGTGAAATATTTCCCTTTATGGTACATACCATCAAGGTTCATCATCAGAGGGATTCCCACCCATCCAATGGTAATCCTTTGAGCCTCACTACAAGGTACATACCCCTTCATGGGTAGAAACCTTGTCTTCATTAGACACACCACCCAAGGTATTCCCTTATCAGGCATTCAGATCCACACATCTAGCAAACCACCAATGTTCTCCATCCTAATTATGTACCTATCTGATCAAACATCCCAAGTGTTTTGATCAATCCAATCTGTCACTGCAAGTCATTAAACTCATGAACCACTATCACCAAAGGATGTTAAAATTTCAACATACTCTGTGTTTTACATTAGATGATTATAGAAGAACATAGAGTATATTATTATGGCATATCATACCTCACAATCTATGTCGGATGCCTTAGTTTTCCACACCTGTGAAAATCAATCTTATGTGGAAGAATACAGGTGACCGGTCTTCCAAAATCCATACATTCCACTAATTCCAAACGTTTTTACTTCACAAACCAAAGATTTTGTTCCCTAACTACACCCATTGAAGTATTTTGACAAGATAAATGTAATTAACCGGCATCGACGAGGTGAGTGTATTATGAATGATTTTCCCAAAATATCATCTTATTCTATAAGGGAGATATATACTATGTGACAAATTATGAGGTGGAATCCATAGAAGGAGAGACCAAAATCCCAAAATCCCATTTCAATCAAATATTAGACATCATTGATGATGTGATTAATGCTACATACATTTGGAACGTCGTAATACGGGGAACAAATGTGATGCCTAGCATGTTGTCTCCCACGTGAGGTGGGTATTCCCCAGTGGAAACCATTGAAAAATGTATGTAATTTTTTTTGGAATTGAACTTATTGGATTTTTTATATTCTATTTTAATTTGATTATATATAATTAATTATTTAAATGTGGTAACATTTTATATAAAATTTCCATGAGTAGGGAAGTAATTAGTGGAATGCCTACTGAAATTCATTAATCACCCCTACATTGGAACATTGGTGATTTTGAAAATATCATTTATCAAAATATAGAAAATCTTAAAGTATCACAATTCTTTAGTGGTACAACATGATTCATGGAAATTTTTATAGAATGGAGCCATGAGAATGTCGGAAATTTGAGTTACATATTGGTCATTGATTTTTTTTCCTTCTTTGTGTTCTCTGAGGTTTTTTAGTCTTCAGTTCTGGTTTTTTTTATATATTTTTGATATCTATGGTACTTTTATGAGTTTATTACATTTTTATTCTGAATCATGTTGTGTTTTATTTTTATACCGAATGTTTGGTTGGGATTTTGTATTTCAAAAAGGGATAATCATCCCCCACTTGTATTGAATACCTAGGAATTTATTTCCTACCATTGGTACCTTGGGGAGGTCACTTAAGGCAAAGTAATGTCCTTCCACCTTCTTAATTGAACGAATATGGGTGGGATGCTACAACTGTTCTTTTACTAAAAGTGGTCTTATGTTATCTTTGTCATGGTGTTGAAATTCAACTCGGTATATTCCATGTGTGAGGTTAGAAGAAAGGATTAAGATTATCACGACATTAAATATAGAGAATAAAAACATATAGCTTACCATTTTGTGTTGAACATCAATTTACCTAAGAGTAGGGTACATAAGTATTTGGGAAAAACATAAAGGACATGAATTCCATTTTTCATGGGTTTTTCAAATGAGATGAGCATGAAAAGCTTTATATGAAATAATTCCCACTAGGAGTGCATTTTATTTTGAGAAATGATATATGATTCAGTACAAAACTATTGATTTTTTTAATATTATTAATGTTGATTTCAAATGTGAAATTTTGAAAATGAATAAAATGGTTATTTTGAAAATTGATTTAATTTGAACAGTGTTGTGAATTTTTAAAAAATGGTCGAATATGGAAATGATGAATTTTGGATAGCAATTTTGGGATAGTATGTTGTTCTATAATTTGAAATAATTAATAATTCAGTAGATTCAGAGTGATACTTTTTGATTTTGTTGAATTTCTATAAAATGTCACCTAGTAGATTTCATACAAACTAACCTGAAGAAGCTGCTGAGAATGTGGAAGGACCTAAGCCATAGGTGAACCAACAGGTGGTTTAGAGTATTTTTAAAGAATTATAGGAAATGTAAATAGGAAATATGAGGGATGAACCTAGGAAATTGGATCATTACATCCAATTCCAAAATAAGTGTCCACCCATCTTTGAGGGTGGTTCAAAACATGAGAGGGTATAGGTCTGGATGAATAAGATGAATCATAATCCCATTTTCTTTGGCACACTTTTATATTTTTATGTTAATATTGAAATGTATATGATGGATGATCTTGCATTCCAGTGGTGGGATTTAGTTGTTCGGGATAAATTTGACATAGGCCTTACACAGGGAGGATTTTAAATAATTATCCAACAAACAATTCTATACTCACACATTAAAAATTCAATGATCGACATAATTCATCATATTGAAGTAGGAAAAATTTTTGGTAAAACATTATGTGTACAAATTCATGAATGTAGTTTTTTCCCCCAAAGATCCCAATAGTGCTTCCTAGAAGGAACACAACATTGAATCAAGGATGTGGCATGTGATTTGGTCTAATATTTTTGTTCTCTATATTTTGTATTATAAATTGATGTTCAACTGAAAATTTATGGTAGATATGAATAGATCAGGGGAAATGGGTAGAGGTAGCATGCTGATACCTTTGAGAAATAATGGGAACTCTAATTCTATGAGAAAGTATATGGGGCACACCTATTTATAAGCAAGTGCCATGGTCTAGAATTAGATGACATGATGGGAAAATCATCCTCTATAGTCAAAGAGTCAGCCTAGATATTTTCAATGTGGTTTATATGACCACATCAGGTAAAAACGTAAGGAACCATCTACATCATGCAACAATTTCAATCATATGGGGAATCTTCAATGCAATTTTCACACTAATCTGAGGTCAGCTGTTCGGGAAAGTTCTTAGTTGTAAAAAATGTTGTATTCATTAACAGGGTGATGGTAGAATAATAAATGTCATTATCAGAACAAATATTTACATGTATGACTATTATATAATCTTGGTAATGGATTGTTTGACAATGTTCAAGGCTCACTTCGACGGTTATAATAGGAAGACCAGTTTTATAACTAAACATGGAGTTGGAAATCTAATTAGGGGAGGCATAAATGAAAATGAAGATGAAATAGGCTTGTTGGAACAAAAATTTTGAACGATATAAAACCATTTGGAATATTAGAATTTTTCATCAACACTATAGATCAAGAATAGAAGTTTTGCAGTGGTCGTTGACTAGTTTTCATAGGTATTTCCCAATAATTTATTCAAGTTATGACCAATGAGGAAAGTGGAGTTTGGGATTTATCTCTCTCTAGGTATGAGTATTATTTTCGTTTTTTATTATCAGAAGGGACCAACAAAATAAAGGTAATTTAAAGTGTAGTCAGAAGAGGTGTAATGAAAGGGGTTCATTCAAATGAGCATGTCTTTATGGGTAACCCCAGTCTTTTTTTTCAAAAATAACTATGGAACTCCCTAGTTATGTATTGATTATTGTAATCATAACCATGTTATGGTAAAAAATAGTTATCAACATACACGCATTGATTATTTATTCGATCAATTTATGGGATCTCAATGTTTCTCTAAGATTGACCTATGATCAGGATATCACCAATTGGGGGTTAGGAAGGATATTATTCCAAAGATAGAATTCAAGAGTATTTATAGACACTACGAGTATGTGGTAACGAATGTCAGTCTTATTAATTCTATAATGGTTTTTATAGAATTAATGAATTGAATATTTCAATTGTATATACATATTTTCTTGGCTGTGTTTTTGAATTACATGTTAGTGTATTGAAGGAAAGGGGTGAAGCCTGAGCAAAACATGAATAATGTTTTGGTAATATTGAGGGATCATAGAGTATTTTCAAACTATAAAATTTTTATTTTTTTATATAATAGGTGGGTGTCCTTAGCCATGTAATTTCTAAAAGAGGTGTTCTTTTGGATAAAAAATATTGAGGTTTTTACATTTTTGAAACCACATAAGAATATCTTTAAGATACACAGTTTTTTTGGTATATCTGGTGATTACATATAATTTGGTCATGAATTTTCCTCACTAGACTACATATTATATATTTTACAAGTAATGATGTTTTATTCCAATGGAACAAGGATTGTCAGAAGTTATTTCATGAGCTTAATGTTTTCATTATACAAGCACCTATCTTGATACATTAGGAATTTGGGTAAGAGTATGGGGTGTATTGTGATACTTTGGGATCTGGGTTGCGATGAATTCTCTTATAGGGAGATCATGTTGTTTCTTATGGCTCAATAAATTTATCGTTTCATGAAAAGAACTACCCAACAAGTGATTTGGATTTAGCTATCATAGCCCATGATTTAAAGACATAAGGTTATTACTTATTTGGTGAGAAATTCATTGTGTTTACATATCATAAGAGTTTGAAATGTATTTTATCACAATTATATTTGAATACGAGACAAATAAAATGGATGGAATATCTCCAACTGATTGAATTTTATTGATGTATACAACATGAAAGGGAAATTAACGCAAGATACATTATGTAAAATGTAATAGGTTTAGATGAAAAAAAAATGCTTTAGATGAGTGGAAGTTTATGTTAGTCCTCACTGACATGCACTTGGAATGTGAAGATTGAGGTGAAGCTTCAACGTTCATTCAAGTTTTTTTGTTCCTGAATTGATAAAGATGGTTAAAGAGGTATATAAATGTGATTTAGAATTAATGGCAGTGACAATAAAACTCAATGGTGGGGATAACATTGAGGTTTGGATGCTGGATAAGAGTTTAGTGTTGTGGTTTAGAAATCAGATGGTTGTACTTATGGATTTTAGTGAAAACATTATTTATTCATACACAGTTCAATATTGGTTGTTCATTATTGAATACAGAAATTTTATAATACATTAAATTCATTTTTTGGTGGATTAGTAAATAAGTCATGGCGGAGTAGTTTTTCATCAAGATTATTAACTTGTGAAAAAGATAAAACTATCATCAATGAACAGTATGTATGTTTTAGTATATACCTATTTAATTTTTAATATAGGATAAAATAACTATTGATTTTGTAATAGGTCTCCAATGAATAGATCAGAAACACGATTCCATATGTGTGACAGTGGATAAGCTCAAAAAAATCGACTAATTTCATCCCTATTTATGAATATAATATGATGGAGGCCTATTCAAAAATATAAATCTACAAAGTTGAAAAGAATCATGGAGAACCAGTTTGGATAGGTTCAAATGGATATTTTAGGACTATGTCCCATTTTTTAAATCCTTATGGAAAACCCTTAAGTCTTAATTGACTATTAGTATGGCATATCATCCTCAGATGGATGTGAAATCAAAAAGGATGATACAAAAATTTGAATTCATGAAGAGGGCTTGTTTAATCCCTTTTAGTGGATCATTGGAAGAGAAAATACTATCATGGGGGTTATCCTATAACAATTGTTATCTGTAATTGATACATATGACTCCTTTCAATGAATTTTAATGTAATCCCTTTTGTTCTCCAATTTTGATTGGTCAAAACATGTGTGATTTCACTAGTTGGTCGAAGCCTTATCAAGGAGACATCTGAAAATAATCAATTGATCGGGAAATGTATGGAATTGATAAAAATTCATCAGAAATCACAAGGGGATCATCGTCAATGACCATTTTCATTTTAGGTGAGTGATCATGTGTTCTTGAGGATCTCCCCAAGTGATGGGTATAGTTGTTTTGGGAATCAATTAAAGTTATCTCCTTAATACATCGTCCTTGTTGAAATACCAGAATAGGTTAGAGAGGTGGAATATCGAATGGAATTACAACCAAGGTTTATTTTCATTCATATTGTGTTCCATGTAACTCTGTTGAAAATGTGTCAGCCAAATCAAGACATTGTGATTCTATGGAATCATGTTGACCTAGATCTGGAAGATTCATTGGTTAATGTGACATTGTGGATTGTGGATCGGAATGACAAACTCATTCATGGAAAAACAATAGTATAGTGTGGGTTTTGTGGAAACAAGGTCAGATTTTAGAAGAAACATTGAAATGTGGGAAGGAGATGTTCGGTTAATGGTCCGATGTCTTTTTGGATACCAGTGTTTTTCTACATTTTGATAATGGAATGGAAAATAGTGGGGAGAAAGTAGCACCCCACTATTTAAGTATATAAAAAATTTATTTAGGTATTTTAATTATATAATGTTTTTAGGTGATGGATGGGATGGTTTTCAAACCATTGGAATGTTTTTTGGACTTTTATACATGATCACATTGGGTGCACTATTTGTAGAAACCATACCACTCCTACATGAAACAATGCAAAATGAGTATGAATAATTATTTCACTCCTTTAGTATTGTCTTTGATAAATCAGCATAAGTTTTACTAAATTATATAAATTCTTATTATTCATTTAGTAAACGAAAGGTATGATGTGGCAGTGAGTTACATGGGGATTGTACCACTTACTTATTGATCCATTCCACATTTTATTATAGTGATAAATTTAGTAGTTTGTAATGTGAGGTGGCACAGATTTTACATGGTCTATTCCTCCTTATCACAAGTTCATTCCATATTCAACATGGGATGAATATCATAATAATTTTTCCAACCTTTATAGAGTTTTGAAATAAATCTTATGAGATGATTTCACTGTGTATTTGGTATTTGAATCTCTTATAAACCGAATGATAATACTATCATGTTTACACAGATAGAGGTATTAATATATAAAGGCAGTGTTAGATAGTGGGATTATGTGAAAGTGGGTTTCAAATACGTGTTGGATATTTGTGTGGTTACATATCTAACTGTGATCTTGATATGAATATTTCTAGTTATATGGTGAATTATTACATTGGATCCAAATCATGGCAGTCCATGGTGAGAGTTTAGTATATCCATTTGGTGTGATTAAATACCCTAGGTCGATATTATATGTGGTGTACTTGTGGTTGGGGTATAAAATATATGGTGGATGTTTGATTAAAATTTTAATATATGATGATGATTAATATAATGACATGGATTGTTATGATGGATATGTTATTTATGGTTGTTTTGATACTGGTTGAGGAGGGACGTTTCTCTGATGGTTGACACATGATAATATAATGAGAGAACTTGAGGGTTTATAACTACCCAAAACAATAAAAAGGTGGGGTATAGTCCTTGAGGTTAGATATTAAGGGAACAATGGGAGCCCTTATGGTTGGAAAGTGGCCTAGCCATTGAATATATGGTATAGTGAAGACCCTAATGTTTTATATGTATATAAGTGTATTTTAACAAGGTTATTGCTGGAAAAAACACACAAGGGGTGGTGTATTTATATTTAGGTCATTGTAGGATGAATAATGATTATTTTTTCAATGATTGATTGAAGGTAAATTTTAATTAATGAATTAATGTGTTTTTTATGATGGGTTGTGTATAGAATATTAAGAATAAGGTTTGAGTGGTTAGGATGGGTTCCTTTTAGGAGATGGATGACTGATTATATTGTAATTATTATATACATGGATTCATTAGCATGATTCATTCACACTGACATGTGATAGATTTGGTTAGGATCATATCATGTATATTTATATAAACACCTCAAATTTATATATATCAATTTCAAATTATCTGGATAGGGTTTACTATATTTTTAGGTGAACATATCTTCGTACATTGGTGACTTATTTGGGTATATATATTACATTATATATTACTAGAGGTATAGAGTAAATGATATTGTTTGTGGATATGTTTATACTTATGGAATGTCAATATATGACATGGAATGTTTCAATGTTTATTATGATTAATAAATACATATATTTTACTCACAGTGATATAGTGCATTCATTTATAAATGGAAACACCTTCCATATGAGTGGGATGATCCAACCATGGAACTATCAAACCCATAGTATATTGAATGTTACTTGTGATGTCACACATAAACTCAATATTTTATTTTGTGGATTCCCTATAGGGGTTCTTTATGAGAAAATGATATCAAATATAGTTTTTCTATGATGGAGTTAGAGTATTGAGTTATAATGATTTTCTAGGTGTTAAGCATCCATATTACATGAACCTAGCATGTAAAGAAGACTATAGAAACTTGTGTGATACATAATCACTGCTATGATATATATGAAAAATTCTTAACCTATATATCAATAATTTGGTAATAGTATTCTAAAAAATATATATCATATTTTTTTACATTCAGGAATAACGTAGTTTTAGGTCATATTTATTTTTTTGGGTGTTAGTAGGGTGATAGTGTGAATGTGGGATGAAAGATGTGGTGTTATTACATATTTATTTTATATATACTAGAAGCTATTATATCTTCTTGTAGTTATATTTGTTGAAAAATTCCAAAACTAGGTTTAGTGAGAGGAGGATAAATAAGAACCCAATGTTATGCATTTGAGGGGAGACCCAAATGTGGGATATGTTTGAAACAATTCATTGATAGAATTCAAAATTGAGAAATTTTCAATGTATGTGAGGTTTATAATTAGTTATGTGGAATAATGTTTATTATATGAATTAGATATGGCTATTATTTTGATCTAGGATGGTAATGGGCATTGAGTTCCTTTAATAGTGGGGTTTTGTGTGGGTTTTTTATCTGTTGTGGATGTTTTGATTTAAATATCATTATATTCCTAATATTATATAGACTTGGATTCATAAAAAATTTGAAAATGATTTCTTATTAGTATAGTGACCTGTAAATTATACACATGAATACAAATATCATTTTTGAACTATCATAGAATCAAGACCACTCCATGGAATAAATAGTAAATTTACCCTAGTAGAAAAACTCTTAAAAATATTCCAATGGATCCATTGATCATAGGGAATAGTTTTTACCCCCAATAAGGGTTTTAATGAATTTATAAGAATGATGAGTTTGATGTGAAATTTTTTTTACATAAATAAATATTTTTCCTATGGGATCAATAGTGACATAACAAACCTAGATTTCAATGCGGGATCTTGAGAATATTTCTATCTGGAATTTTATGATATTTGACTAATAAATATATAAAATATGAGATCTATAGAGCATCCATAATAATATATGGATAATATATTAATTTTCACCTATATGTGTTCATTTTCAATGAAAGTTTTATATATAATAAATAGTGTCTCAAATGAGAAAAATGAGACTAAGATGAGTATATATTTGTATTTTTACTTGATTGGAAATGTATGTTTCAATCATCTTAAGACTCTTGGTTGTTTGTTTTCATGTGAAAATAAATAAATAATTTTAATTAATTAATCATTTTGTTTATTTGATAATGATAAACACTATTTTTCCCACTATATAAACCCTTAAATATGGTATCTATAGGCTTATAAAATGTCAATCATGTAACCATACAAGAGGATATAGTAAAAAGATGATCATGGATGTATTGATATCACACAAAATGATTTATAATGAATCAGTAGTAGCATAAAATAATTGATATTATGGTGGAATCTACCGATATGATGTCCTGATGATTCAACATCATGGTAGGGATAAATATGTGGTATTATTCCCCAATATTTGTGCATAGCTGTTTATAATATATCTATGATCCAATATTCTTTCATAACTATTCATGTGATTTATCAACATCATATTAATACATTATTACCCCTTTTGTGCAATGAATATCCATAGTGCATATCCTTGTATATAAATGGAATTTATTCTTATATTATTAGTGTTAGTATTTTGTTGTCTTGCGATTCATGAATACTTCACTATGATTCTTGTATTTTTTCTTGATGTTTATATCCACTTTAGCAACTATTCATAATTATACCCTCATTATGTGGCCAATGATCACCAACTACTAATTATTTTGGTCTATGGTTCTATCTTGGTATGATAAATTGGAATGATTATGATATTTGAAATATATGATGTTAAATCATGGGTAATAGTGGTGATGAATGATCTTAGGTATCCCTTTCGGGTCTGTACATAGAAAAATCAAGATGGATTCATGGGATAGGTGTATGACCATGAATTGTTTGTATATATGGACCCCCATTATTCATGGATGATAATGGTTCATATGAGGACATTGTTAGATATGAATCTATGTGATAATGATATTTTTTTGGAGAATTGGTCATGTTATGGATTTTTCACAACTACATGATAAATATTCAACAACATAATTCCATTAATTATTCCATGTTATGTGTCTAGTATTTCTATGTGGGAAATATAACACATAAACTATCACTAATGGGTACATATCAGGTATAGAGTCTAGTGTGTGACATAAAAACTATATTAAATGAATTATATTTTATATAGTTCATGGTGTGTGACCACATAACATTGAATGTATTAAAGTACACACCCATCTAGTGTGTGGCTTGTATGTATTCCCCATTTAGTTTTATACATGGTGTGTACTCGATTACACCCCCAAATAACAGCACCCCAAACATTTTATGGTAAATTTATCTTAAATACATTATATTCATAGCCTATATTTCATAATTCACTAGGATTCATTGAAACAAAACATGGTTATTGAGGAGATAGTCTTAGCCTAGCCATTGAACTTTTATTTTCCACTTGTGTGTTTTGAATTTTGAAAATCTCACATTCACTATTCTGTTCAGCATGACATTTAGAAATTGATAGAATTACATTAATTTTTTGTGAGTAGTAACATAACCTTATGAATAGTAACCTACCCATATGAAATGCAATATGACTCTTATGAATGGTATCTATACCCATGAATGTATAAATAAATTTAGTCACCTTAAAAATGAAGATAAATATTTTATGTGTTTAAATTTTTCAATTAAATAAAATTTTAATTAAATATTTAATTAATCATAAAAAGAAAATTATTTTGAAAAATGGACTTTATTTTTGGATTCTACACTTTCAAAATTGGTCAGGCTGAATTTTTTATATTTTTCTAAAATAATTCAATTTTTTTATGAATAGTGAAATACCATAATTTATAAAATAAGCTAAATACACTAATTATATAGTCATGTATGATGTTCTGCTGACGTAATCCCAATTTATTCAGATTCACATGATAAAATTACTATTATTGGTCATGGAATACTCACTATTCCTTGTCTTGTAGAGAAATAATAAATTAATGAATATAATAAAGAGAAATCCCTTCTCCCCTCAACTATTTTAACCACCCCTCACCCCCTCTTCCACCCACACCACTCAAGCATCTATCCATGCCTAAATTCTACTCAAATAGATCCCTAACCTCATCGCATGTAACATCCTGATCCCAGTTACCCAGATTCGGTGAATTATTACAAAACATTGGAATGATACAAGGAATCATGTCCCAAAAACCCAATTTGTTTAGTAGCCTTGGTTGTAATAGATACATTCATATGTTTTACAATATATCCTGAAATAAAAGTATCAAGAAAATTGATTCCCCATTGACCACACATATATCCTTGGCATATCCCTGTAGGTCAACCATAAAATATTTCTTCGCATCCTATGAATAATAAAACATAGAAAGGGGTGAGAAAAGATGCTCAGTAAGGATAACAATATAGAAAAAAAAACATTCATAAATAATAATAAAAATTTAAGGAAATGTATAAAACTAAAACAAAATCCTTTCGAACAAAAAAATCAGAATAACATGGAAATGATATAATCAAATAATTCAATTTACTTATTCACATGGATATTCTACTAGTCAAAGAATCACGTACAATATCAATAGCTACTTTCATAATGACAGAATGCATAATGCCGGACTTCACACTAGTGCAGAAAACGTTTTTTACGTCGGTTATTTTTTATTATTTACGTCGGTTTTTAGGCGACGTTAATACGGACGACGTTATAAATAACGTTTTTTACGTCGGTTATTTAAAACCGACGTAATATCCCTAACATCACGGTGGTTATCACGTCGGTTCATATAATAACCGACGTGATAAATATGCGCGTGGGGATTTATAACGTCGGTTATTCCCTAAACCGACGTGATAAAACGCCTGGGATATCGTTTATCACGTCGGTTATGTCATAACCGACGTGATAAACCCTTCCCCTGGCCTTTTATAACGTCGGTTATTTAGGAAACCGACGTGCTAAAAAGGCCTGGGAAACGTTGTAGCACGTCGGTTATCCAATAACCGACGTGGTAAATCGATTTCCAGGCCTTTTAGCACGTCGGTTATATTAAGAACCGACGTGATAAAATCCCCGGGAACGGTTTATCATGTCGGTTCTAGAAAAACCCGACGTGATAAACCCCTCCCGATTTATTTACCACGCCGGTTAGAAAATAACCGACGTGAAAGAAATTTTTTTTTTAAATAATTGCACTGCTCTCACCAAAAAGCAACCAGAAACCAAACAAAAATAACCATGCCAGCCCTCCCCCAAGCCCCAACTGAACCCCACCCTCATCTATACCCACCTAACAACCTGGCCAGCCCTCCCCCACCACATTGGAGCCCCACCACAACCCTTGGACACCCCCCCACCCCTTGGACAGCCCCCCCACCCTCATTTACACCCCCACGACCCCTAGTACAGTCGCAAACACCCATTGGACACCCCCCCCCCCCTCATTTACACCCAACCGGCCCCTTGGACAGAACTCCCAGACACCTTGGACACCCCCCCACCCCTTGGACACCCCCCACCCATTCGACAGCCCCCCCACCCTCATTTACACCCCCCGAACACTAGGACAGCCCCAAACACCCCTTGGACACCCCTCCCATATCCCTTGGACACCCCCCACCCCGTGGACACCCCCCCCACCCCTTGGACAGCCCCCCACCCCCTAGACACCCCCCGACCCCTTGGAAACCCCCCCTACCCCTTGGAAACCCCCCCATCCCCTTGGACAGCCCCAAACACCCCTTGGACACCCCTCCTATATCCCTTGGACACCCCCCCCCCCCACCACTTGGACACCCCCACCCCTTGGACAGCCCCCCCCCCCCACCCTCATTTACACCCAACCGACTCCTTGGACAGCCCCAAACACACCTTGGACACCCCTCCCATATCCCTTGGACACCCCCCACCCCTTGGACACCCCCCCACCATCATTTACACCCCCCGACCCCTAGGACAGCCCCAAACACACCTTGGACACCCCTCCCATATCCCTTGGACACCCCCCAAACACCCACCCACCCCCTTGGAACCTCTCCCCCCATACCAAAATCCAGACCAGAAAAACCATCAACAGTAGACCAAAACAAGAAGTAGAGAAAAATTAAACATTCACTTATATAACATTCAAAACTTACACTGTCAACTTCAAAAAAAACTAAATCCAACCTAAACGACTACGAAATACACAATTACATTGACAATATTCAAAATTACATTTTACATTACAAACAACTAAAAGTCAATCAAACCTGTAAAATAATTTGACCACTCCACTTGTAAGTGTTTGATATCTTCAGCAGTAAAGGGTTGAGGGTCATCAAAAAGCTACAAAGGAAAAGGATAGTAGTCAATGTGTATAATGAATAAATCAAATTGAAATATTATGAGAAAGAGGAAATCTTACCAGGTCAAAACTCAGAACTGTCCCAGTTGTTATTATTTCATACATAAATCTTAACATGTAATATCCGCATTCGATGATGCCTTGTTGCTCATGACATTTCTGTATGAATGAGTGTAAATTCAATATATTATTTTTATTTAATAAATCAAAATGTACAAATTATAAATGGATATTTACCTTCGCATGTACATATTTGATCTTGTAATTCCTTTTCTTTGCGCTTTTTCGAAAGTGGACCCATGCCCTGTTAGAAAATAATACAAATGGGGTAAATTTAAAATTCATTATAATATATAAAACTATTGTGAAATTGAAACTTACGTTTCCAATATATTCTTAAAACTTTCTCGCACATCATCATGGAGAGAGCATATCCAATAAAGTGTTTTCTCCCTAGGGAAAAAAACCCCTAACATCCAATGATCCCTGAGAAAAGGAAATTTAAGAAAAGGAAATTTAACGTTATTGGTTTTTTATGTTAAAAGATAATTAACTCTTTGAGAGGGATGTGTTTCATACCTCTCACAAAAAGGCATCATCCAACACTGTGTGATTACATTCTTTTCAAATCTATCAGCAATATAAAGCATTCTTTGTTCCTCATCCAATGCACATGCTTCAGGGGAAATCAATTGTGGGTCCACGAATCCATATACATCTGTCAGCTCATTCCTCTCACAAATTTTATACATATACCTAATACAAAGCAGACGTAAGTATACATTTTTAATAAATATAACGCAAGGAAAAGGTGTTAAGACTTTCATGATAAAAATTTGCACCACGTTGATGCCCAACTTATCTCCAGTGACAAACTCCATGATATCAGTTTTCATAATCCCCACACATAGTTGACGTCCACAGACATGAGCTTCCATTGTAAAGTCATAATGATCCGCCAACAAATTTGAATATCTTGACAATTTGTCAAGACTGCTAGTATCTGCATCTGATGTCATAGCTATCTGTCTTTGTTGTTGTCTATACAGTATTTCTTTACCTTTGAAGTATTCCTGTAAAAATAAATTGAAAAATATATTAGTTTTCAAATGATAAAACATTAATAAAAATATAAAATAAAAGATATAACATCCATACCTCTATGGTAATGAGTCGAAGAAGTCTGGATGGCCAAAGTAAAAAATGGCCGATACTATGTCCAACTGTCGTCACCTCATCTGTAGGTAATGGTATCCGAGCTGATCTATCTATAATATCCTGTACAGTGACCCTCTGATTCTCTACCTCTAACTGTTGATGATGAACTGTATCTCCTATACAATATACCATCCCATATGCAACTATATGATGTTGAGGATCATCAAAATACAACTCACAATAAGTAGGTAGCTGCGGCGGAGGAGGAGGATCAAAAATGGGGTCCGCAGGCTGAGGTGGGGGAGTGGGAGCTACTGGGAGAGGTGGAGTGGGAGCTGCACCCTGAAATTGTCTTTGCAAGTCTGCAAACATTAACTGCACCCACCGATGCTCTAATCTTGTCCTCCATTGTCGCATTAATATTATGGACTTCAGCCTCCAAGGATTCTATTTTTTTTATAAACTCCCTCAACGTTAGAAGTTGAGGAACGTGGCAACACTTTTCTTACCGATACACCTGCCGGATATCCTCTTACACGGCCAGGATGTTCGGGCTTTCCCAATGCCACAGATAAAATATCTTCCCTCCCAGATGGTGTAAATGTCCCCTGTGAACTCTTCTCCTCAAGAGAGTCCTGTAATAATTAATTGAACATTTCTATAATGATTGGAAATATATGACGAAAATAGTAAACTTAAATAAATAAAATAGATATCTTACAATCCTCTCAACTACGAGTCTCGATTCTTCCGAAAGATATTGTCCTTTTTTGCCCTTCCGAGCTCTTTTCCATTTCTCATGTCTAGATGGAGGGGATGGAGGGGCCACCTCTCCAGAGCTTGAAGACTCATCTCTTAGTTGTTGAAATTTTTCTGCCATCATTTGTTCTTCCAATAATGCATACCCTCCCCGAGATAAACTATGAGGGTATACATTTTTAGATTGGATCTCTTGATGAGCTTTCCTTGTTTGCTGTAAATTAAGAATAAGTAATCATTAACAAAACAATAATAATATCATTTATATAAGAAAGCTTATAAAAGTTTACATTGCCCTTACCAAAAATGAATCTTTTCTTCTACTTTCAAAAAATTCTCTCCATGTGTCTTCATCTATAAAAGGATATATACGACATGGATTCTCACGACTCCTATGACCATAAATGAAATCAGATGAGAGGGTTGATTTGAAATCCCTCCATCTCCTAGCAGCCAACGATAAGCATTTCTTCCTGACTCCTCCAGTGTCAGGAATATCAAATGTCATCTGATAAAAAAGAGGTTAAAAATATTATATATACTAGAAACATTTAAAGAACAGTCAAACAATAGCAAAAGATCTTACCAAAATGGTCTCCCACAGCTGAGAAATTATCGCCTTATCCACACTTCTCCAATCATCATAGAGAATTCTTACTTTGCTCTTAGCCTGAGTTGCTACAAAACCCTTAAAATCTTTAGCATTTGGACCTCTAGGAAGATCATCATCATCAAACTCCACGACTATCCTCTCCTCCTTTGTACGGCAAGTGATAATTTTGGTAAACGTGTGCACCCACGCTTACCAACCTTTGAACTCTTTTTCGTAATAGGAGCATGTGAATGTTCCTCCCCAGATGTATGACCAATATGCTCATCTCCAGAATCATGTGGCTGATCAACTGATTGATCTGTCATTTCCTTCAAATCAAAAAAACAAACATTAGTTCACAAATAGAAAAGTGTACTAAATTACATAATAGTAAAAATTGGTAATATGGTAAGCATGTTAAACAATGATAAACATGGTAAACACAGGCAAAAGGTTGCCAAGGAGTTGGCCCAAGAAAGCTGAAAAGTGGACTCACTGATGCCACCGGCCGGCCGCTGGCTCACCACCGGCCGGCCGGTGGACCAGACAGCCTACCTCTGTCTGGACCACGGTCGGCCGCTGGATCACCACCGGCCGGCCGGTGGACCAGACAGAGAGCCTTCTCTCTGTCTAAACCACCGGCCGGCCGCTGGCTCCTCACCGGCCGGCCGCTGGTGATCCAGACAGAGAGCCTTCCTCTCTGTCTGAACCACCGGGCGGCCGCTGGCTCAACACCGGCCGGCCGCTGGTGATCCAGACAGAGAGGAAGGCTCTGTCTGGTCCACCGGCCGGCCGGTGGTGAGCCAGCGGCCGGCCGGTGGACCAGACAGCTTTGTTCTGGACCCCCGGCCAACCGGTGATCCACCACCGGCCAGCCGGTGCGCCCAGGACTTCTCCTCTTTACGGTTTTTATTGTTTTATCGTTTTGGTTTGATACATATTTTAATAAGTAAAAATCTACAGTATCTAACATTATATGAAAAAACTAAATGTAAACAAGAAATAAACGTGTGTTACCTGTAATTTTAGGAATGTACAGTTGGATTGTTTTCCCAAATTCCTTCGTCGTGATCGTTCCTTATGGCACAAACCATGTCTTCAACATACTCATCATTATGTTCTGTTAATCTTTCCATGGAAGTAGGGATCTCACATAAATCAGCATCTTCATCAAATTCATCCTCACCAACATATTGGTTTTTCCCTTGTAAAACAACAGCCCACTGCATATCTGATTGATCTACTACATAGAAAATTTGTTTGGCATGTGTTGCCATTATAAAAGAATCAGCTGTGTCTTCCAATCTATTCATATTAACAAGTGTCATTCCAAATTCATCGTGTCTGACACTGTTGTTACCGATAAACCATTTACAGTTAAAAACGGGAACTTTAATTTTAAAGTAATCAGCCTCCCATATGTCTTCAATCACTCCATAATATGCACTTGATGCCGAAATTGGGTTTCTGTCCTTAGCACTCAAAAAATGCATTGCTTCTGCAAACACCATTACACCACTATTCTGAACTGCACTTCTGTTGTCCTGAGCTTTCGTATGAAATGTATTGCCATTAATGTCATAAGCGGACCATGTTATCACATTTAAAGATGGACCACCCACTATCCATTTTAATGTCTCTGATACATCTGATCTACCAAGCAAGGTCTTTTTAAACCATGCCAAAAAAAGTTTTGTTGTGCTCATTCAAAATCCACATTTCTTTCTTCTTTGGATGACATTGTTTCAACTCATTAATATGCAATGTGATATACGGTTGAACATCAGCTATGTTATTCAAGATGTATGATTCTAACTTCTTCATATGTTCACCTGACAGTGATTTGACTTTCAAGCCACGAATCCCCTTTCCCTCATTATTAACCCGTTCATGGCGAGATGGAGGCAAACCTATGTGTTGCGCCGTAGCCAAGTAGCTCGTACAAAACTCTACTACCTCCTCAGAAATATACTTTTCAATAATGGAGGCTTCAGGTCGATATGGATTTTTAACATATCCCTTTAATATTTTCATATACCTTTCAAAAGGATACATCCAACGAAGATATACAGGTCCACAAAGCCTTATTTCTCGAACCAGATGAATCAGTAAATGCACCATCATATCAAAAAAAGTTGGAGGAAAATACATTTCCAAATGACAAAGTATAAAAATTGCATCCTTTTCCAAAATGTTCAAAGCATTCACATCAATCGCCTTGTTGCAAATTGAATTGAAAAAATAACACAACCTAATTATAGTCTTTCTGACACGAATGGGAAATATTCCACGCAGTGCAACTGGTAGAATTTGTTGCATCATGACATGACAATCATGTGATTTCATACCTATCAACTTCAAGTCTTTCAGTGAGACAAAATTTTTTACATTTGAAGAATAACCTTGAGGCACTTTGATATCATGAAGACACTGACAGAAGCTACTTTTCTCCCTCTTCGATAATGTATGACAAGCCGGGGGAAGAAATGTTCGTCTTCCTTTAGGAGTGGGAGCTAACTCCAAACGTATTCCCATTGACAGTAGGTCTAACCTTGCATTCAACCCATCTTTTGTCTTTCCTTTAATATCTAGCAATGTTCCGATCAAAGAATCACAGATATTCTTCTCCACGTGCATGACATCAATATTATGTTTGACTTCATGATACCTCCAATATGGTAGCTCAAAAAATATTGACCTTTTCTTCCAAATATGTCTATCATTACCAGATTTCTGTGTCTTTCCCAATGTCACATCATGGTTTTTCACCCTCTCAAAATACAATTCTGGGGATAAAGGTTGAGGAGTAGTATCAAATTCTTGTGAGCCATTGAATGCCTTTTTTAGTCTTCTATAAGGGTGATCCAGAGGCAAAAACTTTCGATGACCCATGTACACTGTTTTCCTCCCATGATGCAATTGACAATATGACGTCTGTTGTTCGCAAATTGGACATGCTTTATGCCCTTTAACACTGTATCCAGACAAATTTCCATATGCTGGGAAGTCATTTATAGTGAATAGAAGCACTGCATGCAGTTGAAAATATTCCATTTTATAAGAATCATACACCCTAATACCATCAGCCCATAACAGTTTCAAATCATCAATCAGCGGTGACAAGTATACATCAATATCATTGTCGGGTTGCTTTGGACCAGAGATCATGATACTCAACATGAAATATTTGCGCTTCATACAGACTTCAGGAGAGAGGTTGTAAATTACCAATAAAACAGGCCATGAACTATGTGTGCTACTGAGGGTTCGGTATGGATTCATTCCATCTGTGCACAAGCCTAGTCTCAGATTTCTAATTTCATTTCCAAATGTAGGGTACTGGGCATCAATTTTCTTCCATTGTGGACAATCAGCTGGATGACGTATTTTTCCATCACATACCCGCTCATCAGCATGCCATCTTAACCTTTTTGCATCATGTGAATTAGCAAATAAACGTTTGAAACGAGGAATTATAGAAAGATACCAAAATACCTTTGAAGGGAGCTTTGTAATCTCTACATCAGCTTGTGATTTTTCTTTCACCTTATACTGTGATGTCCCACATTTAGGACACTCTTTCAGAAATTCATATTCCTTCCTATATATAATGCAGTCATTCGGACAGGCATGTATTTTCCTGTATCCCAATCCCATCGGGCATAATATTTTTTTAGCCTTATAATGTGAATCTGGAAGATCGTTATCTTTTGGAAGAATGTCTTTCATCAATTGTAGCAGCTCTGTAAAACTTCTGTCACTCCATCCATGTTTCACCTTCAGGTTAATCAATCTTAACACCGCCGACAAAACCGTAAAATCTGTACAACCAGGATATAATGGTTTTTCGGCATCACCATATAGACGTGCAACTCTCGGTTCTATCTCAATTTGTTCTGCTACAATATCGCGAATCATTTCTTCAATTCCATCGGAGTTACCATCTTGCGATTCATTATCATCAGTGACATTCTGTCCAGTTTCGCCATGCCAAATCCAAGGGTTGTAACTCAGATTGAAACCATGACAAATCAGATGATCTTTTATCTCTCTACTTTTCAACTTCTTCATATTCAGACATTTCAGGCATGGACAGAAAAAAATGTCACTACTTGGAACATTTCGTTTAGCAAATTCCAAAAAGGCATCAACACCTTCCTCATATTCATTGCTCATTCGATGTGCCGTAATCCAACTTCGACTCATTATTACCTATAACAAATAGCAAAAATATATATATTTTTTAGATAAGACAAATATATGTTTATATGAAAAAAATCATAATTTGAATATAACAATTTTGAAATATAAAACAAATCGATGTGTAAACCCCCCCTGGACACCCCCCGACCCCTCTGGACAGCCCCCCACCCCTCCTGGACACAACCCCCCACCCCCGACCTGCTTGGACACCCCCCTGGACACCCCCCAACCCTCTGGACAGCCCCCCCACCCCTCCTAAACACCACCCCCACCCCCTACCCCCTTGGACACCCCCCTGGACACCCCCCGACCCTCCTGGACACCACCCCCCACCCCCTACCCCCTTGGACACCCCCCTGGACATCCCCCAACCCTCTGGACAGCCCCCCCCACCCACCCGGACAACCCCAAATACCCTCTGGAGAGGCCGCCACCCACCTGGACAGCCCCCACACCCATCCACCCCTTGGACACCCCCCTGGACACCCCACCGACCCCTCTGGACAGGCCGCCACCCCCTTGGACAGCCCCCCACACCCACCCATCCCCTTGGACACCACCCTGGACACCCCCCGACCCCTCTGGACAGCCCCCGACCCCTCTAGAAAGCACCCCCACCCCTCCTGGACACAACCCCCCACCCCCGACCTGCTTGGACACCCCCCTGGACACCCCCCAACCCTCTGGACAGCCCCCCCCCCACCCCTCTTAAACACCACCACCCACCCTTTACCCCCTTGGACACCCCCCTGGACACCCCCCAACACCCACCCACACCCTTGGACAGCCCCCCACACCCACCCACCCCCTTGTAAACCCCCCTGGACACCCCCGACCCCTCTGGACAGCCCCACGTCCCTCCTGGACACCACCCCCCACCCCCTACCCCCTTGGACACCCCCCTGGACATCCCCCAACCCTCTGGACAGCCCCCCCACCCACCCGGACAACCCCAACTACCCTCTGGAGAGGCCGCCACCCACTTGGACAGCCCCCCACACCCATCCACCCCCTTGGACACCCCCCTGGACACCCCCCAACACCCACCCACACCCTTGGACAGCCCCCCACACCCACCCACCCCTTGTAAACCCCCCTGGACACCCCCGACCCCTCTGGACAGCCCCCCGTCCCTCCTGGACACCACCCCCACCCCCTACCCCCTTGGACACCCCCCTGGACATCCCCGAACCCTCTGGACAGCCCCCCCACCCACCCGGACAACCCCAACTACCCTCTGGAGAGGCCGCCACCCACTTGGACAGCCCCCCACACCCATCCACCCCCTTGGACACCCCCCTGGACACCCCACCGACCCCTCTGGACAGGCCGCCACCCCCTTGGACAGCCCCCCACACCCACCCATCCCCTTGGACACCACCCTGGACACCCCCCGACCCCTCTGGACAGCCCCCGACCCCTCTAGAAAGCACCCCCACCCCTCCTGGACACAACCCCCCACCTCCGACCTGCTTGGACACCCCCCTGGACACCCCCCAACCCTCTGGACAGCCCCCCCACCCCTCCTAAACACCACCCCCCACCCCCTACCCCCTTGGACACCCCCCTGGACATCCCCCAACACCCACCCACACCCTTGGATAGCCCCCCACACCCACCCACCCCCTTGTAAACCCCCCTGGACACCCCCCGACCCCAAATCCATGCACCTATGCCATGGTTGTGTGTGAATAAAGTAGTAACAACTGTAAAAGGGAAACCCATCCAAATGGACACGCCCCAACCCTCTCGGGGATTTATAGAAAACGATGAAAAATTAGTGAAACCATAAAATTACTCAATATTGCAAGTCGAACAAATAGATCTAGGGATGATAAATAAGATTATGGTGCCAAAACGAGTTAAAAGGGTTCGCAATCGAAGAATCTTAGCTAGTTTCAACAAAAAAATCACAACAAATATATATTTACTATCCGCGAAAAAAAAAACGAACGAGTGGGAGGATTACCTGAGTGCTGCGAGTTTAGATGATTGATCTGAGGAGATTAAATATGAGAAACGATGATCGCAAAACGAATCTAAACCAATGAAATGGACGAGCCGATTCGGGTTTACGCGCGAGAGAGACGAGTCGCGACTGTCGAAGGTAAACTCGCGAATGACAATCCACGGGTCTGGGTAAATTTTTAAATGAGTTATCACGTCGGTTATTCAATAACCGACGTGATAATTGTTTTAAAAACATTTATAATGTCGGTTGTTGAAATAACCGACGTAAAAACCTTCCTCCGATTCATTTTTGACGTCGGTTATAAAATAACCGACGTTATAAAGAGCTCAAAATCCGCGTTTTTTTACGTCGGTTATTCCATAACCGACGTCAAAAACATCTGCGGATTCTTTTGTTACGTCGGTTATTTTATAACCGACGTAAAAAATCCTTCAAAAACCGCATTTGTTACGTCGGTTATTCAATAACCGACGTCAAAGGGCCTTCGAAAACCGCGTTTTGTACGTCGGTTATTTTTATAACCGACGTAAAAAACGAAGCCGCGTGATTTATAACGTCGGTTATCAAAATAACCGACGTTAAATGTGTACCGAACACAGGTTTTTACGTCGGTTAAGAAATAACCGATGTAAAAAACCTTGTTTTACATATTTTGACGTCGGTTTTATATAACCGACGTAAAAAATGGTGACGTAAAAAACGTTTTCTGCACTAGTGTCATAACCACATAGTCAAGGTCTTGTGCGAAGAATAAAAATAAAATTATTTCATGGCATTGTGCCAAGACACTAGATTGTCTTGTTAGACCTACTGATTCATCGAGGATCTATAGCGGGATCCACCCATCACATACTATATCCAATGCATTCCTCATATGAAAGAGTTTAAACATAACATAATCATTCATTTTAAAACTAGAAAACAAAATTTCAATACATTATCCATAAACCATGAATGGTGTTAAAATCACACATACATAGTAAAACAAATCACAGAAGGTTCAATATAATATGGATGATTTGTATCATAATAAATCAACTTCCATCAAGATTAAAATCCATCCAAGGATGTTGACATAGATGAAATTAAAACTATTTGGAATAAATAACTCTTTTTATTTTGAAATCATTTAGAAGTCACATAATTATAAAAGTAAAAATTTATTTTGATAATTTTCTAATAAGATTATATAGGGAGCTTTGATGATGATAGAATAGTGGAAAATAGCCACACCTTCCATATATGTTAATAACAGACATTCTTACGTTAATTTTGTCGAAAATGTCATAAAGTACCTTGTTTGGAAAACGATGGATGTAATCCTTTCAAACCATTTTATAAAAATTCAAACAATGGTATAAATGACTTTAACCCATATTATAGTAAATATTAAAAAAAATTGATAAAATATATTAATAAACATGGATGTGGATGATAAAGAGGTCGCAGTAGCTACATACGTAATAACAACCTCAGATAAAAATGGCATTGTGAAATTTACCCTTACATTGTACTTTTCCTTAGTTGATGGTATTTTAACCTCATGTATAATAGTTAAAACATTTTTATTATATTATAAAATAATTCTATACAAAAATATGGTATCATATATGATCTTATAATGTTCCTTTGTTAATAATATTATAGTATTATCATCGTTTCGGATGTTAGTTGATCTGTTTTCCATTATATGCTTGGTGACATAAGTGATTTTTTTTATGTATAGGATGTAATGTATTCATATACCAAATTATATTATGTTCATAAACATTATTTTTAATCATAAAATTAAAATTATTCTTGAATTATTATGATGGATAATGAATCTCATCCCGTTCAGGGAGATGGTAATCCGTGCGTACGCATGAGCAAAAATATCATTATATTTATGGTGAAATAATATATAATTGGATGGAATGTCATACCCAAAGAATCGTTAACATGTTATATTTATTATTTAACTCATTTATACTCATTATTATACCCATCCAAATAATGAAGTTTTTGAATAACAAACTACACCATGACGTGGAAACGGTACGCTGTACATACAGATGTATGGTGAATTTTTCATTCATATGATTGATAGATTAATGAATATGGTTGTACCATTTTTATAAAAACATCACATTATATAGAAGATAGTGGAGTTATTATTTTTTAATGAAAACAACAAAATAAAGAGGAAGTGGAAGAAGAAATGAACATGAAAGAGGTGATGCAATATTGACCTATTTTTTGGGTTATTGCTTTTTATTTGATCATAAGGGCTCCATAGGCTGGATTTCTGAAAAAACTAAGGCCTCTGGGATAAAGGGGGGAATTTTGGGTGGATATATGTGTTGGTATTGGCTAAGATAAATGGCTGTGGAGGTGTGAAATTAAGAGAAGGGGATGTACCCTTTTATAAGAGAGGTGAGGGTCACTTTAGGAAAAGCATTAAATATTATATTATAATAAAATAATTTTCAATTTCTAATTGCTCAAAAATGATTTATTTCGGGGATAAGGTAGGTATGGGTTGAAAACCACCCAACCTATTGGTTTTTTACAGGTTTAGATCACCATATTAACATTATCTATTATATTTCACTCTTAGTTAAATAGTTTGATATTTACCTAGTCTCTTTGTATTTTTATAATATATGGTTAATAAACATACTATAACAAGAAAAAAGAACCACATGTGGTTCATAATTAATATATATAACCTTATCTACATCTTTTGGCCGAACCATATCCTTTTAGGGATATTAAATCAATTAATAATATAGTATTTGTTTTCAAAACAAAATTATGTCAATTTGGACACTATTTATTATTTTATTTTTTTAAGCCATAAAAAGTTTATAACTACCAATAATATGTATTTAATAAACTAAAACTTGTAATAATAACCCTAAAAATTAGTATAGTTTGTCATAAGTCTAAATTTACATTTATTTTAATTTTTATTATATCAATTATTTTAATATTTCACTATTAAGGTAATTACTGCATCATCGTTGTGTCATAAATAAATTAAATTATTAATTGTGTAATAATAATAAATAAAATATCATTTTTTAGGAAACATTTTTATCTGTAAAATAAATATTTATAGTCGAATTTATATTTTTGGTAACCCTGTATTAAAAATGATTTAGTTATTAAACATTGAATTTATCTCTTTTAACTATTCATTAATTAAAATAATAATCAATGTCATAATATAATCCATGTGGACCAAAAGAATCATATTTTATTCCTAAGGTTGTTTTTTGGTTGAATTACACTTATCAAATAGAATTAGGAAAACTGTTAGGTAATTATAATATTATTTTTACCCTTAATTAACCAATTTACTTTTAATTGTGGCAAATAAAAGTCAAAAGTTACTATTCCAAAAAAATTATTTTCATATTATTGAACAAAATTGTACTTACTGAAGTCAACTGTGTCTCTCTGATTTTTTAAATTCAACTCACATAATTTGTAAAATAATGTTTTATGCAAATTTGTAAATGCTCCTAGAAGGTGGGTGAAAGACGGTAAAAAAGTCAATAAAATTTTATATATCAAAACATATTATAAAAGGAACCCAATTAATTACATTTAACATATATAGGTAGTATGAATATATTTTGACATAAAATAAATTAAAATAAAATAACTATTTATTTAAATAAAAAGTCGGTTTTATACAATAAAGCAGTGTTTTTCACAATTCATAAAAAATTGAATGTTTTCAGAAATATACCAAAAATTAACCCTATGATAATTTTGATATTCCAAAATCAAAAATGAATTCCATGTTGAAAAATAAAATTTATAAAATTTCAAAAAGTGGGTATTACTATTCATAGTGGCTAGTTTTATTGGTCGTGGTGTGTTAAAACTCCAATTTGCATACAATGCATGCAACTGCATTATTAAAAGGGAAAAGTACAGTGCAAGCATGGGGTATTACATTATTCCCACCTTAAAATAATTTCATCCTTGAAATTTCTAGAATATCACTGCATAAAAAGATTAGGTTGGTTCATCATCATATGTTCCAGGGGGTTCCCACATTGCCTCTTCCATCTTATGGTTTCTCCATATAACTTTTACTAGAGGAGTCATCCAGTTTCTCAGCACTTGTTCTCTGGTATCAAGAATCTTGAATAGATCTTCACAATAAGAAAAATCAGGTTCTAGTACAATTTCATCATAGGTGACTACATGATTTGGGTCAAGCATGTATTTTCTCAACACTGATATGTGGAACAAATCATGATCTTTGGAGAGACTTGGCAACATTTCCAAATGGTAAGCTATTGCCCCAATTCATTGTAGAATTTTTAAATATCTGATGTACCTGGGAATCAATTTAACCTTCTTTCTGAATTTTATAACACCCATCCATAGAGATACCCTCATGAAAACATAATCTCCAACTTTAAATACCAAAACCATCCTTCGATTTTTGACATAGCTCTTTTTCCTACATTGAGCTGCTTTGATGTGGGTTTTGATAACCATCTCCTTTTCCATTGTTTCCTCAACAAGTTTTGGACCAACGAGTTTTCTTTCATCAAAATATTCACATCATGATGGTGTGCGATATCTCATTCCATAAAATTTTTCATATGGTGCCATCTGAATACTTGACTGGAAGCTATTGTTATTGCAAGATTCTACCAGATTTCAACATTGATCCCACATACATTGAAAGTCAATTGAGAATGATCTCAACATGACATCAATTGTTTTAATAGTCCATTCTGATTTTCCATCATTTTGATGGTGGTTGGCAGTACTAAAATGAATTTTAGTATCCAAGGACTTTTGAAGACTTTTCCAAAATATTGATGTAAAATGCGGATCGTGATCAGAAATAATCGATAGTGGTACACCATGGAGTCATAAAACATCATTTATATATAGTTTTGTTAGATGTTCAAGTGGTAAATCATGTCTTATAGGAATAAAATGTGCTTACATGGTAAGAAGATCAACAATGACCCATAATGCATCATTCCTTCTAGGAGTCTTTGGTATCCCCATAAAAAATTCCATCATAATATTATCCCATTTCCATCAGGTATGGGAAAGATGTTTCATGACTCCTCCAGGCTATTGCCTCCCATATTTCACTTATTGAAAAACCATAAATATTGACAAAAAATCAGAAATCTCCCTCTTCATTTTGTCCCACCAAAAATGTTCCATCAAATCTATATACATCATGGTGCTCCCAGAGTGTATAGAGAAATTAGAGCTATGAGAATCATCCAACAATCCCCTTTTTAGATCAGGTATGTTAGGAACACCATGTCTCTTCCCAAATTTCAAAATTTCTTCTTCATATATTAAGTCACTAAATCTCTCATCATTCACAGCTTTAATATTCATTTGAAACTTTTCATCATCAGTCTAAGAACTCTACATCCTTTCTTGAAAAGATGGTTGGGAAACCATTTGAAAAAGTATTGATGTTTCACCATCCATAGTTATTCCTATATATATCATTACTAGATATAGGAAAATAGAACCTCTTTCAACTCTCATCTTATTCAAAACTCCATGATCCATTCTAATAAAAGTATCTACCACCTTATTTTCCTTCATTGAGTGGTAGTGTATAGTGAAATCATAATCTTTTAGTAGTTCAAGCCATCTTCTTTTCCTCATGTTGAGTTGTTTCTATGAGAAAATATACTTCAAACTCTTGTGATCAGTATAAATCTCACATTTTTCACCATAGAGATAATGTATCTATATCTTCCGAGCAAAGATTACAGTTGCTAACTCAAGATCAAAAGTGGTATTGTTTTTCTAATTACTTTTTAACTATCGTGATGCATAGGAAATAACTCAATCATTCTACATAATGACACAACCAAGTCCTTTCATTGAAGCATCTCTATAAATAAAAAACCAATAGTTCCTTGATGGTAGAGTAAAGATAGTAGCATTGATTAATCTTCACATTAGTTATTCAAAACATTCTTCACACTATTTTTTCATGAAAAATTTATCCCCTTTACATGTGAGCTTTGTTAATGGGTTATCCAACTGGGAATTTTTTTGGAAAAACGTCTATAATATCCTACTAAACCAATAAAACTACATACCTCATTTATACTCATTGGTGTTGGCCCTTCAATGATTTCCATGGTCGTTGAAGGATCAACATAGATTCCATCCTTAGAGACAATATTTTCCTAAAAAGAAATCTCTTAAATCCTAAATTCACACTTTCAAATCCACCAATATAATTCATTTCTTAAGAGGGTTTTCAGAATACTGTGCTCGTGATTTTCATGATCTTTTTAGATTTTTTAGTATACCAATATTTCATCCATAAATAAAACAAAAAATTCATCAAGATATTCTTTGAAAATTTATTCATAAGATACATGAAGACAGAGGGTTCATTAGTCAATCCAAAAGGCATTACTGTAAACTCTTAATGCCTGTACCTGGATCAAAATGTTGTTTTCAGAATTTTTTCCTTCTTCACACACTACTGAGGTTACCTAGATCGAATGCCAATCTATGAAAAATATTGACCTCCATGAAGATGGTTGAATAAATCATCAATGAGGGGTATGTGATACTTGTTCATTATTGTTATAGCATTGATCTCCATATTTTCAATGAACAACCTCATAGATCCGTCCTTTTTCTTAACAAAAATGATAGGGGCTCCCTATAGAGAAACACTAGGGTGAATAAATCCCTTATTACTACTTCCTCTATATTTTTCGTTAGTTATACTATTTCCACAGTGGACATTCTATAAGGGGTATTACATATGGGCCTTGAACCATGAATTAATCCAATGGAAAACCCAATTTCTCATTCTCGAGGATGTCCAAGTAAATCCTCTGGAAACAAATCAACATATTATTGCACAGTAGGTATGTCCTCTATTAGAACATTCTTTTCCTAACCCATTATTATTTAATACACTTCCTCCCAAATAATTTAATTTATCAGAGATACTGTGCGTGGATCTTGATAAGAATCAAGTGGTGAAAATTTTGCTCTAAAGATAAGCTACTCCTTATCATCATTGAAAATTGTATCCTCCTTCTTCAAACAATAAATTTTATCATTTTGTTCCAAAAGAAAATCCATTCGGAGGATTATATAAAATTGCATCATGGGTATGACAATGATATCAGCTGATAAAGAACATTTATATTCCCCAATGGTAACTTATTCACAAAACATTATTGCGATGATAATTACTTTAAGTGTTTTGACTAACAACTCCCTTGTTATGTCAAATTAAAAATATCTAATTTTTGTTAAAAATTGTGAAGATAAGAAAAAATGAGATGATCCAGAATCAAATAAAGCATTGGGTAAACTTGAGGAAACCATTAAATTACCTACCACCTTGTCTTTTGGAGATTCAACCTCAGCAATAGTGATCACATAAGCATGGTCTTGCTCCATTGGCCTTTTATGAGATAAGTTCCCTAGGAATATAGGACATTAATTTTCATAATGTCCCTTTTTCTCTACAATTGTAACATTCTACATTGGAAACCTCTTTCTTTCCCTTGAAATCATGAGTTTGGTGGCCTTTTTCACCACACTTTTAGCTGACTCTCATTCCCTCTAATAAAGTACTAGGGTGTTTCCTCCCACATTTATCGAAGGATGGATATTCAAAATTTCCTTTATTCCCCTTATTTCCATTTCCAGAGTGATCAACAGATCTCCTCTTCTTATTCTTTTCTTTGAAGTCATAAGACATAGATAATTCCTTTTCTGTCTTGATAGTGCAAGTGACAATATCTTTGTTTGATGAGAAGAATTGTAAGACTAATTAAAAATTAAGAAATGGATTCCACCCATAAAAGAATTTATCAATATTACTCATTGGGTTACATATATAATTTTGTACATTCCTTGCTTACTTTGTAAATTTAGCCTCATACTTTGTGACATTCTCATCCTCCTTTTGCTTCAGACTCAAAAATTGTCTTTCCATTTCTTCTCTATGGTCATGAGGAAATTTTTTTTGAACGAAAATCTATTTAAACTCCTTCCATTCCATTTTCGATACTTCTTCATCTTCCTTTGTGTTTTGGATTAATGGCCACCATTTATCTTCATCTACCGTGAGGTGATAAATGACCATGACAAATTTTTCCCATTCAAAACCCCCCAAAGTATTAAAAACTATTTATAAATAATTTATCAATTGCTCTACTATTAGTGTATTTGTAATCTGATTTAATGTTGGTGGTTGTTGCCTCATGAAGCAGTCTGACATTGACCCTCCTCATTGTGGATCAGGGTGCAGCATACATGTAAGGTTATTATTTACAAACAGTGTGAGTTGTCTAAGTATGGTGATAATCTTATCAGCACTAGTTTCATCACCATATCCACTATAATTATCTTGAGTTGGAGGGAAATCACTACATAGATTTTGTGCATTGATACAGTTTCTATTCCTTCCACTCAGCGCCATTTATGAAAATAATCCATAATCCTAAATAAAGTTTCATTTTGGAGGTGTATCCTAATAAATCCTTCATAATGTTTTGTAATGAAAATGTGAATTATCCTAAGAATATCCCCTGGGAGTGTCATAACCGAGAGTGCAGCAAGGCATGTTGTTGTGTACCATGATACCTAGGGTCGTGACAGAAACTCCTTCTCAGATTTTTCACTCCTAGGTACATTTGTGTCAGAGCCACCTCTACCTGTTCATATCCAGACTCGGATTTATTATTTGGAAAATACACAAAATCTCTACATTACCAAGATTCTAGGAAGTTCTTCTATACCAATCCTCAATGACTATCTTAGGGTATTGTGCTCTAATCAAAGATTATCTAAATCTTGATTCCATGGTTTGTACTCAAAATCACCTGATGCAAACTCTAACGCCCCATCCCCAATTACCAAGAGTTGATGAATTATTTTATAACATTGGCATGATTCAAGGAATCAGGTCCCAAAAGACGGATCAGTTTAATAGCCTTATACGTACTAGATACATTCATATGTTTTACATTACTTCATAAAATTAAAACATCCAAAACATTTTGTCTCTATTGAACATCCTTATATCCTTATCTTATTCCTGCAGGACAACCATAAAATATATTTTCACATCCAGGTTAAAATAAAAAAAGAAAGGGGTGAGCTCAGATGCTCAGTAAGGATAATGATATATTGGAACCTTTAAAAAATTAGAAGAAACATTTAAGGCAATGTATAAGACTAAAACAAAAGCCTTTTAAACATAAACATCTTCATAATAAAGAAAAGATAAAATCAAATAATTCCATTTACTTATTCACATAGATATTTTACTAGTTAAATAATCACATGCAATATCAATAGCCACCTTAATAATTATGGAATATAGAATGCTAGACATCATAACCACATAGTCAAGTCCTTGTTCCAAGACTAAAAATAATATTTTTTAAAGGCCTTGTTCCAAGACACTAGTTTGTCTCATGAGACATACCAATGCATCGAGGAGCAATAGCAGGCTCCACCCATCAATTACTATGTCCAATTTATTTCTCATATGAAAAGGTTTAATCATAAAATGAACATTTGTATTAAAACATTCATAAGAAATGTCAATACTTTGTCCATAAAACATGAATGATGTTAAAATTACACATCCATAGTCAAACAAATCACATATCCTTTTATACAATTTGGATTATTTCTATCATAATAAATCAACTTCAAACAAGTTTAAAATCCCTCAAAATATGTTGACATAGATGAAATTTTTTTTAAATAAATACATCTATCTATATTAAAATCATTTATAAGTAACATAATTATAAAAAATATATATATTTTGAAAATATTTTTATATGATTAAATGGGATGCTTCAACGATGATATAACATCATAAAATAGCCACACCATCTGTATAAGTTGAAAAAAGACATTCTTACCTTAATTTTGTCGAAAAGGTCATAAAATACCTTGTTGGGAAAATGATGAAAAGATTCCATTAAAACCATTTTATAAAAACAAAAACAATGGTATAAATAATTTTAACCCATAGTCTAGTAAATAGTAAAAAAATGTGAAATTCATTTCGAAGAAACATGGATGTGGTTGATAAAGAGGTCCCAGTAGATAATTATGTAAAAAACAACCTTGGGTAATAATATGATTGTGAAATTAACCCTTAGATTGTACTTTTCCTTAGTCGATGGTTTGTTAACCTCCTGTATAGTAGATAAAATATTTTTATTTAATTATACAAGAATCATATACATAAATATTATATCATATATGATCATATAATATTTCATTATTAATAATATTTTAGTATTTACATCGTTTCTGGTGTTAGCTAATTCATTTTCCTTTATATTCATGGTTACGTAAGACATTTTTGTTAGGTATATGATGTATTTGATTAATATAATGAATAATATTATGTACAAGAAAATTATTTTTAATCATAAAATTAAAATTATTCATGATTGATTATGATGGAGAGTGAATCTCATTGCATTCATGGAGACAGTAATCTGTACGTAAGCACGAGCAACAATATCATAGTATTGGTGGTGAAATCATATATAATTGAATGTTATATCATTTATAAAGAATCATCAACATGTTATATTTATTATTTAAATCATTTATACAAATTATTATACCCATCCAAATAATGAATTGTTTGAATAACATACTACACCACGACATGGAGATGGTAAGTCTTACATACGCATGTATGGTGAATTTTTTAGTCATATGATGGATATAATAATGAATAAGGTTGTACCATTTTTATAATAACATCACAGTATATATAAGATATTAGAGTTATTATTTTATAGTGGAAAAAACAAAGAAAGAGGAAGTGGAAGATGAAATGAACTTGAAAGAGCTGATGAAATATTTTCCTCTTCTTGGGGTTCTTCCTTTTAATTTTATCAGATGGGCTGCGTATGTTGGACTTCTGACGAAAACAAGGCCTCTAGGATGAAGGGAGTAAATTTTGGAAGATATTTGGGGAGGGTTTTCTAGATCCAAATGGCTTTGGATATGTGAAATTAAGAGAATGGTAAGTACCCTTTTCAAAGAGAGGTGAGGGTATCTTTAGGAAAAACATAAAATATTTTATTATAATAAAATAATTTTCAGTTTTGAATGGCTCCAAAATGATTTATTTCGAGGATAAGGTGGTGATGGGTTGAAAAACTCTCAACAAATAGGTTTTGAACAGGTTTATATCACCATATTGACCTTATCTTTTAGATTAAACTCTTTGTTAAATAGTTTGATATTTACCTTGTCTCTTTGTATTTTTATATTATACGGTTAATAAACATACTATAACAATCAATGAGAACCCCATGTGGTTAATTATGAATATATATAAACATATATACTTTTTTTGGGAGAATCTTAGATTTTTTTAAATATTATATCAATTAATAATATAGTATTTGTTTTAAAAACACTATTATGTTAATTTTTGACACTATTTAGTATTTGATTGTTTTGAAAGCCATAAAAACTTCATAACATCTAATAAAATTTATTTGATCAACTCTAACACATCATATTAACATATAAAATAAGTGGAATTTATCAGAAGCCTCAATTTACATTTATTTGGATATTTATAATATCAATTATTATATTATTACATTATTATGGTAATTACTACATCAACATTAGGTCATATATAAATTAAATTATATAATGTCTAAAAATTATAAATAAAAGTTAATTATGTAAGAAATATATTTATATTTCAAATCAATATTTATAGTAGAATTTATATTCTGTGTAAAGATTTATTAAAAATGGATTAGTTATTAAACATTGAATTTAACACTCTTCATTAAATATAATAATAACAAATTTCATAATCTAATTCAAGTGGTCCAAAAGATTCAAATTTTATTCCTAAATTTGTTTTTGGTCGAATTAAACTTATCCTATAGACTTAGGACATGTGTTAGGGTAATTATAATATCATTTTTACACTTAATTACCAAATTTACTTTTAACCGTGGTAAATAAATGTCAAAAATTAATATTCACCAAATATTATTTTCATCTTATTGAACCACATTTTACTTATTTATTTCAACCATGTCTCTTGGATTTTTTAAATTCAACTCACAGAAGAGGTAAAATTATGTTTTATGCAAATTTGTAAATGCTTCTAGAAGGTGGCTAAAAGACTGTAAAAAGATCAATAAACTTGCATATATCTAAAACTATTATAAATTGACTCCAATGAATTACATTGAACCTATATATGTATTATGTATCTATTTTGACCTAAAATAAATTTTAAAAATAAAACTATTATTTTAATAAAAATATGGTTCTAAACAATAATGCAATGTTTTTCGTTATTCATCAAAACATGAATGTTCTTAGAAAAATACCAAAAATTAACCCTAAGAAAATTTAAATACCAAGAATTAAAAAATGAAATCCATTTTGAAAAATAAAATTTATAAAATTTTAAAAAGTGGGTATTACTATTAATAACGGCTAGTTTGGTTGGTTGTGGTGTGTTAAAACTCCAAGATGCGTACAATGCAAGCTGAAACATTATTCAAAGGGAAATTTATTGTGGATATTTGGGTTGTTACACCGCCCTGGTCCATGACCTTCTAGTTTCACCAAAAGGACAAAAACAAAGGGCTTATGAAGTTTCTCAAAGAGGATTAATCAAGAGGTGAACCTCTTTTCTTTATTCTTTCAATTCCTTTTAAAAGATCCATTATTTTGTTCTCTCTTCTAACATCAACTCTTCCAAATTCCATGATAATTCCAGTAACATACAATTAATGTATTTTCATTATTATAAAGGAATATTTCATCATAATATCTCTTTTTTCCATTCCTTTTATACTTGAAATGAGAACACCATATGAGATTTGTTAATTTATAACAGTCACGGAAGATGGGTTTTTAATTTGCAATACTTTATTCAAGACTAGTCATGAAACATTTTAATTGATTGAAATAGATTATTATATTTTTATTTTATCTTTTTTAATGTTTTGGAATTCATAGGCACTCGTAATATGGAATAATAATACAAAACAAGTTCATTATGCAGAAAAAAACCAATCCAAATCCAAGCATTTACCATTAACTCATCGAATGAGTCATCCTCATGGTATATAACTAGAATCACTATAATATAATTTATATCTCTTTAATTTCACTAATAATATTTTTTAATAATTCTGGATGTTTAACCACATTTAAAACAAACTTCCCACCATGAATTCTTGTAAACATGTTTGGAAAACCAATAAAGAAAATGCTTCCAAAAAATTAAAATTGAATCTATTAAAACCATCAAAAAGTCCATTAATGAACCTTATAAGGTTATACCACATCAGTTAAATTTTTATGAGGTTCTGGAATCATTAATGAATAAAAAAAATTATTATTTAGGTCATTAAGATCAATGAGGAACACCTTCGAGCCTAATGTAAGGGATCCTCTCTCTCAATTATGTTCAATAATTTTCCCAATGTTGTTCCTTTTTATTTTAAATTCCTAATGATTTTTTATGTCTTCCCCCATCCCCCATACATCGCTTATGATATATAAATAATAGGATACCCCTTTACCTTTAATTTATCCCTCACAAGAACCATTGATACCATGCTGAAATGTTTGTAAAGGGTTTTCTCATATCACCTTCATTTGGATGAGATTTCCAATGTTCACTACTTATTTCCTGAATGTGGTATATGTGTACTACCATTTGTCTTATAATATAATGATTCTATTTTTTTTCATTGTATTCAATGAATCATTTGATTGTTATTATGTTTTGTTCATTTAATTCGACTGATTACATTGTGGTAAGGGACTTTGTCTAAATTTTCTATTCCATTGTGTCATACATTGTATTGTGCACCTGATATTTCTTATGTGGTGTACCTACTACCAATTTTAGTTTATATTAAATTTCAAATAATAATTTTATTAAATATCCATATTCTCATATAATGGATTTGATTATTATTTATGCTAAATACCATTTTACATATAATATTTATTTTGAATGTTGTTTTAACTGTGGATGTATTGATGAATTTGTATCCTCTATTCTATATAGATAATATAAATTCATATATTTTATTTATTGAATATATGTATATATAATTATATGGGCATTAAGTGATTGGAGGGGCCCTCTATAGCCTCTCAATGCATCGATAGGTTTCAAGAGACAATCATTTTGGTGACAAACAATTCAAGATTGTTTCAAAAAATCAGATGTGTTTCTACCCACAGATGTAAACCATTTAATGTTACTATGGTTTCATGTTCCAGATAAATGATTCCCAATTAATAAGAATTATTTTTATTCATATCAATTATTACTATCAATGAGGTTTTCACTATGATAAAATCTATGGATGCTAGTTTATTCTTAGTTTATTATTGGCATGTGTTTTTCATTTATTCACCATGCGATCTTGAATATGCCAAATTGTTTATGATTCAGTTAATATTGATTCATGATTCCACTATTTTAATCACTTTCTAAGCATTTGATCACACCCCATTCATTTGATAACCTTCTACATGTTATGAAGAGGATATCACTTATTGAGTTTCTGTGGATGATTTTTTTGGTCTTTGTTATGTGTTGTGTTTTGTTTCCTTTCCAATGTAATTTGAGTTACATCTATGTATCTAGTTTCCTCAAGACTACTAAACTGATCTTTCCATCATGATTTTATTCCATCTAACCAATCAAATTTACTTCGTAATGTAATGACTCTAGTCTATATAGTTCAGGGTGTTACAGTTGGTATCAAAGGATGTTTAGTAGGAACCCTAGAAACTAGATTAGAAAATATAGATTCGGGTACAAATATCTAAGGTAGTATTTGAGGACAAACATACAATAACGTCCTGGTATTTTGGAAAGTAATAGATTATGTGGATCATTCTTAAAAATTCATCCCTATCTGGATACAAACAAGTAGAGGTTGCTTTGGAACATATGTATCTATGAGTGAAAACTATGACAAAGAGTTTTGGGGATTGATCTAGGGTATCTTTTTACACAAAAATGGTCCTTTCTGCACTCTTGGTATTGGTACTCCTTAGGGATGTGCTTAGGATAATTCACACTCTCTTTACAATCCTCTTTGATGTATTTTAATGTAAAATTTTCCTTAGAGAAACCATGTTTATGAGATTTCCTATGCATTGAATTGAAATATATGTTACGTGGTTTTCTATCTTAGATTCATAAACTAATCTATTTTATCACATTTTTTAGAAATAGAACCCAATTGATGAGAGGGAATCAATACTCATGGAAAATGTAGGGAAAACCCCCCTGACAAAGTCAACACAATCAATGTAAGAGAAGATTAGATTATGAACATTTTGGGAAAAAATACTCAGGTCATGATGAATAATCTTGATACACCTGTGTTGATTCGTTTTAGATGACTGAAGCCCCCATATTTAGTGGGACTACAAATTTGATGGTGGCTGAGCAGTGTATTAGGTCCCTTGATAATATATTTATGGCATTAAGAAGCAATGAAAATGAAAAGGTAGTACTGGTAGTATATTGCCTCAAGGGTGACACTAATAAATGGTGGTCCCTGATACAGAATACCACTGATGAAGAATAAATAGATAATATATAATGGAGGACTCCTAATGAAATATTCTTTAAAAAATATTTCCCACAAGAGAAACGAACCAAAATGAAGAGGAAATTATTTAGCATAATGAAAATAGAATTAGGAAGTGTTGTAGAGTATGAGGCTATCTTCACGAGACCATCCAGGTATGCAATAGATTATGTATGAGAATCGGAAGACAATATTGATCATTTATTAGAAGGTCTTAAGCTATTTATTCATATGGAGCTGTCTTCTCAAACATTTTCCTCATATGAGGAAATTGTATCAACTTCCATCAAAACAGAGATGGAATTTTCTAGATCAAATTTGTTCTAGAAAAACCCAGATAAGATGTGGTTCTCTTATAATCATGGAAAAGGTGATGCACCATAGAAGAACAAGGGAATGAAGAAATTCCCATTATGAATGAACTATGGAAAGGAACATCTTTGGAAATGCATGAAAGGCATGGCGGTCTTCTATATGTGTGGAGAAAAGGGTAATAAACTAAATTAATGAAAGGGGAAGAAACAATTCAATGATGTTTAATGCTACAATTGTAGAGATATGGGACTCTATTCAAATTAGTGTTCTATGCTCCAAGGGAACATGCCAAAGAAAAGTCCAAGAGAGTAATGGAAAGCCTATGTTATTATAACATCATAGTTTGAGGTTCCTAATGATGTGGTGGCATGTACTTTAGTTGTTTTTTTCAAACATAGCAAACACATTATGTGATATTGGATCATCACATTCATTTAAATCATCCCAGTTTTCTAGGAAAATTAGACATGTCCAATTTGATTTAATAAAGGAGTTCTCAGTAAAAACTATAATGTGATGTATCTTTGCAAGAAAGGCATGTCAACTAGTCCCCCTCATGACACATAAACATGACTTAGTTTCTATCCTTATAATAAAACCAATGATTTAATTTTATATAATTATCATTATGAATTGGATTTCAAATTATGATACCATGATCTATTGTAATAAGAAGAAAGTTACAATTTTTTAGAATGGCGTAGAATCCCTTTTCATTAGATCAGAAACCTCACAACTTGATTCTTATCTAGATCCACCACCAGTTGTTCAACTAATTGCAATACATAGAGAGGAAGATAAACCTATATCTATGGGTTTGGAATGAAATAATCAAATTGAAGATGTGCATATAGTGAATGAATACATTGATGTATTTCCAGAGGATTTACCTAGACATCCTCCAGAACGGGAAGTTGAGTTCTCTATTGATTTAATGCCTGGTGAAAGACCTATATCAATGATTCCATAGAGAATTTACACTATGGAATTAGTGTATTTAAAGAATCATCATGATCAATTGAGTAAAAGGGATTTATTAAACCTAGTGATTCTCCATGGTGATCCCCTATCCTCTCTGTCAAGAAGAATGTTGGATCAATGAGGTTATACATTGATTATAGGGAAATCACAGCTATTCCAATAATGAATAAGTATCCTCTACCACATATTGATGATTTATTTTTCCAACTTCATTGACTTAAATCATTTTCGATGATTTCCCATTTATCTAGATATCATCAGTTATGCATGAGGACTGAAGATATTCCTAAGACAATATTTTGGACAAGGTATGGGCATTACGATTTTAATGGGATGCCTTTTGACTGACTAATGCACCCTCTTTTTTCATGTATTTAATTAATAGAGTTTCCAAGGAATATCATGATAATTTTTTGGGATATTCATTAATGATATCCTGGTATACTCAAAAATATAATAAGACCATGAGAATCACTTGAAAATTATTCTGAAAAATCTTAGAAGAAATGAATTATATGGGATGTTTAGCAAGTGTGAATTATGGTTTTAATCAGTTTCTTTTCATGGACATATTGTCTCTAAATACATAATATTATTTTATCCTACAATGACAAAGGCAGTCCAAGAATGGCCCATGCCATCAAACATAACTGAGGTATGCAATTTTGTTGGCTTTACAGGTTATTATCGGTGTTTTGTTCAGAATTTCACCGGATTGGCTATCTCGTTTACAAATATTACCCGTTAAGGGGTTAAGTTTGTATGGGTGAATGAATGAACAAAATTAATTGATGAATTGAAAACAATAATTTCAATTTCTCCAATTTTGAATCCTCAATTTAGAAAATAAGGATTTTTGATCAACAGTGTTGCATCAATGAATGGACAGGGTTGCGTCCTATTGAGAAATGATAAAGTTAAAGATTCTAAATCAAGAAGGATGAAGAATCATGAGACAAATTTTCCAAATAATGATAATGAGTTAGAATCTGTCATATTTTCCTTGAAAATACTGATACATTATCTCTATAGAGAAATATGTGGGATTTATAATGACCACAATAGTTTGTAATACATTTTCACAAAAAAAGAACTCAATATGATGCAAAGGAGATGTTTTATGTTACTCAATATTTATGATTGATCAATACACTACCAAATAGTAATGGAAAATAAGGTGTTAGATGCATTAATCATGAATGATCATGAACTCCAAACCCAAATGAGGTCTGAATGTGATCTTATATTCATGGATCTATGAAAGATGGATATGGGAATTGTTAAAAAAGTGGAAAAATCATGTCTCTTACAAATGATTTCTAAAACATCTTTATTAGAGAAGAAAAAAATCTCTCAATATGTTGATGAGAATCTACACAAGAAAATTAATGCTGTCAAGTATTGGAGATTGGAAAAGATCGGGTATATAAAAGGATTTCTGAAATTTGGGAAGAGGATATGTGTTCCATCAATACATGTGATAAAAAGGGAACTATTAGGTGATTCACATAGATCTAATTTCTCTATACACTTGGGTATCACAAAGATGTATAGTGATTGGAAGGAATATTTTTGGTGGGATAATATGAAGCAGAAAATTATTGACTATGTGTCATGGTGTCTAGATTGTCAACAAGTAAAGGAAGAGAAACAATATACTGAATGATTGATGCAACTTCTACCTATTACTATGTGGAAGTAGGATAACATTTAAATTTATTTTTTCATCGGACTACTGAGGACACCTATAACGAATGCAACAATATGGGTAATTGTTGATCATCTCCCAAAATCAGTACATTTTCTTCCTATAAGAGTGGATTTACCACATGGGCGCCTATGATGTCAATATATTAATGAAGTTGTAAGAATTAATGGTGAACCTCAATCTAATTTGTTCGATCAAGATCCATGGTTTACTTCAAAATTTGGGATAAGGCTACAAAAGTCTTTGAATACTGTGATTCGTATGAGTACTGTTTATTGCCCCCAAACCAACAGAATATCAGAAAGTACTATAAAAACTCTAGAAGACTTCATAAGATCATGATCTCTTGAATTTCAAGGTATTTGGGATCTATACATTCCATTTGTTAATTTTCATATAATAATAGATTCCATTATAGTATTCAAATGGATCCATATGAAGCATTATATGGAAAGAGATGTTGAATTCCATCTTGACGATACAAAGTTGGTGAGAGGAAAGTTATAGGCCCATAAATTATTAAAGAGACCATGAAAAATGTGATGACAATCCATTCGCATATTAAAGAATCCCAATGTAGGAAGAAGAGTTATGCTAACAACCGGAGAAATGATTTGGAATTAAAAGTGGGAGATCGTGTCTTTCTGAATGTATCTCCCCGGAAGGGTGTCATAAGGTTTTGTAAGAATGGAAAACTGAGCCCCATGTACATCAGACCATTTGAAATCTGGGAATGAAACGGATTTTTAGCTTACCATTTAGAAATGACTCCATGTCTCTCCAATGTTAATGACGTGTTACATGTGTCGTTGTTGAAGAAATACATGCCATACCCAATTCATGTACTCGCCTATTATGAAATAGAACTGGAACCTGGTTTTTTATACTGTGAAGTGCCTATCGGGATCATTGACAATGGGTAGAAGGTATTAATAAATAAGAAAAAAAGTATAGTAAAGGTTCTTGGTAAAATCCTGAATATGGAGGAAGAAACATGGGAACATGAGGATGTTATGAAGAAGAACCGATCAAATCATTTTTGTTGGCTTTATAATTTTTAAATTTCGAGGGTGAAATTTCTGAAAGAGGAATCAATGTAGAACCCCAAACAATTTTTGTTATATTTCACAAAAGAACATCATAGAAATAGCCTATATTTCATAAATCCATAGCTTTCTTTGAATCAACACTTGTTAATTTATGAGATAGTCATAGCCTAGACATTGAACATAAATTCTCCACTTGTGTGTTTGGAATATTGAATATCTGACATACACGGCTGTGCTCAGGATGATATTTTGAGTCTTATAAAATTAATGTAATTTTTGTTGTTTTTAACACACCCTTATGAATAACAACTGACCTTTATTAATAGTAATATGACTCTTATGAATGGTATCCAGACCATTGAATGTATAAATAAATCAAGTCACCTTAAAAATGAAGATGAATATTTTAAGTGTTTATGTTTTTTTATTAAATAATTATTTTATTTAATATTTATTTAATAATATTTAGAAAATTATTTTTGAAAAATGAACTTCATATTTTGGATTCTATACATTGAGGAAAGTTTATATTGAATTTGTGGAATTTTTATGAAATACAATAATTTTTTATGAATATTGAAATACCCTTATTTACAAAATAAGCTAAATAAACTAATTATAAAGTCATGAATGATGTTATACAGATGAAAGCCCATTTTATTTGGATTCATATGATAAAATTATTATTCATGGTCATGTAATACCCACAATTACTTGTATTGTGATGAACTAATAAATTAATGAATATAATATAGAGAAATCCCCTATCCCCTCCACTATATAAACCACCCTCACCCCCTCTTCTTCCCACACCACTCAAGCTTAATGATTTTAATAAATTCCTCATATATCTCCCTAACCTCCTCCCCCACATGAAATACCTTCTGGTCTCACCAAAATGACAAATACAATGGCCTTAAAGAGTTTCTCAAAGAGGAGTACTGAAGAGGTGAACCTCTCTTCCATTTTCTTTCAATTATTTTTTACATGTTCCATTATTTTTTTCTCTTTTCTCATTTAACCTCATAAAAATTACATGATAATTAATGTACCAAACACGTACTATATTTTCATTATGATAATGGAATATTTCATCATAATCTCTTTTTTCCATTCCTTTTATACTAAAAATGCACGCACCATCCGAGATGTGTTAATTTATCTCACTCAAGGAAGACAGGTTTTCAATGTTAATTACGATATTCAAGACTGGTCATGAAACATTTTCAATGGATCCACCAGATCATCATATATGTATTTTATCTTAATTAATGTTCTGGAATCCTTACAAAATCATTATATGGAATAATAATAAAATAAATGTTTATTTTTCACAAAACCACCAAGACAAATCCTAGTGTTTATCATTAACTCATGTAATGAGTCTTCATCATGGCATATAACCAGAATCATTATAAGATAATTTATATCTCATTAATGTCACTAATAATATATATTAATAATTGTAATCCCCCCACCCCAGTTACCCAGAGTCGCTGCATTATTACATAACATTGGCATGATCACAAGAAATATCAAATCTCAAATGACCGATTTGTTTAGTATCCTTGGAATCACCAGATAAATTCATAAAGTATACATTAAATAATAATGTGAAAAAAAAATCATGTCTCCATACTCATATCCCCTTATAATATCCCTTCAGTTAATTCATAAAAATTTTCTTCACATCCTGGGAAAAATAAAACATTAAAAGGGGTGAGCTCAGATGCTCAGTAAGGATAACAATATAGCGGAAACATTCATAAATAAGAATAAACATTTACAGCAATGTATAACTAAAAAAAATACTTCTAAACATGAACTTAAACATAATATAGAAACGATAAAATGAAATAATTCCATTTACTTATTCACATGGATGTTCTACTAGTCGAATAATCACATGCAATATCAATAACCACTTTCATAATGATGGAATGCATAATGTCAGACTATCATAACCACATAGTCAAGGCCTTGTGACAAGACTACAAATAAGATTTTTCCAAGTCCTTGTGCCTAGACAATAGTTTTTATCATTAGGCATATCGATGCATCAAGGAGCTATAGCAGGCTCCACCCATCACTTATTAAGTCCAATTTATTCCTCATATGAAAAGTTTTAAACATAACATAAACATCCGTATTTAAACTAGCTTATGAAATGTCAATACTTTATCCAGAAAACATGAATGGTATAAAAATAACACATCCACAGTCACACATATCACAAAACCTTCAATACCATATGGATGTTTTGTATCATAATAAATCAACTTCAAATAATCATAAAATCCATCAAAGGATGTTGACATAGATGAAATCAAAAATATTTTAGAGAAATATCACTTTTTTTCGAAATCATATAAAAGACACATAATTATAAAATAAAACATTTACAATTAAAGTACTATTATAAGCTTATAATGGAAGCTTCAAAGATTTTATAATGGTAGAAAAATACCCACAGCCGCCATATAAGTTAAAAAACACATTCTTACCTTAATTTTGTCGAAAAGGTTAAAAAGGACCTTATTTGGAAAATGAATCAAATATTCCTTTATAAAAATTTGATAAAAAGTTAAAAAAAGTGTATAAATGACTTTAACCCAGATTCTATAAAATATTATGAATTATTTTAAATACATTTCTATGAAACATGGATGTGGAAGATAAAGACGTCCCAGTAGATAATTACCTATAAACAACCTCGGATAATGAAGAGATTGTGAAATAAACTTTTACCTTGTATATTTCCTAGGTTGAGGGTAGTTTATCCTCATGTATAATGGTGAAATAATTTTTATTAAATTATACAAAATTATATACATTAATATGATATCATATATGATATTTTAACATTGATTTGTTTATAATATCTTAGTATTATCATCATTTCAAGTGTTAATGGATTCATTTTTCGTTATATTATTTGTTATGTGAGCCATATTTTTTATGGATGGGATGTATATTATTCATATACAGAATGATATCATGTCTCTAAAAATTATTTTTAATCATCATATAAAATTTAGTCTTGAATGGATATGATGTGAAATGAATCTAATCACGTTCGTGGAGATGGTAATCTGTACGTATGAACGAGTGACAATATCATTCATTTGATATTAAAATAATAATTAATTGGATGGTATATCATATATAAAAAATCATTATAATGTTATATTTATTATTTACATGAATTATATTCCATTATTATACCCTTCCAAATAATAATGTATTGAATAACAATTACACCACGACGTGGAGATGGTAGGTCATATGTATGCATGTATGGTGACATGTCATTCAAAGGATGGATAGAATACTGAATATGGTTGTACCATATTTATAATAACATCACAGTATATAGAAGATATTTTATTTATTATATAGAATGTAAATAACATGAAAAAAGAAGTTGAAGAAGAAAGGAACTTGAAAGAGGGTGGTGAAAACATTACCTCTTCTTCGGGTTCTTCCTTTTGATTTGATCAAAATATTTTCGTAAGTTGAATTTATGACTAAAGGATGGCCTCTAAGATTAAGGTAGGATACTTGAGAGTGTATTTGGGCAGAGTTTGGCCTAACCAAATGGATTTGAAGGTATGAATAATTGGTTTGAAGTGGTGTTCTTTTATAAGGGGGAGGAGAGGATCTTTATGAAAAACATAAAGTATTAATTTATAATAAATCCATATTCGGTTTATAATGGCTCAAAATGGATTATTCAAAGTCTAAGGTGGGTATGGGTCTAAATACGTTCATTGAATAGATTTTAGATATGTTTGGGTCACTATATTAACCTTATCATTTATATTTAACTCTTAGTGAAATTGCTTCACATTTATCATGTCACTTTGTATTTTTATATTATATGGATAATAAACATACTATATACTTCCACGATACCCCAAGTGGTCCATGAATCATAGATTTTTAGGAAAAGAATATGAATTAATAATATAATATATGTTTTAAAATCTCTTTTATGTCAATTTTGACACTATTTAATAAATGATTTTTGTTAAAGTTATAACAGCTTTATTAATTCGAACCATATTCATTTATAAAATACTAACATGTCATATTAAGAAATAAAATTCGTGGATGGTATCAAAACATTAAAATTATATTTATTTTAACATTTATAATTCTAATTATTTGATTCTTTCATTAATAAGGAAAATATTACTTCATTATTGTGTCATAAATAAATTTAATTATTAAATGTCTAAAAATTATAAATAAAATATAATTATGCAGGAAAACATTTTGTATTTCTAATGAGTATTTATAGTCAAAAATATATCATATATAACCCTATGTAAAAATTTATTTTCAAAATGATATATGCTTATGTCATTTTTGTATATACTTTAACATAATTAATATAATGTGTCATTATCACTTACAAGTGTATCCATGGTGTCCCAAAATAGACCCAAAGATTCCCATGGCCGAAAATGTATCATCCAATATGTTTAGTATATTTTTTAGTATAATTTTTTAATATTAAAATATTATTTTTTTACCCTTATTTACCGGATTTACCCTTTAACCATAGTAAATATAATATTTACCGAAGTAATTTTTCAAAATGTCTAAAAATAAAATATACTTATTTACACAATTTGGACCTACTATTTCTAAATAAGGAATCCATTTTTCTAAATTCAAAACACAGAAGTGGGAAAAATTAATTTAAAATTAATTGATGTTGTTAAAACAAAAAGCGCGTTTTTAAGAGATAGTAACTATCAAAAGATTGACACTTTCTTATGTCTAGTTTAAATGTGAAATAATGTCCAATGACCAACACTGTATTAAATGGTAAAAATATATTCTTAATATACATTAAAATTACTCAAATTCATAATTTATCACTATTGATTATTTCGATTATAAAAGTTGTTTTTATTTAAAATTTAGTAATTTTCACTATTCATCAAAATATGAAAGTTATCAGAAATGTACCAAAAATTCACCCTTAGCTAAATTAGATATTTTGAATCCAAAAATGAAGTCCATTTTGAAAGATAAAATGTATAAAATTTCAAAAATTTGGTATTATATTAATAATGGCTATTTTGATTGGTTGTGGTGTGTGTTAGAACTCGAAGTTGCGTACAACACATGCTAATGTATTATTCAAATAAGCGTACCGCTGAAGCTTGGAGTGTTACATTCTCCCCTACTTCAAATAATTTCATCCTCGAAATTTCTAGAATACTACTACATGAAAATACATAGGTGGTTTATCATCATAAGTTCCTCAGGTTCCCACGTTGCCTCTTCCATCTTATGGTTTCTCCATACAACATTTACCAGACGAGTCATCTGGTTTCTTAACACTTATTCTATCATATCAAGAATCTTGAAAAGCTCTTCATAATAAGACAGATTGTGTTCCAGTTCTAATTCCTCATAGGTGAGTACATGTGTTGGGTCAGGCATGTATTTTCTCAATAGTGACACATGGAACACATCTTGAACTTTGGAGATACTTGGCGGCATTGCCAAACGGTAATCTACAACCCAAATTCGTTCTAGAATTTAGAACTGTCCTATATAACTAGGAATAAATTTACCCTTCTTACCGAAACATATAACTCCCTTACATTGAGATACCTTCATTAAAACATGATCTCCTACCTGAAATTCCATATCCTTCCTTCGGTTATCAGCATAACACTTCTGCCTACTTTGAGCTGCTTTGATGTGGTTTTGGATTACCTTCACCTTTTCTATCGTTTCCTCCACTAGTATTGGGCCTATGAGTTTTCTTTCACCAACATCATCCCAACAGGTTGGTGTGAGACATCTCTTTCAGTATAACACTTCATATGGTTTCATCTAAATACTTTAATAGAATCTTTTGTTATAGGAAAATTACACCAGAGGTAAATATTGATCCCACATACCCTGAATGTCAAGTGATCAAGATCTAAACATGTCTTATAAGGTTTGAATAGTCAATTCCGATTGTCCATCTATTTGAGGGTGGCAAGCAATGCTCAAACGAAGTTATGTATCTTGGTCTTTCGGAAGACTTTTCCATAATCTTGGAGTAAAATAGGGATCATGATCAGAAACAATCGATAGTGGTACTCCATGAAGTCCCACAACTTCATTAATATATATTCATGCTATATGTTCAAGTGGTAGATCCTCTATTATAGAAATAAAATGATCTGACTTGGTAAGACGATCAACAATAACCCATATTGCATCGTTCCTTCTAGGAGTCTTTGGTAGCCCCATGACAAAGTCTATCGTAATATTATCCCATTTTGACTCTGGTATGGGATGAGATTTCATGACTCCTCCAGGTTGTTGCCTTCCATCTTTTAGTTGTTGACAAACCATAAATCGTGACACAAAATCAAAAATATCCCACTTCATGTTGTCCCACCAAAAATGTTCCTTCAAATCTCTATACATTTTGGTGCTCCCAGTGTGTATTGAAAAATTAGACCTATGATCATCATTTAACAATTCTCTTTAAAGATCAGGTATATTAGGAAGACAATGTCTCTTCCCAAATTTCAAAATTCCATCTTCATACACGTAGTCTCTCAATCTCCCATCATTCATAGCTTTAATCTTCTTTTGAAACTCTTCATCACTGGTGTGAGAACACTTTATCCATTCTAATCAAGATGGTTTGGCAACCATTTGAAAAAGTATCGATGTTTCACCTTCCATGGTAATTCCCATATCCAACTTCACTAGATCCATGAAAATAGGATCCCTTATAATTCTCATAATGTTCAAAACTCCATGGTATTTTTTTCTCAAAGAATCTGCCAACTTATTTTCCTTCCCCGGGTGGTAGTGTATTGTGCAATCATAATCCTTGAGTAGTTCAAGACATCTCCTTTCCCTCTTGTTGAGTTCTTTTTGTGAGAAAATGTACTTCAAACTCTTGTGATCAGTATAAATCTCACATTTTTCACCATAGAGATAATGTCTCCATGTCATCAAAGAAAAACTTATAGCAGCTAACTGAATATCATGAGTAGGATCGTTTTTCTCATGAATTTTCAGTTTTTATGATGAATAGGCAATAACCCTATCATTCTGTGTAAGGACACAACTAAGTCCTTTCATTGAAGAATCACGATAAGTAAAAAACCCATAATTACCCAATAGTAGAGTCAATATAGGAGCATTTAAAAATCTTCTCTTATTTTCTATGAACATTCTTCACACTCTTTTTTCCAAACTAATTTAACCCCTTTATGAGTGAGCTTTGTTAATGGGTTAGCCAAACGGGCTATGTTCGGAATGAAACGCCGATAATAACCTAATAAACCAATAAAACTGTGTACCTCGGTTATACTCATTGGTGATAGCCATTCTTGGATTGATCTGGTCTTAGAAGGATCTACAGAGATTCCATCCTTAGAGACAATATGGTCAAGAAAATAGATCTCCTAAAGCTAGAATTCACACTTGTTAAACTTCTCATATAATTCATGTATTCTAAGAGTCTTCAAGATATTGCACAGGTTATTTTCATGATCTTTGTAGCTTTTGAAGTATACCAAGATTTCATCAATAAATACCACCACAAAAGCATCGAGATATTCCTTGAAAACTCTATTCATTAGATCCATGAATATATAGGGTTGATTAGTCAATCCAAAAGGCATTACTGTAAACTCATAATGCTCGTACCTGGTTTGAAATGTTGTCTTAAGAATGTCTTCCTTCGTCACACACATGTAATCGTATCCAGATCGAAGGTCAATCATTGAATAGTATTGAGCTCCATTCAGTTTTTCGAATAAATCATCAATGAGAGGTAGGAGATACTTGTTATTTATTGTTATAACATTGATCTCCCGGTTTTCGACATATAACCTCATAGATCCATCATTATTTTTAACAAAAAGGACACGGGCTACCCATGGAGAAACACTAGGGTGAATAAATAACTTATTACTCAATTCCTCTAGTAGTATCTTTAGTTCAAATAATTACCCAGTGGCCATTCTATAAGGGGTCATCGATATAGGCCTTGTACTAGGAATTAAATCAATGGAAAACTCAATTACTCATTTTGGAGGATGTCCAGGTAAATATTATGGAAACACATCAACATATTCTCTCACAATAGGAACATCCTCTATTTAAACATTCCTTTACTCACCCATTATAATTTTATTATCTTACTCCCCAATAATTGAATTTAGTTGAGCTATTGGTGGTGGATCTAGGAAAAAATTAGGTGGTGAAGATTCTACTCTAAAGATAAGGTGTTCCTTATCATCATAATCACAAATAATAACCTCATTTTTCATACAATAAATTTTTGCATCATGGTCCAAAATACAATCCATACCAAGGATGATATCAAATTTAATCATAGGTATGATGATGAGATCCACAGATAAAGAACATTTATGTGCTCTAATAGGGACTGATTCACAAAACGTTGTTGTAAGGATACTTCCCTTAGGAGTTTTGACTGACAACTCCCTTGTTAAATCAAATTGGAAATATCTAATTTTCATAAAAAAATGGGATGATATGATACAATGTGATGATCCAGAATCAAATAAAGCATTGGATAAACTTGAGGAAACCATTAAATTACATGCAACCATGCCTTTCGAAGCATCAACCTTAGCAGTAGTTATAGCATACGCTTGGCCTTGATCCCTTGGACTTTTCTGAGATACATTCCCCTGAGGCGTAGGACATTCATTTGCATAATTCTATATTTCTCTACAATTATAGCATTCCAGTTTGACAAAAGATTTCTTTCCCTTGCAATAATGATCTTGGTGGCCTTTTTCACCACACCTATAACAGACTCTCATTCCCTTCAAAAAGTACCAGGGTGTTTATTCCCACATTTACTGTAGTATGGAAAATAAACTTTTCCCTTCTTTCCTTTATTTCCATCTCTAGAGTGGTAAGAAGATCTCTTCTTCTCTTTTTTTCTTTAAAGTCATAAGACTTAGAGAATTCTTTTTCTTTCTTTATTGCACATGAGACAATATCTTCGTATGATGAGAAGGATTGTGAGAACAATGCTCGATGGAGAAACAGTTTTAACCCACTAAATAAATGACCAATCATAATTCTTGAGTTATATATATAATCTTTATCATAACTTTCTATCCATGTAAATTTATCTTCATACTTTGTGACTTTCTCATCCTCCTTTTGTCTCAGACTCAAAAATTTCCTTTCCATATCTGCTCGATGGTCAGGAGGAAAGTATTTTCCTAAAAACATCTTTTTGAACTCCCTCCATTCCATATTTGATACTTAATCATATTCCTTCCTGTTTTGAATCAATGACTACTATTGATCAGTATCTCCAGTGAGGCAGTAAACTGCCATTATAACTTTTTCACTTTCAGTACTCCCCAAGGCATGGAATATTTTCTCTAAAAAATTTATCCATTACTCACCTACTAAGGGATTTGTACTCCCATTGAATGTTGGTGGTTGTTTCCTCATGAAGTGATCTGACATTGATCCTCCATGCTGTGGATCAAGTTTCTTTATACAAGTAATGTTATTATTCATAACATGATTGAGTTTTCCCATTATGGTGATTAGCTGATCAGCACCAGTTTCATCACCAGCTCCACTATAATTATCTTGAACAGGAGGGAAATCCCTACATGGAGTGTGTGTATTAATACGGTTTCCATTTCTTCCACTAGGAACCATTTCTAAACAATGGAATACAATATATTAGTTTATGAATCACAACACATAAATCCAAACATGAAAAACACTTTACATAAATTTAATAGTTTATTTATATAATCCATAATAATAAAAATGTTTTCTTTGAGGAAGTATATACTCATAAACCCTTCATAATAGTTTTTAAATAAAACTAGAATTATCATAATCATATCCCCCTGGAGTGTCGTAACCAAGAGTGCAGCATGGCCGGTTTTCATGCACCAGTTCCAGTGTGAGTCTAGCTCAAATAGGTGTTTTCGGGTTTTACCCCTAGGTACATCTGTGCCAAAGCCGCCTCTACTTGCTCGTATCCAGATGGGGATGTATTGATCTAAAAACTCATAGAATCTCTACAATACAAAAATTCTAGGAAGTTCTTCTATACTAATCCTCAATGTCCATCTTAGGTCTATGTGCTCTTATCAGAGTTTATCTAAATATGGCTTCCAAGGTTTGTACTAACCTTCCTCTGATACCAACTATAACACCCCGACCCCAGTTACTTAGAGTCAGTTCATTATTACATAACATTCACATGATTACTAGAAATGTAAAATCTAAAAAGACTTATTAGTTTAGTATCCTTTGAATCACTAGATACATTTATATAGTTTACATTACATCATAAAGTGAAAACTACTACAAAATCTTGTCGCCACACTCATAACCCCTTTTATTACCCCTAAAGGTCATTCATAAAATACTTTTCACATATTGGGAAAAATAAAACATTGAAAGGGGTGAGCTCAGATTCTCAGTATGGATATCAATATAGAGAAAACATTAAAAAAAATAAGCATAAACATTTAAGGCAATGTATAACTAAAACAAAAGCCTTCTAAACATGAACTTCTGCATAATATGGAAAAGATAAAATGAAATAATTCCATTTACTTATTCACATGGATATTCTACTAGTCGAATAATCACATGCAATATCAATATCCACTTTCATAATGATGGAATACATAATGCCAGACTATCATAACCACATATTCAAGGCCTTGTGCCAAGTCTCCAAATAATATTTTGTCAAGGCCTTTTGCCGAGACTCTAGTTTGTCTCATGAGACCAACCGAGCCATCAAGGAGCTATATCAGGCACCCCCCGTCACATATTAGGTCTAATGCATTCCTCATATGAACAGTTTTAAACATATCATAAGCATTCGTATTAAAAATAGCATACAAAATGTCAATACTTTATCCATAAACCATGAATGGTATAAAAATAACACAACCACAGTCACACATATCACAAAACCATCAATACAATAGGGAATTTTTGTATCATAATAAATCAACCTCAAATAAGCTTAAAATCCATCAAAGATGTTGACATAGATGAAATCAAAACTATTTGAGAGAAATTTATCCTTTTTTTTGAAATAATTTGAAAGTCACGTAATTATAAAGTAAAACATTAACTTTGATAAAATTCTTATAAGATTGTAAAGAAAGCTTCAATGATTTTATATCTTCAGAAAAATAGATGCATCCGCCATATAATTAAAAAATGACATTCTTACCTTAATTTTGTCGAAATGGTTAAAAAAGACCTTATTTGGAAAACGACATAAAGATTATTTTATAAAAATCTTATAAAAATTCAAAAAAGGGTATTAATTACTTTAAACCATAGTCTATAAAATAGTAAGAATTATTTGAAATACATTTTTAAGAAACATGGATGTGGATGATAAAGATGTCCCAGTAGATAATTACATATAAAAAACCTCGGATAATGAAGAGATTGTAAAATAAACCCTTACCTTGTACATTTCTTTAGTTGAGGGTAGGTTAACCTCCAGTATAATGGTGAAATAATTTTTATTAAATTATACATGAATCATATACATTAATATGATATCATATATGATCTTTTAAAATTGATTTGTTAATAATATCTTAGTATTATCATCGTTTCAGGTGTTAACAGATTCGTTTTTCTTTATATTCTTTGTTTTGTGAGCCATATTTGTTATGGATGGGATGTATATTATTCCTATCTAGAATTATATCATGTCTCTAAAAATTATTTTTAATCATCAAATAAAATTTATGTAACGCCCCGACCAAAGTTATCCAGAATTGGTGCATTATTACATAACATTGGATTGATCCCAAAAGATGAAGTCTCGAAAGACCGATTAGTTTAGTAGCCTTGGAAACACTAGATATATTCATAAAGTTTACATTACATCAATATGTGAAAAACTAGAAAAACATATTTTCTTCATATCCCCTCATACTATCCCTTGGGGGTCATTTATAAAATACTTCTTCACACCCTGGGAAAAATAAAACATTGAAATGGGTGAGCTCAGATGCTCAGTAATGATAACAATATAGCGGAAACTTTCATAAATAAACATAAAAATTTATGGAAATGTATAACTAAAACAAAAGCCTTTTAAACTTGAACTTCAGCATAATATGGCAAGGATAAAATGAAATAATTCCATTTACTTATTCACAAGGATATTCGACTAGTCGAATAGTCACATGAAAATATAAATAACCACATTCGTAATGATGGAATGCATAATTCCGGACTATCATAACCACATAGCGAAGGCCTTATTCCGAGAATACAAATAAGATTTTGTCAAGGCCTCATTCCAAGACAGTAGTTTGTCTCATTAGACTTACCGATGCATCGAGGAGTTATAGCGGGCTCCACCCGTCACTTACTAATTCCAATGCATTCCTCATATGAAAATTATGAAACATAACATAAACACTCGTATTGAAACTAGCATACGAAATGTCTTTACATTATCCACAAACCATGAATGGTATAAAAAATAGCACATCCACAGTCAAACATAACTCATTCGATACAATATTGAAGATTTTATTGTATCATATTAACCTCAATCGAGAATAATGAAGGATATTGAGATAGATGAAAATAACCATCAAAACTATTTGAGGGAAGTATCACCCTTTTTCATGAAAACAATTAAAAGTATCACTATTTATCCAAGAAACATTTTAATTATATTTTTGAATCAAAGTGTCCCATAACACATTGAAACATTGAAAATGAATTTTAATTTTAAAACATTACCGTCCATATAAATAAATCCTTAAAACCTTTTTTAAAACATGAAAATTAATAAGAAAGATTTAGAATAATAAATCTTTAAAACATTTGAAAATAATATTTTATTTAAGGTTACTAACCATAAGAGAAACAATTAAATACAAATAATTGAGGTAATGAAAACTTTTTAATATCATGAGAATAAAGGGATTCATGATATACTATGTCAAAGTACATTATATACACCATATAAAGGTGATTTGGTGTATAACAACAATGTAGTCTCAATGGAATGTAAATTGAGATGAATTGTTTTTATAAATACCATATCCTTATGTTAAGGATAAATCAAAAAAATAATTATATGTGAAAAATATAAATACACTCAATATGATTGGGTATTCAGTGTAAATCAATCAGAGGATATTCACACATATTCTTGTAAAAATAACACCAATGAATTGGATATTTAACTCAACAAATAGAGATTGAGTTAAAATTACTCTTATCAAGTTCAAATTGATGACATGAGAATTTATCAATGGAGTGATTATGTATATCAAAGGTATATCCACAGAAAGGGGAGAGGAAATTATGACATAATCAATTTAATAGTGATTCCACACATAATCTTGGAGTAAAATAATCAATGATGTATGCTTAATTCCGAATGAGTGGAAATTGAAATTTCAAATTCCCTTATCGATTAGGTAACTTACGAAACATACATCCATGAAAGAAGGATCATAAAATGATGATTTAAATACCCATAAATTAAACTATATTACACAATTAATACAATCATGGGAAGTACACATACACCACATACAATAAATAAGTGGTGAATAATGGAATTCTCACGAAATTAAGAGTGAGATAAGAAACCCCTTACTTTGTACTTTTTCCTTGGTCGATGGTAGGTTAACCTATTGTATAATGGCGAAATAATTTTTATTTAATTATACAAGAATCATTTACATTCATATGATATCATATATGATCTTTTAACATTGATTTATTAATAATATCTTAGTATTATCGTCATTTCAGGTGTTAACTTAATCGTTTTCCTTTAAATTCTTTGTTACGTAAGCCATGTTTGTTATGGATAGGTCCTATATTATTCATATACAGAATGATATCAATTAATTAAAAATTATTTTTCATCTTTAAATTATAATTAGAATCAAATTGATATGATGGGGAATGAATCTCATCACGTTCTTGGAGACGGTAGTCCATACGTACGCTCGAGCAACAATATCATTATTTTTATATTAAAATAATATATAATTGGATGGTATATCATATATACAGAATCATTATCATGTTATATTTATTATTTAAAGGAATTATACATCATTATTATACCATATAAATAATAATATATTGAATTACAATTACACCACAACGTGGAGACCGTAGGCCGTACGTACTCACGTAGGGCGACATGTCATTCAAGGTATGGATAGAATAATGAATTTGTTTGTTCCATATTTATAATAACATCACATTATTTAGAATAAACTGTTGTTATTATTTTAGAATAGAAATAACAAATAAAGAAGAAGTTGAAGAAAAAAGGAACATGAAAGAGGGTGGTGAAAACATTAACTCTCCATCGGGTTCTTCCTTTTGATTTGATCAAAAGGGCTTCTTAGGTTGGCTTTCTGATCAAACTAAGGCCTCAATGTTGAATTGAGGGAAGTTTTTGAGTATTTGGTCAGGGTTTGGCTGAGCCAAAATGCTTTTAATGTGTGAATTAGTGAGAAGTGGGAGTGCCCTTTTGTAAGAGGGGTGAGGGGAAACTTTGGAATAGCTAGAAATATTATTTTATAATAAATTAATATTCGGTTTATAAAGGCTCGAAAGTGGATTATTTAAAGGCTAAGATGGGGATAGGTCGAAAAAAACTCAACCAGTAGGTTTTAGACAGTTTTGTGTCACTATATTAACCTTATCTTTTATTTTTAACTCTTAGTTAATTAGTTTAACATTTACCATGTCCCTTTGGATTTTTATGTTGTATAGTTAATAAACATACTATATACATCAAAGAGACCCCCAAGTAGTCCATTAATGATACACCTATCATTATATAAGTCTCTTGGACTAACCTTAGATTTTTAGGAATAGAATATGAATTAATAATATAATATTTGTTTTGAAAACCCTTTTATGTCAATTTTGACACTATTGGGAATTTGATTTGTGTGAAAATCATAACAGAATCATTACTTCTATAAAAGATAATTAAATAAATCCTAACATGTCATATTATCCTGAAAAATTAGTTTAATTCATAAAAGTCTCAAATTATAATTAATTTGATATTTAAAATATGAATTATTTTAATATTTCATTAATTCAGTAATTACTCCATTACCATTGTGTCATACATAAATTAAATTATTTAATGTCTAAAAATTATTAATAAAATACCATTATGTAGGAAATATTTTTAAATTTCTAATGAATATTTTCAATTGAATTTATCTTATGTATAACCCTATATTAAAGTTTTTTTATTAATTAAACATTGATTTTAACTCTTTTAACACTTCTTTGAATTAAATAATAATAAATGCCCTAATTTAATCCAAGTGGACCTAAATGATAATATTTCATTCCTAAGGTTGTTTTTGGTCTAGATAGACTTTTCGTATAGAATTAGGACATGTGTTAGGTTAATATTAATATTATTTTTACCCTTAATTACCCTATTTAATTTTAACCATGGTAAATAAAAGTAAAAGTTACTATTCACAAAAATTATTTTTATCATATTGAACAACATTTTACCCCTTGATATTAACCGTGTCTCTCATATTTTCAAAATTCCACTCATTGAAGCAGTAAAAATATGTTTTATATAAATTTCCAAATTCTCCTAGGTGGTGGGTAAAAGACGGTGAAAAATTCAATAAAATTTTTATATATCTAAAATTATTATAAAATAACTTTAATGAATTACATTGAACATATATAGGTATTATCTATCTATTTTGAAAATAATGAAATTAAATAAAATATATAATTATTTAAATAAAAATTTGGTTTTAAACTATAACTCAGTATTTTTCAACATTCATTAAAAATTGAAAGTTTTCAGAAAAATACAAAAAATTCGGCCTAAGCTATATTTGATATTATGAATTAAAAAATTATGTCTATTTTACCAAATTCAAAACATATAAGTTGCATGAATTAATTTAAAAATTAATTCCCATTGTCAAAACAAATGGCGTGTTTTTAAGAAATAATAAAAAAAAACGATTAACACTTGTTTATGTCTGGTTTAAATGTGAAATTACGTCCAATGACCAACATTATATTAAATTTTAAAAATATATTCTAAATATACTTTAAAACAACTCAAATTCATAATTTACCACTATTTATTATTTCGATTAAAAAAATTATTTTTAATTAAAATTTAGTAATTTTCATTATTCATCAAAATATGAAAGTTTCTCGAAAAGTACCAAAATTTCACCCTAAGATAATTTCAATATTAATAATCCAAAAATGAAGTCCATTTTGAATGATAAAATTTATAAAATTTCAAAAAATTTGTATTACTCTTCATAACTGTTAGTGTGATTGGTTGTGGTGTATTAGAATCTCGAAGTTTCGTACAATGAAAGTCATTTCATTATTCAAAGGGAAATATACCGTGTAAGCTTGGGGTGTTACAATTTAGTCTTTAATGGATATGATGTGGAATGAATCTCATCACGTTTGTGGAGATGGTAATCTGTACGTACGCACGAGTGATAATATCATTCTTTTGATATTAAAATAATATATAATTTGATGGTATATCATTTATACAGATTCATTATCATGTTATATTTATTATTTACATGAATTACACATCATTATTATACCCATCCAAATAATAATGTGTTGAATAACAATTACACCACGATGTGGAGACCGTAGGCCGTACTTACGCACGTATGGTGACATATCATTCAAAGGATTAATAGAATACTGATTATGGTTGTACCATATATATAATAACATCATATTATATAGAATATACTGCAGTTATTAATTTAAAATTCTAATAACAAAGAAATAAGAAGTTGAAGAAGAAAGGAACTTCAAAGAGGGTGGTGAAAACATTACCTCTTCTTCGGGTTCTTCCTTTTGATTTGATCAAAATGGTTCCATAGGATAGATTTATGACTAAAGTAACACCTCTAGGATTATGGTAGGATAGTTTAGAGGTTATTTGGGAAGAGTTTGTCCTAAAAAAAGGTTTTTATGGTATGAATAATTGGTTATAAGTGGTGTCCTTTTATAAAGGGGAGGAGGGTCTCTTTAGAAAATATTTAAAGTATTAATTTATAATAAATTCATATTCAGTTTCTAATGGCTCCAAAATGGATTATTCAAAGTATAAAGTGGAAATGGTTTACAATCCTTTCATCCAATTGATTTTAGACAGTATTGGGTTACTATATTAACCATATCATTTATATTTAACTCTTAGTTAAATAGTTTGACATTTACCATGTAACTTTGTATTTTTATATATATATGGTTAATAATCATACTATATACTTCCATGAAACCCCCAAGTGGTCCATTAATGATACAAAAATCATTATATAAGCCCTTTAGCAAAACCATTGATTTTTAGGAATATAATATCAATTAATAATATAATATTTGTTTTAAAAACTCTTTTTTTCAAATTTGAAAATATATAATAATTCATTTTTATTCAAGTCATAAAATCATTATTATTTCGAAAGAAATTCATTTAAGCAATACTATGTTGTCATATTAACGAATAAAATTCGTGGTTGACATCAAAATCTTCAAATTATATTTATTTAAACATTTATAATACTAATTATTTGATTCTTTCATTAATAAGGAAAATACTGCATCGTTAGTGTCATAAATAAATTTAGTTATTAAAGGTCAAAAAATTATAAATAAAATATATTTATGTAGGAAATCATATTATATTTCTAATTAATACTTATAGTCGAAAATATAACATATGTAACCCTATATAAAAATTGATTTTCTAAAAGATATATGCTTATGTCATTTTTGTATATACTTTAACTTAATTAATATAATGTGTCATTATCAGTTACAAGTAGATCCATGGGGTCCCAAAATCAACCCTGAGATGCCCATGGTCGGACATGTTTCAATCAATTGGGTGAGGACACGTTTTAGGGTAATTTATTATTATTATAATATTATTTTTTTACCCTTATTTACTAGATCTACCCTTTAACAATATTAAATAAAATATTTACATATGTAATTATTCAAAATGTCTAAAAACAAAAGATACCTATTTACACAATTTTGAGCTCCTGGTTCTAAATATTGAAACCGTTTTTATAAATTCAAAACACATAAATGGTAGAAATTAATTTTAAATTATTTCTCATTGTTAAGACAAAAAGCGTGTTTTTAAGAGATAATAACAATTAAAAGATTTACACTTGCTTGTGTCTAGTTTAAATGTGAAATTATGTGCAATGACCAACATTGTATTAAATGGATAAAATATATTCTAAATATATTTTAAAACTACTCAAATTCATTAGTTATCAATATTAATTATTTTGATTAAAAAAGATGTTTTTTAATTAAAATTTGGTAATTTTCACTATTCATCAAAATATGAAAGTTATCAGAAAATTACAAAAAATTCATCCAAAACTAATTTTTATATTCTGAATCCATAAATGAATTCCATTTAGAATGATAAAATGTTTAAAATTTCAAAAAGTGGGTATTACTATTCATAATGGCTAGTTTGATTGGTTGTGGTGTGTGTTAGAACTCGAAGTTGCGTACAACACATGCTACTGTATTATTCAAATAAGCATACCATGGATGCTCAGGTTTTTACAAAAATTCTGGATGTTTAACCACATTTCATATGAACTACCCTTCATGAATTCAAGTAAATGGGTCATGGAAACCGAGGAAGAAAATGCTTCCAAAAAAATAAAGTTGAATAGCTTAAACCCATCAAAAAGTCCATTAATGACCCTAATATGAATATAGAAAATAAATTAATTATTGATGAGGTTATATAAATATTAATTAATTAATGTAAATTTTAATATTCAGATCTTTAGGAACAATCAAGAACATCTTTGAGAATACGGTAAGGGATCCTTTCTCTCACTTTTGATCAAGAATTTTCCCAATGTTGTGCCCTTTTATTTTTAATTATTAATGATGTGGTATGTTTTTTCACCTCCCAATAAATCCCTTATGACATATACATAATAAGATTCCCTTTACCTCTTATTTATCCCTCCTAAGAATACCTTTTACCATGCCGAAATGTTTGAAAGGGGTCTTCTCATCTCACTGTCATTTATGTGATAATTCTGATGTTCGCCACTTATTTCATTAATGTGATGTATGTGGACTTAAATTTGTCATATAATATCATTATTATCCTTATATTCATGGTATTTAATGATTCATGTGATGGTTATTATGTTTTCGTCATTTGATTTGACTGATTACATTGTGGTAAGGGACTTTGTCTCAATTTTCTATTTCGTTGTGACTTACTTTGTATTGTGCAACTAATAATTCTTATATGGTGTACCTACTGCCCATTTGAGATCAAATTTCATTTGAAATTATAATTATATTAAATATCCATATTATCCTATCATTGATATGATTATTTTCAACAATGAATACAATTTTACATACGGTATTTATTTGGAATGATATTTTAACTATTGAAGTGTGGATGAATATGTATCCTCTATTCTATACAGATAAGGTAAATTGATATTTCTATTTTATTGAATTTATCTAAAAATAATTCATTGGAAATTTAGTTATGGGAGAGGCCTACTATATCCCCTCGATGCATCGACAGGTCTCCTGAGACTATCATTTTTGTGATAGACCCGGCTATTATGTTTCAAAAAATCAGACAGGTTTCTACCCACAGAACTAAACCATTTAATGGTTCTCTGGTATCATGAGCCAGATACATGACGTCCAATAAATAAGAATTATATTTATTCATTATCTGTTATTACGATCCAAGAGGTTTTCACTATAACAAAATTTATGGATGCAGGTTCATTCTTTATTTATAATGGTTTGTGTTTTTATTTTTTAAACCAATCCATATTGACTATGCCATGTGGTTTATGATTCAGTTAATGTTGATTCATGCTTCCTATTTTTGAATCCCTTATGGAGCATTCAAGCTCACCCCTTTCATTTGTTTACCTTGTGCAGGTTATGAAATGGAGATCACTTATTGAGTTTCTATGGATGTAGTTTTTTAGTGTTTGTTATGTGTTGTATTTTGTTACCTTTCACATGTAATTTGAGTTCATCTATGTATCTTGTTTCATAAAGAATACTAAACTAATCGTTCCATGGGGATTATGTTCCTTCTAACCATGAAAATTTACATAGTAATGCATTGACTCCAATCTATATGGGTCAGGGTGTTACACAACTAGTAGAAGGAATGTATATACAACCCATTCATTATTCTATGTCTTGTGTACTAAATTACATTCCCTGTTAGTACATGGAATATATGTAAACCCCATGTAGTATTTCTACATGTCATGATGGTGGAACTACATGTCTAGAGTGACTATATGCATTGTATAAGAATGTAAGTGTTCTTTACTATACATTAACTTCTTATCATTATATATTCATCCTTTGGAATTATATTCAGGAATGTTAATAGTCTTTCCTATGTGTTTTTATTCATATAACATGATTTTTTATTTTTTTTAAAACATAAGAGGTTATATATTGGATTATATGAAAATTCTACTCTCATGACATCTATAGAGCTTGTGGCTAGGATTAGTCTTGATGATCTCTGCGCTCCCAAGGATAATAATACCTGGAAATGATATTGTGTCATGATGGTAGTATCCCACTATTATAAAGAAGGGATGATAATTACCCCATTCAGTAGGGGTGAGAGACAAACTAGATATGGATTAGATTGGTTTAGGTATCCCTCAACATTTATGAGGTTTGGGCCCTCTATTTGTGGAGTCAATATTCCTTATATCATAGTGATCATATGGGGCATGAGATCCCATAATAGAGTTGGTATTTCTATCATTTATTGGGTATTTGGATCTTCCATTTTTCCATAGAGATGTTATGTGTATTGCATACATGGGTTGTTTAGGTACTAGATCAGCGGTATTGGATGGATGAACAAATGGTAGTATACTTATTCACCCAGTGTGTGTTATTTAAGAATGATATGGATCCCCCAACTTATGTTTGGTTATGATTTAGTAGTTAGAATGGATTAGTAGTATATAATTCATCAGGTCTTGGGACCCACACATTGACCCATTGGTATCCTTCAATATGTGACATGCAACTAGATATAAACATTAGGCATTGTGGAAAATTTAGTTATCTTTTCATTCATATTTTTTATATAGTATGACTATTGAGTATTTGTGTTTAGAATATTAATAACATACATGAATCAATTAAAATTATATTTATTAATTATATATAAATTATTCTCATTCAATATATATGCATTTACTCATTTATATATGGATCATTGAGTGTAATTGGTTTTCTAGATTATGCTCATTGTTTTCCACATATAAATATCTCTTACTAATAATAGACCTGAATTTTTTCTCTATAATTCTCTTGTATGTATTTTTGTAATCCTATTGGGTATGTTTATACTCACACATAAACAACCCATTTTTCCACACATGTTGTGTCTTATCAGTTAAAAAAAGGTTTATATATAGTTTGGTTTAACATGGATATGATTTTCTTTCTTCGATGTCTAGTCATGGAGTTTCTTTTTGATTCATTAGGGAGAATGTTGATTCTTGATGAAAATAGTGATTATTGTAGCTAAGTCATGATATGGGAGTGCATGTAAAGTGAGATATCATCTTAGTTCCTTCTATTTCAGTGGCTTGTAGGATTATTTTTTTCGATTTTATTAACTATATGGAATATACTTGTACTAAATGGCCCATATATTTTTCATGTATAGTTCACATGATCCATTATCAATCCAGTTGTATTTTTGATTATCTATTTTATTATATATATATATATATATCTGTTATAAGTTAATAAGGGATATAGAATACCATATTATGAGGTATTAGAACATGGTTCTAATCACCATACCCATGACTATTAGAGGGGGTATTGGGGTGAAAATCCCTTCATAACATAGACCTATTTATGCCCTTAGTTGGAAATGTCTTGTGAGGGGGGTATCCATTCATGTTATCCTAGGGATCAATTTTATGATATGTAGTAATGTAATAATTTTGTTTGGGAACATAGGGGAAGGATATTAAGGGGGTATTGAGTTAGATTATTAAACCTAGGAAATTGTTGTAGGTGTGTCTACAAATGTATCCTTTAAACATGAATCTTATAAATTTATATTCAAATAAGAGTCTCGAGTCATTAGTGAATTTTATAAAAAAATCAAGATATTCATTATATATTTTTAGTTTCGATTTTCCATTATTTCATTATTCCATTTCGACTACATATGCTAAAATTCTTATTCGTACACCCTATATTATAATGTATGAAACCCTATAATATTTAGTCTATGTGCTACAGTTGGGTTTCGATGAGACAATGTCTGTATTTATGCAATTACAAAATGTATTGTGATTGACAAGGTATTTTTAATTGAATTTAATTTAGAGATATACATTATATATAATATAATGTATCTTATCACATTTTAATTAGTAGCAATGCATTGTTATAGAGAAGATGGTTGATTTAACTGAGTTTGATGTAACTACCCATGGATTGATATGGTATGGCTGTTATAATGGTCAAGGAGAAGATGATCCTCAAAAGTCAAGAGATATGTTTGAGTCCAAGAAAATATTTTATAGCTAGTTTGGGTTCATAATGAATATACGATGATTCATTCATTGAAATACATACATGAAATTGTGGTTCATTTGGGGTGATGTTAATTTTTTCAGTCCCACAATTAGACTTCTCAAATATTTTAGGATTTTGAGTTCCTGTCTACAATGGGGTTTTTATAGAATAATTTATGTGTCAAGGATTATGAGCTTTGTGAGGCTCCTCTATAACAAGGTTTTGAGATGGGAATGTTTGATCTTAGATGTTCAACTTTACACATTGGGGGAAGGTGTTTCAAGGTTTAGTTGAGCTTTCAAACAACACCACATGTGTATAATTCATCTGAGTGATCACTGGAAGATTGCAAACTCTTGTTTTAGATATAACCTTTATAAGAAAGATGATTAGAGTTTCACCTGAATTCAACTAGATCAGGTCCATATATTAACCCTTATGTTGGAAATAATGATGATATTAAAGACCTCATTATTGGAATCTAGTTGATTTTCATATAGTGGTATGGGTGATGTAATGAGAATGGAGAGAGAAATTGGTGATGGAAAACACATCAATAATCTCCCATAATCCTAATTTTTTTTTATTTTACACTTGGTGTTGGGTCATGATAGTTTGATATGTAGTATGATAAATGTATAGGATTCCTTGTGTTTGGGAAAATAATGTTTAAAACAGATTATGAATTATGTCCATTAATTATTAATTCTATTACTGGTCAACGTAGGTAATACATTATCATCCTACTCTATATAATTAGAATTTTGTGATTTCAATGGACATTAAACTGTCATTTTTTTGGTCAGAGGACCTCTCTTTATGTTCATCATCATTTATCCGCCCCATCCTGTGTGTGTGAATTTATTCCCTATAGAGATAGTGGACATTTAAGAAATTACTTCATACAAGAGAAGAAGTGTGTGGTACCCACCATCATACGAATTAGTTACCCACAATGAATGTAATTGGGTTTTATTACATGTGTTGATGATAAAAATTAGCTATAAAATATTCTGTAGGTTTACTTAATTATTATATGAAGATCCAACAATATTGATATTTATGATGGGTTCAAATGAGATGGTGAGAATCTATTAGTGTAATAAATTCATAGGGAATAATTTATATTCCTGTGATGTCAATTGATATATAGATTCTTCTAATGGGGACCCATGTTTACCACTTGACATTTTGTTGGTGTAATTCATCATATTTCATTCCAAAAAAATGTCAATGTTCAAAAAATTTGGATTAAAAAAATCATTTATGATGTTGTGGCGTAGTGAATCAAATCCCTCCATTAGATGATTCACGGTGAGTCATATCATGTATTGATTGTTTATTGGTTTGATAAATAGATCCATATATAAATTGTCTTATATAATTTTTTTTATCTATGATGGAATACTAAATTAGAGTAACGAAATTCTGGAATAGTGGTTAGAACCTCTTGTAAAAACTGATTATTACAAGGTAGAGCTTATGACTATTGAGCTAGTAATTATGGGAATAACTTCATGCACTTCTCTAGGCTGATTATAGTTTTCCCATGATTCTCATATTATGTAATGTAATACTATAACTTTAAGTGTGTATAATAGTTTATTTTATCATGGTCCTCAGAACGGAATACATAGGGGTTTTATTAGTGTGTACGGGCCTCATGGAAAAAAATTTATATGATAAAGGATGAATTTTTTCAGATTATTTATGATTTTTATCACATGGGGAAGTCTTTTCTGAAGGACCCCATAACACCCTAAGAGGGGGGGTGAATCTGGGTGTCACCATTTTCTATTAAACTGATGAATATTGTTTTAACATTGGTATCAACTTATTAACCTCAATGTGAATTAATTAATCCATAAACATGTAGATGGAAAACATAACACTTTTACATGGTTCACCACTAAGGGCTGCATCCAAGGAGAATATGCTGACAGGTTTCTAGTCTTACCAAATTCTATTAATGTTCACTATTTGTGGTTTCCAATGGTTCGGGACTAGTCACTCTATCCTAAGGACACTGCCTTTACAAAGGTTAATGGATATCTCACTACTTCCCACAGATCACTTCTATTGACTGCCCCTGGCTCATGACCTTGGGTGAGGATGAACAGAGTTTACCAACTTGAAGGTCTCTTCAATAGATTGTCATAGATCTCTTTCTCTCTTTTTATCATGAGACACTTCTTGCATCAATTTCCCAAATTGATGCTCTTTTATATTCATTTTTCTCCTTTAATGGAATTACTATATGCACTACAACTTCATATTTTCGACCATAATCACAATAACATTTTTGATTTTTCATGTAATTGAGATCATCTTTCTAGGAATCATTAGAATTAGCTTCTTCATCTTTATTCTCCACAATTATGCTTTCATGCATTCATGTGTGCACAAACTATCCACTACGTATCCTTTTTATTCTCTTGGTGTAGTTAATATTTGTTCAACTGAATTGCACCCTTTTACATATGCATGTGAGTTTGAGTAATATTCCCACTTTAACTTCTTCAAAACTAATTCAAATGTATGCATGTTCACCATTCATACAACCTCCACATTCCATTACTGACACATGATGCCTTAGGTTTCTTCCAATAAATCATATGAGTGCATCCATGAAGCTATGGACCTTCTTAATGAATCTCTTTCTTCTCCATTATGTCAACACAGACTGTAAAATTCAATTCATTATATTTATTAGTATTTGATCATACTTAAACTCAAATGTTTTCACAAGTTTATCTTGTTCTTTCACACATGGGTGTCTCAAATCAGACACATGATTTTCAAGTGCATCATGCATGTGATGTTCAGTTTTATTCAAACATTGAGTGTGCCAATATCCATTGCAAACAAGGATTGTTTGAAACTCCTCCTCATGAAAGTGATATATAGAACTTCTTTCCACAGGGAGTGAAGACCTCATTCATGTACCATGTGGTACATGGTTCTCCTCATCGTGAGAGAAGAACAGTATGTGGAACCTTTCTTCTCAAAATAAGAATGATTTGTGGTACCATTATTTGTGATTATAGAGGGTGGTTTGTGGTATCTTGATTCACGAATGAATATTGGTTCATATCTCTCCTTCTTCGAGAACCCAAGTAGTGCATTGACTACCTTCACTTCGCAGAACCATAGTTGTTCAAAGTTTACTCTTCACGAACCCAAAACAGTTTGCAGAACATTCTTACCTCTCAAGAATTGGATGATCAGTGAGACTCTATCTCTTAGAATAAGAGCTCATGAAAGCATGGGAGTATCCTTCTTTTCTCGTATTGGTGGTTCAATTTTTTAATTAAGCGATCAAATCATTTACCTCTTCCAATTCATCGAGATATTCAATTATTATAGTGGTTTGTAAATCATCAAACCCCATGATTGAGATACACCAATATTATTGGTTGTTTCCTTTTTTGTGAGCGACATTCTCCTTTCACATAGAAACATCACGTACATGCATTCAAGATCACATGAAACTCAAAATCACAAACATTCAAGCTTCATGAATTGGCCTCGCAAATTTTTTTTCCTTTCGCATCATTCAATCTTTTCTATTTTTTTACATTCATTAAAATGAAATTGTTACCATGATTTCATGAGGCAAATATGAGTGTAATGAAGTGAATTAGAATGTTAGTGATGGTTTGAAGCTCAAACAAGGGGGTTCGATCATAGGATTGGTGAAATATGGAATCAAAATCCCTTATTGGGTTCCAAGGTTGAAGATGAATACATGGTCTTTCTATGGCCATGGTATCAAATTAGATTGGGAGAAGATGGTAGTGATTATAACATCGGTCACAGGATGAGGCGTACAGACATGATCGTGCAGGAGATCAGATGGATGGCAGAGAATAGTTTATTCATTAAAATCCTCATCTCACATTGAAACAAAGTCATGGAGATTCACACCTTATGTATCATATCGTCCCTAAAATAGCATAGAATTATCCTCCCTTATCTAAGGTACCACCCCATATTCTGTTGTACAGGCATGATCTATGCTCACCATATGCATCCTTGCCATCATGTCACCTTTCAAATTCGCGTGTGATCTACATACATTATACCACTCTTGGTCTGAACTTCCTATCTTCCCCATGGGTGTGTTCAACCACTATGGTCTCGCATGTTCCTTGGGTAGAGGCTGGGTAGCTAGCTTTTGGGATGTCCTCCCTTTTTAATATAAGCCACAAAAAAGTGTTAACGTATATTTCAACATTAAATAAGATGCATAGACACCTAGTATGAAAATGTTAATGCATGACCACAAATAGAACAGCAGACCTCTTCAATAACTTTCTTTTCTTTTCATCTTATTCATTTTACATAGGAGAGTTCCTTTCATCATGTTGATCATCATTTTCATCCTTAGAAACCCATTGAAAACAAATACAATCTTATACACAAAGTGGTCCCATCATTCTCCCACATTGTATTTTGTTGTCAGACTTCATAATTCTACAAATTATTGGGTAAATAACAAAATTATGTATATATCCCATTTTATTATTTTATTTAAAACAACTATTTCACATTCTCACCCCATTTTTGAAAAGATATATAATTTTCATTAAGAGAGAGTATCAGTCCTTACATAAGTAATATGACACCAATGATTTCACTCCTTGTCTGATTGATCTACGCTCACTGTAAAAAACAATAGGATTTTATTTAGACAACAAATCTGTCCATTATCCACTGAACATGATACCACATGATATGAGAACTTGTATACTTATCCTCAAAGATTTTCCATTCTCATTCTACAATATGAGATGAATCTTTTTCAGAATAATCGACATGAAATTTCTTTTCCAATGACATGATATTTAAAAAATCTTGAGAGTAAATGAATTTGATACCAAATGTATTGGATAATATTTGAAATAATTACTCTGGAAGCTTCATCTATCTCCCCATTAAGGTAACACTTTTTAGGTTCCCCCTAGAGATCTTTATTTAACTTCAATTCCATTTATTATAATAATAAATACAATAAACAATGATTCAAGGGAATACTATGGATCCTCCTTTCTTAATCAATGTTAATAGCTTGGTTGAGATGATTCTCTCAACCATGATTCTCCATTTTCTACAATACCCACACTTTGACATTTGATCTTCAATTATATCTATAGTTATATGTATCATATTATTTCATCCACTTATTTATGTCTGACCCTTATTTCTTAAATATCTTATTGTGAACTTTAATCTTCCGGTGAAACATTAATATTTGTATGGAATCCTTCTTGAGTGGAAAAAAATAAATGAATGTCCTAATAGTTTGACCTACCATGTTTCAACTCACACATATGACATCTACATCTTTATGGGGAATATTCTTATTTCCTATTTCACTGGCCTTAGCTAGTGCATCTTCCTTCATTCCCATTCATTCCAAATCTATAGGATAGATAAACAATATGTCTTTAAGAACTATGACATCATGATCATATTTTCCTCATGGATTCTTCAAAGTGTCATCCTTCTTAGGAGTAATTTTGGATGCACCACTCTTCAGATTCTTTAATTTTTAATCCAACGACTTATCACCTTTTTTTCATGGTATCTTCTTCGAATAATTTTCATTTCCATAATTCTTATAATATCATCCCAAGGTATATTCTTCTTTCTTAGATGTATTCTATGTTCTTATATTCTTATCAGCTCTAGATATATGTTGAGATAAGATTGTACCATTATTTTGACCACTCTCATTACATACATCACAGATGTTGTATAAAATTCAAAATCTATATGCAGTTTATAAATGCTTCTGGATCTGTTGATGTTGATCCTTCTTCTCTTTATTATTCCCATTGATATAGAATATGTAAAGACCCGAAATTTTGAATATATCTTGTTTCCTAATTTTATGTGTTATTTTATTTTATTATTATACTCAACAAAAATGTTTCATTTGATAACATTAGAATAATTAAAATGAGACTGTTGGGTTTTGACTGTTATATGACCATTGGCCAATATGACCCCTGGAAACTAAACGTTTCGATTATTGTCTCTAAATACAAAAAATCATGGTTAATTATTATAGAAAGAAGATTTGATGGCCTCACCCAGTAGTCTTGGACCGATCGAAACCCATCTAACAGAACTTGGGAAGGAGGTAGCACCACTGGGCTTTTCTCTGGACCAATCCCAAGCTGAACATCATTGTGTGAAGCTAGAATGGAATCTCCATTGCGAGAAGTTCAAACTGATAGAAATTACTACTCATGTGATGTTGGCCGAGCCTCCCTCATATTCTCTCACCTTAGCACACCTTACACTTATATTCAATGATGGTGTGATAAGGGGCTATGTAAGGAGACTGTAACTGCCTTGTTTAATCCTTTGTTTTAAATAAAAATTGGGATTTCTTCTTATAATGAAGTTTATGAATTTTCAAATGACTGGATAAATATAGTATGCATATTTTTGATGAATTTTAGAAAATGGATATTTTAAAAATGCTTATGTAAACCTTAGATAATTAAAAATGTGTAATGATATTCAAAAAATGGTCTTCTATAATTATTTCCAGAATGAAATTTAGATTCTAATAAGATCAACTTGATTTTTGATGAATAGTAAATTATGATTAGTGATTTTATGATTAGGATTAGTAATGTGTCCAAATGGATTAGTAATCTCACTTAAATAAAGTATTAATATAATCTAGGCACCTTTATTAAGTAATGTGATTCAATAAAATGGATAAATAATGGTTTCATAAATTATTATTCAAGTATTAGTTTTTTCGGGTGAATAGTGTTTTTTAATTAAAAATTAAATTAAAAATATTTAGAAAATTATTTTTATAAAATTGATTTCATTTTTGAACTCAGAGCATCGATATTATGTAAAGGTAAGTTTTGGGGTTTTTTCTGAAAAAATGAATTTTCGGTGAATAGTGCATTTATTTAAAAATTAAATTAAAAATATTTAGAAAATTATTTTTATAAAATGGAGTTCATTTTTGAAATCAGATCATTGATATTTGGTTAATGTGAAATCTTGGGATTTTTCTGAGAAAGTTGAATTTTTAGTGAATAGTAAAAAAATAAAGTTTTAGGGTTTCGGTTTGTTTAATGACATCATAATTGTGTCCTGATGATTCCATGAGATATTTTAAGTGATGGTAGACCAAAGGTGATGAAGTATTGTATGGGGGGGCCCATGTGAACTAACTTCGTGGGAAATATCATGGGAGAGCACATGCTTTTGAGAAAACCACTTGTGAGGTGTCCCTTGGCCATTAATGCCTTGTCCCCTCACTTTCCCTATAAATACCAAGCCATCCTCTCATCCATTTCGACTCCCCACTCTCCCCATCGAATTTATGGTCTCATTACCTCCCAAAATTCCTCCCATGGTGCCCCCAATCCCTCAAGGTCCCAACCATTGAGTTTTAAGAGTTACGGTTTAAGGTAAGGGATCTGACCTCTCTCTTTCTTTTCAAGTAATCTTTTTTATGTCATTTATTTTATGCTCCATGCTCTTATGTTGGAGGATGTTCTTTTATATTACTAATACTTCCCTTTTAATTTTCATATTATGAGTGACCCTCTATTACTCTCATTATTTCGTTTTATGAATGTTTAAGTGGCGCCGTTAGGCTGCCGAAATTTTTGTAACGGATTCTTTCTCCCTTCTCATTTTTCAAGATCTATTTTCATTTAAATCATTTAAAGTTCCTTTTTATTATGTTGTGGTATGATCTCTATATTTATCATATTGATCTTTTATGATTATATGATGAGATACCCCATTTGATCTATTCAATTCAGTATTTTCACGTTTTAAGTGGCGCCATTAGGCTGCTGAATTTTTAAGTGGTTCTTTCACCCTTATGGTTTTCAAGTTCTACTTTCATGTCAAGTCTTTCAAGTAACTTTTTATTATGTTGGGGTATGATATCTATATCTATTATACTGATATTTTATGACCATATGACGAGAGACCCCATTTGATCTCTTCAATTCAGTATTTTGAAGTTTTAAGTGGCGCCGTTAGGCTGCCGAATTTTTAAGTGGTCCTTTCACCTTTCTCCTTTTTCAATGTTCTAATTCCATGTCAAGTCTTGAAAGTTACATTTTATTATGTTGGGTAATGATATCTAAATCTATCATACTGATCTTTAATGTTCATATGATGAGAGACCCTATTTGATCTCATCAATTCATTTTTGGTTGAAGTTAATGTGACGCCGTTAGGCTGCCGAATTTTCATAAGAGAAATCTTATTTTTGTTTTCCTTTGATGTTCTTCATTTCATATGGTGTATTTTCAAATTTCATTACCATGTTCTTAAATACCTTATATTTTTTCCCTCTAATGTTTTATGGGTCATTTATGAATGTTTGACACATGTCCCTTCTCTTTTCAATGTTTTCTAAAACCGTGTAACATAGCCGTTATGCAGCAGAATTTTCGTCTCAAAATGTCTCTCTATTTTTCTAAAGTTATTTTATTTTATTAAGTGAATAATCAAATATCTCTATTCTATATGGGTATTCACATATATACCAAAACTTTCTATTTTAAATTCTGGGATTTACATACATGAAACCCTCTTTTCCTTTTCGTGTGTTTAAAGTGACATAAAGATCATGTCTTTAAAGCAGTTTTTAAAACGTTATGATTATGAAATGAAACCCATTTATTCTATGCTATATGGGTTGTTTATGAAATTATTTATGATGATATATGTGGCTCAAATTATAATAAAGACATTTAAAGGGTGCGCTCAGATTGCGCTCCAATGCATTGGGTAAAGACTTAATCTCTAGAGATGACTTTTTAGACTGATTCCTTGGTGAATAACCTTGGTAATTTTTAATAACACCTTGGGGATGGACCTTGGTGAAAAGAAATGATTTTCAATATTAAATTTTTTATCCACGTCTTCATGTTATCAAAAATTTTATTTTTATTATGATATATCTTATGATTTCTTTCTCATGCCATAAAGTTCTTTTCATGACCATATTGATGTCTCTCAAGTTCACATGTAAAATGTTTCTCTTGTTTCCCTTACTGGACCTTCTGCTCACCCTTTCATTTGATTTATGTCCCCAAGTTATGAGATGCAGTAATGAACCTAGGATGAACATGAGGAGAAGCCTTTCATGTTTTTAAGAAGAATGTTTTATGTTTTCATGTTATAAGATCCTGGTTTCCAAGACACTAAACCTTAAAGATCCTCAGTTTTGTGTAATGTAATGAATGTTTCTGTTATAAAAAGGCGGGATGCTATAGTTGGTATCAAAGAATGGTTTAGTTATTTTTGGAAATTAGGATATGAAAACATTATGAAGAAGCCTATATAAAAGTTTATATATAGGAAATCTTCTTGGTATTTTGGTGAGTATTGAGTAATGGGTTGCCAAGAAAATACATCCCTGTCTGGATACGAGCAGGTAGAGGTGGCTCTAACACAGATGTACATAGGGGTAAAACCCGAAAACACCGCTTTGAGCTAGACTCAAATGGGAACTGGTACATGACAACAGGCCTTGCTACACTCTTGGTTATGACACTCCTGGGGGATATACTTTGGTAAATTCATAAGCTTAGTATGAGCCATTGTTAAAGGAACACATATAAAATAAAATAATGATTCACATAAGAATATATGATCATGGACAACCTAGATGGGAACCTTGGGGATCTCATGTTAGGGTATACTTTTCTTCTACAAGTTATCCTTATATGCTTTATGTTCCTTTTCATGATTATTGGATAAATATTCAAGCCCCTAATTGTACTTTCTTTTCATAGTTAATGGCGGGAAATGGAAGAACATGTCCCAACAACCAATGTGATAAGAAATGTGACGATTTTCATATTAATATGACAGAGATTATTAGGGTATTAAAAGATGATTATTATTTTGGAAGACATTCACTATTTAGGGGACCCTATATGATTAAGGTAAATAGATTACTACGGTATTTTCATTGAGGAGTAAGGTTGACTTATATTTTGAAGATTCGATGAATTTAAGGTGGACATATAGTAATTTAGGTTACTTATGGGAATGATTAACCTATCTTGGGTAAAATATGTTTAGGTTATAAACTTTTGTTATAAGATGTTAGGAGTGGTTGATGTTGTTTGGAGATAAACAATGAAGTTTATTTTGGAAGACTATGTTATCAAATCCTTCTTGTATTTGGGTTTCAATCATAGTTTGGTTTATTTTGAGGAATCTTAAGGACCGTTATTTATGGAATGGTCTATGATGAACTTTGGGTAGTACCATGGAACTTTGAATATTTAAAAGTAGTTTCCATTCCTATGGGATTCTTTATTTTGAAGAGTTGTTTTACCTTACCATTTATGTTTTTAGGATAATGATTAAAGATAGAAGTAATAGATAGTTAATCTTTTGTGGATTATGTGATTCTCTAGAAGATCATTCTTCTGTTTTGATGAGACCATGTAGTTTTGAATGCTCATTGTTTGGAGAAAATATTAGTTTTGGTAGAAACTTATTAAAGGATGAAACTCTACATGAAGGTAGGTATATTTTCTTATAATTTTGTTATATGTAGTAATTGAATTCCTCAAAATTATGAAAAGGAACATAAAACAAAAACATTGTTGGTTTACGTTTCCTACTAGGTAATCAAAGACCATTTACACACATCATAAGTTTGGGATTTTCTAATGGTTAACTTTCTCTTAATAATTTTTTCTTTCACTCTCCCTCAGAACATGACCCTTTGTTTTCTCGCCCATGTCCATATTTTCCTACGTGGAATCCTAGTGTGGGTTAACTCGGGTGACCTTTGTACTTCCCTTTCTTTCCTTTAAAGTAGTATTTTTACTGACTCCTTTTCCGATGTGGGACATTCAATGAAATTTCAAAACCCAATATTAAAAATTTCGAGGACGCAATTTCTTAAAGGGGGAAGATTGTAATGACCCAATATTTTGAATAAATCTTGTTTCCTAATTTTATGAGTTATTTTATTTTATTTATATACTCAAAAAAAATGTTTCATTTGATAACATGAGTATAATTAAAATGAGACCGTTGGGTTCTGACTATTATATGACCATTGTTCAATATGACCCCTGGAAACTAAACATTTTGATTATTGTCTCTAAATACAAGTAATCATGGTTAATTATTATAGAAAAAAGATTTTATGGCCTCACCCAGTAGTCTTGGACCGGTTGGGGCCCATCTAATAGAACATGGGAAAGAGGTAGCACCACTGGGCTTTGCTCTGGACCAAACCCAAGCCGAACATCATCGTGTGATGCTAGAACGGAATCGTCTTTGCGAGAAGTTCAAACTGATAGAAATTACTACTCGTGCGATGTTGGCCAAGCCTCCCTCGGATTATCTCACCATAGCACACCTTACACTTAGGTCCTATGCTGGTGTGATAAGGGGCTATGTAAGGAGACCATAACTGCCTTGTGTAATCCTTTGTTTTAAATAAAAATTGTGATTTCTTCTTATGATGAAGTTTATGAATTTTTAAATGACCGGATAAATATATAATGCATATTTTTGATGAATTTTAGAAAAAGGAAATTTTAAAAATGTTTATGTAAACCTTAAATAAGTAAAAATTTGTAATGATATTCATAAAATGGTCTTCCACAATTATGTCCAGTATGAAATTTAGATTCTAATAAGATCAACTTGATTTTTGATGAATAGTAAATTATGAATAGTGATTTTATGATTAGGATTAGTAATGTGTCCAAATGGATTAGTAATCTCACTTAAAGAAAGTATTAATATAATCTAGGCACCTTGATTAAGAAATGTGATTCAATAAAATGGTTAAATAACGGTTTCATAAATTATTATTCAAGTATTAGTTTTTTCAGGTGAATAGTGTTTTTTAATTAAAAATTAAATTAAAAATATTTTGAAAAATATTTTTATAAAATGAATTTAATTTATTAACTTAGAGCATCGATATTATGTGAAGGTAATTTTTTGGGTTTTTATCTGAAAAAATGAATTTTCGGTGAATAGTGTATTTATTTAAAAATTAAATTAAAAATATTTAGAAATTTATTTTTATAAAATGGAGTTCATTTTTGAAATCAGAGCATTTATATTTGGTTAATGTGAAATTTTGGGATTTTTCTGAGAAAGTTGAATTTTTAGTGAATAGTAAAAATACAGTTTTAGGGTTTCTATATGTTTAATGGCATCATAAGTATGTCATGATGATTCCATGATATATTTTAATTGATGGTCGACCAAAGGTGATTAATTATTGTATGGGGGGCCCCATGTGGCCTAACATCATGGGAAAAATCATGGGAGAGCACATGCTTTTGAGAAAACCACTTGTGAGGTGTCCCTTGGCCATTAATGCCTTGTCCCCTCACTTTCCCTATAAATACCAAGCCATTCACTCATCAATTTTTACTCCCCACTCTCCCAAACGAATTTATGGTCTCATTAACTCCCAAGGAGTCCTCCCAAGGTTCCCCAAGCCCCCAAGGTCCCAACCATTGAGTTTTAAGAGTTACATTTTAAGGTAAGGGATCCGACCTCTCTCTTTCTTTTCAAGTAATCTCTTTTTTGTCATTTCATTTATGCTTCATGCTCTTATGTTGGAGGATTTTCTTTTATATTCATCATACTGACCTTTTCATTTCATTTGATGAGTGGCCCCCTCTTACTCTCATTATTTTTTTTATGAATGTTTAAGTGGCGCTGTTAGGCTGCCTAAATTTTTGTAACGGATTCTTTCTCCCTTCTCATTTTTCAAGATCTATTTTCATGTAAAGTCTTTCAAGTTACTTTTTATTATGTTGGGGTATGATATTGATATTTATCATATTGATATTTTATGATCATATGATGAGATAACCCATTTGATCTATTCAATTTAGTATTTTCAAGTTTTAAGTGGCGCCGTTAAGCTGCCGAATTTTTAAGTGGTTCTTTCACCCTTCACGTTTTCAAGTTCTACTTTCATGTCAAGTCTTTAAAGTTCCTTTTTATTATGTTGGGGTATGATCTCTATATCTATCATACTAATCTTTTATGACCTTATGACTAGATACCCCATTTGATATCTTCAATTCAGTATTTTGAAGTTTTAAGTGGCACCGTTTGGCTGCCGAAATTTTAAGTGGTCCTTTCACATTTCTCCTTTTTCAATGTTCTAATTCCATGTCAAGTATTGCAAGTTCATTTTTATTATTTTGTGGTATGATCTCTATATCTATCATACTAAAATTTTATGTTCATATTATGAGATATCCTTTTTGATCTCATCAATTCATTTTTGGTTGAAGTTTATGTGACGTCGTTAGGCTGTCGAATTTTCATAAGAGAAATCTTATTTTTGTCTTCATTTGATGTTATTCATTTCATATGGTATATTTTCAACTTTCATTACCATGTTCTTAAATCCCTTATATTTTGTCCCTCTACTGTCTTATGGGTCATTTATGAATGTTTGACACATGTCCCCAATCTTTTCAATGTTTTCTAAAACCTTGTAACATAGCCGTTATGCTGCAGAATTTTCGTCTCAAAATGACTCTCTCTTTTTCTAAAGTTCGTTTATTTTATTAGGTGATTATTCAAATATCTCTCTTCTATATGGGTATTCACATATATAGAAAAAATTTCTATTTTAAATTCTGGGATTTACATACATGAAACCCACTTTCTCTTTTCATGTGTTTAAATTGACATAAAGATCATGTCTTTAATGTAGTTTTTAAAACGTTATGATTATAAAATTAAACCCATTTTTTTATGCTATATGGGTTGTTTATGAAATGATTGATGATGATATATGTGGCTCACATGATAATAAAGACATGTAAAATGTTCATCTAGATATCTCTCCAATGCATTGGGTAATGACTTAATTTCTAGAGATTACTTTTTAGACTGATACCTTGGTGAACAACCTTGGTAATTTTTAATGACACCTTGGAGATGGACCTTTGTGAAACGAAATGATTTTCAATATTAAATGTTGTAGCCACATCTTCATGTTATTATAAATTTTATTTTTATTATGATATATCTTATGATTTCTTTCTCATGCCTTAAAGTTCTTTTCATGACCTTATTGAAGTATCTCAAGTTAACATGTAAAATGTTTCTCTTGTTTCCCTTACTGGGCCTTCTGCTCACCCTTTCATTTGATGTATGTCCCCAAGTTATGAGATGCAGTAATGAACCTAGGATGAACATGAGGAGAAACCTTTCAAGTGTTTAAGGAGAATGTTTTATGTTTTCATGTTATAAGTTCCTGGTTTCCAAGACACTAAACCTTAAAGATCCTCAGTTTTGTGTAATGTAATGAAAGTTTATGTTATAAAAAGGGGGGATGCTATAGAATATCTATTTTCTTTTTCATTTATTGTATTGTACCAAAAATACAGTGCAAAATGCCCAAAATCTATTGTAGTACCAACATTGACCCAAAAATCATGTTTCTTAATATCTTATGAATAATGTTGTTGTTCTTTATTATTAATGTGTTCTGCTCTATATAGGGATAAATATTCTATATTATTCATCCTATACACACTTGAAATGGTGGTAGGTTTTTTATTATCACCTTTTATCATCCATACTTATTTAGAATTTTTTTTCCAACAAGATTTTTTGTAGAAACATATTTAGAAGCAATAGTACAGGTTGGTATAGATGGTACCTTTAAATTCAATGCTACATGGGATAGATTAATGAGTGGATTCATGATATTCTTACCACATGTTGGAGGTATTTTGGCAGAAAAATGATAAATTGAGCATTTAATACAAGTATAAACTGTTTCCGTATTTTGTGAAGGCTCAATATATGTCTTCTCTAGGATGGTCAACTAGGCTTCCAATTGTATAAATTTCATATTGAGGATGATCTTCTAATCCTCTATCATGATTATCTTATTATCACAAGTCATTTTAATTCATTGAAACCCATATTCATGCATCTTAATTTTTCTTTATAACAAAGAGTCAAACTTTTTTTATTCATGGAAGTTTCTTCCATATTTAAATCCATGACTTCAATGTTATTTTCATATCATCTTTAAATGCATGATCACTTCTTCTAGAGTCTTATTGAATCCATATTTCTCTTCAAATTCATCAATTTATCTAGAGATCTGTGGAGATTTAATATTTTTTTCTAAGACCTTTTCCACATTATCATCTTCTCTTTCTAATTAGGTGATCTCAACATGCATATATTGAAATTTTCAACAAATATAAGCATCTCTTTATTCAATAATATCATGTTGATATGTACTTAATTTCTCAATTTCAATCTCATGTGAGGTTATTAATTCATCATAATTACCACTTGAACTAGGATTCTTAATTTTAGTGGAACCCTTAGCCCCCTTCTCTTTACATTAAAAGCCTAATATTTATTTATTGTTGAAAGGGAATAGAGAACTAGACATTGCATCTTATTTAGACATGAGGTACGTAATTAAATTTCTCTCATATTCCTTTTTATTATTTTTGGGGTCTTGCAGGATGTAGACTTCTACTCAGAGATGGCTGAATAATTACTAAGACTGCACTTCATTGTTGAATTGGGAAATAAAAACCAAATACTCTTCTAAGTAGAATAACTGTAGAGTATCTAACATACCAGATCCTTTTCCCTTTGATAAAAATTGAAAGACCCCATACCACCCTAAGAGGGGGGTGAATTAGGGTGTCAAAAGTTTATATTAAACTGATACATCTTATTCCCATGTTGGTATAAACTTATTTAACTCAGTAGGATAGATATATGTAGTAATTAAAACATTCACGTGTAGAAGGATAACAAAACACTTTTACTTGGTTCACAACTAAGTGATATGTCCCAAGTGAATACGTCAGAAGGTTCTTAGACGTACCAAATTCCACCAATCGTCACTAGATGTACATCACAACAGTTAGAGGATAGTCACTCTATACTAGGAGTACAATCCTTACATAAGTTCATGGATAGCTCACTACCTCTCTCAAATAAATTCTATTGACTCCCCATGGCTCACTGCCTTGGGTAAAGTCTCACTCATTTTATTGACTTGAATGTCTCTTCAATAGATTGGCATGGAAGTCTTCGTCTTTGTTCATCATGAGACACTACTTGAACCGATGACCCATATAGAGTCTCCTTTATATTTAGTTTTCTCATTTAGTTAAATTTTTTAATGTTGTAAAACGTATTCTTCTCTTTATCCAGAATCATAAGTACCATTGTGATTGTTTAAGAAATGAAGATCAACTTACTTGGAATAATCAATACCATATTCTTTTTTTCCATCACCACATGTATGCATGCATGTGTGCATGTACTATACACTTCTTCCCATTATATTCTTTTAGTGGTGTTAATATTAGTTCTACTAAATCACACCCATTTATATATACATGTGACCATGAGTAATATTATCACTTTAACTTCTTCAAAATTCATGAACATGCATGAATGTTTACCATTCATACTACCTCCACATTCATTTACACACACACAAATAATTGGGTTTCTTCAAATGAAGCATATGAGTGAATTAATTAATGTACATCCCTTCTTCATGAAATCATATTTTTCTCCCTTTCTCAACACACACACCGTCCACTTTACTTCTTTATATATAGTTGTATGTGATCTTCTATAAACTCAAATTGTTGCACTTGTATCTCTTGTTCTTTCACACTTAGGTGTCTAAAATCGTGATCATTATTTTCATGTTCATCATGCATGTGATATTCACTATTCATCAAACATATAGTGTTCAAGTATCCTTTTAAAATAATGATGGTTTGAAGATCCTTCTCATTTAAGGGATGCCAGGAAATTCAACTCCCAGAGAATTCCGGCCTCCTTTAAACACTAAATGGTATACAGTTCTCCTCTTTTCCAGACAAGAATGGTATGTAGTAACCTTATTCACCAAGCCATAAATGTACATAGTACCATACTTAGTGAAACTAGAGAGTGGTTCTCAGTTTCTTTCTTTTAGAACAAAGAGTGGTTCACGTCTCTCCTTCATTGAGTACCCAAGCAGTACGTGAAACTCCTTCGCATCGTGTAACTAGTGTGAATTGCGGTTCAATATTCACGTACCTAGAATGGGTCATGGATCTTTCTTGAGCCACAAGAAACGGATGATCAGGGAGACGGTGTCTCTTAGAATAGGACATCTCGAAAGCGTGAAAGCATCCACCATTTCCTAGATCTGTGTTTTTTTATAATCAGAGATAAAATATTTTCGGCATTCAAATTCCTCGATATATTACCTGAAGATTGCGTTTTTAATTTTTTCAAACAATGAGTATGAGATACATTGAGATTCCTAGTTTTTTCCTTTTTATGTGCGCAGAATTATATTTTCCTGTGACAACATCGCGTGCGTGCATTCAAGATCACATGAATCTATTGATCACTAACACCCATGCTCCATGATGTGGGCTTGCAACTTCGTTTTCATGAGACTCCTTTAATATTATCTATTTTTTTACATGCATGAAAATGAAACTACATGGATGATTTAATGATGCACATACAAGTGTAATAAAGTGAATTGGAATGTTAGTGATGGTTTGAAGATCAAACAAGAGGGTTTGATCATAACTCAAGAGAACTATAAATCAGGTGCCCTTTATAGGTACTAAGGTTGTAGATGATTATGATGTCACTCTATATCCATTGGATTGACTCAAATCAGGCATGGAAAGAGGAAATTAGATTTCATGTCGTGGTATGAGGCATGCAGCCAAGATCATGCACGGGATTAAATGGATGGTTGATATCTGTTCGTTCATTAAAATATTTTTCCCACATTGAAATAGAGGAACTAATATTCTCGGATTAAGATTCAAGATGGCTTTACATTCACTTATAATTCTCCTCCCCTCTCCATTGTATCACCATGTACCGTGTTCTAATAAAACTCTCTACACCCACCCTATGCTTCCTTTCCTCCATTCCTCCCTGCCCAGTGGTGCACACTCTGCATCTACTATGCCACTCTCGGGCTGGCTCTGCCTACCTTCTCACTAGGCATGGTCTACCCCGATGGTATCGCATGTGCCTTGGGTTTAGGCTTGGTAACTTACTCATGGGATAACCCCTATTTTTTTAAAGTAATCCACAAAATTGTTTTTACCGAAATGATAACAATAAATAATATACATATACACCTAGTATGAAAAATTTAATGCATGGACACCATTAGAACACCACGCCTCTTCTACAACATCCTTTTCATTTCATCTTTTCATTTAAGTTTGGAGAGTTCCTTTCTTCACGGTGATTATCATTTTCATCCATTAACACCCATTTTAAAAAAATAAAATCATAAACACAATTTTGTCCCAAAAATTTCAAAGGGTATCGAGCTAAAAAATTTGGTTTATATGAGTAATAATGACCATCCAATTCATAATTTGGTAGATTTTTCCACGCAATAAGATGTGGTGTGATGATGAGTTGATTGAGTTTAGTTTTTTTTCCCAGAATCTCATTGATAGCTTCTATGAATGAGAATTTATGATTTTTTTTATTTTTGAAAGTGGGTATGTGATTAATTTTTATATCTTGATGTAAATATAGAATTTCTAAATATGTTGAAGAGGGGTATGTATAGATTTCTATGGGCATGTGACCTTGTTATTTTTATAATGTATGAATTGAAAATTATAATTAAATATGAGTTGAGATATAAAATATAAGGGTTTATACATTATTATAGAAATATAGAACATGATTTAATGGTGGGGAGTGAGGTACTTAAATTCGAGTTATCCCTTGGGAGGAATCTTTCTAAGATGAAAAATAAATTTTGATGCTAGTGTTGAGAAAGTGTTTACAAGGGTGGTTTAATTTTTTCACTTAAAATTTGTTTTATACTTGGATAGATTATGTGCTTTTATTATATAAATAGGATATTATACTCCCTAAAGTGTGTTGTATCATGCTCTCTTAGATCTCTCATCAATTAATGGAATATAATTGCATGGAATGCGGTGTTGTCTTCCCCCAAAAAGTTGTTCTTGGTCTTCAATGATATATAGATCGTGTTGTGAAATTTTTTAGGGTTAAATGAGTTTATATTGGGAATGATTTAGTGAACTATATTTTTTCCAAATTCCAAATTATCTCAATTTTGAGATAGTAGTCATGGGAACTTTATAGATGTAAAATGGTAAATTGAACATAGTAGACAATGTAAAATTTTTTAATGGATCCATTAATATTGGTGACTAGTTTTTACCGCTTTAAATGTTTTGTTGAATAACTATTTTTTATTTGTTCAATGGGATATTTTAAATTTCTAAAATAAATAAGTATTTTTACCTAGAGTTCAATACTGATGTAACAATGTTCGGTTTTAGTTTTTGGACAATGGAAATAGGACTATATGAAATTATTAGATGTATTTCATAGACCTCTTGGGAATATATGAAATGGTGAGTCTCCATAATAATATAATAAAAACATTATTTTTATTAAAATTTTCATTAGTATATTTTCATTGAATTTTTAGTATATCAATAATGGGGGATCAAAGGGATATATGTCAGAAAATGTGAGTCTATGTATGGGTATTTACTATAAGGGTGAAAAAGGTATCATGTGCATCAAGTATCTAGTGTGCTTTATATCACAGAAAAATTGAAAAATTAAATTAATTAATTATTTTAGTGGTTAAAATAATTTTCTCAAAGCCTATAATTTTTTCTATATAAACCCCACATTGTAATTTATATAAATTTATCCATTATTAATATTGTTACAATATGTGGGGAGATATGAGAGGAAGGATCATGTTTGAGGTGACAAGAGACTAAATGATTGAGACATATCTTATAGGGTATTTGAAGAACAAATCTCAAGGAAAAGTTTATCAATTTTAAGTGTTAAATATTCCCTATCATGTTAGGTATTGTTATTTGGTTTTATTCATTCACATTTTCCTTTAACAATTTATGAAATATCAAATAAATTTTTTTCATAATGATTCGTATGAAATATTGATCTAATATTCCATGCCTTAGAAATCCTTTTTTGTGCTGTGGACATTTATCATTAAGTTTATTGATTATTGGTGGTTTTTTAATAAAAATATTGGAATGAATATTTACATGGATAATTGCTTATAATTCATGCTTCTCGCACTATGGTTTGTGTCTGTTATTTAGTGGGAAATATCCACAGAAACCACCATTCATTGTTATAACATCATTTAAATGTCAAAGATCACTATCGGAAAATTATTTTGGCTTATAGTGTCACATTGTGATAACAAAATTATCATAATGATGATTATGGGAAATGAAGGATAGTAAATATTGAGAGGCATTGCTAATAAATAGTATCAGGTGGACCTGTATGGTTTACACGTGATGAGATCAATCCTAATTAATGGGATTAGTGAATGAAGATAGATTTAAGTCCAAGAAGGACCCTATAAAGTTATGAATGATATCTGTTAATATGGATACATGATAATAGGTGAACATAGCAGATAAATGAATCACTTTTTAAAAATTGGTTGTGTTATGGAATATTTATAACTACACCTAATGTAATTTTATATCTATGGTGAAAAGGGTTTCTGTGTGAGAAAACTATTCCTTGGTGTGTGACAAATGAGTACATGACATTTATTGAAATTAGATGATGCCTTAAAAACTAAAAAATGTGTAGTACAAAATTACACTGTGTGTGGTTTCAACTCATTATACATGGTGTGTACTAAAGTACACACCCATCATGTACATGGCATATAAGAACACCCCATGTAATTTTCTACATGGTCTCTACTAGAGTTATCACCTAGATACTTAATGGAAATAATGCACACTCTGTCTACTATTAAAGGTAATGGGTACTAGAATACAAAACCATCCCATATATGCAAAGAATGTTCACCCCATGTACTTTTTAAATATGGTTTAATAGTGTAAATACATTCCTAGAGTAAATTCACAACATTTAAAAGAAATGTACATTCCATTTACTCATCTTATTTTGGAATTTATTGTACCTTTTTCCCATGTTATCCAAACATGAGCTTCTGAAAAGTCAATATTGAGGTATTTTTCACATAGAACGTGATAATAACAATTTTTCATCATAATATGTGACATGTTGGATGAAATGAGGAAATTATTATCTTTATATTTATAAGGTTTGTAACTGGGATCAGGAATGAAGATCTAAGAGTTCAGAAGGATGAAAACCCCCTATATGATTTTTTTGGGTGTTTGTCTCCCAATATCCAAAGGCTAGGATATCAATTCCCCCTATTCTGTAAGTTAATGAGATACTTAAACTATTGATTTAATAGGGTCAGTATTATTCCACATAAACAAGTAAAATTATATTATATTTATGGAGTCGGTATTCCCACAATCTCAGTTATTTTTTTTAGGAATGGGATCATCCAATGGATTTTATATTCCACATATTTCATAGGGAATAGTATAATATATTATGATTCTATACAGGGTACACATATTTTAAAAATATATAGTTTAGATATTGGATTACTTGTATTGTATTGATGGGCAAGAGAGTTTCGTACTGCTCTAGCTGGTGAGTAGGATTTATTGATGAGAAGGGTCCCCATTTATAGGTTCTGGTATATATGTAGTATTTGGAAAGGATATTGAGTACATATTTATTTAGTTATTTTGACCCAATATGAACCCCATGGGTTTCCTCCAATACGTGGAAGTATGATGTATAAAAACATCAGGTGTCACAGAGTCCTCAGTAGTCAAATAACTGTAGTTTTCTTCTATGGAATGACTGCTAAGGATTGGAGTTAAGATGATTTGGACCATCCTTAAATCCTTGAGGATTATATATATAGGGAATATTTGGATAATTCAAATTCCAAAACTATTACATTAATAATTATTTCATAGAGTTTCTTAAAGTGGTTTTCTTTTGGTGTGGGTTAATTCGTGTCAATTCCAGGTGATGCGTGTTGTTTCATTACAGAGCATGATGATTTGTGATGGTAGTAGTGACCACTACAATTGAAGAATGGTCTTAGATTTTATGTGTAATGATGTATAATCTTGATGATTTTTTTCAATTTTTTGCATATAAATTTTTACTAGAATATTACAATTTTTATATACATTAACATTTTTCCTTTCGCATAATTTACATATATTTTAGTTAATTATTTGTAAATCCTTCTGTTTTTTTATTATCTTGTGTATTAGTGATATGTATCTATTATATATTGATATTGGGTAATCAATCCCATATTTTGAGATAGTCCATATCAGTGTTAGTCTGCAATCCCTAGCGTATTGTGTACGATCATGGGGTGGAACGTTAGACTTACAGTCATCCTATATGGGGCCAATGTTTGTCTGTTAGGGTCATTTATAGAATTTATGACTTGAGTAAAAACACGATATATTAGTGATATTTTAGAAAAGTTATTCTTTTCATAATTATAGTGTAAGGATTATGGAGTAAATATGTTACTCTTTTAATTTTATAACTGATGATAAGCATAAAGAAAATCATTTTATAAGGATTTATATCTTTTGATCCCGATGTTGTTAGGGTTAATTTCATCATGTTATTTTTATTATATTTTGTTTCCAAGGACAAAATTTTTGTATTATTTTTATATTATATGTTTTTTAATATAATAAAACTTTTTATTACATATTATTAATTTTTCTACATGAATATAATGTAATAGTTTCTAAATTTATATAGTGTATTGATAATGTCGAAGTAGTTCCTAGCTATGATGGGAACTTTGATGTGATGTGATGATATTATTATATATTATTCTATTTTTAGAAAATTCACTATAATGGGAGACATATTACATACAATGTTATGTTTTATTACTCATATGAAGATGATGATTCTTCTTAAGAAATTCACACTTTGTAATATCCAAAAAGTAGATTAGGAGAAAATACATAGTAGTCGAAATTATACATGTTTTGGTGTCATCAAATATAACTATTTGAAAGCATGTGTGATGGTCCTTAGATATTAATACTATTATTAATTCAAGTTACTACTCAAGTAATTAGATTTATTTTTTAAACCATTATGATAAAAATATATGTGGATGTTATATACATTGGGTGTGTCACCAGTGATATTTTGTTAATGGATATATCTCATAACTATTTTTCACTTGTTATCTCGAACCATTGATTATAATATAACTTTCTCCCTAAATTCTATGGCCATTGTGTAGTGACTTTTTTATTTCATATTTTCAATCAATGATGTGTCGACCATATTGTTTGGTGACACAAATCTCCATCCTACATGATAATATATTCACAAAATGTTACTATATTACACATTGAATATTTGTATGTGGTTTTCATCATTGAGAGATTATTTTCATTCACTAGGGTTCCTAAACCCATGTATTGACCGTAATCTTGGACATTACACAATCCCACCAAAATACCAATGGGAATGAACCCTAGAGGTTCACACACTATGTGATTCCATTTATTACGTTTAAATTCAATTTGATTTTAACTAAACAAATAAATTTAATTCCCATGAACGAGGAATAATTTTATTCAATTTATATTTATCGTATAAATAAAAAACATTTATTCACTAGAATGTGAACACAAATAAATATTTTTTTATTATTTTTAATATTCATTAAATATTTTTTTTTTGGTATGTCACTAAAATATTTATTTATGAACAAAATATTTATTTAGGTATTAAGTAAATAATGATGTTTTTAAATGTAAGAAGATTTTGTTTGGAAATAAAATAACTATTAACAAGGAAATAAATTTTATTTATTAAATTTACCAAGTTGTCTCACCGAAAAATTTTAAGATTATTTTTATGTGGCATGGGGAATAGTAATGTTTTTAAATTTTATTTATTGGATAACATGTAATTAAATACTTATTTATCCTAAAACCAAACTCTATAAATATATTGTTATTGTTATTCTATATTGATTCCAAAATTGAGAATATATAATTCCTATGTACATTGAATTCTATCTCAACTTCTCATTATTTTTCCCTCTCAAGAACAATAAATGAAAGAGTGTCTCCGTCAAGACCATAGAATGATAGATTAATAAAAAAAATGAATAAATTTTGATTCACTATCCTAGAACTTGGAGATCGTGTTGTGATTCTCAAAACTCATTGGGGAACATGTGGATCACCACTAATGGGATTCCATCTTTAGGTCATCATAGTGAAACAATGGAAATCCTAAAGGGTCTTTCTAGAAAATCCACATTCATCAATGAAGAAATTTCTTAAGCCCGTATATTTATTTCTTAAGATGTTAAAAAAATTATTTATAAATTTGACATTCAAGATCTTGACTCATGGTTTCGGGAAATGATAAAAGAATAAATAATAATATATCTCCCACAACAATAATATTCCACCACACTTGGAACCAATAAGTTTTATCAGAGGGTGGTTCTGTTGATATTTATTATTATTTATTTTATTTTTTTCTATGCGTAATTGTTGTTATATATTCATTTCATATTATTATTTCATTAATCTAATATTAATTAAATATTATATACATATTAATAATCTTTGTTTAGTGCATCATTATCTACATATTTTAATAATAGATGGATAATAATATGAGATGATATCGGGAAGTTCCAAATCATTGTCCAATAAAATTGTTTTACACAACCTATAGTTGTTGTACATGTTGTGTACCAATATGCATTTCTCTAGGATGGAATAAGCAGCTAATTACACATGATGTATTTATTTTACATCACATGTTGGAAATGATATCCTAGAACATAAAAAAGGAAACATTCAATGTAGGTATCATGTAAATGTAGTGTTGTCAGATAGAGTGAACATGATGAATCCCTAGACAAGTTACTCAGATTCATGAAAATTTGGGTTTGCAACATGTAGCTGGATTATAACAACAATAAAATTCCCAAATTAATAGTATAATTAAATTACATTAAATTAAAAATTTAATAAATAAAACAATAACTTATTATTAAAACCTATTATTTGTCGAAAAATTTAATAATGTTTTTAGTGATTTTTAAAAGAAAAATTAATTAATTGAAATATATATGGCATTATTGGTTCTTCCATTTAGTTTCCAAAAAATCCATTATTGATGGGTATCTCGAATTAATTTTTGAGGTTCATTATGTTGAAATGACATTAATTAATTAATTAATTAATTAATTAATTTTTTTATCTTATTAATAAATTATGAAAAAGAAAAGAATACTAGATAGTTTGTTTTTTAATATTCATTTCATGTATGACGGATCATGTCCTAGACCAAGCCCTTTGTATGTGATGGAGTTTATTTAATTTAATTTATTTAACAAGATTTATATTACATATAATTATATTAAATTATGTCATATAATACATCTCTCCTTTTATTTTGTAGGACCAATGTATCAAAGGATATTTGTGTATTCCCCTTTAACAAATCATTAGTTCCCCTTAGATACATGTGAGCAACAAATTCATGTAATTAATAGAGCATCACAATGTGTCTGGTGGTCTTTCTAAAAGGAACCAAGATGATTCCAACTTTATGATACACATATATCTTGGTTTAATGTTATAAATCAGTTATTGTCCCAAAAATGGAGTTAGTCCCCAAGGTCACAGATCAATTTAATGTACGCTCATTAAATCAACCCTTATATAAGATCCTGATAGATTCATTTACTTTACATTCTTATTTCCTCTTATACATTATTTGTTTTATAAATCTATGAATGAATTAATATAAAATGAATGAAATTTAATATTTTAATTCTTCATAAATGTAATTATCAGAAATTATTAATTAATCAAGAAACATCTACTTAATATTGATGAGGCATATAAAGGATAAAAAATATAAAATGTATTCATAAATTAATTTAAATCCCAAAACATAATATTAAGTTACTGTAAGCATATAATTACTTGATTGAGAGTGAAAAAATATAACTAAGTGTAGTAAATGGAATTGTCTAGATACATACTTTTAATGGAGATTTCTCACAGTAGTTTTGGGTTGAATGAACTGAACATCTACTGATTTTAACATCCAAATTGTGTTCATAACAATGTCAGATACTAGTGATATGGAAATGAAATTTAGTATTTAAGGATATGGGAATCGACTCTATGTATAATAGAGATGAAAGACTGCAGTTGGGAAGACTGGAAACCAAATTAATTTTTTTTCTGGTTTTCATGGAAATGCCTTGGTCTTTAAGAAAATAAATAGGGATCCTTTCAGAAGAATTTCAGAGAAAATAGGCAATATGAGGTCAATGGTTAGGTCTATTGGGACTGGAAACATGTTTGTTGATTTAATAAAATATATTAATTTAATATATCTATCCTAATTTTTAATCAAGCAATGTATTATTAATAATCTATTTAAAATTTATAATATATTGGAAAGCTCATAATACATATTATTCCTTGGGTTAATATTAGACAAATAAAACCACCTAACTAGCAACAAATTATATGAATAGTACCGACACATTCGAGTTTTTTTACGCCAAAAACATAAGTTTAATATTCTAGAATCCTAATTTTGAGACCCACTTGCTAAGGAGGTGAGTGATTAAGAATTAATATTCTATGAGAAATATATGAGTTATGTAGTTAAAGGCCATTGTTTTATTCTTTCATCCATGTCAATTAAACTCGCGAGGCCTAAAAACAACATTGGATGTGTATATAATTCTTGACCAACTTTTTGGTCTTTAAAATGAGATATCTAGACATGAATGGGTGGATATTTTCATGGTACTATTCCAATGAAATATTGGAGAGGGTTCCTCAGCTTGTCCTCATGTAGTCATGATCATGGGATACATTGTGAACTAAGAGGTAGTAGGGTTTATACTCCCCATAGAACTAGGAACATGTCTCATTTTGGTATGACTGCATCAATGATTCTACATATTTTTTTGTGAATTTTAATCTGAACAACATCGAGATGTTTCTGCCAAATCTTTTTACTCTCCTTCACTGAGTCGATACGGATACAGAGTGTTATAGTGTTAAAATGGAAATGAAAAAAGAATACCTTTAATCCTGAAGCATCATCATGAACTTATAATAATAGTATTATTAAGGGGAAAGTAAGGGAATGTGATGTTGTCTATTTTTCATGTGGAAATGAGGTTCACTCGATGGGAAAATGCACTAATACAAAGAATCAAGGGGATGATTCATGTGTATTTGTTATAAAGTGTAATTCATAAATTTATTAAAACTGGTTATTTTATAATACATTGGGTATTCACATGTGAATACAAATATAGGAACCATGTAGATATAGAAATATTTAGTGAGGGGAGGTAGATCTAAGAGAATCTAAGATAGATAAAATTGGATTTGTAGATATTGGAGACTTCCACCTCACATTCCTGACCCTTAATTATTGAAATAAATGTTACTTAATTTATAAATCTAGTATTTCTTATGGTATGGACCATTTAAATAAATATATTTATGTGATGGATTGTATGAAACATTTAATAGGAATCAATAATCAATTTTTATCACATGAACCATACAATATCCAATTTTGTATCGCTAACTATGTCATATAAATGAAAAATAACGGACTAAATTACATTAAGTTGGATATTTATATTCGTTTGAACTAAAACAACATGATGAATTTCAAAAATAATAATGATGAAAGATTTAAAAACTACCATTTCATGGGAAATGAAAAATGGAAAAATATCTTCTCGAACATGTTAATAATGATTTATGTGGACGATTTCATGTCATTCCAAGGGTTGGGTACACATATATAATAATCTATATTGATGATTTTATTAGATATGGAAATTTCTAGATAATGAGGTATTGGTTATATTATTTTGATAAATTCAAGGAATTGAATAATGATGTTGAGACCCTTGTTGGAATGAATATTATGAAACAATTCTTAAAATGTGGAGGAGAATATCTTAATAACAACATCATTGATTATTTATTGGAGATTGGGAAATTATATTAAATCACTCTTCCTTATAGACTTCAGTTTAATGGTGTAATAGAAGGGAGAAATCACACTACATTGGACATACTATGATCAATGAGGAGTCATTAATGTCATGCATTATCCTTTTAGGGACATTATTTATAAATAGAACTATACATACTAAACCAAGAACAAAAAAAATAAATGATTGGTATAGCATACCAATTATCAAATGGAATGAAATATTTTTTTTCTAACATACTTTTGTGAGGTTATGAAGCATTTTTAAGGACTCTTCAGGTAACATGATTACATCCTGAGGAAAAAAATGTATCCTTATTGGATACCCAATGTAAAAAATAGATACTAACTAGGAAATACTTCATATAAATTTTTTTGGTTGATGGATGTACCAGATTTCTTGAAGAGGATCTTATCTGTGAATGATATATTGGGAGTGACATAAACATTGATGAAGTCCTTCCACAAGATAAAAATGAGATAGAACATGAACAAATTCTACAAAGCCCAATGGATGATGAAATTTTTATAGAGACATAATTACAACATAGGAGTACTAGAGAGGTTATAGAACTATAATAGCGTTGTTTTCTAATAACCAAGGAATGTGAGTCATTCGTAGATAATAATAGTGGTCATATAACCTAAATGGAATTAGTTAATAGAATATATGTTTCCATGTGAAAAAATTAATGGAATTATAAAATGGATTCCATGTAATAATTTTTTTTTTGTAATTTTGTAGATCATCTAATAGATGTAAATAATATTGACTAAAAATTGGTATTAAAGAAGAAACTGAAAGTGATATTACAAGTCAGTACTTTTGAGCAACAACTAATGGAAAATGTATATAAATAGCATCATGAAATTGAATATTATGAAACCTTTTCACCAGTTTCAAAGATAAAATCCTATATTTGTTTAATTTAAATTGTAGCCTTCCATGATTATGAGAGATGGAAAATGGATTTGAAAAAAAATTTCTTTAATGGAAACCTTTAAGAAGATGTCTATATGACACAACATGAAGGTTGTGTGACTCCAAAGGATGATAAAAAGCTATAAAAGTTAAAATTATTTATTTAGGGATTATATTAAAAAATCATAGTCATGGAACATTTAATTTCCTTAGTACATAATAGATTTTGTTTTCATAAAGAAAAAATTTGAGTCATATGTCTATTGCTGATTTCGTGTAAGTGTTGTCAATATCATAATATTATATGATAGTGACATTTTACTCATTTGAAATGAAATACCATCTCACAGTTTGTTAAGGAATCATTGAATAAATTAATCATTATGAATTTCATGGGTGAGGTATTATTTATTATTGGGATTACGATTTATCATGATAGATTCAAGGGGTTTCTTTCCCCAAGTCATAGTACATACATTTGAATTATTCTTTAGAGATTATGTTTGGAACAATCCAAGTTGGGATTGATTCCAACATCATATGAAATTATTCATTCCATGAAAATTTTCCATATAACACATGAGGAATGAGATAAAATGGAAATTATTCCATACATATCATTGATTGGGTCAGTCATGAATTATTTCCTATATATTAAGAAATGTATAAATTTATCAATAAATATGATATGAATATATCTATCTATTCCATGTGACCACCATTGGTTGTATGTCAAGAACATCTATAAGTATTTGAGGTGTACTATGGGTAGTTTCTGAGTTTATGGAGGAGATTTGGAACTAGACATCAAAGGATATGTAGATTCATGGTTCCCAACTGATAAATATGACATGAAGTTATAAAATAGATATATGTTTACATTGAATGGAGGTGTTGTGAGATGGATGATCTCAATGAAGGTTTTGGTCACATATTCTATAGAGGAGTATGATTATATTGCATCATTTAAGGAATCTAAAGAAATAGTATGGATGAGGAACATAATTAAACATCATGATGTTGTACCTATAAATAATTATCCTATCACACTCTATTATGATAATAATATTGTAGTGGACCTTGAAAATTATCCAACGTCACATTAGTGAAAGAAACACATAATTTATAATTACCATCTCTTGAAGGGTTTTTCTCATAGAGGTGAAGTTACAGAGAGTTGTATTTCCATGAAAAATAATGTGGAAGACCCCTTGACTAAAGGATTTAATCAACATAAAAATTAATATCATGTGAGTTCTAGAAGACTGAAGGTCAGAGGCCATTTTATCTTTTGAAAGTAATATTTTTTTGGAGTTGGTATCCTAGGACCAACTATGTTAACATTGATTAAAATTGTATATGATGTATTGAATATTAATAAAACATATATTTACCTAATTTTTGTTGTTCTATATGACTCTAATATAATAATATCATAAATTTTACATCACATTGATAAGGTCATAGTAGTTCTATACTATTATGTGAACCTATATTTGTTATGAGGATATTCTAAAATAATGTTATGTGGTTTAATAACGTACACTTATGGGACACAAATTTCATAGAATGTCATGTTTGAGTACTCATAAGAATATGAGTCATATTCTCATGGAATTGACACCTAGTATTCTATGAGATGGGAAATTATGTGAATATACCATCCATTTGGATTTTTTCATTTTTTGGTGTCATCAGATAATCATATCAATAAGAATTGGTGATGGTACTTAAAAATTATAATTATTATTAATCAATGTTACAACTCGCCTACTTATATGTATTTTATAAACCACTATGATAATAGTTAATGGAAATAAGTTTATTTCAGATATTCAATGAAAGACATATCGATCTTATAGGTTGGTGACCTAGATGGGAATTCTACGTGATGTGAAATTGAGACAAAGAGATTATATTACACATTGAGAGTTCATTTGGGGATGTCATCATTGTGATATTATGTTCCTTCTCTTGTGTTTCATGACCATTTCTGGAAAGTAATCTTGGTATTTACGAAATCTCAGATAAATCCAACAAGATTGATTTATATAGGGACCCACACTATGTGTTCCCATAGATCTCGATTAAATTCCATTTTGATTGAGGTAATGGAATAATTATTTTTATCAATACAGAATAATAGATATATTAATCTTATGATGATCTCAATAATTAAATTATTATATATAAATTGGAATTGAATAAAAATGTCTTATTTTATTTTGTTGATTATTTAATAAATATTTATTCCCTAGTTTGTGAATGAAATAATTATTTACAAATAAAATATTTACTTCATAATTATATAAATAATAAAGAGTTTGAAAGACAATGATTGTATCCATTGATAAAATTATTTTTTACATGCCTGTAAAATTTTTTTTTTGTAAATTTTCAGAAGTTGGAACACCACAAAATTATAATATAATTATTACATGGTATGGGGTTTATTAATAGTTTTAAATTTTATTTAATGGCTGACATGAAATTAAAAAATATTTTAACATAAACCCCAACTCTCTAAATAGAAGGTTATGTCAATTGTGTATTGAATACCACATTAAGATTAAAGAATTAATGAACACACCCAATTCTCTTTCAAATCATCCTTTTATCTCTCTCTAATGAATGATAAGCACAAGATATATTTCTTCAAGACCTAATAATGTGTGATTAAGAATGAACAACACAATACATTCAATCCATTTTTCTATCACATAGAGATTGAGTGGTGTTTTAGGGAGATTATTGAAGCACATATAGATACCCCATAGAGGGATTCAATCATTTTATTCTCACTACGTAATTATGACAACATAAAATGGTCTTCTAGGATTAAAAACATTCACCAATGATGAATGTTCCTTAGACCATGGATTTATATTTTCAGATATTGAATAAATTCATAATAAATTTTATGTGCAAGATCTATGCTCAGGGTTACAAAAAATAATTATTATAAAATATTTTAATATATCTCCCACTATAAAAATCTTATCCTTATCCTAGGACTGATAATTTATGGATGTTTTGGAGAATACATAGAACATAGATTTTTTTAATACCCTTTCCGAATATTTTGTGTTAGAAATTTTTTTATAAAATATTCAAATTCTATTTTAGATGACAGGTCTATTGAGATGTTGAATAAGGATCACAAACGCCTTTTATTGTCAAATGATTGTTGGGAATGATAAATTATATTATTTATTTGTCTTGTTATAGGTGAAATAAAATTATTTAATCTTTTATATTGACTATTTATACAATATTCACATGTTTCTGTTAATTTTTATCAATGAAGTGTTATTATCTATATTTTGGAGGTGTATCATATTGATTTTTTTGAGAAATTGATTTCAATTTAGGGTCAATATAGTGTCATTGATAAAGAATTACATATCAATTCATGATTTTGATTATCTAAAAATATGATGTGATGATTTGTATTTTCCATGAGTTGGGAGGTATTATAACCATTTATTCCAAAAATATGTTAAAAGATTACCTTTGAGGCTTGATTTTAAATATGGGATTTACAAATATCTCATTATTTCTCATATATTATATATATATATATATATATTATAATATATGGTAATGATATTGAGGATTTCCATGAGAGAGATCACAGTTCACTTTAATGAGTTTTTTAAATAAGGATATGTACATCATTTTGGATCTCAATTAGTTGGTCTACTGTTTTTAATAATGAAGTTAAAAAAACATGATGTTGTGTGAGGATTACTGGTGGTTGAATCAATTAATCATAAATAATCTCTATCGTATTCTGTGGATATATGATTTGTTTGACTAATTAATATGTATGGTTCAGATATCATTGATTGATTAATGATCTAGATATCAACATAGGAGGGTTAATTACAAGTACATTAATAGAAATACTTCTAGTATTTGTTTTGTAATTTGTAATTTTTATTATTTCCATTTGTATTATTTCATGCATTGGATGAATTTATGGGGATTACGAATGTGATGTTTCAATCCTATCTTGGTATTTTTTTACTAATAAATGGTTGTATTTTTTTGTAATCAATGTTGGAGGAGGATCGTGAAGATCATCTCATATCATTTTTAGAATTACTCATGAAGTATTAGTTTTATATTACAATATTTAACAATTGATTTTCAACACTTGGTGTAATGACTGAATGTTTTTCAGTTGAAATTGAATTCAAATAAATATGTCATAAAATCACATGAAAACAAAACATAATGAACTACTATGTTCGATGAGTATTTTAAACCTCATTTTGTCACTTCCTGGTATAGAATTTTGAAAATCTGACATACACGGTTGCAATTAGTAAGTTATTTATAGTCAAATAAGAAAAACATAATTTCTAGTGAGTAGTAACCTACCCTTACGAATTTTAACACTCCTTTACGAATATTGATATAACCTAATGAATACTAACCTTACCTATGATAATATTTAAATATTATTCATTTTGAAAGTATGATATACCTTTATTTTAGAATTAGTAAATGAATGCTTTAAAACTGGTTTTTGAAAAAAATTTGATTTTTAATAAATATTAAAATAATAATATTTAGAAAATTATTTTTGAAAATAGACTTTACATTCAGATTCTACGTGTCAAAAATGGCTGGGGTGAGATTTTGGGTTTTTTCTGAAATACTTGAATTTTTTGATGAATAGTGAAATACTGTAATTTACAAAATATGCTAAACAACCTAATAATAGAGTCATGCATCATATTCTGCTAAGGTAAGCCCAATTTTTTCGGGTTCAAATGATAAAATTAGTATTCATGGTCCTAGAAGACTCACTATTCCTTGTCTATGGGGGAAAGAATAAATTAATGAATTTTATATTGAGAATTACCCTCTCCCCTCCACTATAAACACCACCTTTGAAACCCTCATTTCCTCACACCTCTCAAGCATCAAGCCCTATTTAAACTCTACCCAAGAATATTCCCTCACCTCTCCCCCATTTCTAGGTTCTTCTAGACTCATCAAGAGACCAATCCTAGGTCCCTTAAGGAGGATATCATGAGGAAGATTTAAGAGGTAATTTCTCTTCCTCTTTCTTTTAATTTCCTTATAATTTCATGTAATTTTTTATTTTATCCCTACCAATAGTCATCCAAATGGTATGGTAACTCATGTATCATAAATGTAAAAGAATTTTATGATACTAATGGGATATTATACCATTCAACCCCCTTCTCCTTTTTATTTTATTTTATAAAAGAAAACATTGTTCGTAAGGTGTTAGTCTATCACATTCAAGAATGACATGTTTTCATTTTCCATCTCTAATTTTGGATCTAGTAATGAAAAAAAATTTATGGTAGAACCACAATATTTTATATGTTTTATTTCCTATTTAATGTTCTATAACTAACTTATGTACATATTACTAAATATTAATCAAAAAAAGTTCTTTGTGGTCAAAAAACTACCCAAAGTAACCCAAATGAACATCATTAAATACTTATCTAATGATTCAGACACATAGTATATAATATAATTAATTAAAAGAAAATTTATAATCATATAATAGAATTAATTACATGTAATATCAGTTCTATGTGTTTACCCCTGTTCTACCCAAACTTCAATTTATGAATACAAGTGAGTCTCTCAAGAAAAACCATAAAAACAAACAATCCTGAACAATGTTTTTAAAATCAATAACTAATCCAAAGGCATATAAAACAAAGTAATGAAACCATAATGAACCATATTCTTGTAAAAATTGGTCTATAATTTTTAATTAATGAATCTAATGTGGTTATATATGAACATAAAGAGAAGGAAGAATTCAGATATAAGGTAAGGAGAAATTCTCGATCCCAACTTTCATCCTTCCTGTTCTACCACATTCACTCCTATTATGACATGGTTACTCCTTAAAAATAATTTTTTGGTCATTTTCATTCCATTTCAGTGATATACATGTTTTTAATGGTGTTTATGTCAATCCAAATTTCTTATAAAAGAACTCTCCTTTTAAGAACATACATTTTACCTCTGATTCAAGGTTGACGGTTATTGTAACATGTATATCATTCCCTCTTTCTTTTCGGAACCCAGTGTTTAGGAATGGGATATTATGAGATGTAAGCGATTATTTTTCAGGTGTTTGTTATGATCATTTTTTATATATGTTCACACTGTCGTTCATGATTAATGATAATTTTATTATGTAATGGGTGCACTTAGAATTATATAGCGCAATATGAATGTTTCAATGTGGTGGGTATGCCAGGAATTATATAGCACTATAATGCATTGGTTAATGTGACAAATCTCATGAGTTAATGCGAAATTATTTCGGGACAAGATTCTAGAATTTTTCACAAGTATGTGTTGTTGTTAACCACTAAGACATGATGTTTCATTTTTATGGACTACCACATTTGAAGTCTCTTATTAGTTTCTCCTCTCATGTTCATGATTCTTTGCCTATGTTTTGGTTATCCTCGCCCATTTTTATATTGTTCTTATCTATCATCTTACTAGGATTTCCGCTCACCCCTTATTTTCATCTCCTCAGGTGACTATATGTACTAAGGAAAGGTCATGTTCAAATTAAGAATCTAGAGAGTAAGGAATTAAATAAATTTCAATGAATGATGTTGTAATTGTTAAATATGGTCATAATTTTCCCCATACACTAACCATTTGGTTCCAAGATGTGTAATACTATTATGTTAATTATCATTATAATGAAGTAATAGTAACGTAATAAAAGGTAGGTGCACTATAGTTGGTATTAAAAGTAAGTTTATTTTAATTTGGGAATTAGTATTAGAGAACACTAATGAAAACCTCTAGTAAAAGACTAAATACAAATATGTATACAATAAGCATTAAAAAGGGATCCCATATGTTATGATATTATTATAAGTCATACAAATGAATAATTAATTCATGACTTTTTGAATTATATTTTGTTCTAACCATTACCATTTTAGAAAATGGTGGGAACCAGGATAAACCAAGACAAATACTCATGAGAGGACCAATACAAAAATTGGTCGAACGTCATCCCCAATGATTTGGGATGTGGAGCTCAAAAATTCATGGTGATTCTTACCCAACTATCTGAGGTTAGGAACAATAACCATAATAATGTAGAACTTCCTCCTTCACCAAAGAGGGTTCAACTGGATATCGAATGTTTTATGAGGAAATGACCGTCGATGTTTAGTGGATGTTCAGATCCACTAGTTGTGGAATAGTGCGTCAACTGTATGGAGAAGATCTTTTCTATGATACACTATTCTGTTATTGAAAAGGTGACTATAACCATTTATCATCAAGATTGAGAGGCCAATAAATAGTGGGATTTGATTTAAAACCACAAGACATGGGAGGAAATTGAAGATATGGAATGGGAAGTCATTAATATAATGTTTCATAACATGTATTTCCCAAGGAAACATCCCACAAAGATGGATAGAGAATTAATAGAGCTCAAGAAAAAAGATGGATAATCTGTCACAACCTATGAAGTTAATTTCACAAGGATTTAATGGTATGCTTCAGATTTTGTTATCAACAATGATAACAAAATTGATAGATTATTTATTTGATTAAAACCTCACTATTGAAAGGCTTTGGGAATTAATGTCTTTGGGAGTTATGAAGAAGTTTTTTTATGTGATCTTAATGTGGATATGGAGTTTGGAGAATTGTCCCATGGATATGGTTATAAGAATATAAAGATGTAGTTTCAAGATGGAGGATCTAATGAGAAAGGTGGTAAGAAAACTCAATGACCCACATGCCTATAATGTGGGATGTTACACCATGGGAACTACCTCAAAGGGATGAGGAAGCTCTTAAAGTGTGGGAATGAAGGAAACCGTGCTCAAGAGTGTCAAAAAGACAGGGAAAGGATGGAAAATTTATCTGAATAAAGGAGAGAACCACTGAGGGATCAATTCTAAAAATGTAGGGAGTTAAGTCACTATGAAAACAAGTGCAATAAACCTCATGTTCTCGAGGGTAATTCGTTTAATCATCCACCAAAGCCAAAGGAACAAGGGAAGGCTTATGCCACCAATACTAGATAAGTGGGGTAAGACAATGATGTCGTACAAGGTACACTGCTTATTCACTCAAGAATGGAAATGGTCTTATTTGATTCTGTTTCTATGAATTTCTTTTTATATTCATCTTTTATATAACAATATAATTGAAGACCCAAACATTCAAGTAGAGATATTGGAAAAAATCCAATTTGTGTAATCATTTATACCCAAGAGTTTGAATTATATCCCATGGGAATATATGGGATGATTCTTCTAAAGAATATAGTAATACATCCCTTGGTGTAACTCGACACTATAATGGGAATGGATTGGCTCTTGATAAATAGAGAATGTATCAACTTTATAGAAAATGAAATATCTTTTCATATTCCTAACTGTCCCATGATCCTCTAAAAATACAAGGAAGACCAGGAATGTCCCTTAAAAACTCCTTCAAGGTGTGGGTGTTGATTCCATTTGAATAGGAAAACCTTACCCAAATGGTTGAGTCAAAGGATAGTGCCAACCTTGTGGAAATTCACATTTTGAGGGAAGATGGTTATGTATTTCCAGAAGAGTTACCCATAATTCCCCCTGATCATGAGGTAGATTTCACAATAAAACTCATACCTAGAGAAACTCCTATATCAAAGTGTCCCTATATGATAGCTCCAATCTAACTGGATGAGTTAAAGTAGAAGTAGTAAGAGCATTTGGAAAAAGGATTCATATTCCCTAGTGCATCACATTGGGGTGAGGCGGTGATCATATTGAATAATAAGGATGGAACAATGAGGCTATGTATCAATTATAGGGAACTCAACATGACCACCATAGAGAACAAGTATCCTCTTCACAGGATTTAAAACTTGTTCGATCTGTTAAGAGGAGCTCAATATTTCTCATAGGTGGATATTCATTTAGGATATCATCACTTAAAGGTGATGAAATAAGATACTTATAAGACTACCTCTAGTATAAGGTATTGGAACTATTAGTTTCTGGTTATTCCCTTAGTACTTCATAATTCCCCTGAAATATTCATGGATTTGTTGAATTGATTCTTTAGAAATTACTTCGACAAATTTTTGGTAGTGTATATTGATGACATTGTAGAGACCCGAAGCTTGACGTACAAGTACATTACCTTACTTTTGTAGAATACTTAGTACATAAAAAAAACACACACACAAGGAACGTAATAGTTTAGTGTCTTTCGAAACTCGGAATATAATCTTCTAATCGTGGTGAAATATCTTCAACATCTCACATAAAGATCTTATTTTTTTTACTTAAAACATTTCTTTATATCTTGGGGAAAAAACATAAAAGGGTGATCTCAAATTCTCAGTAAGGGTAAACAAAAGAGATATCATTCACATCATATTCATAAGAACATAACATTTCGGAAATCTTAACCTGCAAAAGAGAGGATAATTTCATAACATGGGATAAATCATAGTACTGAAATGAAATCCCAATAATCATAACATAAAACATGAAACTTTGTGGCATTCACACATAATCATAGAGAATCATTTCTTATTAGTCAAGACTCATTTCCAAGACTATCTTAGTGGACAAAGTCCATTTCTAAACCGAGTTACCCTCGTTTCAGTCCTGCTTCATTGAACCGGTATAACCTACCGTTCCAGCCATGTCTATCTCATGAGATATAAAATCTGTACCCAATGCATTGGAGGGAGATATAGGTCCCACCAATCTCATAATGATACCATTCTTATGTGTGCCACAAAATCTTAAATCATACATCATTGCATAACCCATGTAATAAAAATGGGAATCTTAAACATCGTAACATCATAAAACAATAAATATAAGATAAAGGAATTCATAAAAATAATTCCATCACAACATAATCAAATCAATGAAATATTAGGGATAAAAACAGAACCCTTTTATTATCTTAGATGGAAAATAATTTTGATAAAACACTTGAACTCCATTCTTGGGGAAAATATCCTTTCTTCTTCAAAAACACTTTTCCTTTCTTAACATGTCATACAATTCTAAACTAAAAGAATTTTATTAAAAATAAACTTGAAAACTTTTAAAGTAATCTTCTTTGAAATAATGTTTTAAAAATCCATTCATGCCGTATAAGTTAAAAAAACATTCTTCGTACTTTTGTCGGAAAAGTAAAAAAGTACCTAGTACAAAAAATGACAAAAGATTCCTTTCATATCTTTTACTAAAAACTCACCGAAGGGTAAAATTGGATATAAACTATTGTATAAGGATATAAATATTACATATTGAGGAAACATGGATGTGGATGACAAAATACACCCCAGTAAATTTCAAAGTATAAACATTCTCAGATAAAAAACGAGATTGTGATATTTTCCCTTACCTTATGTCCGATATGCTTTGTACGTATCCGAACCTCCTTTATAATGATTTAATTAATGTCATTAACTTATTACAGAATCATATTCATTGTTATGATATCATATATGGTTCACTTATGACTTTATATTACCCGTTCTTTTGTAAATTCCATGTTAAAGAAGCGTTTTGGGTAAAATCGTTTTATTTATCGTAGGTGTTTGGAATTGTTGTTCTTGACATTATTATTACTTATATCATGATTTACATACTTCCAGAAAATAAAGTATATATATATATATATAATAGATAGATAAATTAAATGAAACACACCATTCATGGAGACGGTTGTCCGTACGTACGCACGCGCGGTGATTTCCTTTTTCCGTAGGATGCATAGAAGGTTAATTAGAGTTGTTTCATATTTATAATAACATATCAGTATATAAGAAATACTTATGTTATTACTTTATCATGAAAAAACTAAAGAAGAATAATTTGAAGAAGAAAGAAATTGAAAACGATCGGTAATGGATATTACCCTTTTTTGACGCGCCATCACTTAACCTCCACTTGAAGAACTAAGGATGGTCTTTGAAGAAAACCAGGACCTCTAGGATGATACTAGGGAAGTTGAGAAGAGATTTTTTCAGGGTTTGGCCGAGCTTGAATGCTCAAATTGGTGTAAGGAGGAGAGGGAGGAGGTGCCCTTTTATAAGGGAGGAGAGGGGCACCTTAGGAAAATCTCAAAATATTATTTTATATTAAGGTAAAATTTGGTTTATAATGGTTCCAAAGGGTCTTATTTCGAAGATAAAGTGGGGATGGGTCGAAATCCTCTCATAAAATAGGATTTAGACAAGTTTAGGTTATTATTTTATCCTTATCATTTAGATTAAACTCTAAGTTAAATAATTTAACTTTTACCATGTCTTTTTGTTTTCTTACACTATATGGTTAATAAACTTACCATAACAAGACAAACTAACCCCAAGTTGTTTATTATTAATATATCTATCCTTATCTAAGTCATTTTTCTGAACCTTAGATTTTTAGGAATTAAATAACAATTAATAATATAATATTTTTTTTAAAAACTAATTTAGGTCAATTTTGACACTATTTGGTACATGATTTTTATGAAATTCATAACAGAATTATAAGTTTGAACCAAGTTACTTATATCAACAATAACATGTCATATTAACCTATAAAATTAATTTAAGTCATAAAAAGTCTCATATTACATTTATTTGGGCATTTATAACATCAATTATGTCAATATTTCATTAATAAGAGAATTACTGCATCATCTTTGTGTCATAGTAAATGATAATTATTTAATCCATAAAAATTCTAAATAAATTCCTATGATGTAGATAATTGTATTAGATTTCTGGAAACTATTCATGTTCGAATATTCATAAATTTTATCACTAAATTAAAATTATTATACTTATAAGATTTAAGAAAGTGACATGTTGTCACATTCTTTGGTTTTAATAATAATTAAATTATTTTCATGGACAAAAGTCCATAAAATGAATCTAATCCTACCCATAGGTTATATGGGTATACGTTTATCCATAAAATATGATTTTTCCATGGGTTAGGGTAATTTTATAATCTTATATTTACCCTTAATTACCTGATTTACCTTTAACTATAGTAAATAAAATTTACCGTAGTTACTATTCACAATGCCCAAAAATAAAAAGTAGCTTATTAACATATTTTGGACCCACTGATTCCAAATATGGAATCCATTTTTCCAAATTCAATACACAAAAGATGAAGAAATTAAATTAAAATTAATCCCGTTGTCGAAAGAAAACGGGTTTTTCTTCAAAACATTGCAAAAGATTGAATTGATTTAACCTACGAATTCAAGGTAAAATCAATGCTAATGACATACATTATATTAAATGGTAAAAATATATTCTATTTATACATTAAAACCATTCAATATTATAATTTAACCAAATAATATATTACGATGAAAAATGTTGTTTTTAATTAAAATATAGCTTGTTTTTACTATTCATTAAAATATGAAAGTCATCGGAAAAATATCAAAACTTTATCTAATATAAATTTTTATGTCCTGATTCAAAATAAGAATTTTATTTTGTCAAATTGAACTTATAAACATGTCAAAAACTAGATTTAAAATGGGTGCGCTATCAAAAGGTGGCAAAACTGCATTTTTTGAAAAATACTTATTTTACCCAAAAAATTTATTTTGTTCTTATAAAATGTTCTAGAAATGTGTAAGATGAATAATAATGTTATAAAATTCAAAATTTAGTTAACACTATTCATAAGGGATAGTTCATAACAATAACATATCGTTGTTTAGTAAAACCCGGTATTGCGTACAACACACGCTATCGAGGAAGGTCGCGATTGCATGTAATGCAAGCCAAGTCAGGGTTGCGTGCTGTGAAATAATCCATTATTGTTTCGTATATCATAATCCAACCATATTTCATTTATACATTGAATATATATATATATATATATACTCAATGTTGCGTAGAATAACTATTATCAAAATTGTGTGTAACACGATCCAATAATAGTGTTGTGTATACTGCAAGCTAATACGGTATTGTGTATAGCGCAAGGTAATCATGGTGTAGCATACAACACAAGACATTAATGAAATTAAAAGAATATTTTTCATAAAATCTCGGGGTGTTACATTCTACCACCCTTAAAATGAATTTCTCCCTCGAAATTCATCAGGGTTATAAATGGTTTACTATTCGAAAGTTTCTTTAACAGAAACCCACATCATAATAAGGAATACCAAAACCAATCATTAAAAACAAAAGTATGAAACGTAATAGTTTACCAAATTAACTCATCACTAGGTTTCCACGTAGGAGAACATAGGTGAAAATACGGATATGGAAGAAAAATATAACCATCACGTTCTGATGGAGAGTTGTAGAGAGAATGGCTATGAAATAGCCCACAATCATAAAGCCATGGATTTGTGATGATCTAAGGTAACATCTGATTAATTAGATATAAGGGCACTAGGACAACATTTTTGGTTTTCATGATCATTTCCCTAATGTTGGTGAATTAAAAGAAATACATACATGATTTTGGTACAATTTCACTATTGTTCATGCTTTGAACAATTTTCACTTCATCTCTTAAAGGAATGAATTTGAATTTTTTATTCATGAAGTGTTAATAGATCATGTGATAAAATGATGGGTCATTCAATCTATTTCAAACAAAATGTTAGCAAAAGTTATCAAATATACATAAGTTCATCTATGGTGAGGTTAATCGTATACGATTCCAAAAATGAACTTATACTTCATATATCATACCGCGTAATAAAATAAAACTAGTTTCTACTAACCAGGGAATTCATGTAGGCCAGTGGTAGGCGATAAAGGCCAGTCACACTTCAGTTGTGGGTTCGATTCCCACATCCTTATCCGACACAATGGGCTATTTCCCATCCTGCAGGTTGTCCTTTTTCTAAAGCTATATATCATCCCATCAATACTATCGAAAAAAGTTCTATCCTAACTTATGTCCAACATAATCCATTCCAATCTTTTGGCTTATCTAAAATACAATGGTCCAAGCTCATAGTATAAAGAAAACGATTAATTGAAATGTCATCAATCAATCATATTAATACCATCATTTATCCCCCATATATCTTGTTGGTCACATTCCAATCATGTGAATACCTTAATGATGTATTCTCTTGAAAAATGAATACCCATTGAACCTTAGTGAAAACATAAATTCAGTCAAAAGTTAACTCTTTCCACATACCAAAATTCAAAAATTCTATATACTCAAACCATGATATAACCTTCTCTTTATATCAGTCATGAGCTCAGTAATACTATCAAACATTTAATTTTCCCTTTATCCCTTCATTATGCGCATATCATCTACATTCCAAAAATATCTGAATAACCTTTCATGGATACTGGTACCATTAATCATACACTTTCAAAACTCAAGGAAAGACCACAGTGTAACAATCCTTAGATGTCTCTTTATTCCATAGTACCATGAGATTAATTATACAACATTACAATTGATAAACATGTAATCATTCCACTACCTTCTTAAACCATTGACCGAGCATCAACAATTCTTTCATCTCACATATCATTTGTAGTCTCATCATCATCATCAACATAAATACTACCCATATGACCATATTGATTCTCTTTATGAGACTTTCCCTTAGGGTATTGGTTTGCATAATGCCCATACATTCCACATTTAAAACATTTAACCATTGTTGATATCGTAGCAATACCATTATCCTCCTCCCTAGTGTTAACTGAACCTTTTCCATTGCACTTACTGGCTTTGTGTCCTTCATTTCCACACCTAAAGCATCTTCCAGTTCCTTTGAAACATTCTCCTTGATGCATCTTCCCACGTGATTTTCATAGGGGAAATTGAACTTTCTTTCCTCTATGATCATCATGAAACTCCATCTTTATCTTATTAGCCGAGTCAGGAAACTTACCAAATTTTACATTATTGATCATAGTATGAGATTTCTGATTCTGTATAATAATGATCTTTGGACCTCCAAATCTCTTTTTATTTGGTTTCTCTTGAAGAATATCATTCCATTGTCCATCAAATCCCCCACTATCGTGAATCATCTTGTTTCCAGCCATTTTCTAAAACCCAAAAAGAATAGTGTGAGAGGCAAAAATCATAATAAAGGGGGAGTAACTTCAATATCTAACATCTTTGGTTTAATCTAATATCGTTACCATAGTTCTAGGACTATATCCTATACGTATACTTATCCTTAGGGACATCCCTAGACATACCTTAGAAATATCTCTAGGGATCTTAGTAACGTTTTCGCATCCTAGATTCCAAAGGTTGACTAAAATTTTCCTCTGATACCAACTGTAGAGACCCAAAACTTGACGTACATGTACATTACATTACTTTTGTGGAATACTTAGTACATAACAAAAACACACACACAAGGACCGTAATAGTTTAGTGTCTTTGGAAACTCAGAATATATTCTTCTAATCGTGGTGAAAGATCTTCAACATCTCCCATAAAGATCTTCTTTTTTTACTTAAAACCTTTCTTTATATCCTGGGGAAAAAACATAAAAGGGTGACCTCAAATGCTAAGTAAGGGTAAACAAAAGAGATATCATTCACATCATATTCATAAGAACATAACATTTTTGAAATCTTAACCTGCAATAGAGATCATAATTTCATAACATGGGATAAATAATAGTAGTGAAATGAAATCCCAATAATCATAACTTAAAACATGAAACTTTGTGGCATACACACATAATCACATAGAATCATTTCTTATTAGTCAAGACTCATTGCCAAGACTATCTTAGTGGAAAAAGTCCATTTCTGAACCGACTTACCCTCATTTCAGTCCTGCTTCACTGAACCAGTATAACCTACAGTTCCATCCATGTCTATCTCATGAGATATAAAATCTTTACCCAATGCATTGGAGGGAGATATAGGTCCCACCCATCTCATAATGATACCATTCTTATGTGTGCCACAAAATATTAAATCATACATCATTGCATAACCCATGTAATAAAAATGGGAATCTTAAACATCGTAACATCATAAAACAATTCATATAAGATAAAGGAATTCATAAAAATAATTCCATCACAACATAATCAAATCAATGTAATAATATGGATAAAAACAGAACCCTTTTATTATCTTAGATGGAAAATAATTTTGATAAAACACTTGAACTCCATTCTTGAGGAAAATATCATTTCTTCTTCAAAAACACTTTTCCTTTCTTAACATGTCGTACAATTCTAAACTAAAAGAATTTGATTAAAAATAAACTTGAAAACTTTTAAAGTAAGCTTCTTTGAAATAATGTTTTAAAAATCCATTCATGCCGTATAAGTTTAAAAAAACATTCTTCATACTTTTGTCAGAAAAGTCAAAAAGTACCTAGTACGAAAAATGACAAAAGATTCCTTTCATATCTTTAACTAAAAACTCACCGAAGGGTAAAATTGGATATAAACTATTGTATAATGATATAAATATTACATATTGAGGAAACATGGATGTGGATGATAAAATACACCCCAGTAAATTTCAAAGTATAAACAATCTCGGATAAAAAATGAGATTGTGATATTTTCCCGTACCTTATGTCTGATATGCTTTGTACACATCTGAACCTCCTGTATAATGATTTAAATAATGTCATTAACTTATTACAGAATCATATTCATTGTTATGATATCATATATGGTTCACTTTTGACTTTATATTACACATTCTTTTGTAAATTCCATGTTAAATAAGCGTTTTGGGTAAAATCGTTTCATTTATCGTATGTGTTCGGACTTGATGTTCTTGAAATTATTATTACTTATATCCTGATTTACTTACTTTCAGAATATAAAGTATATATATATATATAATAGATAGATAAATGAAATGAAACACACCGTTCATGGAGACGGTAGTCCGTACATACGCACGCGCGGTGATTTCCTTTTTCCGTAGGATGGATAGAAGGTTAATTAGAGTTGTTTCATATTTATAATAACATATCAGTATATAAGAAATACTGATGTTATTACTTTATCATGAAACAACTAAAGAAGAATAAGTTGAAGAAGAAAGAAATTGAAAAAGATCGGTAATGTATATTACCTCTTTTTGATGCGCCTTCACTTAACCTCCACTTAAAGAACAATGGATGGTCTTTGAAGAAGACCAAGACCTCTAGAATGATACTATGGAAGTGGATAAGAGATTTTTACAGGGTTTGGCGGAGCTTGAATGCTCAAATTGGTGTGAGGAGGATAGGGAGGAGGTGCCCTTTTATAAGGGAGGAGAGGGGCACCTTAGGAAAATCTCAAAATATTATTTTATATTAAGGTAAAATTCGATTTATAATGTTTCCAAAGGGTCTTATTTTGAAGATAATGTGGGATGCGACGAAATCCTCTCATCCAGTATGATTTAGACAAGTTTAGGTTATTATTTTAACCTTATCAATTAGATTTAACTCTATGTTAAATAATTTAACTTCTACCGTGTCTTTTTGTTTTCTTACACTATATGGTTAATAAACATACCATAACAAGGAAAACTAACCCCATGTTGTGTATTATTAATATATATATCCTTATCTAAGTCATTTGTCCGAACCTTAGATTTTTAGGAATTAAATAACAATTAATAATATAATATTTTTTAAAAAACTAATTTATGTCAATTTTGACACTATTTTGTACATGATTTTTATGAAATTCATTACAGAATGATAAGTTCGAACCAAGTTACTTATATCAACAATAACATGTTATATTAACCTATAAAATTAATTTAAGTCATAAAAAGTCTCAAATTACATTTATTTGTGCATTTATAACATCAATTATGTCAATATTTCATTAATAAGACAATTACTGAATCATCTTTGTGTCATAATAAATGATAATTATTTAATCCCTAAAAATTATAAATAAATTTCTATGATGTAGATAATTGTATTAGCTTTCTGGAGACTATTTATGTTATATGTTTCATGAATTTTATCAATAAATTAAAATTATTATACTTATAATATTTAAGAAAGTGACATGTTGTCACATTCTTTGGTTTTAATAATAATTAAATTATTTTCATGGAAAAAAGTCCATAAAATGAATCTAATCCGACCCTTAGGTTATATGGGTCTACGTTTAGCCATATAATAGGATTTTCCAAGTGTTAGGGTAATTTTATAATCTTATATTTACCCTTAACTACCCGATTTACCTTTAACTATAGTATATAAAATTTACCGTAGTTACTATTCACAATGCCCAAAAATAAAAAATAGATTATTAACATAATTTGGACCCACTGATTCCAAATATGGAATCCATTTTTCCAAACTCAACAAACAAAAGATTCAGAAATTAAATTAAAATTAATCTTGTTGTCGAAAGAAAATGGGTTTTTCTTTAAAACATTGAAAAAGATTGAATTGATTTAACCTACGAATTCAATGTAAAATAAATTCTAATGAAATACATTATATTAAATGGTAAAAATATTTTCTATAAATAATTTAAAACCATTCAATATTATAATTTAAACACATAACATATTACGATGAAAAAAAGTTGTTTTTAATTAAAATATATCGTGTTTTTACTATTCATTAAAATATGAAAGTTATCGGAAAAATATCAAAACTTTATCTAATGTAAATTTTTATATCCTGATTCAAAAGAAGAATTTTATTTTGTCAAATTGAACTTATAAACATGTCAAAAACTATATTTAATGTGGTTGCTCCATCAAAAGGCAGCAAAACTGCATTTTTTGAAAAATACTTATTTTACCCGAAAAAATTATTTTGTTCTTATAAAACGTTCTAGAAATGTGTAAGATGAATAATAATGTTATAAAATTTAAAATTTAGTTAACACTATTCATAACGGCTAGTTCATAACAATAATATATCGTTGTTTAGTAAAACCCGGTATTGCGTACAACACACGCTATCGAGGAAGGCCGTGATTGCATGTAATGCAAGCCAAGTCAGGGTTGCGTGCTATGAAATAATCCTTTATTGTTTCGTATATCATAATCCAACCATATTTCATTTATACATTGAATATATATATATATACTCAATGTTGCGTAGAATAACTATTATCAAAATTGTGTGTAACACGATCCAAGAATAGTGTTGCGTATACTGCAAGCTAATACGGTATTGCGTATAGCGCAAGGTAATCTTGGTGTAGCATAAAACACAATACATTAATGAAATTAATAGAATATTTTTCATAAAATCTCAGGGTGTTACAGATATTCTCATATAAACCAAGATAATGAAGGAACATGAAGAACATCTAAGACTTCTGTTGGAAACATTGAGAAAGTAGAAGTTGTAAGCCAAGTCCAGCCAGTGTGACTTTTGGATGAAGCATGTAACTTTCTTGGGACATGTGATCACAATTGAGGGAATTTATGTGGACCCTTCAAAAACAAAGGCAATTAAGGAATGACCCAAACCCTATTGTGTCACAAAAATCCATAGTTTTCCTGGATTATATAGGTACTGCTGATGTTTAGTGAGAAATTTTACATAATTTTAAAGCCCTATAACTATATGAACAAGGAATGGGGAAAAGTTTTTCTCGACGGAAGAATGTGAGGGAAATCTTCTAAGATCTAAAGCGAAGCCAGATAATTGCACTTGTACTCACACTACCAAAATGTGTAGAATGATTTGTGATATAAAATAATGATTTAAAGAAAGGATTGGGTTGCGTACTCATCAAAAATGATAATTTTATATCGTATTCCTCATGATTGTTGAAAATTAATGAGAAGAACTACATGATACATGATCTGGAGCTAGATGTTGTGATTTTTTCTTTAAAAATCTAGTGGCTCTACATTTATGGAGACAAGTCAAACATATACACTGACCAAAAGATCCCCAAGTATATATTCATCCAAAATGATCTCAAGATGAATCCATGGAAATGGTTAGAGCTAATTAAGGATTATGATTGCTTTGTTAACTACCATCATGGAATGACGAACAAGGTAGTTTATTCTCTAAGCAGAAAATAACCCGCTACAATATCTAGCTTACAAATTGATAGAGACCCTATCATCTTGGATATGCAAAGAATGGGTTTAGAAATCATAAGGGCAAGTTATACAACCTACGTTTCCCAAAGTATTGTGCAACCATCCATGCTTGTGAAGATTAAGGAAGAAAGAAGGGATAATGTGGAGATATAAAAGAGGGTGAATGAAATAATGGAAGGGAAGCTACAAGAGTTCCATATCGACAGTGATGCTGTGATTCAGTTTGGAATGCATCCATCTATGCCTTCATCACTATGGATAATGAAGGAAATATTGGATAGTTTCCAATGCTTTTAATGGGGCATGAGCATCCGTATATTGAGGAGGAGGATGATGTGATGTATTTTTCCCCACATTCCCTCCGTCCAAAGGTAGGCGACATCAGTCGCTTAATCTGGGACATTTGATCCATGATCGAAATGTGATGATGGGATGTCAATTATTCCTTCTATGGATTCCTTCTCATAAATCGTTACCTTGTCTGGGTCTCCCTTATAAATTAAGATGTTGTTCAAGAAACTCTTCCTAGTTCCATATCTTCATAGATGCTGGTTAATTACAGCACTTCTGTCGGTACATTCCAAGGGGTCAAGTTAGGGATGCAACCTTCGGCCAGAAAAGTAGTCATGTTGGACATCACTTGCATGTATAGATGTTGGAACAAAATCATGTCTAGGTTTATCCCCTAATTATAGGAATTCTCTTGTGTGTGAAAGCCTGATGAATCTTAGATTGAATGCGGGGAATTATATTCCATACGCATGTATCTGAGGTTTTCCTTAGCTTCCCATGATTAACACAAGGTATGTTGTAGGTTTAAAATCTAATGAAGATGGATCAGACTAATCAGAAAACAAACTAGAGTGGATCATATGGGTTCGACCCCTGGAGGGAACACTGATTTCGGGTTCTAACACGTGTTTAGTTACCCGGTTACTGCTAGGATCAGTGAAGAGGTGAGTTGGCATGATCTCGTCAAAATGTGGTAGCCCAGGTAAGAATCAAGATGGATGATGGATGGATAAGTGACATGGATGGAGAATTAAATTCAGTCAACTTGTGGGTGATGGTGATGTTTGGATTGAGCCTCTAACAGACCTCCTACTTACCCCCATTGTAGGGAATCAATGTCCATGATGTTTAGGATGGTCGTATAGAATTGGGTTGTGCGCAGAGGACAACAACCTGATGATATGCTATGGCTTATGCCTAGTTAGTAGCCTGAAGTTGGTCAGAAACCACTATGAGATACCATATTTATGGGTCCCAATATAAGGTAAAACAACACCTTACTGCTGGTTTTAGGTTGACAATGGATTATCGCTGAATGGGGTTCAAAATGGCTTACCGTTTGATGAGTACGAAATGGCTTACTGCTAAATGAGGGTGAAACAAATTACCATGGGATGTGGGCCCAATGACTTACCAGTGGATGGGGTTGAACCTCATGGAGTCTGCCTATGTACCCTAACATAAAGACAAAGATCAAAGCCCACATATTTTGGGATGGTGGATGCAGTTTAACATCGTACATGATGAAATGGGGCATTCATTTTAATGTCATGCAGGACAATGTTGGTATGACATGAAGGGGTTCAGAACTAGTGGTTTTTGGGTTTGATCCTTAGGGAGGATTACTATGTACCTTATCTTGGAAAAGATAAAAGTCCACATATTTTTGTATGTTGCATGGAGAACCGAAGTGAAGAGGTTCCAAACAAATTGGTTGTAGGGATCAATCCTCTAGGAGGCTTCCTATGTACACTAACTTGTAAGAATCAAAGTCGACATAGTTCAGAATGGTGTTGGTGAAACACCATGAATTATTCAGGACCAATGAGTGTTGGGCTTGAACCAAAGGTAGGATTCCTATGTACCATTCCTTGTCAAGTATCAGTGTTCAAGAAGCTCTAGAGAAGTGTTGGTGAAATGGCGTGAAGTGGTCAGTACTAATGGGTGTCAACCATGATCCGTAGGGAGTAATCCTAAATACCCTGCCTTGGTAAGGATCAAAGTCTACATAGATCGAGAAAGGTGTTGGTGAACTGCCGTGAATTTTTCAGGACCAATGAGTGTTGGGTTTGAACCTCATGGAGTCTTCCAATGTTCTTTTCCTTGGCAAGGATAAAAGTCCTCATAGTTTAGGAGAGGTGTTGGTGAACTGTAGTGAAATGGTCGGGACCAATAGGTGTTGTGCTTGATCCTCAGGGAGGCATCCCACATACCTTTCCTTTGAAATGATCAAAGTCCTCGTATTTCAGGATTGGTGTGGGGCATACTCTATAAGCTGCCCAGGGAGGATTTCATAGTAGATGCTTACTCTAAGCCCAAGTGAGTCATGTTCAGTGTGAGAAACAAGAGTTCGTGAAGACCTAAAAATCATGTCGTGAATGGTGCACTTGTTGGAATTCGAGTGGGTATTATACATGGTTAGAATCCCAAAGAGTAAATGGGGGCGTACGCATGGTTAACAACCCAAGAAGATGGAAATTTGGACTTACTCTAGGGTGGAGGCCTGGTGGAGACAAAGCCCAAAGGGAGAGGGATTTGGAACCAAATGAAGGAGGGATCTGGTGTCCATCTCCCCCTCTCTAGTCTTTGTCTAGGAAGAATATAGGTGGAGCTGGGATGCTACCTCCCGCATGAAAGGCTAGAGGCTTACACCCAGGTGGTTAAAATTTCCCCATGGACAGACGTTGCTTTGATCAAGGGGATCTCATTCATTGTAAGGAATGATCTTACTCCTATGGAGACTAGTGGGTGTAAAAAATATCTGAAATGGGGAACCCCACTTATAATACATGGTCTGAGGCCACAGTTTAATGCCATGTGCTGAGGATTATGGTTCATGGAAGTTTAACATCTTGCAGCTCAGATGAGGTGGGTTCTCTCTACAACCCAAGGAAATACATCACTGATACCCACCTGCCCTTGGGAAAGGGAAGGCATCAACAATGCCACGGTGTGGGGGTGTTTTGGAGTGATTCATTGAGTGGTCCATGTTAGTGTGGCTATGTGAAGAAATTATATTCTTTAGTTTGACTATGCGAAGAAGCAAGAGGTGAGGAAACACAATGGGAAGCACCACCGAAGGGAATTTTATGATACTTCATATGATCCTAGAGGGACGTACGACAAAAGGGTATGTAACATATTTTTTTTGGGCATAAAAATCACCCAAATATGATGTCTAGAATATGGACATTGGAGCTAAAGGGTACACTCAAGTAGGGAGCTTGTGCGCAAATGGTACAGCTTCGCCGGAAAGGTCATAGTTAGTGGACATAGGGAGTTGTGTTCAATAGGAGAGGTTTGTGCACAATTAATGCACAATCAGAAATGTTTCATAGAAAAGTTTGGGTGTGCACGCAATTAGTGTTGTTTGCGCACAAGGGGTGGAAATTTTTCGTTCTCATGGGAAATGGATTTCATTCTAGGGAAAGCGATTGGGAACAAAGGACCCAATATTTACGGACTTGGTCGTGGGTCAAGCCATATTTGTCCCAGGCGAAGGCGGACCCCTATGAGACATATCATGGAAACTCCCATACCTGAAATCCAAATTTTACATGTGGGAGATGTGTTTTCTTGCAAAGTATACAGTTCGGATTCATCTTCTTCGAGAAGTCGATGGGGTTCCTTTATATTTATAGGCGCTCGGGGTCAGCGGGTCTGTGTCCAAGTTGATCGGTGTAGAAAAATCCAGTATCAGCATCGACTGCATGAATGATTCCATGCCCTGTGTCAGCTGCGTCGATGATTATGCACCTAGTGTCTACTGTGTGAATGATTCTGCACCCGGTGTCGGTGGCATTCATGTTTCTTTATCGGGTGGCGACTGCGCGCACGTTTCCACACAATGTAGAGAATTCATTTTGATACAATAGTTTTTTTGCATGGGAAATTTTTTTTTCGTGCACCCTTTGGTTTTTTTCGCGTGACTCTTACGTTCCTCCCAGAATTATTCCCTACATCAAAATATGTCCTTTTATATCTAATAATTTCATCTTTAGGCCATAACCACATTTCAACATCTACATGGACAATGCACATAACTAACATTATCTATTAATCCTGGGAGTACGAAGATGGAAAGTGATCTCTGAGAACACTTCTGGTGGGATAACATGAAAAACGAGATCATGGAATATGTCTCCAGGTGCTTGGTATGTCATCTAGTTAAAGCACAGTAACAAAATTCCAATGTAATGATACATGCATTTTCTATATGCTTGTGGAAAAGGGAGAATGTTACTATATACTTTTTCATGGGTCTCCTAAAGATGTCGAAAGGAAATATTAAGATATGGGTTGTGGTTGATTGAATCACCAAGACATCAAATTTTATCGCAAATTTGGAATTTGTCTCACATAAACAACATCCATGGATATATGTGAAGGAAATGGGGAGACTGTATGGTGTTCTACTCTCAATTGTCTCTGATTGTGATGTAAGGTTCACATTTAAATTCTGTTGGATCCTTTAACAAGCATTGAGTAATAAATTAAATTTCTGCATGACCTATCACCCCCAAACTGATTACCAGCCTGAAATCACTATTCAGATGATTGAAGATATTCTAAGAGAATGCTCTCTAAAATTCAAAGGTGGATGGGATCAACATCTCCCATTGGTTGAGTTCTCATACAACAATATCTTCCACTCAAGACTTCAGATGTCTCCATATAAAGCAATGTATGGAAAGTGATGTAGAACTCCGTCTTTTTTGGATGAAGTTGGTGAAAGAATGCTACATGGGCCCAATCATGTGCAAGGGATGACAGAGAATGTTCAAGACATCCAAAAACACTTCAAATCTGCTCAATGTCACCATATGATCTATGATGAGAACTGTTGAAGGGACTTGGTGTTCAATGTTGGGGATAAATTCTTCATTCAAATATCACCATGGATGAATGTAATTTTATTTGGAATGAAAGGTACACATAGCCCAAGGTACATTGGACCCTTTGAGATCCTTGACCGCATAGGGGCCATGGCCTATCGGCTTGCACTTCCAATGAATATGGCTCAAGTTCATGATTTGTTTCATGTATCACTCCAGAGAATGTATATACCTGACCACACAAATGTACTGAACTCAGAGGTGGTACAGATGGAAGATGATCTCTTATATGAAGAGCAGCAAGTAGAGTTTTAGGACCTGGGAGATAAGGTTCTACGCAACAAGACAACCCATCTTGTCAATGTTTTGTTGAGGAACCATATGTTTGAAGAATCTACTTGAGAACAAGAAGAGGAGATGAAGGAGAAGTACCCTCACCTTTTTGTGTAATGTGAAATATCAAGAGTGAAATTTCAAAATGTGGGAGAATCTGACAAACCAATGTTTTTAATGGAATTTCCGTCTTTAAAAATATGTCATAAAATCACCTTAAAACACAACATAATTAACTACTCAGTGCTATATGGCCTTTAAACCTATTTTTTTCACTTCTGTTTTGGGGATTTTGAAAATATGACATACACTGTTGAAATCAGTAAGTTATTTGGGGTCCAATAAGAAAAAAATAATTTTTAGAGAATAGTATCCTACCCTTATGAATAGTAACATACCCTTTTCAATAGTGATATAACATAATGAATAGTAACTCTACCTATTATAAAATATAAATAATATTCATGTTGAAAGTATGATATTCCTATATTTTAGAATAAGTAAATAAATGTTTTAAAACGGGTTTTTGATAATAAATTATGGTTTTAATTAAATATTAAAATACTAATATATAGAAAATTATTTTTGAAAAATTGACTTCATTTTTGGATTCTGCATGTTGAAAAATGGTTTGGGTGAATTTTTTCGATTTTTCTGAAATACATGAATTTTTTATGAATAGTGAAATACCATAATTTACCAAATAAGAAAAATAAATAATTATAGAGTCATGCATGTTGTTCTAAAGAATTCAGCCAAATTTTTTCGGTTTCACTTGAAAAAATTACTATTATTGGTCATGTAAGAATCACTATTCCATTTCTTGTGGGGAAATAATAAATTAATGAATTTTATATTGAGAAATCCCCTCTCCCCTGCACTATAAATACCACCTTTCACACCCCCATTTCCTCACCCATATCAAGCTTCTTGAAATGTCTAAAATCTAACCAATAATATTCCCTTGGTCCATCCCAATGTCCCAGATCTTTTGGTCTCATCACAAGACCAATCCTAGGTCCCTTAAGGAGGATCTCAAGAAGAGGATTCAAGAGGTAATTTTCCCCCTCTTTCCTTTAATTTCCATTCAATTTCTTGTTCTTTTATTATTCTATCCAAACCAATATTTATCCATATGGTATGGTAACTCTATTATCATACATATAATGGAATACAAATGGGATATTATACCATCCAACCCCCTTCTCCTCTTTCTTTTATTTTATAAAAGAAAACATTTTTCGTAAGGTGTTAATATATCACCTTCAAGAACGTCATGTTTTAGTTTTTCCATTTCTACTTTCAGTTATGGACATTAAACTATTATTATGGTTAAAAAATAATATTATATATGTATTATTTCCTATTTAATGTTATGGATCTGACATATGTACAAATTAATAAATGATTAATCACAAAAAGTTCATTGTGGTTGAAAAACTGCCCAAATTAACACAAAAGAAAATAATTAAATTCATTTCTAATGATTCATCCACATGGTATATAACATAATTCATTTTAAGATCATTTAAACTCTAATAATATCATTAATAACTGGTAATATTTGTTCTCTATGTCTATCTATGTTCTACCTGATCTTAAATTTATGACTACAAGTGAACCGCTCTATAAAAACCATAAAACCCATCGTTCCCAAATAATGTTTTTAAACTCTATATCTAATCAAAAGGCACATAAAATAACTTAATAAAACCATAAAGAAAACTATTCATGTACATAAGGTTATGTAATTGATAATTATTGAAAATAATGTGGTAATATATGACATTAATGCGAAGGAAGAGTTCAGATATAAGGTAAGGGGAAATTCTTGAACCCAACATTTATCCTTTGGGTTGTCCCACTTTCACTCCATTATTGATATGGTTACTCCTTAAAAATAATTTTTTAATCACATTATTTCCTTTTCTAGGATATAAATGTTTTTCAATGGGGGTTATGACTAACATAATTTTTTCCAAAACAACTCTTCTTTTAAGAACACACATTTTACTTCTCATTCAAGGTTTATGGTTCTTGTAACATGTATGTTATTCCCTATTTCTTTCGGGAACCCAATGTTTATGAATGTGTTCTTATGAGATGAATCCCATTACTTTTCAGGGGTTGGTTATGACCATTTTTTATATACTTTCATTGTGGAATGCATGATAAATGACAATGTAATTATTTGATGGGTGCGCCTGGAATTATATAGTGCAATACGAATGATTCAATGTGATTGGTGCGACTATAATAATACAATGATACAATTCATTTTTTAAAGTGATGAATCTCATGATTTAATGTGAAATTATTTGTAACCAAGATTCTATTTTTTTCACAAGTATTTTTGGTAGTTAACCACTAAGACATGATGTTTCATTTTTATGCATTTCCACATTTCAAGACTCGTATTAATGCTTCCTCTTAGGTTCATGATTCTTTGCCTATGTTAGGGTTGTGCTCACCCATTGATATATCATTCTCATATATCCTCTTACTAGGATTTTATATCACCCATTGTGATGTATATCCTCTGGTAACTACATGTACAAAGAAGAGTTCAAGTGCCAATAAGAATCTAGAGAAGTTATAATTATATAAATTACTATGCTTGATGTTGTAATATTTATGTAGGGTCCTAGTTTTCCAAAAACACTAAACCTTTGGATCCTCTTTGTGTAATACTTTTATGTTTTTATCATTAAAATGGTGTAATATTAATGAAGAAAAGGTTGGATATCTATACATTGGGTATATTTTTCTAGTTATTTTATTTTAATAAATAGCCTAGAAATTGAGTTAAGAAATGTTGATGGGATTTTTATGTGTATTCAACTATAGAATGTTTCTAATATATGGAGTATTTTAGGAATATTTGGTCATTATTAGAGTTTAGTACTAATATTTTCATGGGTGTTTAATCCATAATAACCTTTTACATTGAAATGTTGTTATTTTTCATAGATGGGGAGGGTGTCAAAATTATTTTAAAATATTGATGTAGAAATAGATAATTGAAAAAAAAATTAGTATCGAAAGAGTGTATTTATTAAAAGATATATTATAATGTATCCCATTATGTTTCTGAATTTGTTGTAACACATAACATGACAGTCATTACTTATTAGTCTAGAAATTTATTTCCTCATGAATGTAACTATACTACCTATCACACCTCGGCCTCATTTCTTCCATTATTTTATCCTTTACTTAGTCTCAGATCATTTGTTCAAGGCTCGGGTTGATGCATGGTTAATGTTTTTATGTTTTTAGAATATTGGGGTAGTTTTGGCCTACACACGGAAACCACACAGTCATTAGAAACTATTCAATCAACCTAGGTACCTCGGTGGGTAGTATAGGAAGTGGGTAGAAGAAACCACATGGTTTTTGAATAGTTACAAAAACTATTTTTCTTGGTCAAGAAATCATTATAGATGATTAAAAACATAAAAAACCATATTCATCTCTATATTGTAATTAATACCAAATCAAACCCACCTCCTCCCTCTAAAATTTGGTTCATTAAGGGGTACTAAGAACCCATTCTCATTGATACATCCCCCCTCCATGATGCTTCCTCTTGGAATCCCAGATAATTTTGGGGGTTGTGGGTTGTTTTCCCCTTCCTCTTTCCCTTCACTCCTGACTTCTTGGGGTATCCTTTGTGTGTTCACCTCTTGTCCAAACACTATGGGTTAGGGTATGGGTGATATGTGATTTCATTTGGATCTGTAGTGTGTGGATCATCTGTTGGGATTCTTTCATCTTTCTATAAGGGTTCTGTTGGGTTCACACTTCTTTGAGGTAGGTTTTTACATATATCTTTCTTTATGGCACAATCTATTGATTATTTAATGATTTCAATTAATTTTTTAATTTGATTCACCCCTCAATATAGTACAAATATACCTTAATGTAGTATTTTTATGCTGGTATAAATTTTTAAAAATTGTCATTGAAATGATTCTTTAAATTGAACTATGTATTTATGAACCTATTGTTCTTGGTAAAATGTCATTTGTTCATTAAAAGTGAAATTATTCCTTGTTAAGAAATTTTTTTTACATTATGCTTTGGTAAATTAGAATTGATGTGTGGAATATTAATAATATGTTATTTGAATATATTTTATTGATATGGAATTTCTGTTTTGGTTTTTTGATAGTATTTTCCTTATTTTAAAAGGGTAGTTATGCCTTTTGAAAAAAATTGAGTGGTTGGGTTTTTGTTAGAAATATATTGGTGATTTTGAAATTGGTTTAAAAAAGGGGTTCCTTGCCACATAATAGGTGTGACTGGATGTTGGCACATCAATTGGTTCACAAGGTGGACACTTTGATGAAAAATCATATGAAGGGGGAACTCTAAAATACATTTCCCTCAAAATATTCTCTTCTCTCCTTCCTGCCCATTTTTTAATATGGTTCATTGTTTTCACAAATAGGAGTGAATTGTTTTATGAACTCTTTAAATTCAATATAATATGTGTTCCTTAATGATTGTCCCATTTGACATTGAAATACGTTATGGTGAATGATGGGACATAAGGTCCCATTTTTAAATTTTTAAAATTAAAAGAAATGTATTGTGATGGCATTTGAATATGTTTTGTAAGTGACTTTGTATGTTTATTTTTGTTTGAGAAGTGTATAGCCCAGTTGGAACTTCAAAATAATGGGATATAAATGTAATTTGGAAAAAGAGAATGCCTTATTGGAAAGTTATTGTTTTTATGGAATGGTTTGAATGTTAATATGATATGACGACCTAGTTGTATCCTTTCATAATGTGATATGGATATATATATATATATATCAATGTATGTATGTATTTAAATCCTATATAAAATGGATTTCCCTTTATGGTTTATCATATAGTGGTGTCTGTGTTTGGGGTAGGATAGTTATGTGAGGGATGGTAAGATGAGTCACATGTGTAAGGGCCTCATACATATACAATATAGTATTACCATGGGTTCTAGGGTATCATTTATAGGATAAAGTAATTTTTTATTACCATCCATGATTAGACTGGTTGGTACCCCATGTATCATTAAGAGGAAAGTTGATCAGAGCCACTAGATTGGTCAATTTATGGTGTCTAGCTGGTTATATACTTAGGGGTCTCACCATACAACGAAATGTAGTTCATAACTGAATATTTCCAAGGGTCAGTCAACAAATATTTGGGAGAGACCAGGGATACTATATTTTACAACATAATTTTATTTTATTTAACTTATTTTTTTATTTACATTTCTAGTTTATTTTTAACACCTACTATTTTGTTTTTAGCATAGCCCTATATACATTTTTTGGGTTTTGTTTCTAAATTGGTAATTTGTTTTGAAAATTTAAAATATTGTTTATCTATTTAAAATGGGAAAAACTTATTTTTATAATTTTATTTAATACTAGTGGTGATGGAATGATTTTATGAAATGAATTTCATGGATTCTGTGGTGGTTGCCAACTTAGTTGTCTACTTCACAACAAACTTCTTCCACTCAATGTTAGTATACACGATCTATTTTTCATGTCCTCTATATTTCTCAGGATCATGATTACATGATAGTTTTTGGAATTGGTATCTTAAAGGGTGGTGGTGACCATGAGGTCACATTGATATTTCTTGGGCAGTGTATTGGATTTGGTTTAGTTTTTAGGATTTTTAGTTGTATCCTGTAAATTAATTTTTTTGTTTAATTATTAGAGATTTAGTGGAATTTTTCTCTGTGTGATTATTTTTAAATTTATGAGAAATCGTTGTTAGGTAGAATTCATTCCCATTGTAGTTCATTTAATTCCCAACACTAGTTGTCAGCCCATGGGGATTTGGAATGGCCTTCTGTTCATGTCTCAGACCAGTTTGGGTGTCATGTAGGATGACATCCCGACAGTGGATCATGTCAAAATGGTAACAAAAAAGGATCTTTTTATTTGGAGTGTCACGTAGTTTGATATTATGTCTTTTGGGACTTAGGAGGTAGATGTGGGATGTGTTTTGTGAAATGTTTCTCATTCTAGTCCATGGGCTACTAGGGGTAGTCTGTGTTTTGAGTATTTCCATTTTTTTGGATTGAGGGATGACAATGGAGGCGAGTTGGTATCTCATTGTGATCTCACATAGATTACTGAACAATGTCGAGTCCAAGTGCATGGTTAAATTTCCACTTATTATAATGTCTTACTTGTGGCATGGACCACTACCATGTCATCGGGTTAGAGATAGATGTTAATATTTCCTTATAGATAATTAATGAAAATTGATATCTATTTTGGTTTCAGTTTGTCTGAATAGAGGTTTCAAATGAAAATGTTTTTGAAGTGTAAATTTTTTCATTTAATTGGATTTAAATTGGTAAAATGTATTTTCAATGAATTTTTTTTGATATTTTTTGGATGTTTGTGCTTCCAAAGGGAATGGATTTTGTTCTACCTTAGTATACATTATGACCATTTTCACATGTCAGAGTATGTGTGTGGGAAGTGAAAGTTACCATGAATGGATGGAAATGAGTGAACAAATGTGTGACAGTTGATAGGATTTATTGGTGGGTATTTAAAATATGGGTCTTAGACTTGTTTTTCTATTTAAATATTGAAATAATAAAATTGTATTGGAAATTGGTTTCTGTTAAAATATATTATTTTTAGAAAATTATTTTTTTTAAAATGGACTTACAAGAAGGATGATTTAAAATTTGATATGGAAATGGGATTTTCGAAATGATGTTTTTTTTTGTTTCATTGGTATGTTTTCGGATTGTGTGATTGTTGATTTGGATTGTGGTTTACATTTGTATTGTGTTTTGGTTCGATGTTGGTTTTGACTTTGTGTTTCCATGTTGTTTAGAATATGCCACCTAGAAAGGTCCAAAAAATTACAATATAATCTTGCCCAGTTTCTGGTTCTTCTATATTTTTGCCTATTTATCATAGATATTTGGTGTCATTTAGAGGTAGTGTAGTTTCTTGAGTTACTGGAGCATGTCTTTTGATCTTCTGGAACTTCCAAGGTTGTTCGGGTTCGTGCTATTTTTGGGTTGTTTGAGGTTCCATACTTGGATGAATGAGAGATGTGTACCCCAACATATATTTAGGTTTTGATGTTATGGGATGTGTTTACGTATGTACTCATCTAATAGTTCATGCCTATAGAGGAGAATATGATGAAAAGGAAAGGGCTCATGGGTATTCAACCATGCCAACAGACGGTGAAGGACTATGTTGACCGCATCAAGGAGTTAGTCTCCATTTCATCAGATGAGGGATAACATGATCAGTTGATGGATCATATTTTCCAAGGGAGTCTTTTCCAGTGATCATGGAGTGGTTACTATATTATAAGGACCATTTTTTTGGGATGTTGGTAGATGATGTGTTTCTAACTGTGTTAGATTCTGGAGTGCAAACAGTTGGAAATCCAACATATTTAGTTGCTTGTGATGGTTCCCCATCTAGAACGAAGACCATGTTCAAAGAACCTATACATTATAATTCATATTAATTGGTTATATATTCTAATTACACATACCATTCGCTCATTTTCCATCAATGTGGTTGGTTCAGGCATTGAAACTGTCTGGTCACATCCCTATAGATGATCATATCCCTAACGATTCATATTCCATGGTGGTGTTGTTTGGGTTGGAATGATTCTGAGCTAGTTGAGTTCCTATTGTGGGGATAAACCTATCATTTTATCACATAATTTTTATGTTTTTGTTTCCTATGGATCGATCATGTGTGACTTGGGAAGATGAAGGTCACCCCGAGTTTCATGGGTTCCTTTGATTTGGATCTAGCATGGGTTCCTATTTTGATCGGCCATTTTCTTGGTGACTATTTGGGGGTAGAAAATTTTTGTGTGGGTGGTAAGTTTCACATTCCGACCATTGATACTCCATTATTGTATCCTTTTATTTGTATTAGATAATTTTTTCATGTCTCGTATTGAGTCCCCATTAATGTTTTTCAGTATTTGTGAATTGTTTGGTGTCTTTTGGCCTGCACATGGGCACCGTAAGGATAGTATAAACTATGAAGTCAACCCAGGTTCTTACTAGGCTAGTACAAGAAGTGGACATAGGTGACCAAATTGTTTTATATTGTTCACAAAAATCTTATGGTCGGGTTGTGTGGTCGGTCCTTAGTTAGGCATTGGCTACCACATGGTTTGTGCACGATTTGGTAAATTGGGCTGACAAACTATGTGGTTGTTCTGAGTCATTATAAACATAAAAAAACTATCCCAATATCTCCACTATTTAACCCAAAATTGATCTCCCCTCCTCACTCTCAATTCTTTCACCTGAAGGGGTCACAAGACCCCATTCTCTTGGATGCTCCTCCCTCCATGGAGCTTCAACTACAAATTCATTGTTATTTTTCATGGTTTTGGTTGTTTTTCCCTTCCCCTTTCCCTTATCTCTTGATTTATAGGCATCTCTTTATGGGGTTTCCTTCTTGGATAAACCCAAGGGGTTATGTTTTTGGTGTGATGTGATTTACTTTGGATCTAGTGTGTGTAAATCATCTATGGGGCATAGTTCTTCCTTCTCTGAGGGTTCAGTTGTGTTTTTAATTATTTTATTTATATGCTTCCATATCTTTTTTCTTTCATACACAACCAATCGATTACTGAATGTTATAAATTAATATTAAAATATTATTAAGTAAACTATAAGGTATATATTTAACTTATTGTAGTGTTTTCTTGTTGGAATAAATAATTAAAAATATTATTTGAAATGATTATTTGAATAAAACAGTATTTATACACCCATTGTGCATGGAAAAATGTCATATTTTTTTAAAATGTGAAATAAATATTTATTGTGAAATTTTTTCCTTATAATGTTTAGTTAAATTCTATATGATTTCTGGACATTTAATAAACTTTTCTTTGACCATCTTTTATGTCATGTGAAATGAGGTGGATATGTTTTTAAATGATTCTTCTTATTTTGGAAGGGTTTTATGCCATTTAAACATAATGGAATTGTTGGGATTGTATTAGAAATCAAGTTTAGTTTTTTAAAATGATTTCAAATGGGGGTTCTTGGTCACATATAGGGTTCTATTTGAGGTCATCACATCCTTGGGTGCCCAAGGTACACACATGGACGTGCATTAAAATGATGGTGGAACTATAAAATATGTTTCCCTTAAAAGATTATCTTCTCTCCTTCCTACCCTCTATCTTATAACGGTTCCTTGTTTTCTAAAATTTGATAGTTTTGTTTTAAGATTTCCAAAAATGAATCCTAAATTGTTTTCCTTAATGTGTGGTGTATTTTTCCTTCAAATATGTTTTGGTTAATGTTGGGACTTAAGATCTCGTTTGGCATTTGTATAATTAAGAGAAAAGTTTTTTTGGTGACTTTGGAAAATTATGTGGAAGTGAAATTATAAATTTATTTTTCTTGGAGAAGTGTAATTCCAAATTGAAACATCAAAATATAGGGAAATAAATGTGGTTTGGAAAATTTGATTGCTTGGTTGGAAAAAAAATGTGTTTTATGGAATGGTTTAAATGTTAATATGATATGAAGGCCTAGTTGGAAACTTACTTGATGTGATATGTGTATATATAAAGGGAAAAAATATAGGATGGATTTCCCTTTATGAGTTATCATATAGTTGTGTCTGTTTGGGTGTATGCAAGTGCAGTGATAGCAGGTGACATGACTCACATGTTCGGGGGCCTCCAACAAACAAAATAAACTTTTACAATGGGTTCTTAAGTGTCTTTTAGATCATCGATTGATGGTTTATTACCAGTACCAATTAGATAGGTTGGTTCCCCTTGGATCAATAATAGGATTAGTGGGTTGTGCCACTTAATTGGACAGTTGAGGGTGACCAGTTGGTTATAGATATAGGGGCTTCACCACTTACCCCGATAGGGGGTTCTGAACCGAGTAAGCCCATTAGTTGATCTAGGTATTTTTAGGAGAGCCCAGGGTCAATATCTATGACTGGTTATTTTTATTTTCATTCATATTATTAACTATTCCTATATATTATTTTATTTGGACATCTACTAACATATTTCCAACATAGCCATACAACCCTTTTTTGGGGATTTTTTAAAATTTTATTGTTTTTGGGAAATTACTAATAGTGTTTATCTAATTAAAATGAACAAAACCTATTTTTTTAATTCAATGTAAAACTAATGTTAATGGTATTTTTTCAAGAAATTAATTTCATGGATTCTGTGTTGGGTTCCTACTAAGATGTCTAGATCACACCCTACTTTTACCACTCAATGTCGTTATACCAAAACTTTTTTGTAGATTCTCTTTGCTTCTCAGGCTCTTGGTTTCAAGCTCATTGTTGGAGTGGGCTGGTTTAAGTGTCGCAATGACCTTAAGGTCTCATGTAGATCTATTGGGCAATGGTTTGGTTTTTTTTGTTTTTAGTTCAGTTAGATTTATCTTGTAACAGAAATGGTTTGTTTTTTTTTATAAGATTATGTTGTCATTTGTTAGTGTGATCGGTTTTATTTGTTTCATCCTAGTTTATTGTGTAGAAATACAACCCATTGTTCTATTACAACCCATGGGGATCTGTTACAACCTTTTGACCATGCCATAGACTCAGTTTCCTGACGGGTCAAATTGAATCCCAAGAAAAGTTCATGACACTTCCCATTATATTAGCCTTATAATAGTGTTTTTGGTTCTTATGATTTGAAGTAATTTTTTAGAATTAATTATGGTTATATAAATTAATTTATTTTGAGATATATCCTTAGAAATATTTATGGGTTTAGTTGATAATATATGTGGAATTTTTCATGATTATGTATTTGAAATCAGATATACCCAAGAAAAGGTTAATACTTTGATTGTGATTTGATTGAGAAGTATTATAAGGATTTTACACTGTTTCTTATTTAGGAATAAAATTTTATGATGTGTTTGGGTTATTTTCACATGGATTTAATAATATTTTAAATATTGCATGACATTATTTTTTTAATGTAACTTATTCATTGTGTTTACTTGCAGTGATGTATCATTTGGAAGCCCTTGTGGTTGAGGTTTGTGGAGATCAAATACGGAATAATGAGGATTTGAATGGTTGGAATGAGGATAATGAACAATGACTGTTGTTTTATTGGACACTATCTTTTACGTGTTGTATTCAAAATAATGTTTTATGTGATATTCATAGTTTACAATTGGAATTTTAATTAACTATTTCAATGATGTATCATTCATTGAATATGTAGTTCTAGTGGAATTAGATAATGATGTGGGTGGTGGAGTTTATGTGTTTTTGTCTTAAATTCCACTATTTTAAGAGAAAACGTCAAGTTCCAACTGGTTTGGTGAATCCTTATAATATTTTCTAGTGGATGTGAGAGGATAATTATATGGATTGTGTTATGGGGTTTATTTATGTAGTTGAGGATTCAATTCCATTTGGGTTTTCATGTATATATTGAAAATGTAAATAAATTTCATGATTATTATTTTATCATGGATAGCTTATATATATTAGTGAATAAATATATGATAGGGGTTTTAAATATTAATAGATATTTGAGGATGATAATATGTGAATATAATGCTCAATTTATGGTGTAGAAATGAAACTTCTTGTATTTTGTTTTCAGTACCAAATTTTTATTTAGTACAATATTCAACAAATAAATTAATATAAAAACTGTCAAACTGGTTCACCAATTATATTATATTATAATAGTGTACATATTGGAATCTCTAGTATTATGTGTACATAATTTACAATTGGTGAATATTTCTTATAATAAAAATTATCATCTCTCTATCTATTGGGAATTGTATGAGGGTTTTTTGGGAAACATTGAAACTTTCTCATATAAGATCCAACCCACATGACTCCATCATGAGTGATAAAAACCATAAGCATACTTCCATTTACACTAGAGAGAACTAACTAGTATTTAGGACCAAATTTCACATTATAGAAAAACAATTCCCTCAATATCATCACATATAATTAATTAACAGAAACATCTATAATAGGTATAACATCCAATTACACAATTTATAATTATAGTGTAGGTAATTCCATAATAAATAATAATCTTCATTCTATAAAAAGTGAAGCACATGAATGTTATACAACCTTTAATTAATTATATATCATCCTTTTGGTTGATCACATAAATTATAGAAAAAAACTAAAAATATTACAAGAAGACCCATCCACAATCCTCAACCGCACCTAGAAACATTTCTTGCATCCACACAAAGATCATCATATTTAATACTTGCGCATGTGTTAGTTTCTGGAAATATATGTTATAGATAGGTATTGTATGTCCATGAATACAAACATGAAGGGTATGATAAAAAAACTTATTAGGCCATCACAAAAAATGTCCCTCTTAATTACCGTTATATGTGTACATGAATGTACTATATAAAATGAATTTTATAAATCCACACTTGTATAATTCTTATCAAACCATTGGTTACTCATGAAGACTCCATGATGGTCATATCATTCCTAATATGAAAAGTTTTGAGAAGTTGGATAGTGTTTACCAATATCTTTCATACCTCTTATAATGAGTGTTTTGATGAATCATATTACCAAAAATTGATATCAAGATCTTGGAAATGGGTTGGTATCTATCCCAAAACACTAATAATATATGAATATCTGTAGGATTTCGACTTTTCAAACATAGAATCCCTATGTTCCTAGGATGGTAGCTCGCCTAAACCATTTTCATGAAAAAAATATCATTTGGAATCTTTCCCAAGATAATCACAAGAAATACTATCCCTTAGAATCTATCTAGACCCATTCACAAGAAATAATATCCTATTTTGATTCATGTCTCACCAACTCATAATACCATGAAACTTAATTGGTATAATAAATATCATCTTTACTAGAATCAATCTACTATTTTTCTTATTTCCTATCACATTCAACCATAAGTTGACCATCCAACATAAAAAATGATACAATCTAGGGTATCACAAAAAACAACTCTGACTGGAAAAGTAGTTGGTATAACAAATCCAATATAAAAATTATCTTAGTAATGAAAAGTATCCAATCATGGGTAACATATATGAGACAACACCGTTGGGTGATTCAATCCATTTGTGATGTAGTATCTCTATAATATTGGTGGGGAAAAACCCACACTATGTATCATATCTCAAAACAACATGTGGGTGGAATGTACTATACTAGAAGTATGTAGTAATTTTATATGGAATATGAATCTCTATAGTTATTGTATTTATAAAATAGAATACCTGATGTTCTCATAAAACCACGGGGTCTATCAAACATCACATCGACATAAAAACATAGAATAAATAATAAAAAAGTGTTAATGGAGAAAGCCTACAGAAAAGACACTCTTTACTAAAGGTACAACATATTAATATCCCATACTATTCTATATGAATTTTTTTTCATAAAATATATTTTTAATAAATTTTATAGTATAAAATGAATTCAATATATAATAAAATCATACAATACATTATGGTAAAAATGTAGAATGTTATTAATAGTGGATAAATACAATCCATAAAATTATAAATATTTAAAAGATATTATATATAAATAAAATAGATCAATATAATAGAATATTATATAGGGTCATTATATTCTTGAAATATGACACCCACAAAAAATAATAAAAATAGAAAATAACAAAAAACATATGACTATAATTTTAAAAAAATTGTTGTCAAATTTTATATAAAATTAAATAAAATAATAATAAAGGAAATTAGTGGTACTTTTATATCGTGTAAAGGAAATAAAACTATGGGAATAATAACATGGCTACTAAAATAGTTATATGACCATTGAATTGGTACCCTAACTCTTAGAATAATAACCTTTCCATTGAAATTGTAACATACTAATAGGAATAATAAAATTAGTTATAAATAATATTTTCCATGAATAAAATAAGTAAATTAAAATATAATAATAACATATGATAAATATTCAAATTATGAAACTCAAAGGAAGTATAAGTGAATATTTTTAAATAAAGTTTATTTAACTGATTTTATAAAAATCACAAATTTTATGATAATATTAAATTTAAAAAATTTATTAAATTATTTATATATAATGAATTAAATTTTTTAATAAGCACTAATAAATATTTAAAAGAGTTTTTTAGTAATTTTTTGAAAACATTAATTTTCGTTCATAATTGTAAAAATATATATTTTTCATATACCATATGTTTTATGAAGAAATATAGATTTAATAATGTATTAATAAATTTCTGACTATTTTTTTCAACACAAAACAACTTAAAGGGATCAATAAAGTATATTTTAAAAAAGAATTAAATTTCCATACCAAAAAGTGTAATTTCCAAAGATTATAAAGATAGATTACTCCATTGAAAAGTGTTTTTGATTTTTTACTTAATCTTTTGAATAAAAAATAAAATCAATTTCGAAGGTTTTTATGTCCAAAATGTATTCATAATGAAAAAATATTTATATTCATATATAATACCACTGTATTAGTCATGAAATAATAATTTATTCTTATTTTAATTGAAATATCCATCCATTTTAAGTATAAATACCTCTTTCACCCCCATGGGAAATTACATCTCAAAAAATTATCATTCCCCAATATTTTTCTAATTCCTATTTATGAAATATATTTAGTTCCTTAGAGGCATTTTGTTTTTATATACCCAAATATTTTATGGAATAAACGTTTTTATCAAGTAATAATCTTTATGGATTTTATACCCATTCGGCAATTCATTGATTTGATTTTCCTCATCCTATTATTCCATTCCAATTCCCAATATAAATTTATCCAAAATAAACAACTTTATTAGAATATTAAAATTATTTAAGGTTTTTAAAACTAAAAATAAATATTATTTACAATATAGGTATACATTATACCTCTCCCTCCATAATATTTATAATTTCTATCTAATTGTCATTTTAACAACAAATGATATCAATTTACTTTCATCATGTATCACTAGATTTATATATGGTAAGTATAGATTATATATATATATATATATATATTATATTATATAATATAACTATATAGTTATTTAATATTATTTATTATTCATTCATATTATGTATCTCTCATCATCCTTTGATGAAATATCGTTAATTGTATGTATACTTACTACAAGGATGTTGGAAATTATTTACATCAGGCCACCTTCATAAATGAATAGTGTAACTTAATTATGATATAATAAAAAGAAAATTTATATTTTCTTTGTGCTTGTGGATGTAATTTTACTAATTATTATATAAAAATAAGTCAAAACCATAAAATAAAAAAGATATTCAGGTGATTCAACCAAACATGTCTGGAATCCATTTTTTAACTTCTGAAATATCAGAAAATATTTTAAAAATATTTTAATTTATTTGTATTAACAAAAAATTAATTTAATATACTTATATATCAATGTTTTAATAATCATCATTTAATTACACAATTATTGTAAACAATATGACACAAAATGATACCTAAGGAAAGGGGACTCTACACCCCATTCCTATTTTATAGATTTAACTTATCTTTCTCTAAAAATATTTCCGCATTATTACACCATATTTCCCTTATAAAATCATTTTATATAATGTTACCTATTTTTATTTTGATTTTATGCTTGTTTGAAAACATTTGGATGAATTATCACCAACATATCATTATTTTTCATAGACTATCCTTCCACAAATATCTTTAATTCTCATTTTATTATTTAATATTCTATTTATGAATTTTATTTATTTAAATACAATAGTAATTTAATTTTTTTATTATTATGGTGACCTAAAATATATTTCATTTACATTTTCCTTATAACGTTATTGTGAAAATTATTCTTTCCTCGTGGGATTATTTCATGATTACACTTTATGTATATTTTCTTTATTTTTGGAGTGTGTGTTTATTAATATATTATGTTGTGATATAAAATAAAATAATAATATATTAATATAATATATTGGGAAAAGTATTATATCTCATGAGATCATTATGCACAAACATGATGAAATTATATTTTTCTATAGGGTTATACATAGACATGATAGAGATATTATTATAGATAATTTTATGAAATAATTTTAGTAAACATTGACTTATGTTTATGATTCCCCAATATTGTATATGTACTACATTAAATTCCATATTTATAAAATTATTATGATAATTTTTATATAATTTTTTTTATTATGATGTTTTTGAAGACATTTTTTCTCATGTTTATTCTTGTCTCATTTCCAATATATTATTACTACCCTCTATAGGTTCTAAGAACTTATATTTTTTGATTTGTTTCCCTTAATGATTAAATATTTTAAGAGAATTATGAAATACTATAGGACGACAATTATAAAGGATTGGAATATTTTTTTTAAATTTTTTGATATATGAACCGAATTTCCTAAAGAAAACAAACTTTTTGATTTAGGTAGTTATAATGTTAATTATTTTTATCCTAAAAATAATGTAATAGATTTTATATATTTTTTTAGTCACTATAGTTTTCATCAATGAAAGGATTAATTTATTTGGAAATTATGTTATCAAAAGATAATGTTGTTAAATATTTGGATTTCATAAAAATAGTACATAGAAGTGATTCCCTTATATAAAGAAGTTTTTAACCGTTTCTTATTGAATTATTATTTTTTCTAACCATTTTTATTTTATATAATTTTAGGAACCTATAGAAAAATTTCCAATACGAAAAATAGTGATATATGTAATGATAACTAGAAAAAAATTATTATTATTATAGGATATGGGCATTAAAACCTCATAGAAGAACTTAACCACTTATCCCAGGTTACACATAAAAAATTAAACAATTTTCACTATCCAAATTCTCCAATTAAGGAGAAATTAGTTATCTAGATCTTCACGAAATAATGAAAACAAATATTTAATGGATTTTCTAATCCAATAATTTTTGTTAAATTAGTTTACGTTATAGGAATGATATTTACTATTTTGAACTTAATCTAGAAATTCTAGATCTAGTGTCTACTACCATGACATTGTACTATTACAAGGAATGATATTCTGAAGGAGTAATGATTTTAGTAATCCTTGTAAAAAATAGATCTATATATATGTGTGTGTGTATATATATATATATATATGAGTACTATATTAAAAATGAAAACACTAATTATAACACAAATTTTTTTTCTTTAGAGGATAATTGTTTCCCACATATCATATCCTTATATATATTTCATGTTATAATCCATGGATTCCTTGAAAAATAAATCAAAATAAGGGTGATCTCAAATGATAAATAGGTTCATGCATAGTGAAAGTAATAAAAAATCAATGAGAATAGTAAATATGGAAATGTAATAACTAAATACACATCCCATGTTTTCAATAAACTAATATGTATGTGTGTAAACAATATGGAATCATAAATAATTGAAAACATAAGAAATTAAAATAATTGGATAAGTAATAATCAATATTTAAAGGTAAATAACTAAAACACGTTCCATTTAATTAATGAATTGGGAATAAAATGTATGCATAGATAATGTGAAACGAAGAATATCTTGGATAATAATAACTGAATACTGAATGAATGAAATTATTAATTATCTGAATTCATGTATCCTAGAGGCATGACACCATTATAGTCAAGGCCTTTCGTAATATATTTTAGCATACTACCATCAAGACCATTCCAACGTTTGTATAAATCAATGGGTATAAACCCATCTATTCTACAGGGAAACATACTTGAAGGGGTTTTCACCAACTAATTTTATCACATGAGACAATTGATGCATTTATGGGCTTACATTAAATGGTTTTGAACCTATGTCATCCATGCCCAATGAATTTCACATATATAGAATAATTGATTTAATTAAATAATGATCAACCATATCAAATATTTGTATTTAGAAAAGGATACTTATTTATCAATAATTTCATAGTAACTCAAATAAATATCAAATTAAAAACAATATATAAATATTTTATAAGGCCTAGGAAATGAAAAAATCAAAGATAAATTATATTTATAATTTGGGGAAATTCAATGTTAAATTTTCATTGGAAAATGAACATTTCAATGCGGCTAAAAAATTAATTAAGGAAGTTAATGTCAATAATATAATTGGAAGAATCCATCAATACACCTAGATAAAGAATAAGGATGAAATCAATACAACATTTCCAATGTGGAGTCAAATAAATGGAAGTTTTCAATAATGAATATAAGCTCTATAAAATTGTCATTTAAAAACATTTTTGACAAAATTATATTTTTTATTTTGAAAATTACATTTGGAAATACTTTTCTATTAAAATAACATTTGAAAACATTTTATCTAAAATGTAACATTTTAAAAATTCAATGAATGCTTGAGAGAAATGATGGATGTTAAATTTTTACATGCCATACATTCTAAAAAGAACATTACTTTTCCTTGGAAAAAGGATTGGAAAAATCCTTACTCCAAATGGGAAAATAATAATCATTGAAAAAAAGGAAAACGGTAAACTTTGACTTTAATAAATCATTTTTTAAGGTTTGAAACAATTTTTGAAATCATTTTTAGAAAATTGGGATTTTAGAATAAAATAGGTTTTCTGAGTAATGAGATAAATGAAGTCAAGTTTTCATAAAAGGTTTTCCAGAACATTTCAATACTAAAGAGTGGGAAAATGGTAATATTACATGGAAATGTTCCGGAATGACTAGAGGAAAATAAAATTAATGTATTTATTAAAAAATAATCCTACAATTATCTCTAATGTTAATTCTAGTGTAAACATTCTTTAAAAAAATGAGATTGTGAAGTAAAACCTTGAATTGATCATAACATTGTATTTAGAATAAATAATTGAAAAAATTATCTATTTAATATTTAAATACAAATAAAAAATTAATTTAAGAATAATTTAATAGGAATTTATTACAAATTTATTCTCAGAATATTAATGACATATGAATTCATTATAACATATTGAAAAGGAACTAGGTTATGAAAATCACTACCACTTGGTAACTTTTAATTCAAATCACCACATAAATAATAATTCAAATTGAAATTTAAGATACCATGCAGATAAAATAATACATGATATAATATATCAAAATTGATATTAGATATATCCCATACAATATGTGAGTGGTGAACATGAAATTTACTTCACAGATATTGAACGTTGATGAAAATACCATACATTGTGTTTAATTTTGATTGTACTTTCATTATCATTATATATAGTAGATTTAATCATTTAAATTACATATAAAATAATATTTGATAGTAAGAAATGAAATCAACATTTCATGAAGATAATTGGTCACACATATGCATGGATGATATTTCCATTTCTATGTCATATTTAAACGAATAAAAATTAAATGATATATATGTATATATAAATTATAATGAAATAATTATATAAATTTCTTATTATTAATATTATTTTATTAAATGAATATTTTATAAATTTCATGTAGAGCATGAATGAATCTCATTTCTTTGAGGAGGCGGAGGTCCACATTTCCACAAATGATGTTTTTGTATTCCCAAAAAATGGAATGAATATAGTTTTTCATTATATAAAAAATAAAAAATTATAAATAAATTATAAGTCATAAAAATAGTATATTCATCATAATTTCGACCATGATAAGTCATAATGGAAAAACAAACAATCATTGTTTTACAAGGTAGCAGTCCAACGTACACATGAATGGTAAGTTCATTACCCATTAGATGGAGGTCTGTGTTTGTGTAGTTTAAACCCTTATAACAAAAAATATAAATATATTAAGTATATTTATTTTATTATATAATCATAAAATTATAATAATAAAAGGTGTAAAGAATCAAATAAATCTTAAATTCGCATTGAAGTGGGTTACCATTTTTTGGTAACTCCTTTTTATTTTACACAAAGGGCTTTCTAGGATTTATTTATAGACAAGGTGATGAAAATATGGTGAGGGGAGGTATTTTGGGAGATTAAATTAATTTATTTTTGTTTTTCCAAATTGATTGGGTTTTATGAATTAGTGGGAGGAGTGAGTGTCTTTCTAAAGTGGAGCAGGAGTGGAATTCTTAAAAAAAATTGAAAAGGGAATTCCACTCATGTTTTTCCAATGTAATGTGGATCCAATAATTTTAGAAATTATATAATTGATTGAATGGGTTTGAAATATATCAATACAATATCATTTGTAAGGGTCTCTTGGTAATTTTCTACCTTATGATTAATTTTTAGACCTTTATTGAGGAAATTTTTCTCTTAATCGCTCTAATTAATTTTAATCACTTTCACTAACATTTTTGAATGAATATTAAATTAACATTATTATAAAATTTATGTTATACTGATTTAAAATATTTAATTATTTTTTTTAAAAAATTCCATTCATATAAATTTATGAAATTATTTTAAATTTAGTCTCGTATACAAGATGATAATGTTGGGTTTTAAATTAAAAAGTTTTCCAAAGTATGCTATGTTTTTATATCCAATTTAAAAGTAGAATTTATTATAACGAACTAAATTGGATTAATTTTTATATATATATATTATACATTTATATTTTTTTTAAATAATTATTACCCTTATTAATAAATTAAATAAAAAACTAGTTTTGAATTAAAATTCAGTATATTTCCCAAATGATGAATAAAAGAAAATTGGCAGAAAGATATAAAAAAGTCACCCTAAGATAAATTTTATATTCCTATTTAAAAAATGAATATTATTTTGAAATTTAAAATCTATAAATTTTCAAATAATTTTATTTAAAATAAGATATATATTAAAAGTTTGTAATATTACCTTTTTAGAAAAATATTATTTTTACGCATAAAACTAGATAGATTCATATATTATGCTTATAAAAACATTTGGATTAATGTAAAAAATATATTATTGAAAATATGACATATATATTTCACTAATATCCTTTTTAAAAGTAATTAATTAAAATTATTTAGATAAAATGACTTTTTGAGAATAAAAACATTTTTTATATATTCAATTGCTTTGGATATTAATTATTTTTTAATTATAAAGCAATGCATTCAAAAACATACATCCCTAACGTAGATAATATTTTTCATAACCTCCAATTTAACATCTTGTTTATATAAAATTATATTAAATACTAATATTTTAATAATATATTGTTTTCTGGTAAAACACAGTCTTACTTGCATTGCAATCTATCGATGAAAGTCTTAGTGGTGTGTTATGCATACTAACTCGGTATTGTGTGCATTGTAGGATATAGAATACATAAAAATTATTTAAACAATTTAATATACCATAATGTCTTAAGAGTTCATATTCATTTCTATGTTTTGTGTTTCATGTAATACCTGATTTTTAAAAAAGTTACACTTTTATAATTTTTAGGGTTTTACATTTCCCAACCATAAATAAATTATGTCCTTGAAATTTAAAAATGATAGTGGATATTTAGGGATTTATATTTAAATATTTATTAGTTGAAATTCCACATCATTAGAAGACTTAATAAAATATCATCTTAATAAGAGAGTATAAAAAGTACAGAGGTCACATGGAATAATGTATGACTAGGATTTGACATAGGAGGAAATTAGAGGAATTTGAAGATATAGAAGTAATAGAAATGAATAAATATTTATTTGTAGTTGTTGAGGTAATCAATCATAAATAGAAGGCTTAAGATAACAATAAAACATGAATATAGATGAAAATTTGTGAATCACTTAATAAATTTCGGAATGGTTAAAGGTGTACAAAAGGGTTCATGGGGTAAATTTAATGATAAAAAGGGGTCTATCATAATTATGACATGAAATGGTAAGTACAGGTGATATGGAAGAATATAACCCAACATGAACAAATGGTAATTTTAAAGTATAACATTAAATAGGTACTTGATTTGAAAAGGAGAGGGATAAATCCCTTACTAGAGTTTCTGACTACAAATAATTCGGATGGGATTCCTGAGATCTTTGGGTTGCATGGTTGGAAACTAGATAGGGGTGATAAATGTAATAATGTTATAGTTGAATTTTTAATGAATTGAAATTGGAGCATGGGTCCTTTTATATAGGAAAATTGTGAGGTTTTTTTATTATTTATCAAACATAGGTTTTGCACTCTATATAATAAAATAACCAAAACCAAAAACCACACTGCTATTGTTTTATCTTGGATCCTAAAAAATTTGATTAGTTTTCATTATTTTATAGGCACATGTTTCTAAATTAATAAAATAATTCTCATAATTATGTGGAAGTGAGTCATACTCCTAAAAAAAATTCTTCAAATCCTTAAAATATATTAATGGTTTTGTAGGATTCATATATCCACTATGAAAATAATAAAATAAACACATATAAACAAGAATATTAAGGTAAAACGTATATTATTTATTTTAAATTCATTATAGTATTTATTACATCAGTTTTGGGTCATTATTATATCAGAATATATATAATATATTGACACGGTAATTAATTTTTACCAGAAAATTTAACGGTCTTTAGAAAATAATGAAAACATAGAAACTAGATAATTTATATGTTATCATTCAAAAAAACATATTCATTTTTAATATATAATTTTCTAAATATGGTTTATTCACTTTTAAAATAATAATCAACATTTATGGATAAAATTCAGGGATTGGACAATCACATATTTCCAACCCTTATAAAAAATACATTTTAATATATAAAATTATAAAATCATTTATACATAATAATAATTATTTGATAATAATATTATATTAAAATATTTTTTTATATCTATTAATTCATCAAATTAAATTCCTTAATTGAATTACAATATTGCACAAAAATAATATTTGATTCTTATTGTATCAAAATAAAAATTATTTTTAATATAACAATAGTAGGATGAAAATATACTCATTATTCGATAAAAAATAATTCACTTACTTATATTGATATGGTATTGATACATACACCATTAATACACATGAAAAATCTATAAGATTACAGTGTACGATGGTGAGACTTTCATATGGTAGTTTGGTGTACATGGTTTGAAATGTGATTTGGATGATCTTGAAATTATCCCATAAATGTTTTTTATCATGATCATGTTTTTGGATCTAAACATGGGATTGGTCATGGGAAAATCCAAGTGATGTTTTCCCATTATATTCTCTGGTAAATGGGATTCATAGAGTATGATCCTACAGGTAAAGGCCATCGCTTTCATTATTTCATGAAATTGGAATAATTAAAACCTTATATTTATACTAATCATGTGATCACTATTAAAATATTATATTATCATGGCAATGTTTCTAAATTTTTAGTTAAATATGAAAGGATATAATAAATTGAAACATGTTCTTGTGTTTTCTATATACATATTTCATACTAAGACATTTAATTAAATTGAACGGGGAATTTTATTTAAAATAGTTTAGGTCATTACAATATTCATACCCCCTTAAAAATATTTCACTTAGAATTTTATTTTCCAAAATTAAAATAGACGAGGTTAACTATGTCTCATAACCTCCTTTGGTTCCAATATTTCTTCTTAAAATATTGGGTGTCTCCATATAACATTTACCACATACATTTTCTTATTCTATAAAACTTATTTTCTATGGTCTAATATCTTCACCAACTACACCCCATTGGAAAGTTCATTATCCTAGTGTACCAAATATTTATAGAGTACATATGATTGGATTGTTATGTACTTTATAAAGAGTGATATATTGAATACATCATGTAATTCAGATATGTAATGGGTGTGTTGAAGTCGGTAGATCCCCGCTCCAATTCAATCAAGGATCTCAAATAGGATTATGTATATTGGACTAAGTATTTCCTTCATTAAAAATCTCAAGAATCTATTCCATGAAGATATGCAGTGGAATACCATGTCCCCAACATGAAGCTCTAGATCTTATTGTTGATTATTTGCATAACTCTTTTTGTTTACTATGAGCAGCCTTGATTTGATGTTGAATGGTCTTATCCTTTTCCACCATATCCTCAACCATATTAGGATATAGAAGTTTTCATTACCGAACATCACCCGATCATGAAGTTGATATGATCATCTTCCCATAAATTTATTAATAGGGATCCAATTGGATTCTTAAGTGAAAACTATTTTTGTAAGAGAACTCTAAGAGAAGAAGATATCGGTCCCATACTCATTTGAAGGCCATATAAGATGACCATAAAATGTCTTCTAGTGTGAGAATAGTTTACTCAGTTTTACATGCAGTTTGAGAATGATAAGTCGTACTGTAGTTCATCTATGAGTTTATATTATTTATATTTTTTTCTATAACATTTAGGTGAATATAATATGATCAATTAGATATAATCTATAGTGGTACTCAAATTATCCTTTCCACATCTATGATTTATATCCATGAAATTTGATCCATTGAAAAGTCTTGTATAATTTAGATAAATTGATCTATCTATGTAATATCATCCACAAAAAACCATATATAATTGTTTCCCCTATATGTCTTCATATGTATGGTGACAAAGTCCAGGATATTTTTTCCCATTTCCATGTGGGTATAGGTAATTTTTTCATGTTACCATTAGACATTTGTCTTTAATCCTTCAATTGATGACATACCAAGAACATTGATATATATTAATTGATCTTCTACTTCATATTGTACCACCAATAATTCTCTCAAGGATCCTGATACATCTTTGTTCTTCCTAGGTGAATGGAGAAAGCCAAACTATGTGCATCTTCCAAAAATTCCTTCTTTCACATAGGATTTGATGGTAAACATAGTTATGACCCAAATATCAGAAATCCTACTTCATAAAATTGATATTCAAGGATTTAACTTTATTTATATTATCCTACTTGTTCTAAATTCCCAAATCATCCCATTGATCATTTGTTAACCTATCTATAAGGGATAATTGAGATGTCATTTGTGAAAGGATTCATAATGTTCCTTCATTTATTATTTTCATGTCCATCCATTCCAAATCTATGAAGATTATATACCCCTCAATTCTCATCAATTATTTAATTTCTAGATCTATTATACATAGAACATTTTCCACATTATTCACATTCCTAGTATGATAGTGAATTGATAATTCATAGTCTTGGATCAGCTCTTACCATCATTACTGGTGCATATTCATCTCTTTTTGTGTGAATATATACATAAGGCTATTGTGATACATATATATTTAACATGTATCCAAAAAGATATTATGTAACCATATATTCAAATAGTATATCACTGTGGCCAAATCTATATCATGTTTTGGGTACTTCTTTTCATGAAATTTTAATTAACATGATTCATAGGCTATTACATTGTCATTCTATATTAACACAAAACTCGAGACCTTTTTCAAATCAAAGTTGAATACCAATAAATGCATTCCATGTGTGGGTAGTGTGAGTAGAGTTGAATCAATAATACTCTAATTTAGATACTTGAAGATATCATCACATTCATCATTCCAGGGAAACATTACCCCATTATGAGTTAGCTTGGTAAGATGGTTTGACTGTCATAAAAAATTTCCCAAAATATAAAATAATAGCTTGCTGACCCAAGGAAACTATAGATATCTATAATGAATGTCATACATGGATAACCCTAAATTGCATATTTTATTTTACATTTAAAAAATATCTCATTTTTTGTGATGATGTGCCCCCAAAATGAGACATCCTTAAACCAAAAATCAAATTTTATATACTTGTATTAATGACTCTCTTTCACAATGTCTTTAGAATAATCCTTTTCTACTCGTTGTGCTCCTCCTTGGTTTTGGATAAGTTTATAATATCATCTATAGTGACCATAACCAATTTTTCTATTTAACCTTTAAAGAATCTTTTAATCATGTAAATGAATATTTTTGGAGCATTTGTGAATATGAATGGCATTACTATGAAATTGTAGTCCCCATAACATGTATGAAATTTAGTCAGGGGGGATATTCTATTTTTTCACCTAATGTTGGTAATATCCCAACCGTAAACCCAAATTGGAGAAGTATTGTGATCCATGTATCTGATTGAACAATTAAATAATACAAGTTAGAAGTTACTTGTTCTTTATCATGATCTTGTTGAGCTACCGATAATCATTATAGAGGCACATTGACCAATCATTGTTCTTGATGAAGTGTTCTAGTTCACCTCATGGTGAATTACTTTTCCATATGAACCCTTTATCTATATTAACCTCTGCATTTTTCTTCATCTTCTTAAGTTCAAAAACTACCATTCTATATAGATTCGTGGATAATAGAAACACCCCAAGCAAACGATCGAATGAATATTCAACATATCATCTTAGTGGAAGCCCAGGAAAATCCTCTAGGTATACATCAATGTATTCCCTAACAATTGGAATGCCTTCAAGGATGGTTCTTTCCTTATACAAAATCATTTATGCAAGATACACTTTCTCATTGTGCGATAATATTCATACTTGAGATGTTGGTGCTAAAAAATATTCATCCTTTTCCTTTCACTTTTTTAGAATCAGGAGTCGATTCACAATATGGAAGTTGGTTTCATTATCTTTTAAATTATGTTGGTTCAATAAATAGATAGAGAATCCATTCAAAAAATTGCATCAAATTCCATCAAATGTAGAATGAAATGGGATTCTATGAATTTCAACTTAAAAAGTGCTATAGGGGATAGTTATATACATAGGATGAAATAATTTCTCCATTTTCCTTTTTCACCTATTGATCTACATCTAGGAATTGTGGTTGTGTTTGATTAGTTCTGCAAAAATGAATTGATGGGAAGGAATTCAAAGAACCAGAATCTAAAATTATGTTCACTTTCATATAATGAATAACTTTCACACATATCACCACATAATTTATGGCATCTACCTCAAGGGTTGTGATGGAAAATGATCTACCTTTATGGATTTGATGTTTTCTGTTGTCTCTGAAAACCCTTGGCATTGTGCATTGGTTTGCAAAGGGAAAAGATTCCTTATAAGTGAAACAATGAACATTAAATCAAGGGTTTATGAGAGATTTACATTTCTTCATCGCATTAGTCTGTTTATCAAATAAAAAATCATTATCATGGTGTGAATACATCCAAAACAAAATCATTTCATCATCCCACATAAGAAATTTTTGGGCTTCTTATTTCTATACCATTAAAAAGTCATATAATGAAATTTATTAGCACTATTAGATTTATCCATCCGACTAACAAAATTAAATTAAACATTATTATTATTATACCAATTATACCCTTTTGATTCTTCAATTTATATCTATAATTTTAGGTCTCATTATATAATTTACTTATAGATATCAATATCACAGATCTCCAGGGATTTTCGTATACTAGGTTTTCTCCGACCAAAAAAGTTGCTGAGTATGAATTATATAATAACAACAATGTTGAACGTGTATCATGTAATTGTTTTTTATTTTTCATCATATTCCCCAATAAATTCATCTTACTTCTAAATTAGGGAAAGGAATCACCTTTCTATTTTATGTTATAGATTTGGAGGAAAATATTTAACAAAAACTATTTTTTGGAATCCCCAACATGCAATCGCTTAAATCAATTCCTTATGATTTCTAATTTTACCCCAATTTCTATCACTGATAAGCTTCTTCATTCATCTGATAGACTAATTATAGAATATTATATTACTAAAAACATTGAATGATGGAGAAGATATTATCAATGGTCTTCATCCATTATTTCTTGATTACGGGATTAGTTGATCCACAAAAAGTTAGAGGCCTTTGTTTCATAATAGACTTAATTCTATCTTGTTCATTATTTGGTGGATTTGGAAGCTCTAAATTATATAGGTTTTTTAAGAACATGGATCATCATTGATCATTTCATTACAATCTTTGAGATTCTAGTTCCAATCATGTGGGGCATGTCATTGGGGGAGTTGTTGTATTAACCATTACATTGATTATTTACCTGATTCACACATATTTCAAGCCATTATCTAGAATTAGTGTAATATTTGGTATTATTGTTTTAATACTATTAAAAAAATAAATGGAAATTCAATCAAATTAAAGGGATAACTTGTAAATTACATTTATTTACTTAATTTATTGAATTTCCAAGCTTCAATCATTGTTATCCAAGATCTATTACATGAAATATACTATTATGAGATTTTTTGGATCCCGTAATAATGGATTGTAATGAGATTTTGATTTTACCATATCAGATCCATAGTAAATTTTAAAATAGTTACATATTAAGGTATCTTGTCGTGTACTGGGTTACACTGAGTGAGGCCCAAGGAACCTAGTCAGAATTGTTACCCGTATGTACATAATTTCCAAAACCATGTCCATTTTTATTATCTATATATAGTTGTATTTTATTGATAAAAAACATAATATTTCCATACTAACATTTTTGGATTTCTTTCTTATGCATAGTCTTATTCCTATTTCTTTTTCTAGATTTTTGTAATGTTATTCCCAAAAAACTAAACATTTGTTCTAATATTGACTATAACAATCCCCCAATTTCTTTCAAATCAATAAAATCTTAATTACACAATGTTAGTATTTGTATATACCAAAATATCATTAGGATTATGGGTTTTTTTGTAAAAAGGTACATTAAATTTCAATTCTAAACTATGAAAAAATCATCTTTATTGAAAAATTTCATAACATTCTCCCACACAAAATATCATAAGATAAAAAGGGGACACCTATAATAAAGTGGTGAGATATAAAGCATAGTAAGGGAATAAACATGGAATAAAATGAATTGTGTGCTAAAATTTTTACAATAAGAATATCAATGTGTAATAAAAAAATATTTATAATAAGTAAAGATAACACGTGGTTATCAAAACATAGAAATTATGGGAAAAAATTAAAACACTGCATCATAAAAACAGTTCAAGGTTAACTGCTAGGAAAAAATGATAGAAAAAGTACCATAAAAGAATTTGGTTCACTCAAAATCTTTACATGATGTCTCATGAGACTAAACATTACCCAATACATTAGAGCGCTATATTATTCTAGGTGAACCAATCACATTTATTCCATTCTCATGTTTATTTGTGCCACATAGATCATAATACATGGAATCATTTATCATAAATGTTTATTCCATAAACATAGATTTTGGAATACATACATGTATGTCCCATGTAAAAGTCTTATATATGAATAAAGGAGAACACCCTTGATAATAAATGGTTTTTCAATTTACTACAAAAATATTTTATTAATGAAAAATCATGGTGAAATTTTAGCAACATAATGACATCACCTAAAAATTCATAAAATGGGTCGATGAGAGAAGAATGGTTCCCTTTTCATTTTGAAATAAAATTTGTAGTAATAGAGACATGGAAATTCATTTCCATAAATTATCAATTGTAGATGGAGGTAATAATATAATAAATTAACTTGAACAATGAAGAGGATGCAAGGATCTCTTAATAAATTTCAACAATGTAATGGTTGCACATAAAGGTTCATGGGACGGACTTAATGAGAGATAAAGGGGTGCATCAGCATTTTTAAATTTAATGTATCATATGTGGGATATGTAAGAACCTATCCCAACATGAAAAAACTATAATTAAATGGAATTACATAAAAAAAGTTTCTTGAATAAAAAGGAGTGAGATAGAAATACCTTACATGAGTGTGGGATTCCAAGTGCATTGGGGGAGCTTCTTGAGTACTTGGGGAACATTGGGAGAACTCTAGATTGGAGAGGGAATAGAAAGAAAGTTATCCAAGGAACTTTAGTGAAGGGAAATTGGATCATTATTGGGATTGTATATGAAAAGATTGGGTATTTTATTATTATTTCTCAAACATAGGTTTTTGAGTATGTATAATAAAATTACCAAAATCACAAAACATACCATGGTTTCTACTAAATTGTTGTGTAATTCATTACATGATATGTACGAGGGCCTGAATTAATAAAATATTTCCCTTTCTTATATGGAGGTGAGGCATACACCAAATGAAAAGATTTTAAAACCATAAAATATATTAATGGTTTTGAAGTATTCTTAAAGGCTTTATAATATTATTCAAATAAACAAAAAATCTCATTATTTTAGAGAAAAACATATATTTTTTCTTCCATACCCTTTATAATATTCAAATACCTCGTTTTTAGTTCATTATGTTGTCATAATACAGTTTATTTATATGGTATTAAATTTTTACCTGAAAATTCGACGGTCTTAGAAAATATTTAAAAATTTAAAGATGGAAAATTTTGATGTTCTCATTAAAAGGTTTATATTTACATTATAAAAATAATATTGAATATATATATATATATATATTCAATTTTAAATTACAAATCAACATTTATTGAGGAATTCTGGCTTTCATGACAATAATTGTTTTTGAACCTATTTAAAAATTGCATTTGACTTATTGAAATTATTTGATCATTTATATAAAAAAATTCATATAATAATAATATTTTATTAAAATATTATATACTTAAATAAATCTGCTGATTCATCAAAATTAGTTCCTTAATTTAATTTTGATATTGCACAAAAATACTATTATATTGTATTGTATCATAATAAAAATGTTATAATGTAACAATAGTAAAAAAAATAAACACATTATTCTACAAAAAATAATGTACATAGTTATATTTCTAGGGTCTTACTAAATATCCCATTAATACAGTAGAAAATTCAATATGGGTAAGGTGTGCAGTGGTGTGGTTCTGTGTACATGGATATAACCTTGATCTCTATGAGCATGAAATTCTCCTAAAAATAGTTTTTCTCAACCTTATGTTGATGGATCTTAGCATGGCCTTGGTCATGGGAAATGCCAAGTGATTCTATCTCCCTTTGAAGCATCATTAAATTGGATTAATAGGGTATGATCCTACTAGTTAAGGCCACCACATCATTTTTCGTTGTAAATTAGAATTATTAAAAGATTATATTTATATTAATAATGTGATCACAATTTAATGGATATATAATCAACAGTTAAAATTCATAACAATCATTTAAATATTATATGATATAATAAGACCAATCATGTTCACGTGTTTTCAATAGTCATATTTCATTATAAGATATTTATTTAAATTTCATGGGGAATTTCCTTTATAATAGTCTCGGTTGTTAAAACTTTGGTTGTTTTGAAACACTTATAGTCCTTCGGTAAAGGGTTCATGTCCCTCGATCATTCCAAACATGATGGGTTATCACAAAAAATATAAAATTTCTATTTCTAAAACTATATTAATATAATAGTAGAAATAAATATGGTGGACATCCTTTAAATAAGGATAATAACCTAATTGCCTTTTTACTGTGGTTTTTAGTAAAATCTCAATACATAAATACATCATCCATTTTTTATACGTGTCCCCACCATGTTCTATATTTTGTTATTGGTTCAATATTTTCATTATCTATTCAAATCCATGACAATTATTGGTACTTATAATGTTTTCATCCAAAGAATATCAACTAGGAGTTTCAAACAAGTTTCCTGGTAAGTCACCTTATAGTGTACAATGTTACTATTGGGTTAGGATAGATGAACCATTTTATAGTTATTTCCCCTAGGTACATCTATTATAGAACCGCATCCACTTTTACTATCCATATAGGGAGTTATTTTTTGGAATAACCACATATTCAATACCTTAACAAAATTATAGGATGTTCTTTTATACTTATAATTAAATTATATCATAGAGTGATGTTCTATAATAATTTTTTCCCAAAATATAGTTCCCAATTATTATTATAAACCCTTATATAATATCAACTATAGTGACTTGAACCTAGAAATCCTAGTTCCATTTTCTACAACCATTAAATTTGAATGATTATAAGGAATTAATTTCCAAATGAACAAATAGTTTTGTAGTTTTGGTAAATCTGATAAAAACACCCGTCTTATATTAAAAATGAATACACTAATTAACACATAATGTTTTTTGATAATATGATATGTTTATTCTCACATATCATATCATTTCATGTCTTTCATAGTATACTTCCTCGATTCTTGGGGAATGGAAACAAAATAGGGGTGATCTCAAATGCTCAGTAAGGGTTAAGCATAGCAGAAGCAATAACGAATCAAAGAGATTAGTCAATTTGGAAAGGTAGTAACTAAAGACACATTAAATTTAATATATAAACTAACAAGGAATTATTTAAACAATATGGATAGGAAAATTACTAAAAAACATGCATTTTATATGATTGGACAAGGAATAACCAATATGGAATGTCAAATAACTGAAACTCATGCCATTTAATCAATGAAATGAGAATGAAATGAATTCATAGATAATGTCAAATAAAAAATCTAATTGATAATAATAATTAAATAATGTTTTAAAGAAATTATAAATTATTTAATGTCATGTTTCCCAATAATATAATACCACTATAGTCAAGACCATTCATAGTATTGTTCAGTATACTACTGTTAAGACCATTTAAAAGAAATTATAAATCAGTGGGTTGAAACCCAACTATTATTATTGGAAACAGATTCAAATAGTTTTCACTGAAAAATTTCATCCCCTAATACTGCCAATTCATTTAGGGTATTACTTTAAATGGTTCCCAACCCTTATCTTCCATGTCCAAATCATTCTTCATATATCAAATAATCTATTTAATTAAAAAAATATGCCTTATCAGTTATCAACATTGAGAAAAGGATAATGATTTATCATTATTTTCCTAGTGAATAAAATAACCATCAATATAATCACTATATTTAAAAATGTTTGTTAGTTTAGAAAATGAAAATATATCGGTTAAATGATATTTTTAATTAGTGGAAGTTCAATTTTTAAGGATCATATGAAATTAAATATTTCAAGGGGTATACAAAAATTAATCAAATAATTGAATTTCAACACTATCCACCAAAAAATAAATCAAAAACCATCCTTAATAAGTATAGTTATGGTATCAATACAACATATACCAAGTGTAGTTAAATAAAATGTTTTTTTCATTGATTAAAGGAAAAACTATAGAAAGATCAGTTAAAAACCTTATGTAGGACAGTATAATTTTTTATTAGGTAAAATATTTGGATAATCCATTTCTTTTAAAATCAATTTTGAGAAAATTTTCGTTAAAAATTAAAAAAAATTACATGAAAAGTAATATTTGAAGAAATTAGGGAGGTTAAATCCTAAAATTCCATAAAATTTAAAAAAGAAAATTATTTTATCCTGATAAAAGGTTATCAAAATTATTTTTTTAGAAATATTCAAAAATATTCATTAGAAAACAATTGTAAATGTGAAAAAGAGTAACAATTTATTTAATAAATAACTATGTAAAGGTTACTTTTTAAAAAAAATTACAAAATAGTTTTTATAAAGGAAATAGGTTCTCTGATTAAACAGTTAAATCAAGTTGGTATTCATTAAAACAAATTCTATCTTGTTTTACTACTAATTATTGTAAAAATGTTACTATTACAAAAAAAGATCATGAATAACTAGTGTAAAATAATATTAATTTATTTATTCAACAATGATCCAAAAATTTACACCAATTGAAATTTAATTGTAAACAATCCTAAACAAAATGTGATTATGTTTTAAACCCTTGAAAAGACCATAATGTTGAGGTGAGAAACAATAAATGAATATACTAGTTGTTTCAAATTTAAATCCACGTAATATAAGTTTAAATACAACAATTGATAGTAAAAATTGATTACACATATAATATAGTGATATTAACGATAATGTGGAAGTAATAAGAACCAATGAAAAGGAATAAGGTTTTTTAAATTCCTTTCCACATGAACACTTTTTATTCAAATCCCCTTAGTAGAAATAATTAAAATGAAAACTCAAAATACCATCAATATAAAATAAATCATGATAAAATATACCAAAATAGGTATTATATACAAAAAACAAAACAATTGAGCGTTGAATATGATATTTATCTCATTGATGTAAAAAAGTAAGATGAAAATCCATTACATTGGTTTTCCTTTCGGGTGAAAATACATTATTTTCATGTATAATTGTATTAATCATTTCACTAAATTATTCGATAACAATAATAATATTTATAATATCAATTATTAACTTCATATAATATTTCACTATTAATTTATTTATAATCTTTCATCATCTTATATATTTTAGTGGTTATTTTCCAAGTTATCGGGCTTGTTTTAACTTGTTATTTTAGTTATTATTACTTAGATAATTATTTCTTCATCTATAGAATGAAAACCATGATTTTAATATCATATGTATTTATTATATTATTATTTATAATAATCCATAATATTTTGAGATATGAAATTTAATGCATAATTCATAGAGATGTTAGGTCATATATATGAATGAATGATACTTTAATTTCCACTTATAGTGTGAATGAATCACACCTCCTTTTAAGTGGGATGTAGTAAAGAGTTTCACAAATGATTTTATCATATTCCCAAAAAATAGAATGAATAAATTTTTTCCATATATTAAAATTAATGAAGTATAAATAGACTTTAAATATCATATATATCATATAAAAATAATATTTACATCATAATGCCCACCATGATCAGTGTTAAAGGAAGAATGAACAACCATCTTTATGAGTGGTGGTAATATTTTGTACATTAGAGCAATATGTTTGTTACCCATTATATGGGGTTGTGTGTAAACATAGATCTACCCATAGAATAAAAAAATCAATATAATTTTGATACTGAAGTTATTATACAATCATGGAATAATAATAAACCAAGGGGTAGAGAAATGAATAAATCATAAATGTACATTTATTAAGGTTACCTCTTTTTCAGGTAACTCCTTTTTCTTTGCAGTAAGAAGTATACTTGTTTTTATTTATGCCTTAGGTGAGTATTCTAGGATTAATTGAGGTATTTTTGGATATTATTTGATAAGATTTTGGATGATTCAAAGGATTTAGAGGTGTGAATAAGTGGGAGGGGTTGATGCTTTATTATAGTGGGGGAGGAGTGGCATTATTGTAAATTTTTGAAAAAGGCATTCCATCCACGTTTTTACCTTGTCATGTGGCTTAAATAATGGTCCCAATACTATCCACGATTGTATATGGTCTAAATACGGCCATAAAAAATCTTTTTAAGAAGTTTCAAGTATATTTTGGGCGTTAATTTGAATTTTTAGTCCTTTGTTGAGCAAATTTTTATCTAAATCACTATAATAAATTTTAATCACATTCACTAATTTTTTTGGTAAAAACCAAAATTGATGTTATTAAAAGTTATATATTATAATAATTATAATTATTTAAAAGATTTTATTAAATTAAAATCATTGAATTGGTAGGAGTTGTTAACCCAATTAGGTTAGATTCATTGATACGGGGTGGGGGTGAATCTGGGTATTATTGATTAAAACAACTGTCCCTTTGGATATTGTTTCATCATTAAACGAAAAATGCTTCTCTCCCATTCCCATAGAAATGAATGAATAGAATTGAAATCATTCATGAGGAAAATTAAATTTACCTATATTACTCTCACTGGGCTACGCCCAAGGACCTTACAATGACGATGTTCTATGATACCAAATCCACTAAAACTCACTTCCAAATTTCAAGGCATGGGAAAGATCATTGTTATGCCTAAACTTGATTTCATTACAATTTTTAGGGTTATATCACAACATTCACATGGTTCATTCACTAATTTTCTTTCTATGGACCATTTCTAGTGGAAAGGATCGACATCATCCTCTTACTTTTCTCACTATTCTAGAAGGTATCCAAACACATTTTATGGAATTGTAAGACCCTTTGTTTTCATGATTGAATACCAAAGCCATTGTAGGATTATTCTCCATTGAAATACCCCTTTTACGCATACTGTTAGTTTAAATATTTGGAATTCGACAACCATTTCATTGACTTTGTGAACTTTCATGAATCCCCTTGAAATTCTTTACATACTCTATGAAATGTCTGGGACCACCTGGTGTGAGTGTGTTGTGGGCCACATCTTATTTTGTGGACTTGCTTCCCTTCATCCACAGATTTCCTCCATTTCTTCCAAAAGCCACCTCTACTTTACAGATATATGATTTCTCACAGAGTACCCTTGCTTCATGGTCCCTTTTCCTTTGTTGGCTAACAAGCTTCAGAAAACCCCTTCAAGTAAATATCTTCTTGGAAATCTTCTATCATGTAACCGACCCTCATTAACCTCTTCTCAGACATAATTTTTTCCCACAAACCTCTTCATTGGTTATTTAATTATTCCAACAATGATATTATTATATTTGAATTTTCAATCTTTTAATCAACGTATTAGGGTTCAATATATAGTATAATAGATCTGAAGAACTCTCTCATATGAATTACGTAAAACTTTGATGTTGTACAACCCTCACCAAAAACTATGAAATGCGGCTCATGGAGCACAATAATTCATTGTGGAGACAGATTACTCCCATAAAAAGCACAATGTGGATCCTAAAATAAATATCTCTATTATTTAGATTAAGATACCTTTGAAAAAAATCATGTCATAAACTAAAAACCTCCTGCAAGCTATTGTCGTTATACGGTAAGCTTAGTGTGCTTCGCAGTCCCCATAACACTGCTATGAAGAAATCTACCTTTGCCAATTTCCATCAAAATTCCATATACCTACCTTTTGGTCCAAAAACAATGCTTTGTGATATTTTAACTATTGACTCTTTTTCAAAAATCCTTGATTTTTCAATAATGAACTCCTGATTTTGAGACCATAAAAATTTAGCAAGCACTGGGAAACTTCACCACCTGAAACACCATATTTGGAAAATGACATCCATAATAATTCAAGATCACCAAAATTTTAAACAAATACAATCACTCCAAAAAAACAATATAAAACCTTAAGGGATTTTTTCTATCATAAATTAATTTAATATTAATCACGTGTATGGGATGACAATGCCGAGTTTTAATGTAAAAATGATCAAAACACAGATATGTTTTCATATCCAATTTCAAATTGAAATTAGTTACAATTACCTAAATTGGATTAATTTTTATATAATTTATATAATGTTAATTTTAAACTAATTTACAATATAAATTAATCTTATTAATATATTATATGAAAAATATGATCTGAATTAAAATTCAATATTTTTCACTATTCTTCTGAAAATGAATCTTCACTGAAAAATAAAAAAACAAAAACCTCAGAAAATTTTTATCTTCCTATTTCAAAAGTTATTTATATTTTTATATATAATTATTAAATGTTGAATTTTTTTTATTTAAAATAGGTTCTATATTCCAAGGTGGTAAAATTTACTTTTTATAAAAATATAATTTTTAATCAGAAAATAGGATTTAATATTATCTTATTTTTATCAATCCTATTTGATAAATGTAAAAAATAATTTATTTAATATATTTAACATATATATTAAATTAATATCATTAAATAATATTAATAAATTTAATTCATTAAGAAAAAATTCTTTTGTGACCATAAAAACATTCCCTTTATATTGAATTAGTTTTGATATTCATTTCTATTTAACAATAATCCAATGAATTAAACTATGTAATTCCAAATGTTAGTTATTAATATTCATAAATTCCATTTTAATGGTGAGGTTATATATTATTATATTTTAAAATAATCTATTAATAATATATTTTTGCTCTATAAAACTCATTCTTACGTGAAATGAAAGCTATCAAAGAAATTCTTTGTAGCGTGCGAAGTAAGACAAATATGTATTGCATGCATTAAATGATATAGACTATGTTAAATTTTCATAAAATATTAAAAATAAAACATTTTATAGATAGTTTATATGGAATTCAACATATGGGTTGTGTGTAATAGACACAATTAAATAAAATTTACTCTTTTAGGATTTTGGGGTATTATTTTTTAGTTATTTATTTTTATAATTAGGTGCAAGCTACTTTGCCTAAATACCATTTCATAAAAGAAAATTATCAGTGGTGGGAATTTATAAGGAACATAAATATTTGGGATCAATTTGTATAAGTTGAGTGGGAATTCACTACTAAAATATTCTATAAAAAATATCTTCTATATACCATTCATACCAAGATAGAGATATAATTTTTAGATTTTTATAAAATAGATATGGAATTGATTCCAATATATGATGTGAATTTCACAAGTCATAAACATTTCTCCTTTGTTTTTTTATCATCCATGATAGAAATTAGAGTTTATATATTGTCTCATAGATTGGAAACAATGTAGTGTATAATGATAAAGGACTTGGGCTATTAAAATCGATCACACACATTCCAAAGGTGTGGTAAGAATTTCCCTATAAAATAGGAATATGGAATTATAAAGTACATAATTTGTCAAAAAATGGGTATTATAATCATTAATATAGAACGTATATGAAGAGTCCAATATAAATGATGACTGGAAGGTTCCACCCCTTAATTAATAATCCATGGTTCATATCTTCCATTATGAAAAACATAGTAATTATACAAGTCATTTCACTAAACCAAGGTTCCTCAAATATAATTGATAACATCCTTATTGGGAGGATGGTTAAAGATAAATTTATAAAACACGTGATATTGAATAATAACTAACCTCAGTTTCTCTCTCAAGGATGTAGTGTGAAGTTCCCTATGGGTATATTTGAAAATCATTTGGTTCATTTAAATCATTGAATAAGAAAACTAAAATATAATGAGAATCATTTTAAATCATAGTCAAAGTGGTTAAGTAGTGAAGGAATGTAAAAAAGGAATACAAACAATGAAATTAATACTTAAAATTAACAAGAAAAGGTATAGATCATAGTCAATTCACCATTAACTTAATATAATTAATCTAATATTGAAAAAATAAACATTCAAATCGTTCAGTGGAGGGTTTATGGGTCAATTCAAACACCTCTATTATGTAAAAAATTTAGCAAAATGCATAGAATCCATTCCAAAACACAATAAAAATTTAAAGGTGATGAAATATCAAGATAAAATGACTTGAGCCCTAAATTTATTCCCAACTAATGTGATCATTAAATGTTCAAAATTCACACAACCACTCTAAACCAATTGATCAAATAAGTCATGTATATAATGGGAAAATAACTAAGTGGAAAAGATAAATTGACTAATATAGGGAAGGAATGTTCTCTTGAAAACCCCTATTCACATTCATGATCTCCTTGGAGTGATGAAGAGAAAATGATTATTGCAATGAATCTTAGATATCCATGTAGATTTGGGTTTCACTATTTGAATAATGCCCTAATAATTAGTCCACCATTTATAGAGATACAGGATCACAACAACATGAACAAAGAAATATCACAGTTATAATTAAAAATACTTCAATTTTTAATACAAAAAAAGATACCAGAAATAGATTATATATAACATCCAAAAATGATAAAGGGTTAATTGACTAAATGATTTGACTCATGTCAACAAGGTGCACCTTCCTTTTATGGAGCCTACCTGATTATAACTCCATAGTTAAGTGTGATTAGCCTGGAGTAGTGATCAGGATGGGTGACCTCCTGAATATTTCCCAGGGTGTGTGTGAGTGAGGACAAAGCACACTACAAAGGACATGTTTTGACCTGTGGGGACTGTCATCAGTCAGATGAACCATTCAGGCATGTGGGTGGACCCTGGGGTGGGCCCCATGTGTCGGAGGGGCAACTAGTGGTACCTGGTGGGCCAAGAACTGACGAAAATGTTAAAGGAGGGGTGGATGTTCTGTCACCAGGACCCGGTTTTCACAGTTGGTATCAAAGGAGGAACCTAGACTTAAGTGCACGGTGCACGATCTGGGATGAGATGTAGGACCCACAACGAGGGTGTTTTCTTTTAAAGGGGGGTTATTTTAACATCCCCAAGATGATAAAGGGTTAAATGACTAAATGATATGACTCATGTCAACAAGGTGCACCTTCCTTTATAGGAGCCTTCCTATTTAGAACTCCACAGTTAATGTGATTAGCCAGGAGTAGTGATCAGGATGGGTGACCTCCTAGGAAGTTTCCCAGGGTGTGTAAGAGTGAAGACAAAGCACACTGGAAAGGAAATACGTAGCCCTGTGGGGACTGTCATTAGTCATATGACCTGTTCAGGCATGTGGGTGGACCCTAGGGTGGGCCCCACGTGTCTGCGGGGCAACTGGTGGTACCTGGTGGGCTAGGACCTGACGACCATGTTAGGGTGTGTAAGAGTGAAGACAAAGCACACTGGAAAGGAAATTTTTTGGCCTGTGGGGTCTGTCATTAGTCAGATGACCCGTTCAGGCATATGGGTGGACCCTAGGGTGGGACACACGTGTCTGCGGGGCAACTGGTGGTACATGGTGGGCTAGGACCTGATGGCCATGATAAAGGTGGGGTGGTTTAGTTGTCACCAGGACCCTGTTGTCACATTATATACAAAGATGAACCCAAAAACAAAAGCAACGAAAATGGGAGAAAAATAAGCATCTTGGTTCTTACCTCTAGGTTGTGAGACGATTAGGGTGCCTGGGGGTAATAGAACATCAGAGGAATAGTGAACCACTTAGTCTGATAAAATGAATAATTGTGAAAATAAGAGATATCTTAATAGGTAGAAAATACACATGGTTTCCTTAGATGTGCTTGTATCCTACCTAATATCAACTCACAATGGTGGTAGTCGGTCTCCCATAATGAATTCCCTCTAAAACATTGTGTAGTTCCCATGACAACTTCTTTTTCAAAACCCGTCACACCAGGTTGTGTACGAGTGAGGAAAAGGCACACTTGAAAGGAAAAGTGTTGGCCTGTGGGGATTTTCATTAGTCAGATGACCCGTTCAGGCATGTGGGTGGACCCTGGGGTGGGCTCCACGTGTCTGCTTGGCAACTGGTGGTACATGGTGGGCTAGGACCCGACGACCATGTTAAAGGCGGGGTGGATGTGCTGTCACCAAGACCCTATTGTCACCTTATATGCAAAGATGAAACCAAAAATAATGTAGTGAAAATGGATGAAAAATAAGGATCTTGGTTCTTACCTCTTGGTTGTGAAACAATTACGGTGTCCGGGGGTAATAGAACATCAGAGGAATAGTGATCCACTAAGTTTGATAAAATGAAAAATAGTGAAAATAGGAGATATCTTAATAGGTAGAAAATACACATGGTGTCCTATGATGAGCTACTATCCTTCCTAATATCAACTCACAACGACAGTAGTCGGTCTCTCACAATGAATTCGCTCTAAAGCATTGTGTAGTTCCCATGACAACTGCATTTTCTATCCTGTCACACCATAAAATGGTAACTTTTATACAATTATTCAAAAGATATTGTTAAAATACATATAAATTAATATAAGTCTTATAAAAAAATGTTTACAAACAAAAATACTTATTAACTCATTATTATACATTTAATTTTAAAAACATAAATATATTTATATTTAATACTAACTATTATTAAGAATAAATATATATGTAAAAAACTATTTTTAAAATTATCATATTTTATATATTAGTATAATAATATATTATTATATATCAAATAAATAAAATAAGGTGAGGGGGTTTGATAGGAAGAATAAAGGGTGGGTGTTCGGTGAATTATGGAGGAAGAAAATGATTGGGGTGATGGGTTCTATTTTGAGAAGAGGTGTATGGGGATATGTGGTAGCCAAGAATAAGTGAGGTGGAGCTCTAGATCATTATTAAGATGGTTAGTGAATAGAGGATTTGGCGCCTCAGATAATGCCAACATAATCATTAGTAAAGGCTTGGTGAAGGGGTCTTCAACGGTGCTTCTATATTCGAGAGGTTGGAATCAATAGTGAAATATTTGTTGACCTATAGTGGGTGGTTTATCTAATTTTGGTTTTTTGGATATCTTTATTTCAGTATTCTACTTCATCTTTGAAGGGTGTCATGGTGGGTATGTTGTTCTAATTGGGCATCAGATTTCTAGTTTTTTTCGTATTTATCTAGAAAAATCTATGCATTTGGGATCCCATTCTATATGCGGATACCGATTTGAGTAGTGGGATTAAATTCAAAGGTGTGTGTGATGTTGGAAGAGTGTTGGTCCCCATTAGTGATATTGTAGAGGTTGGTGGAGGTAATGGATGGTGAGTGGTTGTGGCAGATGGTTGAGAATCGTTGTGACTAGATAGGTATACTGCAAGTGACTCTAGGAATGGGTGATTTTTTCTAGTAGTGAGTAGTGAGTAGAGGGAGAATGGATAAATGATGGAGGCGACTCAGTTAGAAGCTTGTTGTGAGTCCAGATGTACTGGCATATGCACAATTTCTAATGGTGACTTGTGGAGAAGTTGTGGGGTGGTGATAGGTAGTTCTTCTGGTAGCATGACCAAGTTTTATCTCAATCTGGTGGAAGAAAAGATAGAACAATCTCATCCTAATAGTTTCTCATTCATATGTCAAAAAAAACATAACAAATAAAATTAAAAAATATAAATAAAAAATTAAATTAATATTAGTATTAAAACAAAATAAATTCCAACAATAAGTACATTCAAATTAAAATAATTAATTATTTAAATTAATTAATTTGGAACAACTGTGAATTATTTTAAGCATAATTTGATAGATAACAAATTAATAAGAATAAAATAATTTTATTTTTCACTTTAGTGAATTTAAAAAAAATAGAAAAATACCATATAAAAATAAATAAAATTAATAATCCAATAACATGATTAAAAAATAGATTGAGATTATTTAATTTGAAAAATAATTACACATTGAATTAATCAACATAAATTGTGAATTATGAAATTGAAATGATTATTTGAATAACCTAAAAAATTAAAGAGTAAAATAATTGGAATAATGATAGGGAGAATTAATTTTTTTAAAAAAATAACAAATTTTAATTACTAAAAAATAAATTTTTAAACATTAAATTAATAAAAAAAAAACTAAAAAACAATAAATATATACCTTTTAAAACAAAATAATATTTGAACAATTAAATAAAAATATAACAACGTTGGATTTTATCAAAGAAAATACACTATTTTAATAAGAATAGTGTAGTAAAATACAAAATAAGGATGTGGAAAATTATATTAAAAACATCTACATCAAAGTCCTTAACACAAAAAATAATATTTTATCTTCAAAAATTTGAATGTTTTTCTATTTTTAAACTAGAATATGTGATTTTATCCCATCAGGATAAAAAATGAGTATGTTGAGATTTTTAAAAACCGGGTAGTCAAATAAGAGGTGTATAAGGCTTTTCAAATGAACTGTACGCATGAAAGTGATCCTAATTTCAATTTGAAGTGGTAAATCATGTAAAAAGAGACTCATTCACTATTAATGATGTCATGCCATGGGTATGGATCCACATAAATCCCTAAAACAATTCAATATCAGCATGAAAATTTAATGGTGGTGAAATGGTAAATAATGTTTAAATAAAATATTAACAAAGTGAACATTCAATTTTTTACTTTTTCTGATATTCCAAGAATAAAATTTTAAATTTTTTATCACATTGTTGATACAATTGAAAATATTTTCATTCAAGACAATTTTTCAACTATTAATCTTGGTTTAAAATCCCCTCACCTTAATTAACACATTTTTGACTACTAGGTAATTTATTCTTTATTTTTTATCCTAGCCATGTGTGTCTATAGAGAATTGTGAATATGAGAAATCTAATTTACATAGAGTTATCCCTCTCTTTATAAACCATTTTTTGGAGTCTTGGCTATCCACAATGGGATCTTGTTTTCTCATTTTACACCATTTTCAAAAGACATATAAGATTATCATTTCTGTTGGATCCCTAAGGTGATTACATTTAAAAATGTGAAGCCCCTATAATAAAGTTAAAATTTAGAATTTATAAATTTTATGATCATAATTTAAAAAAAATATAATCATATTCACTCCCTTCTTCAATTCCTAAATTGAAAATTCATATAAAAACAAAAATCAATACCACACAATAATCATAAATAAAAAAATCATATTTATTGCAACCTTCAGTAACTCGTATGTTATTATCCTATAGAAAGAAAATAATTTAATTACCAAGTGAATCCCAAATTCCATCAGGTTGTTAATGAATTTGAAAATAATTTATCATTTATTTGACAAAATTGAAAAGGGGATTAGTATGTATCTCTAATGTGATAAATAGGTTATTTTATAAATACTCTTATCCCAAAAACATAAAACTAAACATTTTCACCAATGTTGACACCTATGGTGAGAAAGATTTGCAAGGTTTGAAATAGATTTTGAACTTCATCGTAATAAAATTTATTTTTTACGGTTGATAGAGATGTTTAAAATAATCATATCCAAACAAAAAGTGGAAAACAAAAAAAAATAAAAAGGACCTCATAAACCACCACTAGAATATAAAGGAAAAATAGATTCATTTTTGAAATGTTTTCATTCTATTAGTTTTTTAGACAAAAAATTAATATTAAATGTAGTTTAAATAGAATAGGGATGGCCAGTGTTGTTCGGCTGTAGTAGAATTAATGTGATAATAGTGGGTGCATGAAGGATTGAAAATACAGCCAAATATAATTATTAAATCTCAATACTATAGAAACATAACTCCCAGATTAAGCATAAAGATTCATCATTTGATAGAAATAAATTTTTGGGGTATTCCCCCATATTGAGCACTATGTCCTAATAAGAAAATTATAATGAAAAAACAAAAAAACACTCCCATGATACAAAAGTTTCTCATATGTGGATTCATCCAATTGAATCATCCATTTTTATAATTTATACATAATCTATATATTAACAGTTTTAATCGAGAAAAATATAAACAAATTTACTATATAAATCAATAATTAAATATCAATGATAAATCTATCCAGCTTTTATTTAGGGAGTCTGATCCTATAAATATCAGTGTGCTTCCACCTTTAGTCTTAACTGAATTCCATAAGGAATTAATTATTTTTTAATATCCTAATAAGGAAAATCACATAAAATAAAAAATTAACCTTAGAAAATAAATCGTGAAAGTATTGAGGATAATCATCAGATAACCACCTAGGGGGTGCTACAGTTTGACTCTCCACATCTTGAAAATTAGTGAGTAATCACTATCATGTCTGTGGTAATGTTTTCATTTTCAAGAACCACTAACATCTATTCATTTCAACTTCAGATCTATACAATTTTTTAAAATAACATTAGAAATATTTATTCATATCCCTCTCCTTTGAAGTGAACAATTTTTTGTTAAAAGGAAAGGGTAGAAATTTAAGGGTACATCCCTATTCGTCATCTTCAGGTTTAGGGTGAACAAAATGTAGCAATGAAACTATTTTCTATGATATATCCTCTACATCATTCCATTCATTTATTCTCTACAAGAAAATTGAAATTGTGTCAACGTACACTTCTTTATCTACACACAGTTCTAAAAACTCATCTTCAATAGTTGGGAAATCATAATGTTCCATCTCATGTGATTTTTTGATCTTTTCAAGGATATTGAAGAAATCAAAAAATTTAGATTATTGCTAAATTTATATATTGTAAAAATTTTAATAATAATTAAATTCAAAATGGTAGTATTATAACAATTGAATAAATTTGTCCATAAAATTATCAACTCCATCAATTTGTTTTACATGTTCTTCTCTAAGTGAAATTAGTTCCCATGGGAGAATGTATTTGGAATGAGTGAGTTAGTCCACATACGTAATTCCTTCTTCAATGAGAATTATCCATTGTTTGTTTTATTCTAGGCAAAAGGAAATGATATATGATACTGGTATTTCTTATTTAAACATTGAGAAATCAATATACAAGTGACAACACAAATAATCATCAAATAAAGTGTTATAATAATGATCTTCCAGATTTTTCCCAGATTATTTAATGTCTTCATTTCCTATCATCGTACATATATTTGATGAGGATTTATAATATAGTATTGAACTTCTAGAAACAAATAGGATGGTATTTTGGACCCAAAAATAGGTTTTACCAACATCTTATTTGTTATTATTTTCTTTTTTCTCCTAAGAAGTTTTCTAGAAGGTACAAAACCACAAGATTTTTGGAGTTGTTACATGCTCTTTTGGTCCTCTTAATACTAGTAGGTATGTATACGTATGTCAATGATGCTACTTAAGGCAGTAATATCCATTTTGGAAGGCCATTCCACTCTTGATCATTTTTTATTCAATTTTTTTAAATTGATTTTTTAGGGGATATAGCCTTTCTATAATATGAAATATCTCTTTCATATTGGTTTTATAACAAAAAAAGGTAATAATTCCAAAACCTCTTAAAGTTATAGAGAAATATTGTAATTAAAAATGTCATCAGAAAAGGAAAATACAATGTCCATTTTTTTCTAATTTATAGTTTTTTAATTTGTTTTTTATATTTTTTTTAGTATTTTGTGAAAAAATTTAAAAATAAATTATGTAAAATGTTTCATCCCTATATCTGATACCAAATAATCACATCCACCATTTTGTGATGAAGGTCCATGATTCATTAATAAAAACCCAGATACAGAATAATATATAACCTCAGTGTCACTCTCACAGAAGTAGTGTCAAATACACTAGTTTTATTTTAAGAAATATATTTGTGTTTTCAAACATTGAAAGAAGAAAAAAAAAGAATGAATAATGTTGAAATAAATACTAAAAATAGAGAATAAGTGAATGAATATAAATATATGAAAAAATAAAAAATAACGAATAATGTATTTTAATAAAAAATGCCCAAATATTTGTCAATTAACCCTTAAATACCTATCATTGATCAACTAAGGGTAGAAGCATCAACTCTATACTCACTCAGTGTGTGTTTTTTGATAATTTGTGACCAGAATCACTTCCAACACACAAGATATCTCCCAAGGGGAAGAAATATCTATAAATATTTACACCTTCCAAGAATTTCCTGATGACTAATGAGATTATCAAAGGACCAAAAATTACACATTTTCATCAAACCACTTCATCGATAAATTCATGTAGGGAAGGGGAAAATAATTTAGGGGGAAATAGAAACATAATGATCTAGTGTAGGAATTTTCTCTCTCACACCCCAATTTACCTTCACAATCTCTTTAGTGTGATGAAAGAAAAATGACTATTAAATAAAACATTGATCTCCATGTACTGCCATATTTCACTACATGAATCAATCCTTAGAAAATAGTTCCCTATTTCTGGAGATTTTTTATCACAACATAAATAATAAAGAAATATAATTTTTTTTAATTAAAAAACACCATTACAATAAACAATATAGATCATAATGATGTTATTTACAAATATAAATCAACAATGAAAACATAAAAAATTGAAAAAGAATAAGAAGAAGAAGGATCTTGGTTCCCGTCTCTAGTTAGTGAGATGAATCCTATGTTTGGGGGTTGTAGAACAATAAGAAGGAGTGTTAATATTATTCTGAAAAATTAAAAAAAGTGAAGTAAAAATACATAATAATGTTAATAAAAACCACGTGGCATCCCTTGAAGAGCTCATCTCAAGCCTTCAATGAACTCCCAATGAAGGCAGTCTATCTCCCACAATGACATTTCTTGAAAATAAAATGAAATGCCAATGATCAATGCTTTATTAATCCAACATGATAATAAAAATTAAATATTTATACATTTATTAAAATAATACTATTAATTGAAATATAAATTAATATAAATTTAAAAATGAAAAACATTTTAACCTAATATAATACATATATATTATTTTAAAAGTTTATTTTTTATATTTAATACATAATATTAATAATATATGTGTGTATGTATAAAAACTATTATTATAATTATAATAATATATATATTAAAAATATGATATATAATAATATATAAAATAAAAATAAGGATGTAGAGGGGGTCTGACAAGAAGAATAAGTGGGGAAGAGGGATTTAGTGACTCAGGGATACAATGAAGGCTTAAGGTGAGGGGTTATAGTTTTAGAATAGGGGATAGGGGTTCAGTGGTCTCTGATAGGTTTGGGATAAGTTTCTTCCTCAAAGTATAGGGTGCTTCGGGGATCCGATCAGTGGCATCTTGGATGATGCAAGCTTCATCCTCAACGACAGCTGGATGAGGTGGTCCTCAATGGAGATTCCAGCTTTGAGAGGTGGTAATGTATTGTGCATTGTTAGCTGATCTCTAGTGGTAGGTTGATCTGGTTAAGATTTAAAGGATTCCAAGTTTCCATTTTTCTAAATAACCTACTAAGGGTATATTGGAAGGTATTTTGATTCAATTTAGCATGGGATTTCTGGTTTGAGTTGTCTTGCATCTGCAAAAATCCACATTTTTATGATCTTATTCAATCTTTGATGGATAATTAGAGTAAAGGGTGTGAAAATGGTGTTGGTTGTGGTGTTTGGAAGATGTTTTGAGTCTATTGGTGATATAATTATTGTTGGTGGAGGTAGCATCATCTGGGTGGTTATGGGAGAAGGTTGAGGCTAGCTGTGATTTGATTGAAAAACTATATTTCACTTCGACAAGTAGTGAAATGTTCATGTGTTGAGTGGAGTGAAAAGGGATTAGGGATAAAAAGGGGAAGGGATAAATGATGGCACTAAATTAGTGTGCCTGATGGTAACTCAAGGCGATGCTGGTGGTGGGTCAGGATGCCCTATAAAAGGCTCAATTTTTGGTGGTGACATGGGGAGTAGAGGCAGTTTGATGATATATTTTTATGGTGGTAGTATGACCTAGTGATATCTCATCCTAGTTGTAGTAATGCTAGAAAAAACTCAACCAAATGGATTCTCATTCTCGTTAAAAAAATTATAAATAAATATAGAAACTACAAAACATCAGAAGATAATAAAATAAAAATTAAAACAAATAAAAAAGTTAAAAATTCATTAAATATCATTAAAAATAATTCATGAATTAAATTATTAAATTTTTACCAAGAGTTAAATTTTTAAACATGATTGAATTAAAAAATAATTAATAGATAGAATAATTTAATTTATAACTGAAATGAAATATATAAGAAACATAATATAAAATAGTAGCAGAAAAATATAAATAAAAAAATAAATAACTAGTTCAATATAGTAGATTGAGAGTATTCAAGTGGAAAAATAATTAAATAAATAATTAATCATATAAAATTAGGAATTAATAAATTGAAATTATTATTTTTAAAAACATCAAAAATGAAGTAATAAAATAATTAAAAGAACAGAAAAAAAATTAAATGTTAAAAAAAATACATTAAAAATTAAAAGTTACAATAAATTAATTATTAAACATTAAATTAATAAAAAATATATAAAAACCATAAAAATAAAACATTCAAAAAAAATCATTTAACTAAAAATTAAATACAATGTTATCAACAATTGATTATTATTAAAAAAATACAATGTTGTACTGATAAAAACAAGGTAAAATACAAAAAAATTGATTTGGAAAATTGAATTAAAAAAATTTCCACATCAATAAAAATCATCAACATTCACATAATCAATGTGGGAGAATAAAGGCTTACATTGTGACCACTATTGAGGTGAGGTAATAAAATGATGTGGTGAAAGGACCACAAACTAATCACTCACGAATTGAAGACATTTTATTTCATTCTTTCTAAATTTATTTCTTTATATGTTACATGTTTTCTCAAAATAATGAATATCCTCCTTGATACCATAATGTAGATATATATATTTATAAATATGTATTTGTTCAATAAATACAACAAAAATGGTGGAATCATACATAATTATTGTTTCTTGGAATATTCTTCTAGAATATATTGTAATTATTCCTTTAGTGAATTTTTATTCTATACTGGGAAAATATTGGATCTAATTTTATAGATCTCATATCAAGTAATAGTAAATGTACACCTATTTCTATATCTAGAACAACCCATGTATCTATAAAAATATACATTGGATTTTGAATCTCATTTGTATAATAATTTAATGTTATTGATTTTGATACCCAAGGATTAATCCAATCATTCTCAAAATGGTTAATACAAATTAATCTATAATCATAAAATATATTACTTTTATATGGGAATATAAAAACATTTTCTCTATGGAGATTCCATGTCTTCCCCAATATAATGAGGTAATTTTGTAAAATAACTTATACATGAAATGACAATTATATCCAATATACCTTATAGAATGACCTTGATTAAATTTTATGATATTACTAAGAAACTATTATGGAAGAAAATATAAGATAATTTATATAAATGATCTTTACTCTCTAGTGTATCACTTTGGGTTTCTTAAATATTATTTATTATGTAGTTGGATGGATTAAGGAGGATTTTTACCAATTACGATGATCTCAAGAAAATAAAAAATAAAAATATGTATCAATTACCACAAATTTATAATTTATTCTACCAAATTTTAAGAGAACAATACTTCCCAAAAGTGGATCATCATTTTAGAATCCCAAAATAATGGTGATAATAGATTATATTCAAAATAAAAATTTCATGTAAGATATTAAAAATCTGATTTCATAATTATTCCATTCATACTTACAAACCTCGTAAAAGCATTATAGCCATGATTAGTAGGGACTTAATAGAGTACCATGTCAAATTTATTATTGTATTTATTAATAATAATTTCATACACTCCAAGATAATACATGTTAATGAATAATAGCTAATTATTGTGAAAAATAATTTAAGGATTAAAAATTTATAAACAATTTTCTATAAGTGTGACATTTGGATGTAATAGGTCATGTTTTTTTGCATTGGATCCCATGTGGTGAAATGTTTAAGGAACCCTTCAAGGAAAATTTCATTAAAGGAATTAATTTGACCAGTATGTTTCATCGAGAACCATATAATTCATAGATTATCAAGGCACAACCAATGAATTGTGGGAAACCTCTCATCATTTAAAATCCCATTAACTACATTAAAATGGAAGGGATTAAAACATATATTGATGAATAATGGGAAAATATATTTTTGGAACACAAGGGATGGACAGTCACAAAATGTTTACTCATACTTTGGTTTAGTGGGTTTGGGTTGTTAATATAAAATTATTCCATAAATAGGATTTTGGATTGAGTTCATATGAAACATGATAATTCAATATCTTAATCCTAATAATAATTTAATATCTATTATTAATACTACTAGAAACAAGATATGAATTTATCCACTATGATATTTTTTTGAAGGATTGGAAGAACTACCTATATCGAGATAATTAAGAAATATATATTTATTAATATAGTTAAAAGTATATATTAACTTTGAAATTTAAACACATGTATCAATGATGACAATATGAGTTAATAAAGTATAATTACATATCAATAAAATATTACCCTAGAATAAAGAATATGGTAGATAATTAGCTTAGTAGAAAGGAACCTACTGCCCTATTTATAATGAGTATTGAGAAATACACTATCGAGAATGACATTAAAATTATGAATTATGAAATCCTAAAATTTGGTAATATATTTTACCTTTCTCAAAAAAATTTCCAATGATCTAGTTAGGAGAAAATGATGGAGGACTAAAAGGATGATCTGTATATTCAAAATTGTGTGAAATCAGTTAAAAAAGGAAAGAATAAATCATTTAACATTTATAATTATGAAATCATTGGGTTTTATATATATTATATGTGAATTAATCACCATAGATAATGGAAGCTTAAGATAATTCACATAACATATCTATCTCCATCTAGATTATGAGTACAATGATGTATAGATACCGTTGAGAACACATCTCTTGGGAAATGATGATGAAAAATATTTTTGAATACACCTCAACTTTCATGGTACAACCACACTATAAGTTCAAATATAAAAAACTAAATTTATGATGCATCCATTACCTATTAATATATTTAAATTTATAACCTCACTACATACATTTTTAAGGATATTTTAAATATATCTAATAGAACTAATGTCTTATGGGTTATTGTTCCTTGAATTACAACAACTACTCCCTTAATCACCCTTTAATAATATTTCATGGATGATGAACCTACCAATATATATTCTAATGAAGTGGTTAGAAATATAGTGAAGTACTTTTGATTATATATGGTCAAGATTACATGTTCACTTCCATGGTCTGGAGAACTATTCAACATAACCTAAATAATGACATAATATTCTAAATATACAATCAACACTAAATTAAGGTTCAATTCCAAATATATTTTTATAAACATTAATATATATATATATAACATTATTTATGGACATTGAAGGATTTTTGGGACATAATCTTCCACAATTTGAGTTTGGATCAATATCATCCACTGGATGTGTTCTCACACAATCATAGTTTCAAATAAATTTTTTTTATGTCCCTATATAAATTTTTTATATAGAAAAAGTGGTACAACACCAACAATTTGGGATGTAATTTTTGAATAATGGGTATTTAATCCATAAAAAATATAGGAAATGACAAATGGGTTAGATGAAATTCAACAACACATTAATGTTGAGAAAAAGTATACAAAAGAAATATGCTAGAAATCATCAAAGATATTGGCTGTTTGATATTAGTTAGAAAGTGTTCCATTGAATATCACAATGGATAAGAGGCACAAGGTTCATAAATATATAAATACTAATCCTAGGTACATTTGGACCTTCGAGATCATTGATGACATAGTATTTGTGGCCTATAAAGTAAAATGTCTATTATTCTAGGATTAATTGGATATGGTGTTATATGTATCCATCCCAAAGAATTACAAACTTGATCTATTAAATGTATTGAATCAGAATATGGTATATTTTTAGTCTGACCAATCTTATTAGTAGAAGTAAGTGAGGATCTAGAGCCATATTGAAAATTATATGTGTAATGAAATGACTATCCATGTCATTGTACTTTAATTATACTTTCAGCCTGAAGAGAAAACCTGGATACCTAATGATGAAATGAAATAAAAGCACCCCCAAATTTTAGGAATCAATTATATGAGTTGAAATTATTAAGGATTAAATTTCTAGAGGGTGGTAAAATATAATGATTATGACATTTCTAAATTTAATTTTCAATTTAAATATATATGTGTTAAATTTAGTATAGTATAGAATACATATATTATATAATAAAAACAAGAACTAAATTATTTAATCAATATATAAAATTATATATAGATGATAAATAATCTCCATAAAATTAAAAATGATGCTATATGAAAATAAAAAATAAAAAATATTGTATAGTATGAAAATCTATAGGGTTTTGGTTCCTTAGATATATAACACCCAAAAACAATACTGAAAATAAAAAACACTGCAAATATGAATGAAATTTATAAAATAATATATATAATATTGAAATAAATATAAGAGATTGAGTAATGAAGTATATTATAGCTATTTATAATATGTATAACTGGTATATGACCATTAGAATAATAATTGTGCCATTGGAATAGTAATCTAACTATTGCAAAATAAAACTGATTCGTAAATCATTATTGTATTGTTATACTAGAAATATAAGCACTATAATAATAAAATTAGTTTTAAATAAAACATTTCATGAATAAATTATATAAATATAAATTTAATAATAACATAATTTATATATTCATATTCCAAAACACAGAATTAGTATATATATATCATCTTATATAAAGTGTGTTTTCCATATTTAGTAAAAATCATAATTATTATATTACAATTAAAATTAAATACTTCATAATATTATTTTTATATAATTAAAGGTATTTTTTAATCAAAATATTTAAATCATCCAATAGAGTTCATCTGGGAATTTTATTTTATTATATTTTATGGAGAATAGTACAAATATATTTTTTGAAATACCATATTATTTATTAAATAATAATATTAAAATAATGAACTCTTAAATTATAATATGGGTTCCTCAGTCGAAAATAAATTTAATAAGATAAATGATTTTATCATGAAAAAAAATATTTTTCAATTTTAAAAAGTAATTTCCAAATTCTAAAATTATAAATTATTCAAATAAAAAATAGTTTTCATTTATTCTTATTGTATTTTATATAAAAAACTGAAATAATTATTGTAAGGTTTTCAATGTTGAAAAAAATTTATTTTCAGTGAAATAATATTCATTTTCACAAATAAGAAAATTGTAACATGTTTTGGTTTTGAAATATAACGTCACAGACCCCGATGCCACTTAATAGTGCTTGATCCTTATTTGACAGATGGTGTCAAGAGAATATCACCCAATTCCATAGGCTACCAACTAGAAGTGAGGGACTATGGTGTTTCTATGGGGATTTTATTCCTTCTTACTAGATTGTAACACTGTGGAATATCAATAATAGATATATAGAAAAATCATTAAATCCTATAGACAATATATACTTTGAAGGAATAGATAACAATAACCAAAAATGAACTCATATACATTGATGATTGTATATTTCATAGGTCTCTAAAAAACAACCAAAATAGGTATATGTGGTTGTAAAATAGAATATATAGAAAAATATATAGATAATAAAAAATGTATCGAAGCTAGAATCGCAAGACTTAGCTCAGTCTTGTGCTCTGCAACTCCTAAGAAGAAATCAAAGAAGATATAGTAGGGATATTTCCCATATCCATAGCTATAATCATATATTCTTTTTGGGTACCCAATGATGGCCCAAACAGGGTATGATACAGAATCCTAGTAGGAAACCACCCATGGTATGTTCCATCAAGTCAGTGAATATATATATATATATAACAATATTGTTCATAATGAAGTGTAACAAGAAAGGAATTACTATAAGTAAACATCCTATAAGGTGTAGGATCCCATTTATAATGAAATTTATTTGTTTAACTTCATTTATGTATTATGTCTCTAAATTAATAGTCTTTCATGTGTTAATTAAGAATATTAAATTAATTATTCAATTTCCTTTAATTAAAAATTATCAAGACCCATCACATATCCCAACGTCCCCCATGGTGATATGCTTAAGATGCCTAAAAATTACATAAAATAATTTTAATATAAATATTTAACTGAATCAGATTCATTGGATTAGTAAATTAAAAATATAACTCAATATTCATTTATGCATTGATGAACATGATCGAATTCATGTAATTCCTATGTTTGAATCCACATATTTCTCTCGGTATATCATGATACGACACAATACAATCCAATCCATGGTGATCGTCAAGTCCGCAGGGATCTCTCTTGGTGTGGTATAACATCACTGCTACTGGGGTCCACCCTTGGTCATCCACCAAGGGAGACCAGATATCACCCCTGAAATAAATAATCAAATTCCCTATTTGATTTTTTCCTTGGTAATCCATATGGAATTCCATGAATCACTATGAATATAATAACCAAATTCTATGAGTCTATCTTTAGTATTCAATATAATGAATCCAAGTTTCAATCAAGAATAAACAAATTATAATCCAACTGAGTCCATATATGGAATTCTCATTCGAATCCACCTATCACCCAAGGTATATAAGTATACATGCATTCAATTTAATTTAATGGATTTCATCTAACAATTAAATTTCACCACCTTATATATTTCTATTCAATCTCAAATCAAAAATGTGTTTCACTTAATTATGAAAACTCAGAAGGATTGCCTCTTCACTAATAAGGTGGTAATTTTATTATAACAACCTTCTCATGCTTAAATAAGACATTAGAATAGAAGGAAAAAAGGTCCTGGTTACATAATCCCTTCCCATTAATCAGATCAGTTAAAAATCATATCCCCATTCAACTCACTTATCCTATAACAATTTAATTCACATGTAACAATTCAATGTTAACATACCATGATTTGGGGTAAAGGGAACACCATAAGAGTTTATGAATTTCATACAACTGTAATTTCCCATTTAATTAAACAACACACCAAAAGGGTGGTTCAAATTTCAAGGTCGACAACCGATAACAATTCATTGAAAGGATATTTATTTACCTAGGACATGCTAGACAATTCAATTCAAGTATTAAAACTCATTTCATGGGAGAATCCCTGGAAATTGGTTACAGGGAAAAATGAAAATATGTAAACACATCGACTTTTAATGAAATGAATGAGACCTCCAACAATAGGTATGTATTTGATAGCACATCCAATATCAGATCCTGATGCATCATAGATCGAGAGAAAATCATAGAATATAGGATGAAACTATTAATAGGTAAAATTATATTTCACCTAAATAACATAATTTATACCGAGCTAAATGAGGAACAATATAAAATTAATCTAGAACTCACTAATGTATATCTACTAAGATGAGCGGTGCATGAATTAAAGATAAAATTGGGATGAAACCTCAATTATGGGTATTTATATAATTTCGCCCAATTAATAGGGTCACATAGTATTCCACATGGTTTGGCCAAACTCAATGCCAATGATGTATGCTTAGATATAGGGATGGACAAATCAAACAATTTGACTAACCGTTTGAAAACTGAAAAAAAATCACTATCGAAATTTTACAAATAAAAGCATGGTCATGCACCCCATTTCACATGGTTTGATGTGATGTTTGCACTTATAGATCCCCACTATCCATCTATGCACATTTTAATCTTACCGAGCATCCAACCTTGTATGGTTTGATCTAACTAACTGCTAGGTTAATTTCACACCAAAACATGGATTTTGGGATCCTAATCTGCACCAAACACCCCAATTTCTTCTACTACATCAATGAAAATTTAAAAGAGGATATAATTAAACCTTTTAAGATAAATATTATTGAATTTAAAGGATTCATAATTTAATAAATAGTTTTGATCATACAAACTTCCCCTTAAAGAAATTCATCCCCGAATTTCTCTTCCAAGAGGTGATGTGAGGTCTAAGAATAACTCTAGAAAAGGAAATAGTACATTAACCACCCACTACGATGTCTCTTCCTCTAATCAGGTGTCCTGCCAATGAAACCATACTAATGGAACTAGGATACTTCAAAGATCCTTCAAGCTATTATTCACTATAAAAATAGGATTCTCTTTAAAGGACTGTCTAACTGTAACTCAACCATCTCAGTATGAATGGAATGGGAATGATCTAAATGATAGGGGAATAACTGAGATATATGGACGGAATTGTTCATATACCAGTACCTCTAAGGTATCTACAATCGAGGGGCTACCAGCCCAAATCTCTCAAGAATCTCAAATGGCCCGACATAACACACTGAAAATTAACCATGTCCACCGATTATTCAATGTCTCAACCTTGGGAAAACATGACAGAAAACATTATCCCTAACCTCGACCACCAGAGGTCTTCTACAGAGATCAAATTATAAGTTCTATCCATACTGTACAATATCCATCCACTTTTCAATGAACTAAACATGCTCTTTGGATTCCTTTACAATACGATTTCCAATCATAGAAACCTTTCATACCTCTATCCAACAAATGGGTGATCAACATGGACTACTATATCAAGGCCCATGAGTTCCCATCTGAATAGTATCATGAAATATATTATAAAATTAGAATTCAACCAAGGGTATATTCCTGTACCAAGATCCCCCAAAATTTAGGATTTACTCTCACAAAATGTCAATAAGTGCCTAAATATGTGCTATGAATAGCCATCTATCAGGGAGTTGTATGTTTTTCTCAGTAGCCCATGTTTACCCAATGTAATCTAAGACCATTAAAAATCTATGAATTATAATAGTTATACCTATATGAAACAATAGTATTTTGGACCCTGTGAATTCACTAAATGTCACAAATTTACAACTATGCTAGATCATCAACACAAATTATTTCATTGATCGATTAAAAATATTAAACCATTGTAAGGCTATCAACAACCATGAATACATTGACATTACTTGAGGTGACCTTAGTAAAATTGTTAAAAATATCCAACACAATGTCAATCCATTTCCACTCAGGGATGAAAAACTACTATAAATTCCCCGATGGTCATTAGTGTTCTACATTTACCTGCTGATAGGTAGAACTCCTGTTGAAAAAACTAGCTACATCTCTTTCTATACCCATTAACCAGTATTGGAAATGAAAATTTCGATAAATCAAGGTGATGGAAGGATGCATTACCAATGCTAAACAATGAATGTATCACATCATCTCCTCAAGCATGTTTGAAGAAACCTATACATGACCATGTAATCATAAAATCTCATCCCCACCTAATGTCTAACTAGGAGGAGATCCCCCATATTCCACACTCTCTCATCGGAAAATGACTTCCAATTTTGATTGATGTATCATTATAACGCTATCTAGACTAGTATATGTAACTTCTAACTATGATAGAAATGTTTTCCCGTAACATTCATTCACCACCAAGTGCATCTCAGAGAATAAATCCATGAGCTACAACTCTCAATTTCCTAATTGAATTTCCTATATCTAATTCCTCATTCTCAGTTCATAGACCACTACATTCGTCGTACCATGCATGTATAAGGGCACAACATTGAAAGAATTTTGGTATTCCACCCCTGGTTTCTACCTCTTATTTAGATCACTTAGTGTAAATATGTATATGAGGCTTTTGTGGTCTATGTATACCACAATAAACTCTCTAAGTAAGTAATTTGTCTAATATAACATTGTTTGAACAACTAAAACAAACTCTATATCATGTGTCAGGTAATTCCACTCATCTGGTATCAACTACCAAGACTTGTACATTATTAAACTATCCCCATTAATAAGAAATTGTACTAGATCGATTCCCGATGCATCACAATACATACTGCAACTCCTTCATAGCTCGGCAAAAATCAGTATTTGTGCTGAATTCAATCTCCCTTTTAGCTGATGAAAGGCTATATCTTATGATTCTAACCATACAAAGAGTTTCTTGGGAATCCCTAAGAAGTCATGTATGAGACACATTTAGTAATAGTGGATACCTAAGAAATTTTTTACCCCAAAGAGGTTGTTGGGATAATACCAAGAAAATAGAGCTCTCACCATCTCAGGTTCAACTAATAATTCAATTTAGGAGATAATGTGACACATGAAGTGAATTTAATCCATCTATTAGTGGAATTTGGTGATATTACAATATAATTGATGCTCTTTTAGTGTATTAAAAGTTATCTCAATATATTTGGAATGGCCATGTAGAATGTAAGAATACATGAAGTTATTATCCATGAACACCATCGCAAAATAATCAATATAATGATAGAAAACTAAGTTCATCAATTCCATGAATACCTATAGAGAGTTTGTGAGACTAAACAACATAATAATATACTCATATAGGCCATACCTAATTTTAAAGGGTGTTTGAGGTATGTATGATTGTATAACATGAAAATAATAATGATTATATCACAAAAAATATTTGAGGAAACTCATGTTCCTCATAGCTGATCAAAATAATCATCTATCCATGGTTGAGAATACCATTTATTAATTTTCAAATAGTTTAATTTTTGTTAATCTACACATAGGAAATGATTTCCATCCTCCTTTTTTGAAAAAAAGGATTGTTGATCCCCATTGAGAAGTATTGGGTTAGATTAAACCATTTTCATCCAAATCATATAGTTACATCATGTGATCATCTATCTCTTTATAATCCATACTATATGGAGGAATGTATACCATTTCAACTCCTAGAATGTGACTGATAGAGAACTCTATATCTCTCACTTAAGGTAATCCTAAAATGTCATCTAGGATGACATACATGAAATTATCAACTAAAAAATGAAAATATTCCTAAAAATTTCCATGGTCATCCACATATAAAATCACCATATGTATTGTTATCCCACTCATCCCATGAAACTATGTTCCATAATTATTCACCTAGATATCACATTCACATTTGTGAATGAATTCCCCAACCACTGGTGATGTGAATGTTTCCATGGGGTTATATCAATTAATTAAATCATTAATAGAAACCATCTAGTCTATCATAATGATGCCAGGACATGTAATCTCAACTAAAGTGGAACTCCATTCACGAACATAAAACATCTATTCTAATCCCCAACAATGTATCAAGTGTCCTAGAACTATTAGATGAGTGGAATGTGAGCCGAAGGGACTCTACAATGGGAATAGATATATAATTCTAGGCGAGTCCCCAATATCAAAAGGTGTAGAATATAATATAGAGGCTAGAAATATGCTCTATTTCAGGAGCATAAAGGCTGTACAGCTAATTTACATTGGTTTTATTGCTAGGAAATTTTCTTGTTTAGGTAGAATGAGTCCCCTTTCGATCGAAGCTACTTTCTTATTCACTGGATCCACATCCCCAAAAGAAAGAAAAAGGTAGAATATGTAGGCAGAAGAACATCTTTATTCCCTATAGCTATACAAAATAGAGAAAGGCATCCTAGAAAGCTATGTAACCTTATAATAATGTTCACCACTATTATAAGAGTAACTGCTATAATAGTCCCTCTCATAGTAGAAATTCCACGATGATGACCCCCAAGGATAGGTTTAACTGTGTATATATCTCTCATACTATGGAATTATGATACAACCTGGATACCCTGAGAAGATCTTCTCTAGTGTCAATATAAAATGTGGGTCTAAATACCATGACCCTGACCACGACCACCACTTCAGCCTTAATGTCTAGATTTACTCTATCTTCATACCTGATGAGATGCTACCACCATTTCTACTTAATTTGGACTCAATGTAGACCCACTCTCACTAGTTGATGATTGAAAATTTATATAGAATCAAGGTAGATTGTCCATATTTCAATAGTATTGGCACATGATTGGGGTTTTCATAGACTGTGGCCTTATATGTCTCATCTTACCACACTATTAGCATTTCACATGGATACCGGAGTTTGATATTTTAATACTAATATCAGCACATAGAGGTTGTAGATGATGCTTCCTACTATCGGTTGATACCGTACCAGAATTATATGTCGAACCACCTTGGTTCACACCTTTAGCATCTCTCAGGATACACTCTATGATAAGCTCTTGATTCACTATTCTTGAAATGATAGTCAGCTGAAATTCATTCACTTAAAATTTGATGTTGTACCTAAGACCATTTTTGAATAACCATTATTTATGTAGCTCGTTATCACACATAGTAAATTTCAATCACTAGAGCTTAGTAAAAATGACGAAATAATCCATAACTTATAACGTGACATACTCCATGTGTATAATCTCATTGGGTCTATCATCCCTAAATGTATTTTTATATAATTAATCATATAATTTTATATGAAAATCCCTCCAATACATCTCTTGATAATGATCTATCTCTATAATAACATTAAACCATCACTTTGCTGAATCTCCTAGTATGTACCTAGACACATTTACCCTTCTCTCATGAGGCATATCTAGGTGTTGGATGATAGATTGCATGGAATGTAGACATGACTCCATAGCATGGGGTCTTTTAAAAAATCAAACCAAATAATAATTCTAAAATCAATGTCCATTTCTCATAAGCACAGATAATGAAATAGGATAGGTATAACCTGTCATATATAAGAACACTCCCCTATGCCAACTCCATGTTTTGTGTCTAGGTATCCTACCAATCATATATAAGCAAGATATATTACCAAATTCCCACTACTATTTTCAATTCTGGTTCATTTTATCATCTTTAAAAAAAATTAATTTCCATTTTAATTCAAACATTAATTCACATATTCATTTTCATTCGAACTCATTTTCATTTCACACTTATATAGAAATTCATTTTATAATATTGAACCAATGTGTTTCCATATTACAATCCATGAGAGACCATACTCCTCAGGAACCAAATTATAGTGTCAATAAAATTCAAAATATAACCCACTCTAGAAATTATATCACAAGAGTAGGTATAACTATCACAACACTAATCCCAACAACATGAAACAAGTAATGGATACTAAATTTAATGGGACAATGCATAGAGTGTGATTCCTATATAGTTCCTTACATGATGAATGATATGGAATATCCTTATCTCATAATGTTTCAAAAAAATAAAACCCATAATCTAGTAAATAATAGCTTCATAATTCATGTGCATCACCAAATGCTGGAGCCAAATAAACTGTAACAGTGAAAATCCAAAAAATAAAAATTTAATTTTTGGAAATTTGGATTTTTCCTACACATGGGTAAGCTACGATAGGTAAAAACTCATTAACAAATTTCCATTTCTTTCTATCCATTTCTATTGTACTGAAATAGAAAATAAATACATAATAGAGTCTCTAATACTACTTTCTAACGTCATGAACCCAAAGGTCACTCAACTATGCCCTAAGCTCAGTTGGATACATGGAATCAAGTGTATCTCCCTAATCGCTTGAGGCTTCTAACTATCCATAAGTGCATCATGTGTGGTTATAGAGAGACTATTCCCTCTTACCAAAGTGTAACATAGTGGAATATCAATAACATATAAGTTGTAGAATAAAAAATCAACCAAAAAATAGAAACTTTTCAGAATATATAACAATACCAAAATGTAGCTGATATAAAATGGCAATGGTATATGCCATATGTCTCTACAGAAATAGAAAAAACATTATTACATGGATGTTCAAAACAATAAATGGAATAAAAGTAAAAAAGTCCAAAAATATACCAGCTAGCATCACAAGAATTTACTATGTCTCATTCCCCCTATTATTAATAATCAATTACAAACATGTATTATGTTGCTAGACCTTCCCCATTCATATAATCATATATTCTTTTTGGGTACCCAAAGATGACCCAAATATGGTGTAATACATTATCCCAGTAGAAAACCACCAATGGTTTGTTCTATCTTGTCAGTGAATATACATATATATAACAAAATTTAGAAGGAAGCAATGTAATAAGAAAGGAAGTATCAAAATTAAACATCCTATAATGTCCATGTTCCCATTAATAATCAAATTTATTTAATTATTTTCATTTAATAAGTATTTCCATGAACAAATAGTCTGACATGTGTAATTTAATCATGTTAAATTAATGAACTAATTTAATTTAATCAATAATTATTAAGACCTAGCATGTAGTTTGGAAACCCTTGTGATGATATGATCATGTTTTCCTTAACAGGATATCCAGTAAGTGTAAGAAAAAGACAAAATCTAGCCTGTGTATTATCTTGGTAGAGGTATCATATAACTCTTTTAGTCTTTATGTAATTAAGAACCTGAGCCCACCCCTAGAATTCTTATATTGGAATACAGGTTTCTCTCCAGGTATATCATGAACTAATACATGCAAGACCAACCATAGTTATCCTCAAGAACACAAATATCTATCTCATTGTGGTATAACATCATATATACAATATATCTTACTTGGTGGTCCACTAAGGGATCCAAATTATCACCCATAGAATATTTAATCAAATTCCATTTTGGATTCTATCCATGTTAAAACATAATGAATTCCACATATCACTCGGCATATAGTAGTCCAACCCTATGAGTCTATCCATGGTCATCCATATAAGGAGTCCATGTTTCAGTGAGGCAAAAACAAGGTTCAATCTAGTTGAGTATGTCCATGGAATTTTTTATTTCAATCAATGTGTCACCCAAGGCATATAATCTTACATCAATTCAAGAGAATTTAATCAATTTCATTAAAACAATTCAGGGTCATCAGATTATATATTTCAATTCATCCTCACATCAAATTGTGACACAAGGCAGAAGACAATATTAGAAGAATTACCTCATCACTACTCATGTGGTTCATTAATTTAAGAACCAAAGGCAACCCATGGCATTCCTATATTGGAATCTAGGTATTTCTCTAGGTTTGTCATCATCCAACACCTTAAAATATCATCCATTGATATGCTCAAGAACCCATATATTAGTATAGATTTCATATAACATCACATCCACTAGATTTCATCCTTGGTGGTCCACTTAGGGATCCCATGAATCATCCATGGAATATGTATTCAAATACCCTTTTGGATTATGTCCATGGTAATCTATATTTAATTCAAAATATCACTCAGCATATAATAGTCATACCCTATGAGTCCATCCTTGGTCGTCCTTATAAAGAGTCTGAGTTTCACTCTGGTACAAACAAGTTACACACCAATTGAGTCTTTCCATGTCAGTTGCATTTCAATCAATGCATCGCCCGAGGCATATAATCTTACATGCATTAAATTGAATTTAATCAATATCATTAAATCAATTCAAGGTTATCACATTGTTTATTTCAATTAATCCACACCTCAAAAGGTGACACATATCATTAGTCAAACATATAAATATTTCCTCTTCACTACTCATGTGAAAATTTAATTATAACTAGAATATCATTCTTAACCATCCATTACAAGTCAAGGTATAGGGGTCATGATCATTTCAAACCTTCTCATTAATTAGTTAGATTAAAAATGATATCAAAATTATACACACATATCCTTTAGAAATTTAATTCAAATTTAACAATTCAATATTAACATCCCATGACATGGGGTAATGGGCGCACCTCAATGGTAAAAAAAATCAAATACCATCATAGGGGTATATTTAATTAATCAACACACCCAAAGTGCTTGTTCCAATTTCACGGTACATAACATATAACCATTCAGGGATGAACATCTTTAATTACATTGGAATTGCTAAAACATTCAATTCATGGACTAAAACACATTTCAAGTTTGATTCTCTGAGATTTGGGCACACCGAAAAAAATATAAACACATTGAAATTTTCTAAATGGAATTATACCACCATCAAAAGGTCCAAAGCTGATAGATAATCTAGTATTAACTCCTGATTAATCTTAGGTTGGGAGAAAAAATCAATGAATGGATAAGGATATTTTTGATACAGGAAATTTTCTTTCACATAAATAGTGAAACCAATAAAAAACTAACTTTAGTTATATCACAAAATGAATAGATAAATCACTCACACATATCCAATAAGATGAAAATATATTGAATTGGAGATCAGATAGAGATGATGCCTCAATTCATATAATAGTGACCAAGGAGGGCTCCCAAATGTTGAATTTGTCGTATGAGAGAGGAATGAGAGATTTAGGGGAGAAATAGATTTAATTGTCATTATTTTTTAATTTCACCCCATTTATTTGGTCACAATGATTCATTGAACAGTTTTTAAAAATAATTCACCCATGACACATGATTAGCTATACGAATGGTCTACTCTCATGGCTTTTCAAAATTATTTTAATAACCTTTTATAAATCGTGAAAAGAACCACTATCATAATTGTAAACATGGCTGCACCACCAAGCACCCCATTTTACCCAGTTTGATCTAATTGTTTGGTATATAGATCCTCATTTTCCTTCCTCGAATTATTTTATATAATGTTGTGAAATGTCCAAAATGTTTTGAACTAACAATGTTCTAGACTTATTTGACACCAAAACTTGGGTTCCTTGATTTGAACCAACCCTAGAAACTCCGACATATGTATAAACTCAATGGGAATTCAAAAAAGGAAATATTTAAAAATTTAAACTAAAATTTGATGGAAATTAATGTATTTTTACATTAATAATGTACCAGGTTATTACATGAAATAATATATATAATTAGTTATTTTTTAAAAAAAATACACCCCCTTTATATATTAATTTCCCCTCTCACTCTATGGAAATTAAATTCCAAACCTCTTAATTATCAATACCTACCCAATTACATTATCATAATCATACCTATATCCTTATTAATTTCGTGGTATCACCCCACCGAATTACTTTTAGGAATTATGGGTCATAGAAATGGAGAAACATCAATGATATTGTAACCTTTCTCCTTTTTTCCACTCATTTTACCTCTTATTCATGTATTTCCATCTACACTTCAAAAATAATCATTTAATTTTGTTAAATTAGAATATTAAAATTATGTTAATGATATTCATATAATATAAAAAATTTATTTTCATCATATGTATACATAAGCCCTATTTCTTCATATTTTGAAATAGTCTCACTAACTACTAATATAACTTCTTATGAGGATGCTTTATATTCTCTATATATCACCATTTATGTTTTTTAGTAAAGATTATACATATTTATATAATTGATATTATATTACAATATTGTTATTATCAACTATTTCTAATGAATATATATAATCTTTCCCTCCCTCTTTATACAAAGCCCCATTAATAGTCGATTTACGACATACAACGGTGATATCAACTATTTAACAAAGGCCTCCTTCGGTGATGTTCAAAACAACATATGTATAATAAATATATATGTTATTTAATATAATTTAATTATTAATTAGATAATTTTACTAAGTAATAAGTAACCATGAATCAAAATAATGAAACTAAAATGATAATATGATATTTCAAATAGACATATCATCATTATATTTTATCACTAATGAAGAGTTACTAATGAAATTAAAATGATATAATTGATCAAAAATAAAATAAAATAAATGTAATATGTATCGATATAAATTGTATATTAAACATTATTTTATTATACATTATGTTAAAATTTGATGAAATTAAATATAACAAAAGGTAAGGGGACACTCAAAAAATCATATTCATTTTGGTGTGTCTTGACATTATTTATATATTACCCCATTGTTCTTCTAAATATTAATTGGACACCATATAATTATAATTTAATTAATTTGACCATTTATTAGTATCCTTATATGGATATTAATATTAATTATATAGAATTATTAATCTCTGTCAATTAATTTTTTATGAATACTTTTATTCCCTAACATCGCATTGATCATTCTTGGGTAGTCTATTCTTTTATACACAAACAATGAACTGTATTGAAACCATTTAAATTTTAAAACTATTATTTACCTTATTATCCATGTATCCTCATTGATTTTTCATTGATATACGTATTATGGAATTATTATGAAATCCATTATTTCTTCAAGGTATTATTTCACAATTATGTTTGATGTAGGATTTTTATAATTTTTATGAATGATTATGATCATTTTATATAGTGATTGGTGGGATTGGAAATTAATCACTTTAATATATTGGGTAATGAATTATATCTCATGACTTTGTTATATGTAGAGAAGATTCTATCATCTCTTTCAAAAAATTTATATGTGCGGATGATGTAGTTAGTTTTGTTTCTAATGTTATGATGTATTGGAAATAAACCTTGATTTATTTTTATGAGGTACAGTTATTAATATTTTTCCAGCTAATATTCCTTATTAATTTTATTCCAATTATTATTATTCAATACCTATGATATAATGATATTTATTTTTTCCCACCAATGTACTCTTAATGATTCAGGTCTTATGTTTCTCCACATTATTCCTCCCGGCACTAGGAATTTAATTTACCCTTTTTTATGTATGAACCTAGGTGATATAATGTATTCAATAATTATTTAACCCTATTTTACGACTAAGATGATGGATTTAAGTCAATGTTATTATTTTATATGTGTTTACATTTTATGCACCTATTTTTACTAGGTCCCTAAAACTATTGATTTTGGGAGTTATAAATTTATATATTTTTTTATTAAATTATGTATTGAATATGTATTAAAATAATTTTTCTCTAAATGTAGCTTATGTACCTAAATTATCTTTACCTACCCATCATATAGGCCCTTACACCAACCCTTAAATTTCTAATGATTAGGTTAGAGGATAAACTCATCACTACTAAGCACAAGTCACATTTTCCCTTGGTAGGAAAACAATCCTATATCATGTTATACAATTATTGGTCAAAACCATTTAACCCACCCAAAATCTTGAATATCCCCTTACATGACAACATATCAAAATGATTGATCAATAACCCAACTTAGATGAAAATCATACCGTGAAACTTCCTCAATAGAAAATACTCTTGTGTAACTTTCTAGAACTCCCTTTCACATTCTATGTAGGCCTATAAGGTAGTTCTCGATGTCCCTTATCCAAATAATATTAAATTACCATTTGAGAGCATAAATCCATCATGGAATCCACGTAAACAGAAAACTAGAACAACCATATACCATCATTCTCAACTATGTTTCATCACAACTACTACATAGACATAATAGACCACTTATCACCATAATAATGGTTTAATACAACTTGTGGTTCCATTCACAATATATCCTATTATTATCAACAAAATGGGTTAAATAGAAATAAAAATATTCATTTGAATTCATGCATAATCATTTCTATGACCCCAATAGTTCAATCCAAGTATACCATAAACACACTATCCTCCCCCTAAAGGCACTATAGTCTAACAATAGATATTATCCTAACATATATTAAACTTAGTTTGTGAATATACATTCACCCGAAGTATTAGCTGGGACATCTTATCATTAACTGGTGTTAACACCTCTAAATAAATAACAACCACTCATATAATATTATATTTTTCAACACATTTTCATTGATAACATAACATCATAATAAATCCACTTTAAAAAAATACTTATGACATATAATAAATTGAAATAATGAATTCATAATTAATATAAATTAAGAATAATTGGGGTAGCCTTCATTGAATGAAATAATGATCCTGAATTCTATAACTAAAATATGGTCCATTAATTATTTTCACTGGGACCCATAACCTGAAAACCATAATATTTCATCTCAATTCACAAATTCATTCCATGAAAATATTACCAAATCCAAATAATAATCACATAAGGGACTAACCACATACAAAATAATGTGCCACCTGATATGTTCATTTTATCTCTAGATCCTATATACATCCTTCATACAATAAATCTAAATATGAAACAATTCTATTTTACCCTAGTTTAATCATTAAAATATCCATAATCCCAAAAACCACTATTTATAAGAAAATAATAAAGGGAGGATGAGGAAAAACATATAAATCACATCACATAACTAAATGAACTGATCAAAATTGATACAACTAGAATGATATTAAGAATTTGAAGAAACAGGATAATGGGTGAGCTACATACATGCTTTAGATAGATAAGAAAGGGGAATCCATTGTAGATTATTTATAAAAATAATTAAAAAACCCCATTAAAAATTTAATAGTTCCTATTTACAAGACCCCTCGCCTCTCATCACGAATGAAACAACTATAGATTTTATTGAATCATCATTAACATCTTATTTTTGTTGTTTTTGTGTTAGATGAGGGTTATTTTGAGTCATGGTATTTATCAAGAGGACCAGGATGAGGCCCATGCCTAGTTCCTAAAGGCTGTAGTTCCACTAGGTAATCAGACGCAAACCACTGGATGGTTGAGGGTACACTTGTACGTTTGTTGAGAAACTAGGGTTCAAAAAAGTCACTATTGATAAATACTAGGTAATGGATGGATCTTCGAATGTTTTATGTGGTGGTGTTTTCATTTCTCATGTTCTACAACATTAAAACTTAAACAAGTTTCATCATCGACACTTGTTCATATACCCCCTATTAAGATTCTAACCTCATCCCCATCATGTTTAGGGGATTACCCATATCCTTACACCATTTTTAGTTCTATTTGAGGCATTTTAATGGTCAATGTAATGAAACTACTTCTCATACCTCTATTTTTTATTAATCTACTTGTATAAGTGCTTTCATTATTTAAATTTAGTATTCCCTATTGTTGGGAATTTTTTGGTTTCACTATTTATTTAGGTTGTAATCATATAATAGACTAATAATCAACCATTTTAACTCTACTATCTGAGTTTGTAGGTATATTTATCTTACCTTTATTTCCCAACACGGTATTGCAGTTTTGGGTTTCACGGTCTAATTGAGTTTTCATATGCTTGACATAAAAATTATATAAATTTTTTTTTATACCTTTGTGAAATATAGGAATCCCCTTGGTTTATGAAAACTATTTTTTCTAGATTAATACATTGATAAAAAATAATGAGGAGATTTCTGCTTATATTTTATGAATGGTAGAATTAATTCGGGTAGTTTGGGCTTCCATTTTTTATAAATTTTCTATGTAAATAATGTATGTTTCATAGGATGGTATCTACAACTCGATATTGTTTTGTCCATGTGATTAAAAAGTGAAAATTTAATTGAACCCAAATAAAGGGAATGGAATTAAATTTTAAAATTTTAAATACATAAATTATAAATTAATGAATTTATAATTATGTCTGGAAATGTTTTTTCGTACGGAATTTCATAGATTCTTTCCATAGATTCCTTAGGAATGGTATTAGTATGTAATATTTTTTATGATTTCTATATTACACTAAAAGACTCTTGTGAATACTAGGAGTGAAGACTTCCTGGGATCCAATTCACTCAATATTAAAAGAGTTCAATGATAGAGAAAGTGTATTCTACTTATATTAATTACTAAAAATTCCATGTGGTCAGTGTCCCTTAGATTTAGGTAATGAAATAACATATTAAATTTCAATGATAAATGTTTCAGATTCTTTATGGGTATCCTTATTTAATTCTATGATATGATGTCCCAAGATTTAACACGATGGTATTATGTGTAATTACTAGGGTGTGTTTCTTTGATTCCAATTATGCAACACCTTTTAATATAATGGATGATCCCTTGAGTTTAGAGTGATTATTTTAATTTTTTCCTGGGGAATTACCAGAGGGTAATTCTTTTGTGGGGAATGATAATTATTATAGGTTTATTTACTTTGGTTTACTTAGTAATGTTATATAGAATCAAATTAAACCATGAAGTCTCCACATTGTTTGGATATCTGCATTGTTTAAACCATAATGTTATATGTTCTACTTTCACATTGTTCAAGTGATGTTGGGGCTAGAACCCATTTCATAGGAACAGTTCAAGAAAAGGTAAAGTCCCCCGACAAAAATGATTGATTTTATTTCTTGGATGGAACTTGGGAGATAGGCTATGGGATAGATCATGGGAAATCTGGGGTTTGTAGTCTTTTTTTCCTTTTCCATTTTAGTTAACATTTGAGCATGATGTACATGAATTGACTATTAAATATGCACTCCTGTATTATATATAAAATCATGATGGTATTTCATTGTAGGTGGGTTTGGGTTTTATAATATGCAGTTTATTTCTATAGATGATAAGTTAAATTATGTCTATATTATTTCAAATATTTTATGCACTGACAAGTGGGTATAGTTTCCCCACTTTAAAACCTATAGAACATAACTTATTATTTCCATACTCTGACATATAGGGTGGAATTCTTGAATCCATGTCGAAAATCAGCCTAAGGAACCTGTTTGGTAGAATTTTTTTGAGGAATTATGAAATGATATCATGACATCGTTCCTTGGATTTACAATTTAGGAATGGTAGATGGGATGTAGTAAAAATTTGGAATTGAAAATTTTCTCATTCGTGGGAGTCGTTGACCCATGTACAAGAAAAAATAAGTGTCTCTATGTTTGGGAGTTTTTTTCACCCAAAGTTTTTTGATAATGGTTATGATTGAAATGGTCATATGGGAACGGGGTAGTATATCCGTTTTATATTTTGATGTAAGTGCTGTATTGAAGATTCCTATACTAGGAATCCATTTTTATCATCGTATGTGTTTTTTTTGAATTAATGGCTGATTAAAGTGTGTTGAATGGTGAGGAATCACTTACATAAGATACAAAGTGTTTTAACTTTCTCCAATGGATTTTTTTTGTGGAGGTATAAATGTCTAATTTCACTTATATATATGATTAATGTACCTAATTTAGAAATTAATTTGATCATTAGATAACTTGGTGAATGACACTTAATAACTCACATTGGTAGAGTGGATGTGAATTCACGATCATCAAACCATTAAGGTGGATCTATTTTCCATTCTGTGAGTCTCTTATATATTCATGTCATGGTCATATGTTCACAAATCCTTGGTAAATTCTCAAACATGTGTTCATAGATTACCCCTAGGTCATGACTAAACATGAATACACATGGGTTCAGAATCATGTGTATGTATCCATAGTTTCCCATAGATTGAGGGATCTATATATATCCAAGTTTCCTCAACATTGTTACACTTTAGTAGAAAAATTAACGATTATTTGGTCATTTTTTTGGATGACACAGGTTTTAAGCAGCATTATGGGGAACACTACAGATTACTGTCATCCTAGGGGGACTGAAGTTGTTTTGATGTTGGTATTTAACCGATATAGTAGGATTCTTATTTATCGTCATGAGAGGAATCAAAACAAACATAATTCAGTGCTTCTTAACATGATACATCACCTTTTATCATCATGTTCTATGGAATCTAAATCGCATATGGTGTGGATCCTTGGGAGAAAGGTGCATGGTTATGGATGGTGTGGGAATTATATCAAGGTGGATCATGTTACATTGAAGTGTTGTGGTCATCTGGGTGGATATGACCCTACCACAAATTTGGTTCAAATAAAATTATGGTTATTTCGATGTATAGTTTAGACCTGAAGGACATGTACTACATATCCTAGTTACTTTGGAATTGAAGACCACATAGTTCGTATCATTGGGGATTATACCATAGAGGAACCCCCAAAGAAGGGATTATTGGGGCTTACATTTAAAAATTACCCATTTAGAATAACATTCTTTAAAATATGGCCATTTCAAGGTTGAAGTTTGGTTTTAGTGCTTAACCTTATAGGATTCCATTTTGAAGTATATGATTGTGAATATTTCATGATCAGCACTATCCATTATCCAACATTATTCATGCTCAGTGTGGGAAAAAAGAGGAAGTGATAGATATGATGACATCATTATGTTACCCTATCCACTGATGGATAGTTCTAGTGAAAAAGGTTAATATATATATATATATATGACTATTCCCATCCCCTATGCTATTTCGGTTGAAAAGATATTCACATTTGGTGATCTATCCCTCAATGTTGTGGGTTGAGATTAAGAGGAGTTAGAAGTACCACCTCCCACAAGAATGTCTAGGGGATTACCTTGAATGTGTGCCCAAAAATTGGTTTTGAGAGAGGAGGGATCATTCAAAACTGGCCCACATCGAAGGTAAAGTCACTCATTTCCTCTCAATGCATAGAATAATGAGGTTCATGGGGGTATCTTGAGGTTAGAACCCATGTTACCAGATGGATGTAAACTTGTGGGAATTTTGAGGGTCTACATATTATCAATAATTACACACAAGACTCTGCTTACCATGAGTATATAGACTAAAAAGGTATCACTATTGTTCAATATGATTTAATCATAAATTTATAGTTGCTTTGGATGTGCTCTTGGTCTGATGTAATTGTATTGGTTCCTTGAGGGTCCATCATAGGAGTTGATGATACATTAAAAGGGGTTGATTATAGCTTTAGATTTTAATTCCCTTGGATAAACCATTCTAAATAACATATTAATACATTTTATGTTCTTCTATCAATGTGGTGTGGTGATTTTTGGGTGAGAGGAATATATGTGTATCATTATGGTATGTAGGGTTGATATTTGTTTTCATAGAGCTTCGCTACGCAGGGCTAGATTCCATCTACACATCATCGTTCCATGAGGGGTTGAATCCCACCCACATAGGTATTTTATACACCAGTTAGGTTTACATCCTTGTCAAATGGTTCTACATTGGATCAAGTTTCTCCCACAAAGTGATTTTCATATGTGGGGTAGGGTTCCACCAAAATAGTTTTTTTCTATGAAGGTTGTCATGTTGAAAAGGGCCCATTGGTTCTGTACCTCACATGAAGTATTCCTACAAATGATGTTGAGTTTGGAGACCTCCAATTGATTATAGTTTTATCTTATTTAATGTTTGGTGGTGGGTTTTACCATTTGGAAATCGTCGATGGACTTCATCTTTTGTGGATCTATCGATGTCTTGGTCGATCTCCCCTTCTTCCAATCCACTGATTTCTCAATTCCCTATTTAGTTCCACTCTAGTTATATTAATAGAAATGTAAAGTAACTAGATACTGATGTGTTTAGTTGTTAGTTATGAGGCTATGAACCCTCTTTTTATAAGCCCATAAGTGATACCCAACCTGTAGATGACATAGTTAGTGTTGAATGGGTTCATCGTATATGAAATGGAAATTACCACCTCTGTCCCTCAAATGACATGATTTCATTCATGAGGAAACAACGGTACCGCCTTTCCCATAAACCACATTAGTTAACTGGAGAGTGTTTTTTGTGGAGAAGAATTTTCCTCTTTCATCCCACATACGATTTTAGTTTCTTTTGGTGAAGCTACCATCATCATTACCATCCCACAAACTATATAGTTCGTTGGTGCCTCACATGGTGGATCGCCCTGTAGTGATGTGATCAACGAAATATTTACACTTTAATACATCGTTTATTCCTTCACAAATTTAAACATTTTTTCATTAAATAATTTTTCATTTTTTTCCATCCTATCCCATTTTTTAATGAATTATTTTGATTTCCTTTCCAAAGATTACAGGGCACAAAAAATTTCAACCATCTAAATGTGTTTAGATTTGGTGATGATACAGAGGTTCTTACAATGTTGAATGTTGTACTATTTTAAACTAGATTGAGGTATGAGAGTGGTACTTTAGGATGTGACTATGCCTATATATAGGGGCTCAACTCATTTTTCTTTTATTTGGTTTCCTAGTGAACTTAGGGCTCCTAAAAATTTCCCTTGATCAATTTTTTTCATAGAATTACTTCCTTTATGGAACACATCATCGATGTACTGAGTTTCATCAACCATGCACTAAAATACATTTTCCAATAATAGAAATTTTTTATCTTTCATAAGGAGGAGTGGATTATGGTTTGAATTCTTCAAGAATCATTGACTCTCTGGCAAGAACATCATGGGCCAACACATCACAATCTCCCATTAACTCTTGGTTCATGGTTAGTTCCTTCATGGAATCCCATGAACAATTGGTTTGGGGACGGTTCATTCATGAGCTAACAATTTTTGATCCTATTATTTTTGGGATTGATAGTTTTCCTATCCAAAATTCATATAAACTATGTCCTCTTTATGGTCCTTATAAAGAATAATAATTTATATAATTATCATTTCAATGAATTTGAAAAGAAAAATGGAGGATATGGTTGGGAATATTGGACATGATCTCTGATTGCATGTTATTACTCAAGATATTACTATGAAGGATCTCATTTAACTAGAACTTATGCCCTTCCCAATGTAGATTCGATTGAAATTTTAGACCATTGGACACCATTATTATTCTACTATGGAAATTTTTGATCAAGAAATCACAACATTTCATCTTAAGATGACTCAGGAGAATGAATTAGAAATTATTTCTTCTATGGGGATATCATATATTATTTGGTTCAAAATGATGTGTTTCCCCTCACTAGATCAATTTGGATTCCATGTAATTAATATATCCATGATACATACTTGTAATTATACATTCATGATTACAAATATGTTGTCAATGATTTGTGTGGTAACGCCATTGGAGGTTGGAGCTCCAAATGGAATCTACAATCTAGATGGTGCTTCTATTATAAATGTTCCAAGTAATTATGGGTACCCCAAAACATCTTGGAATTCCTAAAACATTGGGATTTTGTAAATTTGTACCAAGCATCATCGGTTTCTTAGTTTTCAATTCATTTACCACCAGATGGACTACTTGAACTGGTTAGTCATTAGTGTTCAATTTTCCACAACATCTAATTATATCATGGTGAGGTAGTCATTAGATTGTGGGATATCTACCAGATAGGGGGACATCCAATCGTTGAAAAAATGTATGATGATTTTTTACTAGTGGACAATAATTCGAGGAACATTGAGTGTGTATCCCCCTTAGAGAGATACTTATTGATCACATTAGAGAGATTTCAGGGTCAACCATTCAATGCTCTATCCTTCATTTCATTTGAAGATTGGAAATTTCTATTTTTATAATAGAATGGAATAAGGATTGAATTTCACTTTAGCTAGACTCATCCTACACAACATTCATGATTCATTCTAGGCTCAAAATATGCTACCCTTGATGCAATTCAATAAATCTCTTAGGGTTATGAGATCTGATTAAATGTATCATCTGAAATTATACTTGAGGTTTTCTTTTCCATGTTCCTAAGAAGATAGATTTTCCCTTATCAAAATTTCTATACTGGTGTTTGAGTTTTTAAATAAATTGTGGAAGCTACATAGTCAAATGGAAAACCTATAAATTTTGTCATCTCACCCTTTTCTATATTTTTTAATTACTAGGGAATATGCTGGAAGAGATATCTCAACATCTTCATAATGGGAAATTTCTATTTTTTATTGGATGGATAGTAGAGCATTTACCCTATTTTGAGTATCAACAAACATAAATGGTTTTTCTTTCTAATTTCCTCCCTACCCTACTCAACATTAATAATGTCCATATTAAATAAATGATTCTATCAAGAATAAATTAATTCCTGGTTGATTTTGTTTGTTTTTTTTCTACCTCACCCTAACCCTCATGGGGAAGTGGTAGATGAGGGAAGAGGCTGTTTAGAAGATCATTGGTATATCATTGTTCCATGATTTGGAATCTTATCCACTATTATAAAATGTATTACTATTTTAAAACCATTTAGTTCATATTGGTTTTCTAGAAATTCAGATGCCTTCTGCATATCACATTTCTTCAAGATGACCTTGTTAAGAGGAATTCTATTCTAGTAAGGATTCACCAATTATGGTTGATGATGACGCGTGAAGACTGCTCTATGAATGTACTTATTCTCTCTATAATGGATTTAATTTACTCATTTTTAGATTATTCTCAATCATGGGTGTCTCGCTGCCCTAATGGTGTTTTGGAAATTTTATTTCAATGAGTACACAAACTATTGGATGATTTCACTCCCGTACAAACCATTACCTCTCCTTTCATTCCAACTGTAACAATGCATTATTTTCTATGTCACATCCAATGAGAGGGTACTTCTTCTACATGTCATACATTCATGGGAAGTGACTCAAAACCTATATCATTTACTATCATTTTCGGTTGTCCTACTGATTCCCACCAAAGTGGAACATTACAGAGAATTCCTAGAATTGTAGCTAGAACCTTGCACATAACCTCCAAAATTGAACCACCCACAGAGATGGATGACTTATCTAATTGTGTAACTCAACACTGGTAGACTCCATCTAACATAATTGAACTTCCATATTATATATCTATTATGGTGGAGGAACATAATTGTGGTTCCAATTCTCATAGGGAGCAATAGGATGTGTGGTGATGGGCATGGAATCTTACAAGAGAAATCATCAATGAAATCCCCCTAATAAAATTTTTTCATAAAGAGGACACCCTTCGGTGATTTTTATTTGATTTTGGATCTAGTGGATTTAACAATAGGTACCTTTACATTCTTTTTAACCAAATTCTAATTTCTTGATAATACCATGTAGCATGCAAGGGAACACTGGATTAGTTCAATTAATCATATGACCAAAAAAAGAACATTTAGGATTTTTCAACCAAATTATAAATCTTCGTGGATAACGAATAAAATTATTAATACCATGTGTTTTTTCAAAATTGAAATATTAGGCAGTGTGTGTCTCATGTGGAAAGAATTATGGTAAAATTTTCATTAAAAAGTGTTGGTATTGATGTCATTAAATATAAAGGGAGAGACCTTTTGGAAATTATTAAACAAATGCATTCATCTACTGAAGCTGATGTCGAACATAGGACCACATTGGAACACACACTTGATGGCCCACAGCTGACAGTTACTAACCTACTAAAAAAATCATGTAGTAATGCTTTTTAATCATCTAGGTTTTTCTATTCCCCTATTTTCATTTATTGATATTAGGGGAGATGACAAGGTGGGTATGTTACTCCATTCACCATTAATGGAATGAATATTTTTTGTTCACTAATTATTTTCCTTAATATTTTAATCCATTTAAAATAAATTAAACCTATGCAAATTTTGAATGATAATATTCAGTAGATATTGATTTCAATCATGATCCAAGATGACCAAGTTAAAATGATCATATAATTTTATAATGTTTATCCGGAATCGAGGGATGCAACGAGGATTGATTTTCTACTGATATGTTTATATGAAAAACCCAATTAACATTGATTCAATTTTTTTATTATTATAATTTTTTTTATGTCCCCTATGGTGGGGCTTGGCGGGTTTAACATGAGATTTTCATAGGCCTTAATTTTCCGATTTTCAACCTAAAAACATTTTTTCACTTTATTTCATCATTAATCAATATTTTTCAAAAACCATAATAATTGTAGGTCTAGATGGCTAAAAATAAACATTTACCCAGGTTCCCCATTGAGATTTTTTATCTTAGTGAGTTTTTTGTCTCTATTAATGGGAATTTAAATGTATTTCAAACCAAGAATACCATTACTGATGTTTAAAGTCAAACAACATTAATTATAAATTATGAGGCATAATCTAAATAGGGTTTATTATCTGAGAATTTCAAAATATTTTCAATACATGAAAGAGTGATTTTTTATAACAATGTTTCATAACTTATGGATGCAAGACATAATATGAGGCACATAAGCCATTTAGGTGTTTGGAGGCCAAAAAAGACTCTCCTAGATGACGAATTTTATTTTGGTTGGCATACCTTTTATAGGTTATTTATTCAGATCTACTAGGGCTTATTTTGAACATCCAAATAAATATTTCCTTATGATGCATTCCAACCATTTCTAATGACCCAGATATTTCATGAGAATTAAAATTTTGATTTTTTTTATGCAAGACCACAGTGGGTGTTCTTTCAAGGGATTGAGTAATGAAATATATAAGGACATATATATCAACATTTGATGGGGGATCACTCAAATATGTATTTGGATTGTGTAAAAGCAGGTTATAGAATATTTTAGTTTATCTTCATGCAATTGGGACAATGGTGGAGTATGTTATGGTCACAATGACAAGACATTCAGAATTTAGCACTCCACTCTAATAAAGGGGGAAAATTATTCGTCCATATTATGGTAATATGAACATGGATGTTCTATCATATTCAATTATAAAGTGGGAAATGGGTGTAAAATATAATCTAGGGGGTTTTGGAATCCAAGGGGTGATATGGGATGTTTCCATTATAGGGCATATAGTGGTAGGAATATCCTCTACTAAGGCTACATTTGTCTCCATTTGATGGGCCTTTTTGTGGGATACTTTTATAGATCCCCTAGGAAATTATATAATTAAAAAAAAAGAGGTTTCCCTTAGTCACAAACCACTATCTATGATGGCCAGTGATGGTTATGGTGATGCAGACCTTTCTAGAAATAATGTTTAGTCTCTAAAAGGAGGGATCCTGAACATGATAGGGGATTTTCATGTAACAATTTTCTAGGAAAGGGATAGAGTTGTTTAGCATATGATAGGATGATACATTATCCATGTATTTTAACGTCTTGTTGTGAGGACATTATATGATCCTACCAGTGGGTTGAGGCTTACAATGGATTGTATTGTGCATATTTTTTTCATGCATAGGAACATGGGTTGAAAATTCATTTTTGTGTCAGGAAATATCCTTTGTAGGTCTGACTCGTACATCAGGAATGATCATTTTATGGATGTTACATAGTGGATGAATGATTTTGGGAGAAATGTACTCTCAAATTAGGACCTCGTGATAGTTATATGTAGTTTACCATTGTACATCCAGGCCACTAGTAGCACAGTTTGACATCATGTTGCAAGGATGAAGTGAAAGTGTTCTTATGGGAGGACCATGAAATGGATTCATTGACTTGACTTGATTAAGAACCTAATAGACCGTATGCCATACCACACACTCATAAAGGGATTCTATACCAAGGGTCTAGATTGTTGAATAGATTAGAGGCTGGTTCCAAAGACAACAAGTATGGACATATTTATGTATCTCATATTGGTGGGAATCAGGAAATACATAGTTCATGTGAAAACTCCCCACATAGAATTGATACATACACATGGAGAAGAATAATTTTTGATGTGTGGTGGATAGACTAGGATTTAGAATCTAGGAATCACTACATATCCAGTGCTGAAAAGAATCATTCCATATTTAGTTCTTGAGAATCGTATAGTTTAATGTTGTGTCGTAATGGTGCATTTTCATACAATTTAGTGTCATGTGATTAGGACAATTTCCAAGCAATTTATCATCATGTGGTTTGGAAATTTTATTGGAAAATCATGAATAAAATGGAGGATAACCACTCCATGATGTTCTAATATGATCCAGATATGAAGGGTGAAGAGAGTGAAAACCATGACCAAGAGGAATATCGGATCTAGATAAATGATATGGGGAATGGAATTCATTAGGGTGTACAGAGGTAGGAAAATCCACTCTTGATGAAGAATTTTCCTTTGGATGATAGGCATATATTATGTGAAAAATTTTCAAATCCACCAGGGGATATTGTTCATAGTCAAAAAATGGTTTCCTCATGACACTAGAAATCCATTTCTGTGGTCCATAGGCCGGTTTTGATGATCTGAAATTACCTGTGGCCAAGTGTATTAATGATAGGATGTGTGTAGATATGTAAGAAACATCCTGAAAATAATTTTTCATATAGTATGAATCATCCAACATTTATTTTACTCATACATAGGGTGAATTTTGATTTCATGATAGATATTTAATGTGGAATCCATATTTCAAGCCTCCTACATAGATATTTAAATAACCTTTGTGGTGTTTTGTTTTAATAAATTTGTTTATTTTTTGAAAACTAAACATTTTACTGAATAATGTTTTTGATATAAAAGAAGTTGAGGTTATTTTTTTCTTGATTTTTTTCTTTATTACTAAGAAAGAATGATGTTTATGAGTATGAATCTTGTTGTTGACATCATTTTTGTTATTAAAGATTATTGAAAAAGAATTTTGTTGAAGAGTCAGATGGTTGAAAGTTTCTCAAACATTACAAAAAGAATCATAAGATGCTTTTTCGATCTTAATGTTCTCACAGATCATGAAATGATTCATGATAAATGTTGCTGCATAATTTGTGTTGAGGAATGAGGACCTTTAAGGATCAAAACTCTTGGAAAAAGAAGATCCAAAATAAGGAGAATAATTCTACAAAAAATAAGGTCCAGAATTCTGAGAAACATTTTAGGGAAATTTTAAACATGATTTCTAAATAATTAGGAACCAGATTTCTACAAAATATGGAACTTGATTCTCTGAGAAATTCATATCTGAATTTCTGAAAAATTTGGAATTGATTTCTGAGCAATTCATTACCTGATTTAGGAATAATTAAGAACCTGATTTCTTCACAATTCAGAACCAGATTTTTGAGCAATTTGAAACTTGATTTATGCATAATTTAGAACCTAATTTCGGAACAATTGAGAAAATTATTTCTGAACAATTCAGAACTTGATTTCTGAAAAATTATAAAAATGATTTTTAGGAAATTCGTAACTTGATTTTGGAACAATTCAGAAACAAAATTCTACACAATTCAAGATCTAATTTTTATAGAATTCAGAACCTCGTTTCTGAACAATTCGAAAACTGGTTTTTTTCAAAACCTGAAACATGATTTCTAAGCAATTCTAAAGATGATTTCAGAAAATTTTGGAACCAAATTTCATCATTATTGGGAACCTAACTTCTGAGAAATTCGGAACATTGTTTTTTTACAAATAAGAATATGATTTCTATGAAATGTTGATCCTATTTTCTGAAAAATTTGATCATGATTTCGGAAAAATTTGGAACCTGATTTTTAAAATGTTTTTTAGAAAAATTAAACCACTTACCTGAACATGATTCTATGAAAAGATGAAAAACATTTATATGAAAATTTATGAGAGAACCGGAACCTAGATCTAGAAAAATCATTCTGAGAATACTATGAATATTTCATGAATGAAACCATGGATTTCAACTTTTGCGTAAATCTCAGAGAAATTTAAAGAGGCAAAATAATTAAATGATTTAAGATTAAATGCGAGAGATATGTGGTGTTTTTGATATTTGTGGAAGTGGTAAAAATATACAAAATTCTCATATATGTTTTCAGAGTTTCAATAAATATGTTCTCAGATCATTTGCTAGTTTTTAACTTTTACACACATGAAAAAGTAGTCGTGATGGGGAGTTACAAGTGAATGTTTTCCAGTGGATTTAACTTGTTTTCATTTATGGTTTATGGAATAGAAAAATCAGAAAAAAAAATTACCATACTAAGAAGATCCGAATTAGCCAAATCAGACTGAGGAATTGGACTGAGCATTTGTGGAGCTGATTCCACAATTTTCTTATTCTTATGTTTGGTTCAAATTTTTCATTATGATAAATATTTTAAACTTACAAGAGTTAGTATAATATTTCTTATCAGGAGATATAATGTGTCTAATGGGATTTATCCCAAGTTGTATTTACTTTTTCGTTATAGTGGATTTCCATAGACCAATAGGAGTGGCTTTGGAAAGGTAGTCGGTTCTAACATTAAGGTCAAACCTTGTAAATCGGGTGTGCCTTAAATGATTTATAATTCTTACATCATTATGTATTTGTTAAAGGATGATAAGGAATGAAATATTTAAAGGATTTGGGGGTTATGTTTCATAATGTTTTGAAACTTATAAAAATTGAACAACTGATTTAACCCCCTCCCCCTCAGTTTTTATTCGATCCTTCAAACATCAGGTGGAATCAATTCCAAGTTCCCTAGTTAAATCATTATCATGGAGAATATTAATTTTGTGAAAAAATAGATGAATTCCTATATTCAATGGAATGAATTGTTATGGATGAAAAATTACGATGATTTATTATCTCTTATCTCTTGGCCTTAAAGTTATTGATGTTTCTACTAACAGTTTTACACCTATTACGAATGATTCTCCTATGATGTTTAGTTATATGAGAAATGTAGAATTTTAATTCATGTCTTCAAATAATATTCTCATGTCCTTATCATGAATTTTTTTATCAGAATGTGATGGGTCTCAAAACAACAAGAAGCATGTGGGACAATCTGGAAAGTGTTTTTGAAGAAAATACAAAAGTCAGGGGGGCCAAGATACAAATCTGGTGTAGTAAGTTTGAAGATATCATAAGGAGATATGATGAAACAATTATTGAATACATCACTAGTGTTAATGAAAGTGTGTGAAACATTAGAGGATTCAAATATTTTTTCAAATATTCTACAATTGTGAAGAAACTTATGAGTATATTTTCAAACATGTTCCACTCTAAAATTTCTTCCTTATAAGATAATGATTATTTAACTCTTGATGAATTTCACAAAATTATTTTTTATTGTGAAGTGAGGAAAGATAAAATATTTAAGAATTATATGTAAGATAAAATGGCTTTTGTAGACATGATTAATATGAAAATACATGATGTTGGAGAATCTAATCCTTGTGAATCTGATGAAAATGAGGATGTTGAGATAAATGAAAAAATCATGTCTCTAATATCTAAGAGCTATCAAAGAGAAAGGGGACTATTTGGAGTTAAAATTAATCTCAAATATGTTGAGTGTGGTTGAATCAAGAACTCTACAATGAATTTTCCCAAGATGAATGTTGGATAATATCGTGACAATTCCGATGAAAAACCTCTATGGAAGAAGTGCAACAAAAATGATAACAATGACTAGTCTTCCAACAAATTCATGAAAAATTCATTCACAAAGAAGAAAACCATGTTAAGAAAGAAGGATGAATGACACTCAACTAGAAATGATTCTATTAAAGAAAGAATTTCAAAAACAAATTTAGAACCATCATTGCAAAATATGAGAAAACAAAAGACTCCTCAATGAGTGAAGAAGGTGGTGAAGAGTCGTATAGATAGTATCAAATCAGAACCGAACATCCTGCATGTATTGAGAAAAAAATCTCTCAAGAATAAAATTTGGGTAACGAAGAAAGATCTTGAAGAAGATGATGATGGAAAAAAAGAAGTCATCAAGTTAGAGGATGAATACATTCAGACGATTCTACGCTACAAACTAAAGAGTATTGAACATGGAATGGTGATTAAAGATCATTGCATGAAACTAGAATCTAAGGGATAAGATGTTAACAATTTTCAATCAAAACATATTATGACTAAAAATACCATGATTAATATTAATGGAAACCTCAAAATAGATATAGAAGTAAAATATGAAACCTCTAAAATTTATTTGATGTCTAATTATGAGAATCTGGAGAAATCTTCTCTTACCAAAAATAATGTTTCATCTGATTCTTCTAACATTTTAGGTTCTAGAAGAAGTTTTGGGAATTATTAGGTGGGAAAAATGATCTAAGAAACCTAACAAATCTACAAAATTTAAAACCACACTTAAAGGAAAAGATGGATTATACCATGATAATTTTAGGGGTGAAATAAGTTGCCAACCTCAATAATGATTCTATATAAAAAGATCAATATTTAATAGAAAATCAATATTTGATGGATATTTTTGCAGCTGCAAAATCTATGGGAATAGATCTAATAATTGTTGGTATAATTTATCTCTACATGGAAGAAAGTTTTTGCAACGTGGAAGAAAAATTGATAGAAAAATGAGTAACTTTCTTCACTCATAGAAAGATAAATGGTGAATTATCAAAATGTTAGAAACATTCCAACAAAGAGTCAATTTGAATCTTTAGAAGATATTTGAGTAATAATTGATCAGTCTAGTAATAATGTTGAAATATGTAGGCCACTCATTCCAGAACAAGTTTCTTATTATTAGAAATAAAAGATAGCTAAAAATATAAATGTTGATGAGAGATATTTTTTTGTTGAGACATCATTAATAGTAATTAAGAGGAACTAACAATGGATTATTGATTGTGGTTGTTATTCACATACGGTAGGGGATATAAAAATCAGGGATCATGTTGAAAATAATAATAGGGGAGTGGTTACTGTGGGAAATTATAGTTCCTTAAAATTAAAATAAATTAAAACCTCAGAGATTGAATCAGAGAAACTAAAATCTAAGGAAGTCTTTCTTGTTGATGGGCTAAGAGATAATATACATAGTGTAGGTCGAAATTGTGATGATAGAAAAGAATTAATTGTCATAAAGGATACATGAAAGATCAAAAGTTTGAAAAATAGAAAATTCAGCACAAAATTAGAATTAACTATTGGGAATATTATTCAAATTGGTTAATCCAATTACTACAGCTATTTAAATACTGAAGATGAAAACAAGTTGTGGCATCGAGGACTTGGATAACATGAGAAAAAGAACTTGAAAAATATTTTTAAAGCCTATGTTGTTTGGAATTTTCTATAATTTAATAGAAGAAATGAAGATGTTTGTATTACTTTCTAGAAAGGAAAAATTAATAACAAAATTCATAAAATAGTTTTGATTCAATCTAGAAAAGCACTTGATATTATTCATTCAGATCTTTGTGGGCCAATGAGACATCAATCAACAAAAGAGAATTTATAATTTATCACTTTTATTGATGATTTCATTTGGATGAAAAAAATTGTGCTCATGAAGCACAAGTCAGAATCTATTGAATGTTATAATTCTTTAGAAAAGATGTTGAGAACGAATTTGGGGATTCGATAAAGAATCTAAGAAAATATAATGGTCCCAAATTCACAAAAAAAAATCATTTAATTACTATCTATGAAACCATGGTATCCATCATCAGTATTGTGCTACCAATACCCCATAAAAATTTAACAAAAAAAAGGAATAATAGGAGCTTGGTGGAAATGGGAAGAAGTATGTTAGAAAAATACAAACATTCTAAATTATTTTGGATAGAATCTGTTAGTACTATTGTACATGTTCCAAATATTTTCTTGTTGAGAACACACAACAACATTACTCCTTATGAAATGTTTTATAACAAAAAACCCTCATTGAAATACTTTAACGTCTTTGGATGACCATGTATACCTAAAGAAAAACATCTGGATTTGGAAAAGTTTGATATGATAGCTGAGGAAGGAAGTTAAATGGGTTATTTACCAAATTGGAGAAGTTAAAAATTATGGAACAAACGTTTACTGAAGTTGGTGGAAACATATGATGTGAAGGTAATTGAAAATTAAATATCCTTGATATAATTTATTTAGAATGGTGAGGATGAAACATTTGAGAAATCCAATAATAGTGAATGATATCCAAAACGACCTCATCATGATTTAGATGAGTCATGTGGTAAAAAAAGTGATGATGGGGAACCAAAGATGCGATTTACTACCTTATGAATGATGATTAAATCAGAAAATATTATTGGGAATCACACGGCTCTAGTTCAAATAGGAAGCGAGTTGAGGTTATAAAATCAGACTTCACTTACCTCAAAAGTTGAACTAGAATCAGTTTCAAAGGCTATTCAACCTAATTAATGGGTGGATGTTATGAATGAAGAGTTGGATCGTATTGAGAAGATTGAAACATGGGAACTTGTTCCAAGGAAAAAAATAAAAATTTTATCAGAACCAAGTGGGTTTACATACATAAATTGAATGATCATATAGAATATTCAAGAAACAATGAAAACCTTTTTTCTAAAGTATATTCACAGGTGGAAGGTGTGGATTTTGATGAAACCTTTTCCCTCCTTGCAGGGATATAAATTATTTGAATGTTTCTTGTAGTGGATGCCCATCAGAATTACAATTTTTATCAGATGGATGTAAAGTTCTCTTTATTAAATGGTGAGATTGTGGATGAATTATACATTGAACAAACTTGTTGGTTTTTACATAATGAGGATGAAACCATTTTTTCAAATTGAAAAAAGAGTTTTACAGGCTGAAACATGATCCATGTGCTTTGTATTCAAAGGCTGACATTTTTATTAGAAATATGGTCTTCTATAAAGGAAAAGTTGATAGAAACTAGTATGTGTAAAATGTTGACACCAAAACATTATTTTTATTTGTTTATGTGTCTGATTAAATGTTTGTTGGGGATGAAGAATATATTTTTTAAGATATTTCGGAAGAGATGAAGAAGAACATTGAAATGTGAATGTTGGGGGAATTAACATTCTTTCATGGAATACAAGTTCAACAAAAATAATGATACATATTTTTAAATCAAGAAATATATTCAATGAATTGTTAAATAAGTTTATAATTGATGAATCAAAATAAGTTTCAACTCCTATTTCAGTGAGCACCAAGATGAAAGATAATGAATCTGGAAAAAGTGTGAATCAGAAAGATTCTGAAAAGCTAATAGGACGTCTTCTTTACCATGAAGCTTCATCGCCTGATATTGTTTATGTTGGGACTTTATGTTCCAGGTATCAAAGTAATATGAAAAAATCCCATGTGTTGGAATCAAAAGGTATTCTGAGATATGTCAAAGGGACAAACTCATATGGGTTGTTTTATAAAAGAAATAGTTATTTAACATTTCAGAATTACACTAAAGCATATTGGGATGGTTATTGTAATGATAAAGAACCAACTTCATTAGGAACATTTTTCTTAGCTGAATGTTGTGTGATTTGGAATAGTAAGAAACTTTGTTCAGTAACATTGAGCACTACCAAATATGGATATGTCGCAGCTACTCAAGCTTTTACTGAAATTGGTTGGATGAATGTTCCGCTATAATATTTCAATGTGAACATTTCTAAACCATTTAAGATAATTTTTGTTAATCAGAGTTTAATTGATATATCTATGAATATTTTCCATCACTCACGATTAAAACAGATTGATATAAAATTTCACATAATAAAAGATAAATTTGTTGCTCAAGTTATTTAGCTCGAATACACATCAACAAAGTATTAGAGTGCGGATATCATTACAAAATAAATGTCAAAAGTAAGGATTATCAAATTTAGGTTGAAACTCTATGTTCATCCTCCTCCCATATCTTCTTAATCCTCATAAGGAAGCACCCCCACCATGCTTTTTATTATATTGGAAAAGGGGGAGAGAAATAACCAACTTTTTACTTTGTAATATCTTTTTTTATCTTTTATATGAATCTAAAAATTTTATTATCATATAATTGGAGGCGTAATATGAAAAATTATTGATAAAAAAGAAATGTGAGGAAGAGAAAGATAAATGTATGAGGTAGTTTTTCATATATGGCTGCAAAATTTACTTTCCACCAGGTGATGGGAATCATTCAAAAACATTACTTTGTCCAGTAGTGTGGTGTCCTCAAACATTCTAAGGGAATGTGTATGTTTTGATAAAAGTCAAAAACATTTGTTGTAGAAAAATTATGATAGTTGGAAAAGTAGTTGACATGGGTTGTCAACAAATCCAATGGGAGATATTGTAACCTTTGTGGTGTTTTGTTTTAACAATGTTTTGTATTTGTTGAAAACTATAATTTTTATTGAAGAATGTTTTTTATATATAGTATGTTGAAGTTGTTTATTTTTATAAGTTTTTCATTATTTCTGATAAATAAGTTACCATGTTGGAAATATGCTTCTGAAGTCCTTCTTTGCTGAAGATTCTTGAAAAAAAATGTTGTTGAAGTGTAAGAAGATAGAATGTTTCTCAAAAATTATAAAAACATTAGATAATTATTTTATGATCATAAAGTTCTCAAAAATCTTGAAAAGATTCATGAAAAAAGTTATTGAAGAAATGGTGAAGATAATTGGAGACCATTAATGAGAAAAAATCATGGAAAAATCAGATCCATAATTATGAGCTACATTTTGAGAAAAATCGGATCCCGAATTCTAAGAAGCATTCTCGGAAAATTTGGAACCTTATTTTTGAAAAATTTGGAACATTATTTCTTTAAATTTAAGAACCATATTTAAAAACAATTAAAAACATTACATATTCACAATTTGGAACTTGATATCTGAGTAATTCAGAAGTTGATTTATGAATAATTAAGAACCTTATTTCTGCACAATTCGGAACCTGATTTCTAATGAATTCGGAACATTATTTATAATCAATTAAAAACTTGATTTAGTATAAATTTAGAACCAATCTTGATTAAAATCTGTAACCTTATTTCTGATCAATTTAGAACCTCATTTCTGAGCTATTTAGAACATAATTTCTGAACAATTCAGAAACTGAATTCTGCACAATTCAGAACATGATTTCTGATCAATTCGGAACCTAATTTCTGAAAAATTTCAAACATGATTTTTACAAAAATTAAACCATGATTCCTGAGGAATTATAAAAATAGTTCTTAATAATTTATATCTTGATTTCTATATAATTTAAATCCCAATTTCTTAACAATTTACATCCTAATTTTTGAAAAATTTGGAACTAGATTTCTGAGAAAATTAGAACCTGATTTCAGAATAATTCGGAACCTGATTTCTGTATAATTTGGAACCTTATTTTTAATCAATTTGTAACATGATTTCTATACAACTAGAAACCTAATTTCTAAGTATGTTTTTGAGATAAATTGAACTACTTTTCTAAACTTGTTTTTGAAAAAAATTGAACAACATTTCTAATCCTATTTCGGAGAGAACTGAAACCATGATCCCGTATTATAATTCTGAGAATGATATGAAGATTTCAATAAAGAAAAAACAAAAATTTCAAATTTGTGTAAATCTTGATGAAAATTAAGGAATTTTGATTAAGTGACATATAGAATATTAAATATGATATATTTGTAGAGTTTGTGAGATTTGAAGAAGTGGGAATGATTTTCAAGATTTAAAACTTTGTTTTTCGTGTTTCCTTAAAATATGTACCCTGATAATTTTCCCTTTTATAACTTTTACATAGACACAAAATGTGGAGCACTGTAGAATTCAATGTGAAAGGTTCCTGCCAGATTAAAGATGTTTTCATTTAGTGTTTAAGGAATGAAAAAATCAGAACAATCCTTACAATATTGAGAAGTTCAGACATATCAAAATTAGACTAAGTATTCAGACTAGGAATTTGTGGAAGAAATTCAACAATAATAATATTCTTAAGATTAGATCATTTTTTTCATTAGGAAAAACATTTTAAACTGATGAGAGTTAGTATAATCTTTCTTATCAAAAGATAGAAGGTGTCTAACTGGTGTTGACACAAGTTGTATTCAATTTTTCCATAT